>OZ026584.1:12198930-12866180 GCA_964020215.1 Aurelia sp. 3 sensu Dawson et al. (2005)
CGTGATCAGGATGTCATTGGGCGATTAAGCGATGGCATTGAGGATACGGAGCACTTTCTGTTGCTCTACCCTTCTATTGATGCTCAACTTCGGGATCTTTTCGCTGGAATTGTTGAATTAATACGACCATTTAGGCAAATTACCGGCCTTTCAAATGGTTCTTTGACACAGCTTTTATTATATGGTGATCAAGACCTTTCTGATGAACCGAACAGAAATATACTCGAAGTGACTTTGCGCTTCATCCACGAAACTGGTCGGTTTGACTAAAATCATCTGCAACGTCCGTACTAAGCAGCCACCAAGTCCTTTAAAGTAAATGTTCTTTTTCTTTGTAATTCTGTTTCATATTAGATGTCAGGCAGTCTTACCAAATTTTAACATAATAAACAACTTGTGCTCGTGACTACACAAGAGACTACACTTGAAACCCTGACCAGAAATCTAATGTCAGACGGAATCTAGCACATTATCGATTAGTTCTTAAATCGTAGTGTAGTTGTTTGTTAGTTTAATGTTGCGTGTCTTCTTATTGGCCATGGGGTAGTCATTATCTTTTCGCTCCCCATGGTATCGTCCCCGCAGTGTAGTAAAGTAATTAGCATTTGTAAGGTAGAAAGTAATATTGCTATTGTAGGGGAATCCTCTCCACTTCAGTATACACGGCAAGCAGTACTGCTCGGTCTAGCCGCTATGCAAACTTGAATGTTTTACTATCTTTTTACCACTTCCAAGGGTTACTTGGCCCATTCTTAGCAAGGAAAGTGTTTCGCTCGATTTTCAAGCCAATTTCTCATCCTTTCACTCACTTTGGAGTGTGCTTCGAGACACTTTTAATTCGACGTATTTCTCAACGATCGGAAGGCGGCTCAGTGTTTAGGCCATGTCAGCCGGAAACTTCCTCTCTTCAATGGTCTTCAACGGGTACCGTTCCGACTGCTGTTACTTATAAAATGGGCTCAAATGGTACAAACCTTTATCATAGGAACCGTTGTAGAATTTCAAACATTTTTCTTCCTTCGCCTAAATGGCAGATCATCTGCTCTAACCTTCCGGTAAAAAAGCTCAACATCAAGGTAGATTTAACAACAAACTGCATGTCCGAGGATTTTTAACTTTTGAAGGAAGGTTCGAAAGACAATCTATGTATCTGGATAAATCGGCGAGGAAAGCTAAATGTGCTTCGAGCAGGTAAGTGACGATCTTTTCGTTTGCCAAGTGCAATTGACTTTAAAATATCTTCACCTGAAATTAATCTTTTAAATCTCCGAAAAATAAAGCAATTCAACTTTCAAACTTTGAACAGTTGATTTTTAGACGAGAAGGTAACAAAATCTTCTTCAAAAGAATATTGTGAGGCAAAAAGTGCAAGTCAAAAGTGAAACCTGATTAAAGCGCATTTAGGTTTCCTGGTTTATCTATGAATTTCGTGGATTTTCCTTCGAATATTCTTTCAAAAGTTATATTTATTTCATATTTCATATTTGAATTTTTTAAGGAGGGTAGCCCTTCGGCAGAAGCCGTTTTTCAAGGGGCCCTCCGGTAAAAACTTAATTACAGCATACAGTTAAACTTAAATATGACTAGAATAAAAAAAAACCATAACCTAAAAGCCTATTTACAATTATACAATATATACAATAGAAATGAAAAATCAACCCTTTATCAGTTTCTTAAAACTATTCAGGGAGGATGCTGTCTTTGACTCAGCAGGAAGGCTATTCCATATTTTAGCACCTCGGAAAGAAAAGCATTTTTGCCCATTAGCAGACCTTTTCTTTGGCAATCTCAAATCAGTCTCAGTGTTCCGGAGGTTGCGGGAGGAGCATGCTGAGTTTTTTGTGAAGAGGTTACACAGGTATTGTGGAGCCAAGTCATTGAGCGACTTGAAGACCATTGTTTTAGACTCATTGCTAATGAGCTCTTCAATGGTCTGCCAGCCCAACTTTGCAATAAGTGGTCTGCTTGAGGCATCAAAGCTGCTATTTGTAATGATTCTAGCAGCACGATTTTGTAACTTTTGCAGCTGGTCGATGTATGTAGATCCAGCACAACCCCATACAGAACAACAGTATCGAAAGTGGGGCTCAACAATACCTGTGTAAAGAGTTTTCAAACTTGCCAGAGGCAGAAAAGATTTAGCATGTTTTAAAAAGCCGATCGCCCTGGAGACCTTTGTAGAAACTGCCTTAATTTGCTCTTTCCAATCTAAAGAGCAATCGATTTGCACTCCAAGGTATTTTGTCTTTTGAACAACTTCGAGTTCATTGTCGCGTATCTTCAGTACCAAGGCTTCATTTCGACTTTTGAGAGAGTTGTGTCTCTGCTTGGTGGATATGAGCATTGAATGAGTTTTTGCCACATTCAACGAAAGCTTATTTCCTTGAAGCCAAGTCTCCAATTTACTGAGATCGCTATTTATAGCCTCATTAAGCTGAGTCAAATCGCGAGACTGATGACAAAGACTGGTATCATCAGCGTACATAGTCACAGAGGAACCTTGGACAGCCTCAGGAAGATCATTGATATAGATGAGAAAGAGAAGAGGGCCAAGGCATGAACCCTGTGGTACTCCTACTTCTATTTCCCCGATATCTGAATCAACACCGTTAACCCTACAGAATTGTTTGCGGTTAGATAAGTAAGACTTAAACCAAGACAGCTCTCGCTGCTGGACGCCATAAAGTTCGAGCTTTTTACAGAGAATATCGTGGTCGACCGTATCAAATGCCTTTTTCAGGTCAATAAATACTAATCCAACGAGCTTACCGAGATCAAGCCCGTTGTACCAGTCATCGCTCATTTTAAGCAAACAAGTTAGTGTAGAATGTAGGCGCAGAAAACCTGATTGATCAGATGTAAAGAGACCATTATCTTTCATATGCTGGTACAGCTGGTTGAAAACAAGTTTTTCAAAGAGCTTTGAGATGACAGGCAAGACTGATATGGGGCGATAATTAGATTTTTCAGTCTTATCTCCATCTTTGAAAATCGGGGTAATTCTAGCTACTTTCCATGAATCTGGGAACTGGCTAGTTTCAATGGATGTGTTAAACAAGAAAGCCAGAGAGTTTTCAATATATGGCAAAGCAAGCTTCATAAAGTAGCTAGAAATACCGTCAATTCCAAAGCTCTTTGCTGTTTTAACCTTGGCAAATGCATCCCTGATATCTTTTAGCTCAACTGCCTCAAAGTGAAACTTGGCCTTATCATTATTAATCTCATATTCACCTGATAGAAGGGGATTAATGGCAGGTTGTATTTTATCTGCTAGTTCCCTACCTATAGTGCAAAAGAAATTGTTCATTGCATTAGAAACGTCCTTTTTATTCCGAGTTTCAGTGCCAGATTCTTTGAGACAATCAATGCTACTTGACTTTGATCTCTTGTTGAGAAGTTCATTAATTGTTTTCCAAGACTCTTTCATATTACCTTTACATGCAGCGATCCTATTGGTATAATGCTGCTTCTTCAGCTGAACATTAAGGGCATTGACCTTATTACGGATCTGTCTATAAGAGTCCATAAGGATTGGGGATTTACCTTTGACTGCTGACTTTTTAAGTTTGTCTCTTGTACGCATCAAATCCCTAAGATCTTTACTGATCCATGGGCAATACTTTTCAGAGACCCGCATTTCACTCAAAGGGGCATGTTTTTCAATGATCAAAGAAAACATTTCAGACCAATAGTTGACAAGCAAGTTGATATCATCAGTTTCAGTAAGCATTTGCTCCCAACATACCCCAGAAACATCAGCAAGGAATGCTTCCTCATTGAAATTCTTCATTTTGCGAGTCTTAATAGTTTTGTGACCTTTTTCTACTGCACCATTAAACTTCCGAATGCAGTAAACCATATAGTGATCACTCAGGGAAACCTCATGCACTCCTGATTTCACGATGTTTCTGGGACATGTTGTAGCAACATGATCAATGACTGTTGCCGTGTCAAGAGTGACTCTTGTTGGCTCCTCAATAAGCTGTTTGAAGCTGAAAAGCTCATACAAACTTGAAATGTGCTTTGCGTTGTTATCCAATGTCTGATCAGTTAACTTTTTGGCAAGATCACAATTTGTGTCACCAAGGAGGATAATTTCTTTGCCCTCCTTGTCAAGGTAAGCTAGAGCTTTTTCCAGCATATCAAAGGAGTCAACAAGGCCACTTGGAGGTCTATACCAGGCAACAACAAGAAAGGGCTTGCTTTTTGGTGGGGAAATTTCACACAAACACAAATTGTATCAAAATACGTCGAATTAAAGAGCCTCGAAGTACACTCAAAAATGATTGAAATAATGAGAAAATGGTTCGATAATCTAGGGCAAACACTTAAAATAGTAGCAAAGTAACAAACAAGTCTTGGAAGGGGAAATAAACAGCAAAATATTCAAGCTTGCTCGGCGCTAGACCGCTCAGCGCGGCTTACTTGCTTCACTGAAGTGGAGAAGATTCACCTGGTTTCTGACCGTTACTAGGGCTGTCGGAATTGGCCGCGCTCGTCTCAGTCCCTTTTTTTCTAATTGGCAAATGGTCTATTGTGTCCCTCAAGTAAAAAACCTCCTCTATTTCTTTGAAAAGCTTCTTCAAAATGAAACAGTTCAAAACCCCACTTGGTTTCTCCAAAAGTTTACTTCCTTACCTTTACTTTTTCCAATATATATAAATATTATTTCCTTACCTTTATATATTCCATTATATAAAAGATCATTCAGTAATATACTACAAGTTTTTAAACGTTTCGATTTTCATCTTCTTCAGCAACCATTATATAAAAGTGTATTCCTTACCTTGATGTATTCCAATTTCAAGTACTCTGCCATTTGCATGTTTTTACAAACTCTGAAAATATTAGTTATGATATCGACAGCTGAATAGCCCATTCGCCATAAATGTGACATGACTTTGTACGCTTCATCAATGTCTCCATTCGTACAATGTGTGAGCATGTCCTTGACAAGTAGCGGGTGTGGTTCGTCACAAACCTAAAATTGCATACACAAAGCTAAATAAACATTGCTTAAATGTCATATTCAGGGAGGTAAAAATATAACACAGAGAGATCAATAACATTCTAGATTTTAATTGCTGTAAGGCTAAATGCAAACGATTGAAGGGAAGGTGGGACAAGTAAAATGGACTGCTTTAACATTCGAACTAGTGGAAAAAATATGCGAATCTGTCAATACCCTAATCGCTACGGAGTCAAAAGAGGAGTAAGCGCATGCGTTACGTGATATCTTGTCAGTCGTCTGCAAGTGAAGAAATCTTCACGGGTTTTCAAGAGTAAACGGCACGTAAATCTTTTCATTTTACATTCTAGTCACGGATTTTCATCGCTGCTTTAGATACAGTTTTGCCTTAAATGAACAGTGGCAATCCGTTGACGAATAGTAAACCTTGATCTTTGTTTTCTCGTGCTCTCTGATCAGATAATGTCATTGAAATTAGTACGCAATCTTACATCTTAGCTATTGCTGATAACTCCTCTGGGTTGCTCGCTGTAATTGTCATGTCTAGACGCCACTGGGCTTAATATGTCAGTTCAAAACATTAATCAGAAAGAAATGAACGCATCACACAGTTCCTTTGGCAGATAGATCCGGCATTAAAACCACTCTCGGATACTATGAATATCCCATCCAGATAATCAGTTAGGAAACTAATGCACTTAAAATTCTCTGATTCACTATGGTCTATTGTAACAGCTTCAACTTCATAACCTCAATGCCATTCGTTCATTCGATCGACTTTAATGACTTTGACTTCAAGCAACCATCTATTCGCAGCTTTACAGCTTTTTGAATAACGGCAACACTTTACCACAAAAGTTCATGGGTATTAAAGACTCGGGGGGGGGGGTACTTTAGTACTGTTCGTGGTAAGGGGACGTGCCATTTTTAGGGGTACTTTTTTCAAACCATTACGGAATTATGGGTATCATTTTTACAATTTTTTGACATTTCATGGAATTATGGGTGTCCTTTTCAGGGGATTTTTCATAATTTCCGGAATTATGGCCCAGATGTTTATTCGATTTGTGGAATTATGGCCCTAAAATCCACCAGAATTTACGGAATCATGGGTACCAATTTTTCAGGCAAAATGGCACGTCCCCGTCACATAATAGGCTGAGTTACCCCCCCCCCCCCACGAGATTAAAGAAGCCTAAATACGACGTTTTCCTGATTTCTAAATACAGGCAAAAATTCACAAGAATCCATAAAAGTTAGTGATTTTCTCTTCAATCGTCCAATAGCGTTTCGTCTTTTCTGCTGCCACTACCATGAAATGGCTGTACCCAGAAGGGCTAAACTATTGTACCACTAGCTTTGTACAGTGCATCGCGACGTTGCCCAGGACGGTTGTCGATTTAATAGACTGTTAAGGGAATCGACCCTTGTAACATACGTGAGTTCAAATGTGATAGAAAATACGCCATCTGATTCGATCTCGGTTTTAAAACACCATCTCATTAGACCTATAAAAAGATGTGGTACAAGACCAATTTACCGTGTCGATTCCCTTTAAATAGTATATACATCTTAATAAACGAGTGGAAAAGTTGTCAATTAATACCTTGAAAACGTTATCACTATTCACAAATCCAAATCCTGCATAAGTTGACTGTAAATTATTCAGAGCCTGCGGCAAAGAAAATCGGCTTTTAAAAAGATATGATGAAATAAAGAATTGTGACAGGAATCATAAGTACAAAGCCATACTTAGGGTAATCCAAGACTGCAATTTAAGAAAAAATGTAAAAGGTCCATAAAAAAGATACTCGCTGGTCAAAAATTCAGTTATTTTATGTCAGTGCGTTACATAATGCTATACATACATTGAATATTACAAGTCATTCCTTACAGCACGTCAAAAGTATTGCAAAGGATAAAATTATTCCTATGGGATAGCACAAGCCAATATATATCATCACTTTCAACTCTCAGAGGGTCAGATCGGAGGGGCAGGCGCTTGTAGACATGTTTGCCAACGATTTGACTCTATTCATCAATCTATTCAAACAAATTCCAAGTACAGTCTGATCCAACAAATGTTGGAAAATAGTCGAATCTGTGGCAAATTTCATTTGATACAGACAAAACCATGTTCTCTATTCCAGCAATCAGCCCGATACATCACCGAGGTATCATCTTCAAGACGAAAAGACGAAAAGAAGAGATGTGAAACAAACATCTCAATAGCAGCAGATGTGAAGGAACTTGGTGTGTTTGTTGATAAAAATTTACATTTGAAAAAGTTGCCGAATGCGTTTAGAAGGCAATTGGAGTCCTCGCGTCAATAAAATGAACGATCAAATTCAATAATGAAGACAAAGACGTCTGTTTAATAAGCAAGCAAGCAAACAACGCAGGCTAGGTATGATGTGGCAGCTATACAGCTGATGTGGGCCTGCAGCACTACACCTTGTGCCATCAGAGTTGCCTCCGAGTGATCACTTACCAACTTCGAATGGATGGACAGCTGAGTTGGCTGTTGGCTTGAGATTTGTAGTTCCGACGACGGGATTCGAAACCCATGCGGACCCCATAAGATTCGAAACACTGCGCTTTAACCACTCGGTCACACTAACATTGTACAAGAGTTTAGTTAGAGCTTTGCTAGGGTCCGCTGGAGCTATATGGAGCCCTTACTTAATCAAACACATCAAAAGGCTCGAAACTGTACAGCGCCGAGCCACGAAATTAGCAAAAACGATTAAGAACAAGTCGTACGGTGATCGATTAAGAACATTAGACCTGCCTTCACTCGAATGGACCCTTTTACTTCTTAAAAAAAAGAGGTTTGGATCGAGCGTCCAAAGCTGGTAAATTTGTGGAGGAAAACAAAAGCATGACCCCCGTTCTTGGTATAATTACTGCTAGTTGTGGCAGCAAATTGTTTTTTACTTCAGAACACCTTTCAGAGACTTCATCATAAACAAATTTGCGCAAAGTGACTTAGCAAAGGTTCAATTTACACAGAGGCAAGTGTTGCTGGTCTTTTTGCTTTGTTTCTCATTATCTTCATTCATTGTAATAATAATAATAATAATAATAATAATAATAATAATAATGATAATAATAATAATAATAATAATAATAATAATAATAATAATAATAATAATTATTATTATTATTATTATTATAATAATAATAATAATAATAATAATAATAATAATAATAATAATAATAATAATAATAATAATAATAATAATAATAATAATAATAATAATAATATTCTAATATGCTTTGACTAACGAGAGGTACGAAATTAAAGTCTCTGCGTCAAATGTTTGTCTGGTAAATCTTCAATGTTCACTGTTCCTTTCTTCGTGTACTAACTTGCATCTTTCCCGCCAAATGATGTTTCCACCAATCATATTTGAGACTCCGCACCATTTCATCGTTGATTTTGCTTCTTCATATGACAGCCCTAATTTTTTTAAACATGTTCTTACTTCCTTGTGCACTGAGCCAAGTGATCCAAAACAAGGCACATTGATTTTTGCCATGATCCCGTTTTGTTCAAGCACTCTGATCAACTCTTTATACTTCTCTGCTTTTCCTGAATACGATTGTTCCATATACATATCAAAACAAACTGTAATTTCAATGATTTCACACTCTTTTTCATTCTCTTTCAGTTCAATTATGTCTGGCTTTCTGCTGCTTATCTCTTTTATTTCATTTCGAAGTGCTGGAAAAACTGTCTCTGCCATTTTATTTACAAATAAATGTGATGCTGGGTTCGATTTTTGGATTTTCTCACTTACTGTGCTTACAATACGATCGTGTCGCCGAGAGTACAAATCTTTAAATTTTCTGCACGAACTCATTAAGTGAGCAACCGACTCAATGTTATGATTGCATAATGTGCATCTCTTTTCATGTTCTTTGTTCCACATGTTGATTAATTGATTGCAGGGAAGTTGATTCATTCGTGCACGTACGACAAATGTAACAAGACTATCTGACAGCTTCCATCCATAATAGATTTGGTGTGATATTTTCTGCTCTATGTTCTCCATTTTGATAAAATTTCCTTGCATTCGTAGTTCTAAACACCCTAATAGATCAATCTTTTCAAATTCTTTCTCAATTTCTCATTAATTAAGTGAGCAACCGACTCAATGTTATGATTGCATAATGTGCATCTCTTTTCATGTTCTTTGTTCCACATGTTGATTAATTGATTGCAGGGAAGTTGATTCATTCGTGCACGTACGACAAATGTAACAAGACTATCTGACAGCTTCCATCCATAATAGATTTGGTGTGATATTTTCTGCTCTATGTTCTCCATTTTGATAAAATTTCCTTGCATTCGTAGTTCTAAACACCCTAATAGATCAATCTTTTCAAATTCTTTCTCAATTTCTCGTTTGAGGTTTCTCTGATTTATCTCTCTTCCATCAATGATAATCGTAGCCTTATCCTCTTTGTATACTACTCTCCCTTTGATTTTATTTACATGGTGAAGCAAATCTGGCCAGTCTGAATTACCCCCATATGTTTTTCTTTTCATTAACCTGCTGTTGTTGTCCAGCTCATACCCTAAGAAGCCCTCCTCTTCATTTATTGTTTTTACTCCCCTAGACCTCATGTCTAGCTTCAGAGATTCCCTTGCAATGTGTCGAATGTTAGAGTCATCATGATTTAACATTTTGATTAAGTGAGCAATGCGTGCTGCTCTGTATACGTTGGATGGTTTCTTAATACCTAATCCTCCTTGCAATCTGTTTATGAAGAATACCTTGTCCGTTGTCTTTGGGTATAGATTAAACATTCTCTTGACAGTGCAGCTAATTTTGGAATCCATCTCTTCGAGTTGTTTTTCTTCTAGTTTACTATTGTCAAAATGATGTAGCACCTTTGCTAAGGCCATATTGTTAAAGGCACTCATTTTCAACGGGATTGGGAGCGAACAAGATTCTATTTTGTCAATGATATTTTTGAAATCTTCAATGAATTCTCTTATTTGTTTCTCATCTTCTCCGGCTACAGTCAAAGATTTTCCTAGGTACTTGTACCCCTCATCTCTCTTGCATATTTTAATCTTTCTCCTTGAACTTTCAAGGTAGGCTTCTTGTCACTTTTTCCTTTGTACCAATTGTTTCCTGATCTTCTCTCATAGAATAACGCGCATTTTGATGCTTTTACTCTTAATCCGGCTCTGTTGAACAATGGTTCAGAGACCTGAATCATTTCATTCAGCATTTCATAATCGTAGGCTATCATTGCTATGTCATCGGCGTAAGCTTGAATCGGAAGGGGTCTTATTTTCCTTTCATTCTCAATGTTTTATGTTACCAAAGCATGGTTATAGGCAGGCTGCAATACTTTATTAATGATCATCAGGAATATTATAACGCTCAGTGGGTCACCTGTTTTAGTCCCCCTTGTGATTGTAATTGTTTGGGACAACGTATCTCCACACATTACTTGAAATGATGGGTTTTCATAGATGTCTTCGATAATTGCACAGTAATCATCAGATATATTATATTCTCTCAGTGTTCTCCTTATCTCTTCATGTTTTACACTCCCATAAGCATCTGCAAAATCAATAAACAGAATGTGGATCTTGGTACTAAGGTGCCTAAAGTCGTCCAAAGCTGTTTTTAAGCAAAATATCAAATCCTGTCTGTTGCGGCCAGGCATAAAAGCCCGTTGCCAGAAGCTAATTTTTGGTGCAATAGTTGGTAAAATTCTTTGGATAATGCAGCGTGAAAAGATCTTGTAGACTACTGATGATAACGAAATGTCCCTAAGAGTTGTGAGGTCCTCTTGTTGGAAGTTCTTTTTTGGGATTCGCTTAACTAGATCGTGCTTCCAATCCCTTGGTATTCTTCTGTTTAATAAGGTCACATTAAATGTATCAACGAGATTTCTCTTTACTGTATTGAAATTCTTTTTCACATCTTCATACTGCACTCCGTCTAGGCCTGGAGACTTCCCATTTGGGAGTTTCTTAATTACACTTTCGATTTCTGCTTCTGTAAACAAGTCAACACTCAAATTATGATCTGCATTTGAGTTTGCATGTAGTATGCCCCCATTGCTCTTTTCTCTTTCTAAAATGAATAACTTTTCTTTCTCATAAAACTCCTCTGTTTCCTGTTGTCTAATTTAAAAAAAGATGACTTCTGTGGCCATTTGTTATCATTCTTTATTATTTCAATTGCTTTTTTCCTATTATGTAGCCACAAGTTAGTTAGTTTATTCCTTGACACAGGTTCCCTCGAGACATGTCCTCGCTTTTCCGTAAAGAATGGCTGTACTGCTTCATTTATGTATGCGATTTGTTTCTCTAAACGCAATAGGACTGGAATATCGTCATTCAATAGATCAGTGGATGGATTGTGTGGCATGTACTTCAATATTCGTAAACAAAATTTGCACAAATTTTCGTTCCAGGACTCACCATTCGCCTTCTTCTGTTGAAACTCGCCTCCTTTCACAAAAATACTATTTACCAATTTGATTACTTTTGTCCATTTTGTTATGTCTCCTTTGCAAATGAATCTGTTCTTGAAAATTCCCTTATTGGTCAGTGAATTACGGAATGCCCTCTCTTGAATCTCAAATTCATTCCACTCAGCATCCTCCAGCCTCGAAGCAAATTCACCGAGCGGCCTAGTCAATCCAGCTTGTGGTGCTCCAACTCTGACGATTTTCCCCTCATTAATTGCATCCTTGGCATATAACTTTAATCTCTCTATCAGTCGCATTTACAGGACCACTGAAGGTAAACCAAACAGCATTTTCGGCGGCAGTTACGACGGATTATTATCCAAATGCGAACAAAGAGAGACGGAGCCAACTAGGGCACGTCTGCCATCTTTCCTTGCATCCATATAATAATGGAAACTTTCATTCACATAAATAAACTTACAACAAGATAAATATTTAAAATGTAAAACTTACAGTATAAAGAATCTATTCGTGACTACCACTCTCCATAAAAGGGCATGTTAGTCAAGCCTTACTGCCTTCAACAATTTTACTTCTTTACAATGTTAAAAGTTCTGGATTGGTCCATTCTTTGTCTTTCCTACAAAATATATAGTACGTTGTCCTTATACAGACGTTTATGATGTTTCTAATAATGTTTTTTGATAGAAGTTCCGAAAGTCCAATGCTCTTTAATGCTTGCAGTATGCCATTTCCATCATCTTCCTTGCATATCAATCCTAGGGCGCTCATACTGAGATTCACAAATGTTACTTTCTCGTACTTTTTCTTGAGATCAACGATGGTAGAGTTGTATTTTCCAACCTTCCTTGTACAATTTTCTTTCACGTTGGTAACAAAACCACAGGTTAACTCTAGAACGATAACTGTCTTCTCTTGATAGACCATGATGATATCTGGTCGCTTTAGTGTTCCGGTGACAACTGTGGGGCATGGGTAGCCTGGGATATCAGCAAATACTTTCAAGTCCCTCAGGCCCTCAATTTTGCTCAAAAGAGTCGCAAGGATGGAAATATAATAATAATAATAATAATAATAATAATAATAATAATAATAATAATAATAATAATAATAATAATAATAATAATAATAATAATAATAATAATAATAATAATAATAATAATAATAATAAAATATTAGGGGATGTCAACGTCAAACGTGGAATATTCCAAGGAGATAGCCTTTCGCCACTCCTATTTGTTATCTGTCTCATACCAATGTCACTAATTTTGAGAAACATGAAAGCTGGATATAGTTTGGGAAAGAATCAGCCAAAATTAAATCACCTTCTATATATGGATGACTTAAAGCTATTTGGACAGAGTGAAAGAGACATAGAATCACTTGTAAATACAGTGCATAGATTTAGTTGTGACATTGGCATGCGATTCGGTATAGAAAAGTGCGGTGTAATTATCATGAAGCGTGGAAAGATTGTAACTTGTGATGGAATTGAACTACCGGATGGAGAGAAGATGAAAGGCGTCAGCGAAGAAGGTTACAAGTACTTGGGTATAGTAGAACTAGATGGGATAAAGGAGAAAGAAATGAAAGAGAGATTCACGAAGGAATACAAGCGAAGGATTAAACTTATATTGAAGTCAAACTTGAACAGCAGGAATGCCATTTCAGCAATGAATATTTGGGCAGTAGCTGTGATGAGATATGGGGCTGGGATAGTGAAGTGGACGAAAGCGGAACTGGAGAAACTAGACAGACAGACACGGAAAATTATGACGATGAACGGAGCATTACATCCAAAGAGTGACGTCGATAGATTGTATGTTGCAAGACGGAGAGGTGGAAGGGGATTGCAAAGTGTATTAGAAACCATCCAGTCAGAGGAAAATAGCCTTAGATGGTATGTTAAAAACAGCCAAGAGCAATTATTAAAAGCAGTGCATAAACAACAGGAAATGAATACTGACATCATTAAGCCATCAGAGTATAAAGATCAAAGAAAAAAAGAAAGAGAAGTCAAGTGGCATGAAAAAGTAATGCATGGTCAGTTTTTCAGAGATACGGATGGGATAGTAGACAGGAAGAAATCATGGTTGTGGCTAAAAAATGGAGACTTGAAGAAAGGAACAGAAGCACTAATTATGGCAGCACAAGAACAAGCAATACGTACGAATTACGTTAAACATCATATCGACAAATCAAGAGATTCGCCGAGTTGCAGAATGTGTGGTGAGAAGGGGGAAACAGTGAGCCATATCATATGTGAATGTAGCAAATTAGCCCAGAAGGAATATAAGCGACGCCACGACAACGTAGCACGGATAGTTCACTGGGAGATTTGCAAGAAGTATCACCTACCCAGGGCTGAACAGTGGTACAATCATAAGCCAGAAGGCGTCACTGAAAATGAAAGCATTAAGGTACTGTGGGACTTTAACATAAACACAGATTACGAAATTGAGCATAGGCGACCAGACATTGTTGTCGTGCTGAAACCAGAAAAAGAGTGCTTAATCATTGACATAGCTGTACCAGGAGATACAAGGATAAAACAGAAGGAAAAAGAGAAAATTGAAAAGTATCAAGATCTAAAAAGAGAAATTGCAAGATTATGGTGCCTTCGAAAAGTAACTGTCATTCCAGTTGTAGTTGGTGCATTGGGATGTGTCACAAAAGAAGCAGAGCAATACATTGAGAAGATAGGAATCAAGATCAGGACTGAAGTGATACAGAAAACGGCATTGTTAGGAACTGCAAGAACATTGAGAAAGGTTCTCGAAACCTGAGGCTAGTTGTTCTAGCTTGCTTTCGGGACGAACTTACCAGGAACTTTTTTCTGTGATAAAAAGAACATAATAATAATAAGAATAATAATAATAATAATAATAATAATAATAATAATAATAATAATAATAATAATAATAATAATAATAATAATAATAATAATAATAATAATAATAATAATAATAATAATAATAATAATAATAATAATAATAATAATAATAATAATAATAATAATAATAATAATAATAATAATAATAATAATAATAAGAAACTAAGAAATCTCACTGCGATGGTAAACAACGTCATCCCTTGCCTGCGTGCAGATTCTCTCTCAGATTGCAATAATATCATGAAAGCAGCAGCAAATGTTGTCGCACGACTGGCTGGATTAAGAGTAAGAAGGAAAAAGAACGAGCAGGCCGAGGCTTGGCGGAAAAAGAGGATTCAGTTGAAAATCAATCAGCTGAGAAAAGATTTGAGTAGAATAGAAGAGATCAAAAGTGGAGAACTAAAAAAGGACAGGGTTGGAGATACTTTGAAGGAAAAATATCATATTCGCAAGAAGGGAATCAATTGTGTCATAGAAGAATTGAAGCAAAGAATAACCGCCAACAGCGAAAAAATAAAAAGGTATCAGAAACGGTGTAAACAATACCAACAAAATAGACTATTTCAAAATAACCAAAAGAAACTATTTGAACAATTAGAAGGTGTTGAAAGGGGTAATGATGAGCCTCCAGAAGCTGAACCAACTGCTACTTTTTGGAAGGGTATTTGGGAAAAGGATGTGAAGCATAATGATGAAGCTGAGTGGATTAAAGAAGTTAATTCAGAAGTTGAAAGAATGCGTAATAAACAAAACGATCTTACAATAACAACAGCAATGCTAAGAAAACAGTCCAAGAAGCTATCAAACTGGAAATCTCCTGGCCCAGATGGAGTTCAAGGTTATTGGATTAAACACCTGACAACACTCCATGAACGTCTAGCAACTTTGTTTAACGATTGTCTAAGTTCAGGAAATGTTCCCAATTGGCTAACTAAGGGAAAAACAATCCTCATTATGAAAGATAAAACTAAAGGAAAGGAAGTTACTAATTATAGACCCATAACATGCCTGTCGTTAATATGGAAACTGCTTACTGGAATCCTCTCTGAAGAGATTTATAGTCATCTTTATAGTAATAACTTGCTACCTGAGGAGCAAAAGGGTTGTAGAAAGAGAAGCAGAGGAACAAAAGATCAACTTTTAATAGATAAAACAATCATAAAAAATTGTAAACGACGAAACTGTGGATTAGCAATGGGATGGATAGATTATAAAAAGGCATTTGACATGATTCCGCATTCCTGGATCCTCAAATGTCTTGATATCTTTAAAGTGGCGGACAACATCAAAAGGTTGATGAGTCAGTCTATGTTAGGCTGGAAGACAGAACTGACATCTGGTAATGAAAAATTAGGAAGTGTTAAGATCAAACGAGGAATATTCCAAGGAGACAGTCTATCCCCTCTCTTATTTATAATAGCATTAATTCCCCTCTCGTTTGTGCTGCGAAAAGTCAAAGCCGGGTACCAATTTAGCAGATCTTCTCCTGTAATTAATCATCTACTTTTTTGGATGATTTAAAATTATTTGGTAAAACAGAAAGTCAGCTTGATACACTTCTAAACACGGTTCACATATTCAGCCAAGATATTAAAATGGAATTTGGAATATCTAAATGTGGAATCTTATTGATGAAAAGAGGGAAATTGGCCAAAATAGACGACATTACAGTACCAACAGGTGAAAAAATAGAAGAGATTGATAAAGATAAGGGTTACAAATACTTCGGAATTCTAGAAGCTGATGGCATTAAATCATCTGAAATAAAAACCAACATCAAAAAAGAATATTTAAGAGAATATTTAAGACGATTGAAATTGATATTGAAGTCATCCCTCAATAGCAGAAACACCATAAGTGCTATTAACTCACAAGCAATTTCAGTCATAAGGTACTCTGCTGGAATAGTCAGCTGGAATGTTGATGAAATGAAAGAACTTGATAGAAAGACCAGAAAGATGTTAACACTCCATTATATGTTTGCAAAAAGGGAGATGTTGATAGACTCTACATGAGTAGAAAAGAAGGAGGGCGAGGACTGATTAGTGTGGAAGATTGTATCTTAATGGAACGTAATAACTTGTTTGTATATATCTCGAATAGCACAGAGCCTTTTTTGAAGGAAGTTGCTAAAGAAGCAACAATTAAAGACGGAAGCCATAAGAATGAGGTTAAAAGATCAAGGAAAGAAAGTTTGATGGAAAAAAGTATGCATAGCGTCTTTTTCAACAAAACGGACTTCAGAGATACGCGTAGCTGGGAATGGTTAAGAACTGGTGATCTAAGGAAAGCTACAGATGGCACAATAATGGCAGCGCAAGAGCAGGCAATTAGAACACGTATGATAAGACACACCATAGATAAAGAAAATGTATCTCCCCTTTGCAGAATGTGTGGAGAACGGAATGAGACAGTAGCACACTTAGTATCAGAGTGTACAAAGCTAGCCCAAAAACAATACAAGGAATGGCGACACGATGCTATCTGTAGAGTTATCCACTGGCGAATGTGCATTGATTACCGGCTAGACCATGCCGATAAGTGGTATGATCACAGACCAGAAACGGTGGTAGAAAATGAAGAGATCAAGCTGTTATGGGATATGCGAATGCAGACGGATAAGATCCTTAAAGGAGAATGGCATCGAAAAACTATCTTTTCACGCCAGATGAAAGTTAAGGCGTAGATTCCGAATCTGAAAAAATTTTTGAAGTATCTCTTTTTGTTTGAGAGTTAGAAGCCCCCAAAGTGGCGGGAAACGCCCTTTTACGAAAAAGGACGGGATTGATTGCGTATTCTCCCGCAGGACGTCACGCGATGCTTATGACGTCAAATGCGATCAGTGGTCAGAAAGCGAATTAGGCCCATCACAGATCACACGGGTAGCTGTGAAGAACCAGAACTCATATCATGGACGAGACGACTCTGTGCTGGCAAACGTTTGGTCGAAAGAGCTTTAGAGTTTACGTCAAGTCTTCGGCCAAGGCTATTGTCTAATAAAAGTGAAGGGAATGGTTTGTCCATCATCGCCAGATCCGACGGAATGTTGAGCGAGACGAGAGGTGTTGTACGAAATGATCCATCCGAGAATTGTGAATGTCAGTCAAATCAGGTAATGTTTCTCAGTTACTGTCTCCTACTTTGAACAACAACTTTCTCTCCTTAGTTACACAGAAATTATGTTTTATTTACCGTTATTTGGCAGTCTCTGGAATCTTTTACGAAAGTCATTGGTGATTAGGCGTTAAAGCCACTTTCTCGTTTATTTAGAAGTGAGTTCGCAGTGTAGTCCCCGTACGATTTTTTTAACAAACTAAGATGAAGCATCTGTGACGAGTTCCTTTGCTGGTTCTGCAGTTTCCATGCTTGTTGAACTTTTAAAAAATCCTGAAAGTGATTCATATAGGTTTCTCACAAAAAGTACATGTTGTACTTTAAAAATCCCCTCTGCCAACCAAGTGAATGCCTGGTAGAGGGTTCCCTACATTTCACATCTTATATTTTCAGGTATCATCAAGGGACACAGGACTGCAGAGTGTGTTTGCACAAGAGATCCTTGGATTCTAAAAGCTGGAAAGGAAGAGATCCTGTGTATAGCCACAGGTAGCATGGCAAATGAAATAATAATGACATTCTAGTGTAATTAGGGCCAAGGCAGATATTAGAGACTCAAACCATGTTCCTGTAAAGTCCAGAGACTGTGAAGTAATTTTAGAATGGGAATACCCTTCTTGTTTTCTTGCAGAAGTATCTGTGTGGTATGCAATAGCACATAGAACAGAAAATAACACATGAGGGACTTCCATAATCATTCCATTTACCAAGCTATCTGGGGCGTTGCAGGTGATGATGAAATATTGTCATTCACTGATCAACAACAAATTGTATGTGTAGTTAGGTATAACCTATTTGCAAAGTTGATAGAACTCATTCTGGCCAACTTTAAAAATTATGTACAGAGAGTTTAATGTACAAAAACGCACTGGGAAAAAAGAAATACATGTTGATACTCCAACTATTGTCAGTTTGTTCGCCTATATCAAACATACTGTGGAAATGAAAAAGAAACCTTTTTCCAACAGTTGAACTTTGATACATCAGAAATATGAATTTACAGTTTCAAGCATTCCAAGGGCTGTCAAAGGGTACTAGGGAAATGCCACCCATGACAGTATTCACTTCAAATGCTTTAATAGAAACATGGTTGTAAAATTTTGGGATACATTTATGCAAACAAGTTTTCAATAACACACTTTCTTAGAGGTTACTAAAACAAAATTCTTTGTCCATATTTAAAGGGAATCAGAAGAAAACACAGGTGTGCATGCATTTTCATTGGCATATTTGTAACATCCATTCATTTCCACCTTAATTGGAATGAAAGTTCTTCAACAGTGTAGTTTTTGAAAGTTGTCATCAAATCTTTTCAATTATTTACCATCAACATCAAAGTAGACCTTTTAGTTATCCAACAACAGAATCCTGATTGAGCAACATCTTTTCACATATTTTGCAAGAAATTCCACCAGTTCTTGAAAGTATAGAACAGTGATGAAGGTGATGATGCCAATCAATCAAACCTTTGAACAAAACTGTGAAAAGATGTTTCTTGGTCCAGACTTTTTGTGGAATAGCTAAAAGATCTACTTGGGTGGCACATTTATAACATTATATAAGATAAGATCAAATAGAAACAATCACATAATTATCAGTTTCAATTATTCAATGACATATTCGCACTGTGTGTACAGTATGCCCGCTGTTTTCCTTGAAAAATTTACAGTGGAAGTTTATTGATGTTCAACAGTTTATCAATTATTTCAGAACAAGGAATTATTTCTGCTGTCCATACTTTGCTGCTTTCCATAATCAAAGGTTTCCATTTTATTCAACCCAAAATATCTCTTTGTGCATGATCAAAGCGTCTCCTCTCAATTCCAACTTGGATGATGTGATTTGCAGCCAATAAGTCAGGGTCAAACTGAAAAAGAAGGTTGTAAACTATATTTTTGTACAAAATACAAATTTTGATGTCTGAATAATGCTTACACGAGACTACAATTTTGGAATACATGGCCAACACTTGACACGGAGTTTTTAATACTGTATTGCACATATTGCTCCATGTGATGAAATACCAACTGAAATTTTCTATGAAAAGGGAATAATGAGCAGAGATATGCTGGGCACAATGAAGCTGATATGAAGTGAGTTTAGAAGCTTTCCATTTTCTTTAATTTCATTTTTTCTAACTTTGTGTGTGTAGTAGGATGGCATATGTTTGCTGCACTTTGCAACTGTGCCTTCAAAACATGTGGCATGAAAGCATGCAAGAAGATGGCTTCACCTGTTAAATGTTTTTGTCATGAAGAAAAAATGTAACATAACTTATCTTTAACCAACAACCCATAATTTAGGCCCCACATATTTCAGTTAGTCTTACCTTGTCAGTGCTGCCACACCATAGAAATTTGAATGTGCCACACCATCGCCTGTTGACTCCCTCTCAACGGTTTCGTTAAGTCTTTTCCAGGGTCCTTGTCCAGCCTGCCCTGATCGCAAGACTCTGTTAATCACCATTAGATATTGTTGGGATAGGGTTTGCATCTCATTTTAATGTAGCCATTACGCCCATGAGATTCAAGGACTAACTCACTGGCGAACTGATCACTGGCGTGTTTGGTTATGTTCCCAAAAACCGAATCCATTTGGAATGGTAAAAGCGACTTTCTCGTCGAAATCTTTGATTGAGAAGTGTCCTGTTCATTGGTAACACATTGTCTGCTGTCTTTTAAACTATAATATGAGTTATTGCGAACCATTTCGCAGAATATTTCAAGCATCCCTCGCCACTCCTGCACTGGCCTAACCAACAGATGTTGCTGTGCGAGCGCCGACCGAAAACCAGTGATCACATCTGACGTCACAGAGCCGAACATAATTCTCGGAAACGACAATGAACGAGAATTGTCCCGCAGAAAAATGCGCAATAGAAACTGCAATAATTCAAAAACCAAAAGAAATATACAAAAAATTACTTCACGATCGTGTTTTCCATGGTAAATAGCATAACATATCAAAAAATTTTTTTTCGATGCCATTCTCCTTTAAACATAATAAGCCAGACATTTTGCTGATGGATAAGATTAAGAGAAAGGTCCAGATTATAGACATCGCATGCCCATTTGATACTCGAGTACTGGAAAAAGAGAATGAAAAAATAACAAACTATCAAGACCTAAAGTGGGAGCTGAAACGAATATGGAATTGTCAAGAGATAGAAGTGATACCTATAGTTATAGGAGCACTGGGTACCATCTCAAAGAAACATTTTGATTGGTTGGAAAAAGTTAGCACCAATGTTCAGTTTGGAATGATGCAGAAAGCTTGTTTGTTAGGAAAGCATACAGCTCAAATCCTTACTGGTTGCTGAAGCACGCGGAAAATCATCCAATTTCACGGTACTCAGCCAATCAACTAGCCCCTTCCCAACCACGTGATACCAAATTGGCCGTTCGAAGTGAATTTTTGAGTACCCTCACGAAAGTTGAAATGGCTACTAAGTTACAATAATTACATGGAATTTTCTTTGATAAATCAGTAGAAGGGATGCCCCTCTACAGTTTGTAGCGTGCGTGGAAAAATATCTCATTTGGAACCGAAATTACAGTCATTTTCCGGTCGACGAATGTTGACATTCGTTCAAACATCGATAAAAGTCGCTGCAAATGAGATATAAGGATAAAAATTTCAGCGATTATGGATATTGCCCTAAACAATAACCCAAGCACTGTCCCTTCAATTACATCTCAAAATCGCAGATGATTTTCAGCGATTTCTGCCAGAAATGTGATCAGGGCCTAAACTTCTTACCGATTAAAACTCATTCGTTGACCCCAAAAGGGCTTAGTTCGTATTCTTGAGCTAAATGACTCACTTACCAACGACTCAATGATCTATTTGACTTCATTTTCCATTTAAATGTCTCCAAATTTCGTTTAAAACATCCAGTCTTGAGCAACTTCTTGCAAATTTGTCTCGTTCCATATTTTCTCTGCAAGCGCCAGTAATCTCTTCAGAAACGTCGCATCGATAGGCTTTGTGCCAGGGAGCGCCGAAGGCGCTCCCTGCTTTGTGCTACAGATAATGCGATTCGATACAGTTCATACACTTGTAAATAGATATGGCATGCCTGATTTTGCTAAATTCATTCAAATACAAACAAAAGGGATAAAACCATCTTTGGCTGTTTGGTTCACCAATGAATAGATCTTACACAAAACAGCAAAACTAAATGTTTTGTCGTGTTGAAAGTTTACCGCTTTTTTCCTTTTGTTTAATTGTATTGACTCATGAATAGATTTGACACCTTTCTTGCAAAAACTTTTGTTGCTCTCTTGTTTTTTGTAAGATCTATTCATTGGTGAACCAAGCAGCCAAAAAAGATTTGATCCTTTTTGTTACTATATGAATGAATTTAGCAAAATCAGGCGTGCCATATCTATTTACGAGTGTATGAACTGTATCGAATCGCATTATCTGCAGCACAAAGCCTATCGATGCGACGTTTTTGAGGAGATTACTGGCGCTTGCAGAGAAAATATGGAACGAGACAAATTTGCAAGAAGTTGCTCAAGACTGGATGTTTTAAACGAAATTTGGAGACATTTAAATGGAAAATGAAGTCAAATAGATCATTGAGTCGCTGGTAAGTGAATCATTTAGCTCAAGAATGCGAACTAAGCCCTTTTGGGGTCAACGAATGAGTTTTAATCGGTAAGAAGTTTAGGCCCTGATCACATTTCTGGCAGAAATCGCTGAAAATCACCTACGATTTTGAGATGTAATTGAAGGGACAGTGCTTGGGTTATTGTTTTGGGCAATATCCATAATCGCTGAAATTTTTATCCTTATATCTCATTTGCAGCGACTTTTATCGATGTTTGAACGAATGTCAATATTCTTCGACCGGAAAATGACTGTAATTTCGGTTCCAAATGAGATATTTTCCCACGCACGCTACAAACTGTAGAGGGGCATCCCTTCTACTGATTTATCAAAGAAAATTCCATGTAATTATTGTAACTTAGTAGCCATTTCAACTTTCGTGAGGGTACTCAAAAATTCACTTCGAACGGCCAATTTGGTATCACGTGGTTGGAAAGGGGCTATTTGATTGGCTGAGTACCGTGAAATTGGATGATTTTCCACGTGCTTCAGCAACCAGTAAGGATTTGAGCTGTATGCTTGTTAGGAACAGCCAGGATTTTGAGATATGTGCTTGATATCTAAGGTTACAGGTCGTAACTTGATATCCGGCAAAGAACTCCAGTACTACATCTATAATGCTGTGTTACTGAACAATAATAATAATAATAATAATAATAATAATAATAATAATAATAATAATAATAATATGTTAACAAAAACCACCATCAAAAATAAACAGAAAAAAGAATATAAAAACACAACTGTTTATAAAATACGTTTCGATGATAAAGATTTTATCATCGAAACGTATTTTATAAACAGTTGTGTTTTTATAATAATAATAATAATAATAATAATAATAATAATAATAATAATAATAATAATAATAATAATAATAATAATAATAATAATAATAATAATAATAATAATAATAATAATAATGATAATGATAATAATAATAATAATAATAATAATAATAATAATAAATTCTGATATGATTTGACTAACGAGAGCTAACTAAGATGTCTCAACGTCAAATGTTTGTCCAGCATACTCATAACATCAAATTCCAGTCTGTCCGTGAATCCATTTGCATCGGTTTCGCCATATCATGTTTCCACATATCATATTAGATACACTGCACCATTTCATTGTAGACTTTGCCTCCTCACTCGACAGTCCTAATCCTCTTAAGTTCTTTCTTGCGTCTTGGTGAACAGTTCCAAGCGATCCAAAGCACAATATTCTTATATTTGTCTTTATCCCATTCCGATTCAATATGTTTTTGAGTTGTTGGTACTTCCTAGCTTTACTTTCATATGACTCTGACATGTACAAATCGAAGCATACAGTTACTTCTATAATCTCGCATTCTTTTTCGTTAGACTTTATCTCTAGCAAATCAGGCTTCCGGTTATTGATTTGCTGTAGTTCAGTTCGTAAATTTGGAAATGCTGTTTCTGCCATCCTGTCAACAAACTTGACTGACGTTTCACTGTACCGACGAATCTTTTGATAGATGGCTTCTACTATCCTATCGTGTCGTTTTGAGTAAAGATCTTTAAATCTGTTGCAAGAGTTCATTAAATGGGCTACCGACTCTGTGTGATGGTTGCACAACGAGCATTTTTTGTCGTGATCTTTATTCCAAAAATTGATCAGCTGGTTGCAGGGTATTTGGTTCATCCTTGCTCGTAACACAAATTTTACTAAACTATCTGAAAGCTTCCAACCGTAGTATATTTGATGTGATATTTTCCGATCAATGGCATCCATTCCTATGAATTTCCCTTGAAACCTGAGTTCTGAGCACTTTGCTACATCAAGTTTTTCCAATTCTCCCTCGATCTCTTGCTTCAGATTTTTATGACAAAGTTTTTTTCCATTGACAACAACTTTCGCCAAATTATCCTCGTACAGTAAAAACCCGCGTATAAGAACCTAGTGATTAAGAACCTACAGGCAGAAAATTCTTGAATTAGACCCCAAATAAATAAGAACCCATTCAGCCTGAAATTTGAAATAGGTTCTTATTCGTGGAGATCATCAAACTAAATCAAAACTCTAGTTGCTTTGTCATTGAGCTTATACATACTGATTCTGTGATGTGTGCAAATTGCAAAGAGCTCTAAAGATGCTTTGAAAGCTTTTCTTTGCATTCTGTAAAATTTCTGATTCTTCCACGAACTGATGTTTTGAATAAGGGCTCATGAACTCAGGTGTCTCTCATGGGCTTGAAGTCTCAATCTGAACAAAATAAATACTTGGAAGCCCTGAATGAAATAAGAACCAATTTAAGAACCTGAACAGCCTTATTTCCTACTAAATACTAAATACATAAGAACCTAATCAGGCTGACTTCCAAAATTGTAGGTTCTTATACGCGGGTTTTTACTGTATATGACACACCCTTTCAACTTATTCACTTGGAAAAGAAGATCTGACCAATCTGAATTTCCACCGTAAGTTTTGTTTTTCACCAGTCTGTCGTTATCATCTAATTCATAGCCTAAAAAGTTCTTTTCACCGTTTGTAGCTCTTACACCCCGCGCTCTCATATCCAAACTTAACGATTCTCTTGCTATATACCTTATATTTTCTTCTTCGTGGTTTAGCATGTTGACTAGATTTGAGATTCGTGTGGCTCTGTAAACGTTGGATGGCTTTTTTATACCAAGACCCCCTTGTAGCCTGCCAATGAAAAACACTTTATCGGTTGTTTTAGGGTACAACCCAAACATATTTCTTACGACACAGCTAACTTTACTGTCCATCTCTCCTAGTTGTTGTTCCTCTATTCTTGTGTTGTCAAAGTGATGTAATATTTTGGCTAGAGCCATGTTGTTAAACGCACTAAGTTTTAGAGGGATTGGAAGGGAGCTAGCGTCAATCTTATTTAAAGTTTCTTTGAATTCTTCGATAAAGGCTTCAACTTGCTTTGGGTCTTCACCACAAATGCTGAGAGATTTACCAAGATATTTGTATGCCTGCGATCTCTTATATGTTTCAATCTTTTCTCCTTGAATCTCTATGACTGGTTGTCAATCATTCTTTCCTTTATACCAATTATTGCCCGAACGCCTTTCATAGAATAATGCACATTTTGGTCCCTTCACTTTTAATCCAGCATCATTAAAGAGTGGCTCACTTATTTCTAACATGTTCTTGAGCATTCTGAAATCATAAGAAACCATTGCGATATCATCTGCATATGCTTGAATAGGTAGGGGGTTAATTTTTCTTTCATTTTGAATACTAAGAGCTATCAAGGAATAATTGAAAGCAGGCTGTAAAACTCTATTTAATACCATCAGAAAGATGATAACACTAAGTGGGTCTCCTGTTTTTGTGCCCATCGTGATGTAAATCTTTTTTGATGAAGTGTTCCCACATATGACTTGAAAACATGCTCCTTCATAAATGTTCTTGATGATCTTACAATACGTAGCAGGAATATCATACTCGCTCAGTGTCTGTATCATTTTATCATGCTTGATGCTACCATAGACATCTGCGAAGTCAATAAACAGGACGTGCAACTTTGTACTGATATGTTTGAAGTCATCTAAAGCCGTTTTTAAACTGAAAATCAGATCCTGCCTGTTTCTTCCTTGCAAAAAGGCTCGTTGCCAGAATTCAATTTTTGGCTCAATCAGTGGTAAAATTCTCTGGATGATACATCGGGAAAAAATCTTATAAATCACTGATGACAGGCATATATCACGCAGCGTTGTTAAATCCTGTTGTTGAAAATTCTTCTTCGGTATCCTTTGTATTATATCATGTTTCCAACTGCTAGGCATCTTTTTGTTGATTAGACATGTATTAAAACACTTTCTAATGTCTACCCCCTTGTCATCGTATTCCTTTTTCACATCTTCATAGCGAACCCCATCAAGCCCTGGTGATTTCCCATTGGGAAGCTTCCTCAGAACACTTTGTATCTCCTCCGCAGTAAACGGCGGAACTTCATCCTGGTATCTTTCCGCTTCCTGTTGGTGTCCTATTGCGTTGTTTTCATCCCACTCATTTTCCAAAATAAAGTTCTTTTCATTTTGATAGAATGCCTCTGTTTCTGCTTGATTAATTTCTACGTGTACCTTTATTGGCCATTTGTTGTCATTCTTTATGATTTGAATGGCTTTCTTCCGTTTGTGAAGCCAAAGATTGGTTAATTTATTTCGTGAAACTGGATCCTGTGAGACGTGTCCTTGTCCTTTTGAGAAGAATGGTTGTATTGTTTTTGTAACATAGTAAAGTTGTTTTTCTAATTGTGCTATAATTGGGACTCCCTCGTTTAATTGCGATGGCTCATGAGGCATTGAATTCAAAATCCTTAGACAATAACTGCACAGATTTGGATTCCAAGGGGTCCCATCGATCTTTTGCTTCTAAAACTCTCCCCCCTTCGTAAAGATTTCGTTTATAAGCTTTATTACTTTTCTCCACTTTATAAACTCCCCCTTGCAAACAAATTGGCCATAAAAAGTACCTTGACCACCCAATGACTTTCTAAATGCTACTTCCTGTTCTTCAAATTCTTTCCACTCGGCGCCACTGAGACGTGAAGCAAAATTACTCAATGGCCTAGTCCATGGTGTGTCCTTCGTCGCCACACGAACAATTTTCCCTTGCTTAATTGCATCCTTGAAACATATCTTCAACTTCTGTATCAATTGCATTGACTTTCAGTGTTTCATGAGTATACTGGACAGCATTTTCGACGGCAGTTACGACGGATTAGTATTGAAAGGAGACAGCGAAGGCAGACGCGCTTCAAAGCACGTCCATCTTGCAACGCCACAACAACAATGTATAATAATATATATGATGATGATAATAATAATAATAATAATAATAATAATAATAATAATAATAATAATAATAATAATAATAATAATAATAATAATAATAATAATAATAATAATAATAATAATAATAATAATAATAATAATAGTAATAATAATAATAATAATAATAATAATATTAATAATATTAATAATAACAATAATAAATTCGTATCTGCCCTAGTGCCTGAGCTAACAGCTCAGTTAACGTATGAATACGCTATACTAGGTTTATGTTAGCTACTACAAACAGTATCACATGAAATTACCTCAGCAAAGGGGGGGGGGAGTCTATCCAAGCACAGGCAGACATTTAGCTGACTCATTCTCAAACGAGAAAGAGAGCAATGCCCTCGAATTTCAAAAGTGCTAAATGTAGGCCTAGACTATGGGAATAACTTCCGCACCCTGTGCCTCCAAATATAATTTGCCATAATAACATTTGATATTGAACACCATTGTAACATCTGCTTTGCAACTAATTTGTCAACCGACAAAGATCTCAGTTCTGTCCAAATATCCTTCTTTATGCAACCAAGCGAGCCAAAACACATAACCTTTAATTCAACATTCCATCCATGACCTCGTAATAGACAGCAAACGCTCTCGTAACGCCCCAACTTCTCTCGAAACACGTAATCAAAGTACAAATCATAACACACAGCTACTTCGACAATGGTGCACTTCTGTGATACATGATCAATTAAAAGAATGTCTGGTTTGCGATGTTCAATCAACAGCAGTTCCTCGCGATACTCTGTGAATATTGTCTCCATTAGCTTGTTTGAGTAGACTCGTA
Source organism: Aurelia sp. 3 sensu Dawson et al. (2005) (assembly GCA_964020215.1). Classification (NCBI taxonomy): domain Eukaryota; kingdom Metazoa; phylum Cnidaria; class Scyphozoa; order Semaeostomeae; family Ulmaridae; genus Aurelia; species Aurelia sp. 3 sensu Dawson et al. (2005). The sequence continues at coordinate 12,226,614 of OZ026584.1, forward strand.
GAAAACGGTTACTCTGAGAAATAACATCTTCTACTTTATCAGCGATTCGATTGTGGCGACGACTATAAAAATTTCGAAATTCATGACAACCATTCATAAGATGCGCCATACTTTCGGTATGATTTCGGCAAAAGGGGCATAAAGGATCATTTTCACGGTTCCAAATGTGCAGCGAAAAGTTAGTTGGAAGGAGGCTAAGTCGTGCTTTTATGCTGAATTTCACTAACAAGTCGTCTATTTTCCAGTTGTAGAAAATGGAATGTGATGACTTCAAATGAATGCCATCCATACCGAAAAAGCACCCCTGAATTGACAATTCTTTTGCCTTAATCAAATCACGTTTAACTGTGTAATGAAATAGAATCTTTTGTAGCGATGAAGTGTCGTCGTGAAACTTCCCATCAATGATTACACCTGCTTTCCCATCTCTGAAAACGATGGAGATATCTAGTTTCCTTGCATAGCGCAACAACTCAGGCCAGTCAGACTGACAACCAAAGTTTGTTTTATTATTCAAATATCCATCAACTGTGACTTCGTAACCAAGAAAGTTCTTTTCATCACTCGATTCTGCTACCCCCCTCCTTAACATGTCAAGACTTAGAGACTGACGTGCACTGTTTCTAAAATGATCTTCCTCATGATTCAACATTTTTAGGAGAAACGCAATTCGTGTCGTCCGGTATACAGCAGATACACGTTTAATTCCTATTCCTCCGTCCTCGCGAGGTAGGTAAATGATGAGCTGCGTAGTTGAACTGTATAAATCGTACAAATTTCGAACTGTTTGTGTTTGAGCCTTATCCAATTCTTCGAGCTGTTCCTCGGTAAACCTTGTATTGTTAAAATGATGCAATATTTTAGCAAGAGCCATGTTATTGAAAGCACTTGCCTTCAGCGAAAGTGGCAACTTACATTTTGAGATTTTGTCCAGCAACTCTTTATAATTTTCTAATATTTGATTGACCTGCTTCGGATTCTCTCCAGATAACGATAACGACTTTCCCAAGTATTTATATGGCTTATTGCGTCCACAAACAGCTAATTCATGTGACTGTACTTTCACTTTTGGCTTTATGTCCGATTTACCCTTGTACCAATTATTACCCGACCTTCTAGCGTATAAAACAGCGCATTTCTCGGGTTTTACTTCCAAACCAGCCTGGGCCATCATTTCTTCCCCGGCATCAAAGATCAGTTGAGAAATTTCTGAGTTATACTGTATTTCTGAGTGTACGACAACAATATCATCAGCAAACGCTTGCAGGGGTATGGGATTGACCATAATAATAATATTAATGATAACAATATTGATATTATATAATATTAATAATATTAATAATAACAATAATAATAATAATAATAATAATAATGATAATAATAATAACAATATTAATAATATTAATAATAATAACAATAATAATAATGTCCTGGGTATGACTTTAAACTGCATCCGGTTGTGGAGTTTCGACGTGGGATAATGAGGTTACCTTAGCCACAACTACCTCCAGGTCACCCTTGAGCAAGTTGTAGTACCTGTTAGCTCTCCCCGAAACCACGAAATTCCGGGTGGCGTCCGGCGGGGGCTAGTTTGCCTCATGGGTAGGGGGGACTCTTTAGCCTTGGTTGGCGAACCCCCTAGAGATGGTGTTCTCGATAAACACACCGGTGGTAGTTTAACCTTAAATCAACTATCCTCAAATTGAGTGCAAACAATGTCGTATAATAATATGTCAGACAACGGTGTAAAGAAGACTGGAAGTAACAATACCGAAGGTCTTTCACCCGGCAGTTGTTCTGTGCGAACGCAGGCAGACTTCGGTCGTCATCCCATTACTGCAAGGAGAAGAAAATGGACGAAAGAGGAAAATATGGTGGTGATGGAATGCTGTTACAAGAGTAAGCCGCATATTATAGGATATCGTAAGAGAATGTATAGATTGTGGAACGAAAAAGGATTATTCATAACCAATGAGCAACGTCTGGTTGATCAGGCAAACTGTATCAGGAAGAGAGGTTGGTTGACAGGACTTGAAATGGAAGAAGTACGGCGCAAAATTGAAGTGGAAGAGAATTTCGAACAGGCTTTTACGGATCGTGATGATGACACACGTGATCATCAGGATACAAATAACGTGGCAGAAAATGAAAATCCTCAGACGACCCCCATTTCAGAACCTCTAGAGGGCTTAGAAATATTAGAACCATTCACCCAGGAAGAACAAACATACTTTAATAGGATGATTGTGCTAATGGAAGAGGGAAATACAGAAATTCCGAGCATGAGAAATATTGATAGGCAAAAACTAGCAGAAACAAGCTCAAAAATTGACAAGATGCTCAAAAAGATCAGGATTAATGACATAACAACACTCAACAGGGTCATGTAAGCGGGTGGAGTTATAACGTCACAAATGTTGGGAGTAAAAGCGAAAGTACAAGAAACTGCAAAGAAGCCATATTGGCAAAAACGACTGGAAAGCCAGGTAAAGGAGCTTCGTAAAGATTTTGACAGAGTGAAAGTGATCAAAGATGGTGGAAAGATAAAAAAGAAGCACAGAGACAGATTACAACAAAAATATAGATTGAAAGAGAAAGGTGAGAACACAGTCTTAGAGGTAATAAGTCAAAGAATCAAAGCAAAGCAAGGCAAAATCAACCGATATAACAACAGGATTAGTCAATACCAGCAAAACCGAATGTTCCAGAACAATGAAGGAAACTTCTATCGTAAGCTTAATGGTGCTGGCAAACAAACCGAGAATGAACCTCTGGATGAAGCAAAGAAATTCTGGCAGAATATTTGGAGTGTGAAGAAAGAACACAATAAAAATGCGGAATGGCTAAGTAATGTCAAATCAAAAATGAACGAATTAAAACAACAAGAAGACATCACTATTACTAAAGAAAGCCTACAAAAAGCTGTAAAGAAATTACCTAACTGGAAAGCACCAGGCAGTGACGGTTTTTTTTTATTCATTTAAAAAAACAAAAAGATATAAAAACAACAAGATTAATTAACTACGTGCCATCCATAGTGGGAAAGGACTTATAGTCAGCGAGTCCCCACTATGTATGGCACTTACAATTTAATATAAACTAATCTAATCACGGCCGTAGGAGAGGGACACCCCAGGAGCAAACATTTCGCCGCCATTGTGTTCGGCGCTTGAGATTAACGAGCAACGAGCATGCACCGTCGGAGGTCCATGCTTGAGTAGATTCCATCGAGAATTAAAATTGTAGTGTCACCAGGCCATCTCCCTCCTTCAGCTGTGTTCCAACGAGAAAAAAAAGAACGTGACGGTTTACAAGGATATTGGATAAAAGCCTTCAAGTCATTACACGGAGATATGGAGAGGCTTCTTAATAAATGCCTAGGAGAAGGTTGGGTTCTGTCATGGATGACAAAAGGAAGAACTGTACTGATCCAAAAAGATCTTAGTAAAGGAAATGTTCCCAGTAATTACAGGCCAATTACGTGCCTGCCAATAATGTGGAAAATACTAACGGGAATTATTGCTGATTGTGTCTACGAATCTCTGGATAGCAGAGGAGTGTTGACTGCAGAGCAGAAGGGTAGTAAACGTGGAACAAGGGGTACACATGACCTTATTTACATTGATAATATGGTACTAAGGGAGGTGAAAAGAAGGAGAAAGAATCTGGCAATGTGTTGGATCGATTATCGTAAAGCATACGATATGGTTCCACATTCATGGATCATAGAATGTCTGGACTTGTTCAAAGTAGCAAAGAATGTCAGGAATCTGCTAACAGAGACAATGGAAAAATGGTGTGTTGAATTAACATCAAATGGAAAGTTACTAGGAGAAGTTAATATCAAAAGAGGGATCTTTCAAGGAGACACATTATCACCGCTACTATTTGTTATTGCATTAATCCCACTGACATTAGTTCTGCGTGATTGTAAAGAGGCATATGAATTTTATAAGAACAAAGAGAAATTGAATCACTTGCTCTATATGGATGATTTAAAATTGTTTTCAAAAAGCGAACGAGGGCTAGACTCACTGATTAACACCGTGAGGATCTTTAGTGCAGATATTAAAATGGAATTCGGAATAGAAAAATGTGCAGTCCTAATTATGAAAAGAGGAACGAAGGTAAAGAGTGATGGCATAAGATAAAGTCATTAGATGAAGGAGAATCCTATAAGTATTTAGGAGTACTAGAAGATGACAGAATAAAACATCAAGAAATGAAAGATAAAGTGTCAAAAGAGTATCTTAGGCGAGTGCGAAAAAAGCTAGAGTCAAAACTAAACAGTGGGAATTTGATAAAAGCCATTAACACCTGGGCAGTGTCTCTGTTTAGATATACAGCAGCAATTATTGACTGGAGGAAGGAGGAAATAATGAAGTTGGACCAACGGACAAGGAAGCTACTTACTATGCACAAGGCTCATCATCCAAAAGACAGCGTTCACCGTTTATACATAAGTCGGAAAGAGGGTGGGCGTGGCCTTATTAGCATAGAGAATTGCGTTGAAATTGCAACAGTAGGATTAGAAAACTACATTCAAAATAGCACAGAAAGACTCATAATCGCAGCACGAGGGGAAAACAAAGAATCAACTGAAAGTGTTAACAATGTTAAACAGCGAATTAAAAGAAACAGAAAGGCGGAATTAAAGGAGAAAAAACTACATGGTCAGTTTCTTAGAGATATAGAGGAAGTTGCCGATGAAAAAACAAAGAACTGGATGAAAAATGGTCATCTAAAGAGGGAAACCGAATCTCTTATTATAGCAGCGCAAGATCAAGCCATCCGAACGAATGCTATCAAGGCCAAAATCGACAAGACTCGAGATGACAGCATATGCCGTATGTGCAACGCAAAAGATGAAACAATCACCCACATCATAAGCGAATGCCCTAAACTAGCCCAAAAGGAATATAAAAGAAGGCATGACTGGATGGGTATGGCGATCCATTGGGATCTTTGTCGAAAGAAAGGTTTTGCAACCACTGATAAGTGGTACGAACATGAACCCCAGCCAGTTACTGAAAACGAGAAGCTCAAGATCCTTTGGGACTTCACTGTACAAACTGATCATATCGTTGAGGCAAGGAGACCAGACATGATGATTATCGACAAGGAGAAAAAATCATGTTTAATTGTTGACTTCGCTGTACCTTCTGATCATCGCATTGAAATAAAGGAAAGAGAGAAGATCGAGAAGTACCAAGATCTTAAACGAGAAGTGCAAAAGCTTTGGAACATGAAAGCCAAGATTATACCCATCGTTATTGGTGCTCTTGGGACGATTCCTAAAACACTGCAGAAACAATTGGAGCAGATTGAATCAAGTATTGCCATCAACCAAATGCAGACCCCCGTATTACTGAACACTGCAAGAATACTACGAAAGGTCCTGGAAATCTAAGGAGACTTGTTGTCACTAGATGTTCAGAACATTAAATCCGTCAATGGACGAGCGTTGAATTTTCATAATAATAATAATAATAATAATAATAATAATAATAATAATAATAATAATAATAATAATAATAATAATAATAATAATAATAATAATAATAATAATAATAATAATAACAATAATAATAATAATAATAATAATAATAATAATAATAATAATAATAATAATAATAATGATAAACAGTTGGAGCATAATAGACCTAATATTACTGTGATTGAAAAGAAAAATAAAAGTTGTACATTAATAGACCCATCTTGCCCATTCGACACTCGTATTGAAAAGAAAGAAGAAGAAAAATGCACAAATTACAGTGACCTGAAGTATGAAATTGCAAGAATATGGAAAATGAAAAAGGTGGATGTTATACCAGTAGTTATTGGAGCATTAGGGACAGTGACAAAGAATTTTGATAAATGGCTGGAAAAGTTAGAATTGGATGTTACGGTAGAGATGTTACAGAGACCATGTTTGCTTGGAACAGCGAGAATAATACGTAAAGTATTGGATATAAAGTAAAGACCAAGGAAAGAAGTGATGTCAAGATACCAAAGACCACTGGGTGTGGTCCGCTATCGTGGCAAATGAACCAGGAAATAAGAACACTCCTGTGAAAAAGACAAATAATAATGATAATAATACGATCCTAAATTATTCTGCACCCAAGCAAATGGCAAAGACCTACTGCTTAGTTCAAATACAGAATGTTTGTTGGTTTACAGTTACTGTTAATAAACGCTATAGCACATACGGTGAATGAATTTATCACTGAGTATCAAACATGAAAAGGATCACACTTGATGTAGCTTAAAAAAAAAAAAAAAAAAAAGCAGACCAAATGAACAGCAGACCAAAACGGAAGATGAAATGGAAAGAAATCAGTGATTCAATTTTTTCACCCTGTGCTTCCAGATATAATTCGCTCCAATGATATTAGAAATCGAGCACCAAGCTAACAGTTCCTTAATTTTTGCTTTTCCAAATCCAATATTCCTCAATCGTTCATAGACGTCCTCTTTGATACACCCAAGCGCACCAAAACACAGAACATGAAGAGAAGGTTTCCAACCATTTTCACGAAGAACGTCACACAGTTCCTGGTAGCGATCACACTTCGCTGGAAACGAAAATCCAAAGTAGAGATCAAAACACACTGTAACTTCTGCTATGATAATATCTCGTGAAGTTTCATCCATTATCACAATGTCCGGTTTCCGATGTTGAAGCACGGTCAACTCTTCTTTATTCTCCGGCAACAAAGTTTCTAATAACTTGTTTGTATAAACCTTCTTCCTTGCACTTGATATCAACTTTATTTCATCGAAAAGTTTCCCAACAATCCGATCATGACGGCGACTGTAGAAATTGTGAAATTCCTTGCATCCATTGAACAAATGAGCAACACTCTCAGTGTGACCAAAACAAAACGGGCAACACGGATCATTTGTTCTGTTCCAAATATGAGTTGTGAAATTTGTTGGGAGTAAGCTTAAACGCGCTTTGATAGCAAAACGGACCAAATCATCACTTATGTTCCAGTTGTAAAATATAGAATGCGACGCTTTTATCTGAATGTCATTTAGTCCAAGAAAAGGACCTTGGATACTAAGTTCTTTGCTCTTCTGGAGATCTCTATCTATGGTGATGCGAAAAAGTCTATTCTGAAGTTTAGGGGTTTCGTCCAGAGTTAAATCGTTGTGAGTTATTTCTGCTTTTCCGTTTCTGAAAATCACTTTGACACCCAACTTACGAGCATATCGTAGCATGTCTGGCCAGTCTGACTGGCACCCGAATCGCGTTCTTGCATTCAAAAAGCCATTAGCATTCAAGTCATAACCAAGAAAGTTATCGCTATTCTCTGACAGTGGCACTCCTCTTTTAACCATATCTAACCTCAAAGACTCACGAGCCATATTTCTGAACTGTAGCACATCATGATTCAACATCTTGACTAAAAATGCCAGTCTTGTAGTCCGATAGACATCGGACACTCTTTTCACTCCAATACCACCATACTCCCGAGGTAAATAAATCACAAGATTGGTTGTAGTAGTGTATAATGCATACATTTCTCTGACAGTCTTAGTAACTGACTTGTCAATATCCTCAAGTTGTTCTTCCGATAGTCGTGTATTATAAAAATGATGGAGGATTTTGGCTAGGGCCATGTTATTCAAAGCGCTTGCTTTAAGTGCGAAAGGTAAACTGGAATCCGAGATTTTCTTCACTAAATCGAGATACGTTTTAATAAATTCTTCAACTTGAGCACTGTCTTCACCTGACAACGACAGAGATTTTCCTAAATACTTGTACGAATAGTTGCGATCATGCGTCTCAAGAACATTTCCCTGAACAGTAATTACCGGAGTGACGTCATTTTTTCCTTTGTACCAACTATTACCAGACCGTCGTGCGTAGAGAACAGCACATTTCTCGGGTTTAACTTCAAGTCCTGACTGAATACTGACTTCTTCGCTGACATCGAACATCTTTTGAATAAGCTTAGCGTCATGATGGGTAGTGTTAATATCGTCTGCAAATGCCTGTACCGGTAATGGATTAATGATCTCATCGTTCAAAATGTTCATTTCATCTAAAGCTCTTCTATACATAGGCCGACATACAACATCAATCACCATCACCAGAATGAAAATGAGGGCACTAAGAGGGTCCCCAGTTTTGGTACCACAAATAAGAACACTCCTGTGAAAAAGACAAATAATAATGATAATAATAATAATAATAATAATAATAATAATAATAATAATAATAATAATAATAATAATAATAATAATAATAATAATAATAATAATAATAATAATAATAATAATAATAAATTCGTATTTGCCCTAGTCTCCGAGCTTACAGCTCAGTTAACATGAAATATATGTCTACTAGGCCTGCGTTATCCACTACATCCAGTTCATATATACTGTGTGAGACACAGGATCTAGAAGCTATCCAATGTGAACAATGCAATATAGAACTTAATGTAACTGATCATACGAAAGGACCGAGAAAAAAAGATTCACAAGAATAACTTCTTAACCCTGTGTCTCCATATGTAGTTGGCAATATTCAGATTTGAAACCGACCACCATTGTAATGTGTTCTTCACAATTAACTTATCTACTGACAGTGATCTTAAAACAGTCCAAACATCCTTCTTGACACAACCAAGTGAGCCAAAGCAAAGCACTTTCAGATCTACATTCCAACCCAACGACTGCAGCAGACTGCACAGCGGCTCATAACGTTCCTGTTTGGTGTTCAGCGCTTGCTCAAAATACCGATCGTAGCAGACAGCCACCTCTAAGATAATGCATTTACGTGACTGATTGTCAATGATAACGATGTCAGGTTTACGATGCGTAATACGCTGCAATTCATCACCATATTCCGTTAATATTGATTCTGCAAGCTTGTTTGCATGAAACTGAAAACCACTTGGACTTCCCGAGATCATCTCAAATATTTTGTCTGCAATTCGATTGTGACGTCTACTATAAAAGTTGTGAAACTCTCCACAGCCATTCATCAGATGTGCGATACTTTCCGTATGCTGATGGCAAAAGGGGCAAGAAGGGTCATTATCACGATTCCATACATGCTTTGTGAAGTTTGTTGGAAGTAGACTCAACCGTGCTTTTATTGTAAACTTCACCAGTAAATCACTTACTTTCCAGTTGTAAAATATTGAATGGGAGGATTTCAACTGAACATCAGTCATACAGAACATCATAATAATAATAATAATAATAATAATAATAATAATAATAATAATAATAATAATAATAATAATAATAATAATAATAATAATTCTGTAAAGAACATCATTTACAAAGAAAATGTATCAAAAGAATGTAGACTATGTGGAAAAGCAGATGAAACGATAGCGCACATAGTATCTGAGTGTCAACAGCTAGCGCAAGTACAATATAAAGGCTGGAGACATGACAAAGTAGCTCAAATTGTCCACTGGAAGTTATGTCAAAAACTAGGTTTAGATTATGGAGATAGATGGTACAACCATAAAGTAGAGAATGTTATTGTGACAGAAGACATTAGGTTATTGTGGGATTTTCCCATACAGACAGATCATCGACTGGAGCATAACCGACCAGACATTGTTTTTGAAAATAAAAAGGATCGATCGTGTTTGCTGATTGACATATCCTGTCCCTTCGATACCAGGATCGAAAGAAAAGAAAAGGAAAAAATTGAGGTCTATCAAGACTTGAAGAGAGAGATTAAGAGGCTCTGGAATGTAAGAGAAGTTAAGATTGTACCAATAATCATTGGAGCTCTGGGTACGATTGGAAAGAACTTTGAAAACTGGTTGAAGAAGATTGAAATAGAATGCAGCACAGAACTTTTACAGAAAGCTTGCCTGTTAGGAACTGCAAAGATAGTAAGAAAAGTACTGGATACCTAAAGCCAAGGGATTTGGCCTGCTATCCAGAAGTCAACCGGCAGTCAACATCACCGCCGAGTGAACAATGAACAATAATAATAATAATAATAATAATAATAATAATAATAATAATAATAATAATAATAATAATAATAATAATAATAATAATGATAATAATAATAATAATAATTTTGTCCTGGGTATGACTTTAAACTGCACCCGGTTGTGGAGTTTCGACGTGGGAGAATGAGGTTACCCTTTGCCACAACTACCTCCAGGTCACCCTTGAGCAAGGTGTAGTACCTGTTAGCTCTCCCCGAGACCATGAAGTACCGGGTTGGCGTCCGGCGGGGGCCAGTCTGTCTCATGGGTACGGGGGACTCTTCAGCCTTGGTTGGCAACCCCTTAGTGATGGTGTCACTATAAAAAAATACCGTGTTACCAAATCACCCAAATTGGACAATCTCATGATTTCATGATGTCAAATAAGAATAACCAAATTAACGACGTAAATGAGAGTGGATCCACCAATGGTGAAGCTGTCACGTCCGGTATGGATTGTGTGACGGAGCAGGCACAACCAGATCGTCATTCAGCAACTGCAACAACGAGAAGAAGAAGAAAGTGGAGTAAAGCTGATAACGAAATTGTAGTTGAATGTTATTTGAAGAGTAACCCAGATGTAAGGGGATATGGTGCACGAATGTTAAAAATCTGGACTGATAAGGGAATGTTTTCGACAACAGAGAAGTACCTGACAGGGCAATTAAGACAAATAAAGCGGAATAAGTGGATAACAGATGTTGAATGGGAAGCGATCCAGCGGAAGCTGAGGATCGATGATGGTATAGAGAATGAAGAAAGTCGGAATAATGATAATGATGTAAGTACAGCTGAAGAAGAGATAAATATCTTTGAAAATACCAATGCACAACCTAGTAGTGAGATAGAAGATACAGAGAATAGCACGTTATTGAATGCTAGAAATGATGTTGGAAACATGAATGAGGAAGATGCTGCTCAAGTAGGCAGGCTGAAAGAGATTCTTGACAAGGAAGAGATAATAACATGTGGTAACCTTCGCTGGATTGAATTCTGGAAAGTTAGGAAAGAAACTGAAAAAGTGAACAAAATATTGAAGTATTTTCCAACTAGTAACATCACAGAGACAAGAAATCTTATTACAGCTGCTAGTGTAGTGGTGGGAGAACTAGTGGGAGAGAAGCCGACAAAGAGGAGTAATGAAAAAGAACCGTGGTGGAAAAAAAGGATTGAGGGAGATATTGCTCGGTTAAGAAGTGACCTTGGGAGATTAAAGACTTGGAGTAATGGAAACTGGAAAAGGAAAAATGAGGGAAGGAAGAAAGATCTTGAGAACAGGTATCAGATCAAGAAGAAAGGAATCCATTCAGTCATGGAAGAGATAAAACAAAGAATAAGTGCAAAAGCCTACAAAATCAAGCGATATACAAATCGCATTAAACAATTTCAATATAATAAGCTGTTTCAAAATAACCAGAAGCAATTCTACAGAGAAATGAGCGGGAAAGAAGTCACAAACGATCAACCAAATCCAACTGAAGTGACAAATTTTTGGTCAAAAATTTGGGGAGAACGAGCTCAACATAATGATAAAGCAGATTGGATCAGGAAAGTGAAGGACGAGTTGAAAGGAACACAACAACAAGAACCAATTAGTGTCACGATGAACGACGTGCAGCAAATGATATCATCCTTTCCGAACTGGAAATCACCAGGGCCTGACGGCATACAAGGTTTTTGGCTAAAAAGACTTACAACTCTCCATGAAAGGTTAGTATCCAATCTCAACGATTGCGTTCTGACAGGAAACGTTCCAAGTTGGCTAGTAGCAGGACGTACGACCTAACTATTAAAAGATCCATCGAAGGGAGCAGAAGCCTCAAATTATAGACCTATTGCTTGTCTAAATCTACTATGGAAAATGCTATCAGGGATATTTGCACAAAAAGTGTACAAACACCTGGAAGATAATGACCTCCTCCCGATAGAACAAAAAGGATGTAAAAAGAAAACCAGAGGCACAAAAGACCATCTAATGCTAGATAAAGCGATACTCAAAAATTGCAAAAGAAGGAAAACCAATCTTGCCATGGCATGGGTTGATTTCAAGAAAGCATATGACATGGTTCCGCATTCGTGGATACTGGAGACTTTATCAATGTTTGGCATAGCTGATAACATCAAACAACTGATCCAAAATAGTATGCCTTTGTGGAAGACACAACTCTACCACGACCAAGAAAATCTTGGAACTGTCAACATTAAAAGAGGAATATTTCAAGGCGATTCATTCTCACCACTTCTGTTTGTAATAGCGTTAATACCAATTTCACGTGTATTAAAGAATGTCAAGATGGGCTATAAAGTTGATAAGCAGAGTTTAACTATTAACCACATGCTCTTTATGGATGACCTTAAATTGTTCGGGAAATCAATGAATGAAATTGATTCATTAGTTAAGACAGTTGAGACGTGTTGCTCTGATATTGGGATGGAGTTTGGCATTGCTAAGTGTGCAGTTTTGAATTTAAAGCGAGGTAAATTGGTAACATGTGATGGAATAGAGCTTCAGTCTGGTGATAAATTGAGTGTGTTGATGAAGGTGGATATAAGTACCTAGGTGTACTGGAAATAGATCAAGTGTTGCATGGAGAAATGAAAGAGAGAATACGTACTTCATATTATGATAGATTGAAGAAGTTGCTGAAATCCAAGTTGAATGCAGGAAATTTGGTCAAGGCAATTAACTGTTGGGCAGTAGCATCTGTACGATACAGTGCTGCAATTGTTGACTGGACAAAGGAGGAGCAGCGACAGTTTGATCGTAAAACAAGAAAATTACTAACCATGCATGGTGGATTTCACCCGAAGAGCGATGTCGATAGACTTTATCTGCCAAGGAAGCTAGGAGGTCGAGGAATATGTTCGATAGAAGACTGTGTTGAAGAAGAAAGGCGAAGCATTGCCATGTATTTGTCGCAGAACCAGGAAGAATTGTTAAAGTTTGCAAGGAAAGAGCTGAAGCTGCCAACGGAGAACGAATCAAAATTAGAATTTAAGAAGAGAAAGGAGACGGAAAAGCTTTCATCTTGGAAGGAAAAGAAACTGCATGGGCAGTTTGCAAAAGATACTGATGATATCAAAACAAATGAGTCATTCAATTGGCTGTGCAAAGGGGAATTGAAACGTGAAACAGAATCTCTAATACTGGCAGCTCAGGAACAAGCGCTGAATACAAACTCTGTAAAGGCAAGAATTTACCACTTACAGGAAAATGATACATGTAGATTGTGTGGCGGTGCGGCCGAGAATGTCACGCACATTGTTAGTGGCTGCAAAAAACTTGCCCAAAAGGAGTATAAGCGTAGACATGACAAAGTTGCGTGCTTCATCCATTGGCTCTTATGCAAGAAATATGACCTGGAGCATACAGACAAACGGTATCAACATCAGCCAAGTCCTGTTGTAGAAAACAAGAGATACAAACTCTTGTGGGATTTCTCCATCCAGACTGATCGAGTCATAGAGCACAGAAGACCGGACATTGTCATCGTCGATTGGGAAGAAAAAGAATGCATTGTCATTGATGTAGCCATTCCTGCTGACCAAAATATTGCAGACAAAGAATGGGAGAAGATCAGCAAATACAGTGAACTAAAGCTGGAAATAATGAGATTATGGAATGTTAAAGCAAAAGTGATTCCAATAGTGGTTGGGGCCCTTGGCTCCATTCCCAAAAAGTTGAAAGAACATTTGAAGAGTTTGGGATTACCAGGTGATATTCACTGCATCCAGAAGTCAGCCCTCCTTGGAACAGCTGGGATACTAAGAAAAGTATTGAGTGTCTGAGGCTGCTTGTTGCAGCTTGACGTTTGATGAACAATTCCTCCAGACTATGAACTTTAGGAGTGAACTCGCAAATAATAATAATAATAATAATAATAATAATAATAATAATAATAATAATAATAATAATAATAATAATAATAATAATAATAATGATAATGATGGAAACTATTCATGATAAAATCCAACTAATTACATACAACTTAAAAACAGTAACAGAATCAGACTACTCACTACGGTGTAGGCATAGTCTGCCTGCATTCGCATAGGTGCTTCAGAATAGTTAACAAAAGTAAGGTAAGGTTCAACTTAGAAGTTCATTAGATCCACTTCCGTCCACTCCTTCGTTCTCATACAAAAGATATAATAAGACGAACGTATACAAATTTCTGTTAGCTTTGTAGAAATGTACGTTGCTGCTGTGTTGTCAATGTTTAAATCTTTCAGCAATTTGAAGAAATCCTCTGAATGTTTTGAATAGATGCCGATAGTAGTCATCACGAGATTCACAAAACAGATTTTTCGATACGAACGTTTTAGGTCACCATCATTTAAGAGATGTTCGTATTTCTTTGCCTTTCTTGCAGCATTCGCCGCCGTGTTAGATTCGTGGCCTACTGTTAGCTCAATTATAAACAGAGTGTTCATCCTGTCCACAACGAGTAGATCCGGTCGTGCAGCAGTACCAGTCACAATTTCGGGTGATAAAAACGATGGAATGTCACAGTAAAGCTTCTTGACCATTGGTTGCAAAAATTTAGCTAAATTTAACAGCACCGAGTTATGTCGCCATGTGTAGCGATTTAAACATGATGCACAGCCAGCTACAATATGCTTTGTGGTCTGAACCTCCCTACAGAATGAACAGCTTGCACTGACGTTTATGCCCCATCTTGCTAAATTAGAAAAACAAGCAAGAGTGTTCATGTATCTTATGGTAAAATTAAAGATGTTTCTAGGAAGACGATGTTGCACTTTAAACCAAAAATCTTTTGCCTTCGGGAGTGCTGTTTTCCATAACTCTGTAATTACTGTACTCTGAACCTGCAATGACTCTACCTTCGATTTTTTGTCTTATAATAATAATAATAATAATAATAATAATAATAATAATAATAATAATAATAATAATAATAATAATAATAATAATAATAATAATAATAATAATAATAATAATAATAATAATAATAATGCAAGGATTGTAACAAAGCAAGAGGAGAAGATAGGCAAATATCAGGATCTAGCCAGAGAAATCCGCTCATTATGGAAAGTTAAGGCAAAAGTTATACCAATCGTTATAGGAGCACTCGGAACCATACCAAAAGGCTTGAATGGATACCTAAAAGAGATTGGAGTTACAACAAGAGTAGAACTGTTGCAAAAATCAGCACTGTTGGGAACTGCCAGGACACTTAGAATGGTTCTTGAAACCTAAGGAACTTGTTAGACCCGGTTTCAAGGCATATTCCGGTTAGATTAATTTGAGACTATCACTAACCGTGGACATCAGCAATAATAATAATAATAACAATCAATTTATTTAAAGTTGGTTACAATTCTAGTTCTACATTAATCTAATGTGGACTAATTTACACCAACTATTTACAATTTTACACAAAAAGAAACCTATAATACAATACAATAAAATGTCTGTAATCATTGTCTACAAATTTTGCACTTGCATTTGTCTCCACTCCAATTTTTTATGTTTCTTTTGAATATAGCAGCTGATGAAGCGCTCTTTATTAAATCAGGCATGCTGTTCCACAAGGGGCTGCCTCGAAACGCTATAGAATCAATGCCAAACATAATGCTTTTCGCTGCAGGAATTTGCAATAAATCTTTCGTCCTGAGGTCATATTTGGTGTCCTTTCTGACAAAACACTCCAGCATAAATGACGGATTAGTACAATTGAGTGTTTTGTATATCTCAATCATAGGTACACGAAGGTTTTGGATGTGGATAGTTGTTTCATTGTTCTTTGCAAGTAAAACTTCAAATGTGGATTGATGATCGTCAAGTAGGACCCTGAGAGCTCTTTTGTGTACTCTATCTATGTTTTCATTCGCTGTTTTTCCGCAGAAAAGCCATATCAAGAGGCAGTACTTGAACATTGATGCAACGAATGACTGGTACAATAATTTTGCTTTTTGGAGATCTAGATATCTAGCAACCCTAGCAAATGCACTCACTTTTCGATTAGTTTTCACACACAGAGCTTTGACGTGGCTTTTAAAGTTCAATTTTGAGTCAATTGTGACACCAAGTAGTTTTACCTCTTTGGAGGTGGTTATCGCTTCTCCATTAATTTCCAAAACCAAATTTTGGTTCTTTTTAAGACCTAGAAACATTACCTGAAATTTTGTTGGATTTGCAACCATAAAATTTGAATCAAACCATTTTAGTATATTATAAAGATCAATTTCTAATTTGGCAATCATTGATTCAACATCATGAGATAACGCATAAATTGTATTGTCATCAGCAAAGTTACAGACCTCAGAAGCCTCTATTGCATAGAAAATGTCATTGATGAAAACATTAAAAAGCAAAGGGCCTAATACAGATCCTTGCGGGACACCTGATTTAACATCGAGCCAGCTGCTGTATGTTGATTTTATCTTTACACGCTGTTTTCTTGATGTTAAGTAACTATATATCATTTGGAGGCTAGATAGGCCAAAGCCATAGGCATGAAGTTTTGCCACGAGGAGATCATAAGGGAGACAGTCGTATGCCTTTGACAAGTCTGTTAGAACCATTCCTATAACGCCTTTATCGTCTAGGCATTTTTTGCATCTTTCCACCAGCCTTAAGAGGGCATGTTGTGTACTGTAACCTTCCCTAAAGCCACACAATAGGTTTGACAACTTTGGCTTGATGAAAGGTAGCATTTGGGAATACATTAACCTTTCATATATTTTTGATAGGGTGGACAGGACGCTTATTGGTCGAAAATTTTTCTTGCAAGTCGAATCATCTGCTTTGAAGGCTGGTGTCACATCAGACTTTTTTATTTAACCTTCTGCGGGGGTAATTTAACATACTGTGTCTTAAGGATGGTATATATCATATGATGAAAGTCACTGAAACCAGTCTCGAATGTCTGGCTTGCAAAGAAATGGTGTTTCATATTTGTGAGCATCAGGTCAATGCATCTGCCTTCCTGCGATTTAAAACACGTCGGGATTTTTATCATGCTGTAAAGGCCATTGTTTTCAATAAGTGAAGATAGTGTAGCAGTTGAAGTATCTAAGTTAAAATCACCAAATATTAATAGATTTGGTATCGTTTTAACATAGCCATCAATAATACGCTGTATTTGACTTACAAAATGATTCTCATTCTGCAATGGCGGTCGGTATATTGGGAGTAACAGCCACTTGCACTTTCTCAGATTGAGCTCAACAGGGATAGCCTGTAATCCCATGGGTAACTTTATCTTTTTAAGTTCCCTTTAAGGAATTTGTTCATTTACAAAAACCAATAAACCACCCGAATTCCCAGAAACATCAAGGCGGTATGGGGGTCCAAAACCCGGTATTTGAAACTGAGCCTTGGAAAAATTACTGTCTAATTTAATTTCAGCAAAGACCAAGACGTCTACTTTCTTGTCAATAAAATCGATAAAATTTTCAAATTTGTTTCGTATCGAATTTATATTGATATATGAAACAATGACATTTTTGGGATGTTTTATTCTAAGTCTGTGTGGATCTTTCAAGGAACTTGAATGTTCATCTGATGGTTGTCTCGCGGTATTGTGCAAGGTGCTATTACTCATATTTGAATCATCTTGCCTATCTATCGGCTGCCTATAAGTATCTGTTTCAATGGCTGGAGGATCAGTAGTTCAATGATTATTGATAAAATTAAGAAGGTTACGTGCGAGGAGTCCATCTCCTCGTTTGCTCAAATGTAATTGTCTCCTGCCCAGGCATTGTACATCCAAGTTAGAGTTATCAATGATCTCTATTTGATTGTTGCGGCAAAAGTCTTTGATTTCAGAATTCAGTGCATTGACCTTCTGTTGAAGACATGGCTTATCCCTCCTCGCAATGATGCTGGAAATAACAAGCTTAGTGTCTGGTGATTCTGCTTTTGCCAAGCTGACAAGCTCGTGCATGTTTTCGATCGTTTTTTCTTGTGATGTTAGATCGTTGGTCCCACAATGAATAATAATAACATCGGGTTTCTTTCGCAGGGCTGGCTTGATATGATCTAGAATATCACGTGTCGTTGCTCCAGGATTTGCGCGGACTGTCACATTGTGTTTCTTTGCAAGGCCACGCCCCTCAATATTATTTAACATGGAGTCACCAACGACAACGAATTTCTTTCTTTCCTTAATACTGTTTTTTGACGCGACCTGATTGTCATCCTTGTTGCTGTTACTCCCAAGCGACTTATTCTCTGTACACTTGTTATTGGTAACTTTTTTTCCATTTGCTTTGTTTGATGTCCCACTAACTTCTGTTTTCCTCTCTATCTCGTTATTTTTTTGTGGGAGTTTCTTTTCTTTTGTTTCGTTTCCACTTTCCTCACTAATTCCCACCGGAGCTGTGTTTACTTTGGGGTGGATTTGTTTAGGCCCAGCAATAAGTTTCTCAATAATTCGCTGTTTATTTTCTAATTGTCGCTCAAGTGATATTATCCGATGCTCCATACTACGAAGCAATGGCTTGAGGTAATTATCTTCATTATCATTGGTAGATTTCTTTTATCTTAATACCGCTAATTCGTCAAATGCGTAGCGTTTGAATTCTAGAAACTGTGTTCGCAAGTTATGCAAATCATCATCCCGAGTTGTTTCGTGGAAATCTGTCTGCGTGCATACAGGTACGGTATTGTCATGGATTACAATCATTGGTGTGTTGGTGATACACCATTGGACACCAATTGTACACCAATACACCAATTGTTAACCCCTCGTTTGCTGACTTTCCTTTCAATTGAATAACACTTAGGGCGAGTACGACGACAAAAAACATGTTCTTTTGCATATTTCAATGATGCTATATTGACAAATCCATTTTAGTAATAAAATAAAGATGACAAGTCCATTTTAATTATTGACAGAAGACAAGTCCATGATGACAAAATCGAGTGGCTAAGCCATAATAATTATTTAGAACGTTTCGAACCTTCCTAGGTCCATCCTCAGCAAGTAACTGGGTGGAAACAACGATTAAATACTAGACGAGCTACACGTTAGTGGGACTTGGGAATAGTCCAAAAAAGGGCAAAATGGCCATAGAAAGAAAGGCTGTGTGCAAACCAGGGGAGAAAAACAACTAAGGAAACCAGTAATACCAGTAATACTGGTGGAAAAACGGAGACAAACAACTCAGAACAGTACCAGGGGGATTGAGGATTGCTGTGAATTAAGGGAAGGATGGTCCCGAAGGATTAAAAGACTTTCGTGAATAAGTAGGTCAAAAGAATTCTCAGTTTTGCTGAGAATATGAAAATCATCAAGGGATCCATTGTGGCCGGACTTAGAAATGTGGTCCCCAATGGCGGAACAGTTACTTTTGATCTTTTGACCTGCTTTGTTGATTCCCAAGTGCTCTCTGCAGCGGGTAACTAAATTACGGGTTGTTTTCCCAATTGAATAACAACGGTTGAAAACAGCAAACTTCGATTTGGAACTCGCAAAGTGAAACCCTGGCATGCTCCCATTTTTCCGCAGTAACTGTATAACAGAAATCAGCTAATAATGAAAGAAAGCAACGAGAAACAAAGCCAGAAGGCAAACAAAACTTCCCAGTGTATAAACTGAATCATTCCAAACTAACTTTGAGCAAAGCCATCGTTGACATAAGTCCCTGAAAAGTGTTCTGAAATCCGAAGCAATCTCTTGCCACTGCAAGCAATGTTTTACCGAGAAGGGGGTCCTGCTTTTGTTTTTCCTTCACGGATTTACCAGATTTGGACGCTAGATCCAAACCTTTTTTTTAAGCAGTAAAAAGGCCTGTAGAAGAAAGCGCGGAGACATGATATTATGACATATAAACTGCTAAGTGGCTTTATGGACACTGATCCGTCATCGCTCTTCGAATTGAAGCAAGATAGCACAAGACGACACAAAGTAAAGCTATTCAAGAATAGGTACAACCCGTACAAAAGTTTTCACGCAACGAGTCATTAATGACTG
Organism: Aurelia sp. 3 sensu Dawson et al. (2005); assembly: GCA_964020215.1. Lineage (NCBI taxonomy): Eukaryota > Metazoa > Cnidaria > Scyphozoa > Semaeostomeae > Ulmaridae > Aurelia > Aurelia sp. 3 sensu Dawson et al. (2005). The sequence goes on from OZ026584.1 coordinate 12,246,535, forward strand.
GAACGTTGAATGTTTCTTAAAGTCTTTGTTTCTTCTTCTTGTAGATCCTGATCTAATTCACAATTCTTAGGACGTACAAGGACTCATAGGTAAATTGACAGAACTTTCCGAGTCAAAGCAAGCAACCTCTCGGAATAGTTTCAAGAAAACTCCTTTTGTTTTTATTGTAAATTTTGAATACCATTGTATATAAGTTTTAGATATTGTAAATAGGGTTTTACATAGTCTGATTGAATTAATAGCTTTTTCCTTTATATGATATTGTAATTAACGTTTTCATCGTAGGATCCCTTGAAAATCAAGTTGTTGAAGGGCAACCCTTCTTAAAAGATTAAAATATAAATACATTAAAATATGAAAATATGGTAAGAGCAGTGTCCAGCAGTGTAATCTTTTGTAATTCTTCTAAGTTTACTTTATCCGGTATCTTTACAATGTTTGATCTCATTCCTGTCTTTCCAACTCCAAGTGCACCTATAACAACAGGAATTGTAGTTGTTTTCATTTTCCACATTTTACTTATTTCAATTTCTAGGTCTTTGTATTTTGAACATTTTTCGACTTCTTTTAATGATACATTTCTGTGCGATAGTATTGCCATATCAATCAATTGGCATTTTGGTTTATGGGGTCCTTGGGAGTACTTCGGTATAAGTTAGTCTAGTGTAAGCCAAACAAATCCGTTCGCATCGGAATCTCCCAAATAATACTAGAGACAGTAGGAAAACACATGATAAAATCCCAAGCATTATTTTTTTTTTACCATTCTGATACAAAAGAAATTCGCTTTCGAAACGTTGCAGTATTTTACCAGAGTCGGGCGGGGTCGGCTGGCGTTGTTTACATCTGCCTCGGGTCACGTGGTTGTCTTCTTTGGGAAGCTGTCTTTTCATACCGGTTTTTTTTAAATCTCATATTACGCAATCTGCGTTGCGTTGCGATACTGCGTTTATACAGAATGATAGACGGTGTCCCGAGTGTATAATCGCTTGTTCCGGGGTGCATGTTGGATCGCGGCAGCTGGACTTGTCTGTTTTTCTCGCATTGACACCAGAGACCACAAAAAAAAAAATCTTTTTTTTCTACCCCTAAAATAATAGACCCACAAAAGCGCTCTTTGTCTTTTAACAAAGCTATCAAAATGTTGTTTCTCTTAGTTGTTTTGCATCTTCATTATCCTACCCAAGTTGTATTTAAATTATGTAATTTGTTTAGAGTGTATTGCCTTGTTTTGTCTTTTTCAAGCATCTTTAAGTTTTCTTTTTGTTTTCAACTTTTGTTCTGTTCGTTAGAATCTGTAAAGTGTGGTTGTATGGTGGCACATATCCCCTTAGGACCAGCGAGAAGATATCTTCACGACGATGCCGGTTGAAATCAATCAATGGCGGGCAACAATCGGGTGTTTCCGTGCTTCCATTCAAAAACTGTTACCCATAAGCAAAAATTCTACGTCATTTTCATTTCTATTCCAACTTTTCAGACTTTGTTGGTTTTGTTGTTGTTTTATTGCAATCTCAATTCTTGCTTTACCCCTAGCGCTAGTAATACAATTTTTTGCAGTGCATGCTTTGGCAATACATTTGTGTATCCTGCCTTTGTTCGCCCGCATGCATCATTTTGCGAAGGTAGTAATTTACACGCTTTATGAGCTTCTCAAGCGAATCCCGCTCGGTATCATTTGTCTCGTTCGATATAAACACTTGGCTGTCAAGCACCATCTGTTCCTGTATACCTATTTATGTATTTGGTATAGTATTGAATGACCTAAATTGATGCCTATTTCTTGAAAGAGTTGTTGCTGCCATCTTCTTCCGTTCAATACTATTTATGTATTTGGTGTATAACATGTAACACACTTCATATGCAGTGGCTGGTTTTCAGGACAATTATGCTTAGTAGTGATGTGGAAACAAACCCAGGCCCCGAGACACTAGACTTTTGTACTTGGAATTTAAACAGCATTGCTGCGTATGACTTTTTAAGAGTTTCCCTTATAGAGGCATATAACTCGGTATATAACTATGACTTGACTGGGATTGTAGAAACTCATCTTGATAGCTCCATTGACGAGGGTAAACTAGCACTAAATGGCTATACGTTTATCAAAAACAACCACCCTCAAAACGTGAAAAGAGGCGGTGTTGGGTTATATATCAAAGATTCCCTTCCTTCAAAAAGACGCTCTGACTTAGAGACCCTCCCCGAATGTATTGTGTATGAGATCCAGCTTAATAGGAAAAAGTACTTTTTCACTGTAATCTATAGAAGTCCAAGTCAGGACCAAAGTGAATTTGATAACTTCACAATCAATTTTGAGCTGATGCTATCCAAAATGCACGCCGAAAATCCGTTTTGTGTTATAATTGCTGGTGATTTCAATTGTAGATCAACCCAGTGGTGGGAAAATGATATTGAAAATAACGAGGGGGATCTATTTGAGCCAATAACAGCAGACATTGGTCTTCATCAGCTGATTTCTGAACCAACGCACTTAATAGGAGATTCAAAATCTTGCATTGACCTAATTTTCACTGACCAACCAAACCTTTTTATCGAGTCTGGTGTTCATACGTCATTACATGAGCAGTGTCATCATCAAATTATTTATGGAAAGCTATCTGTTTCAAATGTAGCACTACCCCCCTACACCCGCAGGATTTGGCATTATGATAAAGCTGACTTCGTTGCCATTATGAAAAGCATCGAAATGTATAACTGGCGAGAGCACCTTGACAAAATTATTTGTCCTAATGAACAGGTGAAATTACTAAACGAAGTTCTCTTGAACATTTATTCTAATTTTATTCCCAACCAAGTAAAAACGATTAAACCTCGCCAAGCGCCTTGGATAACACAATCTGTCAAAAAATTTCTTCGGAAAAAGAATCATGCTTATAAAAACTTGGTGAAGAACGGCCAGCCAGATGACAAACTTGAGGGAATAAAAAGTATGATATCTGAAGGTGCAAAAATGATTGAGGATGCTAAACAGAATTACCTCCGTAAGACAGGGCAATCTTTAGCAAATCCTGGTACTGCTGGCAAAACATACTGGTCTTTAATCAATACCGTTCTTAATAAAGCCAAGATTCCTATAATACCACCCTTGTATGAGAATGGGTTATTTATAACTGATATTACTGAAAAGGCCCAGTTATTTAATGACTATTTCGTTCTCCAATGTACGACGATAGATACAGGCAGTAACATTCCACCTGCAGTCCAAGAAAATCCTATTCTACTAAGTGATTTTGTCATCTCCGAGGAAAAGATACTTAAAATTATTAGATCACTTAATCCAAATAAAGCTCATGGCTGGGACGAAATTTCCATAAGAATGGTAAAACTTAGCGATGTTTCATTAGTTACTCCTTTAAAAATTATTTTCACAAACTGTCTGTCACAAGGTGTATTTCCCAGAATATGGAAGTGTGCAAATGTCGTCCCGGTTCATAAGAAAAACGAAAAAAATTTAAAGAGTAACTATCGTCCTATTTCTCTTCTACCAATCTTTGGGAAGATGCTCGAAAAACTCATGTATGATTCCTTATACTCACATCTTGTTTCATGTGATCTGCTTAACCCCAATCAATCTGGTTTTCGTCCAGGTGACTCAACAGTCAACCAATTAATTTCAATAACACATACAATCTTTACAGCATTCGACTGTAACCCTCCCCTTGATGTTCGTTCCGTGTATCTTGATATTTCTACAGCTTTTGACAGGGTTTGGCACGATGGTCTTATTTATAAACTAAAAAGATGTGGCATCTCAGGACAACTGCTCTCTGTCCTCCAAAGCTTCCTTAAGGATCGAAAACAGCGAACTGTCTTGAATGGACAGTGTTCTAATTGGGGAGATATTTTGGCGGGTGTGCCCCAGGGTTCTATACTAGGACCACTGCTTTTTCTTGTGTATATCAACGATCTCACTGCTGACTTGACATGTAATGTAAAGCTCTTTGCCGATGATACATCCCTGTTCACAGTCGTTCAACAACCTTATACAGCTGCCGAGGACTTGAATCATGATCTTGAGTTGATAAGCAAGTGGACTCATGATTGGAGGATGTCATTTAATCCAGACCCACAAAAACGAGCTGTTGAATTACTGCTTTCCAAGGAAAGACATGAAATAGATCATCCCGATATCTTCCTCAATAATATACCTGTGAAGAAAGTAGAGGAACATAAACATCTTGGTATAATCCTGGACTCGAAGCTTTCTTTTTCATCTCATATCAAATCTGCTATCTCTAAGACGAGAAAGGGCATTGGTCTGCTGAAATATCTCTCCAAATATCTGCCAAGACATACTCTGAACGAATTATATAAGCTCTATGTGCGGCCCCACCTAGACTACGGGGATGTTATCTATCACATTCCACCTAAGGTATGTGAATTCAGTCAAACCGTCATTTTACCAAATCTAATGGAAAAACTAGAGTCTGTTCAGTATTCTGCTGCACTTGCTGTAACAGGAACATGGAGGGGAACATCGCGTGAGAAGCTGTACGCAGAGCTTGGTTGGGAATCACTATGTTTCCGTAGATGGAGCAGACGCCTTACTCTGTTCTATAAGATTTTGAATAATCTTACTCCCTTGTACACAAAGGAGCCAATTCCAACGCTTCATCAGTCAAATTATTCCCTTCGCCATCAGGATGCTGTTGGGCGAATGAGGGCAAGAACAGAAAAATTTAAATCTAGCTTCTATCCAGACTGCATCTCCGAATGGAATAAACTTGATCCTGAAATCAGGCTTGCGCCGTCCATTGCTATTTTTAAGACAAAGCTTCTATCAAAAATTCGCCCCCCCCCCCCTGCAAAATCGGTCTTCGGTATTCATAACCCAGTGGGCCTTTCGTATCTTTCTCAAATAAGGGTCGGTCTCAGTAAACTAAATTTCCACAAATTCAACCACAATTTCAGGGACACCGTAAATCCAATGTGCCCAACGAATGACGGTATTGAGGACACGGAGCACTTCTTGTTGCTTTGCCCTTCCTTTGATATCCAACGACGAGATCTTCTCGCTGGAGTTTCGGTTGCATTACGACCATTTGTTGAAATCGACAGCCTTTCAAACAACGTTCTTGTACAACTTTTGCTATATGGTGATAAAAACCTTTCAAATGACGTTAATAGAAGTATACTCGAACTGACCTTAGATTTTATCCATAAAACGGGTCGATTTGTTTAAGTTAGATAAACCTTTGTTTCACGCCACACAGCCACAGAATACTTTCCTCTCTAAGTCCTTTCATTTTGTTTCCATTCTCATCTGTTTGTTTGTTTGTTTTTGTCAGTAAACATCGTCAATATGTAGCTCTTTGTATTGTATATTTAGATGTAATTTTAGTTCCATGTTCTATGTCAAGGTAGAATCCCTATGACTTTTCCAAATCCAACATATCCAACATCAACAATTATCCAACTATCCAGAACAGTTGGAATTTGATCGAAAGTTATAGGGTTTCTACCTAAATGACCCTTGGGATAGTCATGGTTTCTTGCTTCCCGGGTTATCGTTCTTGTTATGTAGTTTAGTAGTTTGTAGTCCAATAGTCTTAAGTACCTCGTTTTGTAAATTTTTATATTGAATAAAAAAAAAATCAATTGGAATATGTTGTTGACGTGGTCTTTAATAATGATGTCCGGTTTACTAGCCCTTATTTCTTTATCTGTGTGTACTTGCATATCCCATACTAAGGTAACTTGACTGTTGCTGATGACAGTTCCTGGGTTGTGATCATTCGAGTAATGCGCTATAGGTAGATTGAATGCCTTACAAATCTTCCAGTGCATGCATGAAACAGCTTTGTCATGCAGTTCCATGAATTCTGATTTTGCTAGCACTGGGCATCCACTAACAATGCGATCAATGGTTTATTATACTTATTGCATTGTCGACATTTGCGATTCGCTCTATTTTTGATTAATTCACTTTGACATTGTTTTGTCATTAAACGTCCATCTTGTGCTGCTATAATTAGGTCTTCTTTTTCTGATTTTAGCCCTATCCTAAGCTTTTCAACCTTTTATGTGTTTCCGTTTCATCAATGCCTGGCCTCTTCACTCTTTCCAAGTACTGACCATGCAGCGGTATCTGTTCCCATCTTATTCGTATCTGTTCCTTTCCTTGTATTTTCACTAGATCCTTCACTTCTATGGCCTTCTTCGTGACACTGTCGGTTTTCTTATACTCTGTTTGATCGATTCATTGCTCTTCACGAAATGTGGCGGCTTCTTTTGCAACAGAGTAAGAGGGTACAACTTCCTTTTCTTCCTGTGCTGTAAGACCAGTTTCATCATTCTGTACTTCCTTTCTCTCAGGAATGTTTCGAGACCAGCAGTTGTTATCTAATAAGTCAGCTCTATTTGTATCAGTCCTCTCCCTCTCTCGTTTCTTGGTAGATAAAGTCCATCTACGTCTGCTTTCGGGGGGGTGGTGCATTCCATACATTGTTAAACATTTCCTTGTCTTAGTGTCGATCTTCTCGGTATCATTCATCTGCCAATTGATTATATTCATATTATATGCTAATACTATCATAGTCAAAAATCATAGTCAAAATCATTTCTGTCATAATTTTCTTGAGTCCATTATACTGCTGGCAAATGCCTGGACAGATTTGTCGATGTTTTTATTGTTGCTTTTACAATTTTTTTACATTTGTTTGAAATAAAATATCATTTTCTATGGGTTAATTTTCTTGCATAAAATGCTTTTACAATCTCACAGTTTGAGCTGAGTACCCATCTCTGATATTGTTCAATTACCACCTTTGCCTCCCTCTCTCCTTCACACAATCTCATGATTAGCCTTTCCTATTGCTTGCTGAAACAGCCTAGAAAATCGATAACAATGTTGACTTGATCTATGGCGTATCCACGATTTAACCGTCTCACTGACTTTCCATTGAACGCAAGACTTTCCAATCCGGTGACTGCTCAACAATGAGTTTTTAAACTGAATCACGTTCAATCTTTTCATTGTACATGATTGTGCTGGGTCAAAGCATTCTTCCTGATAAATTTCGATTTTGTACGGCAATTATGCAACGTTTATGGCATAAATACATTGAGAGAAAGCAACGAACAGTGACAACAGTATACATGTCCTTTTAAATCTCTGTTTCGCAAAATGCCACAAGCAGAACAATACCGAATATATGACTTTTGTTATAGATTCAAGCCTCAAGAAAGGTAACAGGTTTCCAATGCTCTCCTTGTGGCATTTTGTTGAGATTTCAAGATTCTCTCAAAAATCAGTAGCAACAATGAATGAAATTTCAAAGAGGTTTAAAGAAAAGTGCAGCATTTCCCATCATCCCTTAAGAACATTATCGTACATGAAAATCATTTATAGGTTATAATCAGCCTCTTGGTTCATTCCAAGATGTTGCAGGATGCATGATATCCAACGTCTTGGCAAAATGTGGTTATGGTTATCATTGATTTTGATGCTACGTCATGATTTTTAAAACTTTGACAGCCACCCAGTTCTTTTCTACTAAAGACACTTGATCAAACTTAGTACCAAAGTGCTCGAGAATCATCTTTCGTCAAACACAGGAACTTGTCATTGCATTTCGTAGAAGCTGATTTCATTGTTACAAGCTCCTGCTGGCCCACTGTGAAACTGTCATCACTTTCAGGGAACTCTGCTTTCCGTTCCGTTTCAATGAGTATCGGAAGCTGGTCTTCAGAAATCTTTCTTCCCAGAAATCTATTACTTGCTGGAGAACCAATCGGTCTATCAAACCTCAGTAAAAAGCATAGTATTAACGATATTCTCGGAGGTCGAAAGTCATATTGAGCGCAGTCGTTCAAAGGTTTCGATGAAGCTCTTTTAAAATATCTGATATCCATTATGATCATCTACAGATTTTAACAATTTTTTTTTGCGATTGATAATATTTTTTGACATAGCTGCATGCCAAACTTGATGGCAATAGCTTGGCTAGATTTTCCACGATGAATTCTAAAATTTGGCAGCCTACTCCGCGGGGGAAACCACTCCTGAACTTGGCGCACGAGATTAATAATCACAAGTGATTATTTTGTGATAAATTTGATTTGGTGATTCAAGTGATTAATTTGTGATTATTCTAGAATAAATCACACATTCCAAAATATTCTCAAATATGCTCTCTACTATAAAAATTTTATGAATAGGGCAAAACATATCAAGATTGATAAACCAAATGATGAAATGCCAGTTTGGCAGAATTGTTTGTAGCACAAGTACGAAGCTCTCCTTTTGCTCCATCGCACGGAACTAAGAATGTTGCGCTGTTGTGCTTTTAATGTTTTCGAGCTTGTGTTTGCATATCTGGCAATGTGTTCACATATATTTGGGAAATGGTGACAGAGGCATAATCCGTTCATTTCTTATATTAGTAAACAAACAAACAAGGTTAAACATTCAAAATTTGTGATTAATATGACTGGCGATTTTTCGTGATTAACGTGATTTTAGTGTGATTAATGTGATTAATTTGTGATTAAAGTGTGAAAGCGTACGAGACCTCAAGCAATGATTTGCCCCTTGGCCTACTCGACAAGAAAAACACCAAGGAAACTGGTCATTTGATCAACGATAGACAAAGGGGACGGAATTGGCGAAGCGCTGACGAGCACGTGTAAAACAATAAAACAGCATTTCAAGATTGAGTCAGAGAACCTGACGGCCTGCTTAGATAGAAGCCCAAGCTGAAAGTTAAGCTCAGTTACCCAGGGTGGAATCACTTCTCCACTACGTGAAGGATGTCAGTCCCGGTCCAATAGTGCATCTAACGTATCAATGATCTAGCGTCCAAACTAGATCTAAACTCATGTGCCGTCGATATCACAGCCTGGGCTGAAAAATAATAGGCACGTGCCTCTGGAAAACAATAAGGATTATCACACTAATTAAGGGATAGGGAAGTTTCTTCTCGGCTATCGCAACGAGAGCTGACCTTTTTCCATGTAATGGTGATACAAATTGTTCTTTACAAGCATTTAATTGTAGAGGAGGGATAAAATTGCACTACGACGGGTAGAAGGGCTGAAATTTCGGCCTGGGCTGAAAAGTCCCAATAAAACCGGCCCTAACATTTTGTTGCAAAGTTGCCATTTAATATTTGATTTAGTACCAAAGTGAGAAAGGAATGAAATGCATTGAAATACTTTGAATGCAGACCTCTTCGCAAGTGCCTTCTTTCCCTCCCTTTTAGGATCAAGTTGCTTTTCAAATAAAGTAATATGATGATAGACGTTTTTCTAATTTGAAACCTCTGCTGTTTAAAATATAATGATATGTATGTACCTGTCTCATGTCTCCTTGCGATGTAAAAATGATTGCTTCGAGCCCACCATCGTTTCTAGGTATCTGCAAATAAAACAGCTATGGTCTAAGTGATACCATAGTAGGGTGCATCTGAAAAAGATAGTTGTTTATGGACAATTCTACTGTGGCACTGCCTAATGGCAAAGAACCTTTCGAATCTGTACTTTTATTTATAATCCCTGAAATATTTAAAATATTATATCAATCCCTGTTTCTGACATTGAAAACTCATCACAAGAAATGTTTCGATGCTCATCTTCACCTCACATCGTGAGCACCCCAGTTAGCTCTTGGCCTTCGGTAGAGCATAGCCCACCCCTCTTTGAATCATCAACCCCATCTCCTACTTCAACAGATATTTTTTCAGAATCTGATGATTCTTGTGACATTGACAAACTCTTTGGTCTCAGGACAGAATATCATAACCACCCACTCATAGGGTTCTTGAATATTAATAGTCTTAGAAATAAGATTATTGACTTGAGGATGCTTATGGAAAGATGCCTACCTGATGTTTTGGTTATAGAGGAAACCAAAATAAGTTCCGATTTCAAAACTGAGACTTTTCTTGTGAATAATTATCAAAAACCGATGCGTCGTGATAGGAACGAATTCGGTGGGGGTATTATGCTGTATGTCAGGAAAGGTGTAGCATGTAACCGTGTCCCAGTATTAGAGACTCCTTCTCTTGAACTCCTTTGCTCCGAACTAATAGTAAGCAAAAAGAAATGGATTGTCTACAGTATTTACCGGCCCCCTGAATCCAACAACATTGATTCATTCTTCAACGATCTTTCTACTACCTTAAATTCTGCTTTAGACAAATACGACAACGTAATTGTAATGGGGGATATCAACATTGATACCCTAAACCGGCAGGACACTGGACACTCTAAACTAGTGTCCTTTGTGATGTCTTTGGGCTATCAAATTTGGTGACTGCTAAAACATGTTTCACCAAGAACAGCAGTTCTTCCATTGATGTTATCCTTACAAATCGGCCGAGATCATTCCAAAAACTTCTGTGTTTGAAACTGGCTTAAGTGACTACCACAGTCTTGTCATAACGGTTATGAAATCTCATCTCCCGAGACTTAAGCCTAAGATAATCAAGTATCGCAGCTACAAAAAGTTTGACGCCGAAAATTTTTTGTCAGATATAAAGCTGGCAAATTTTGGTGCTCCTGACGATCCTGATCAAGCTTACAATGATCTTGTCTGCACTTTTCGAAAATTGGTTGACAAACATGCCCCCCTAAAAACGAAAGTACTACGAGGAGACACTGCTCCTTTCATGACCAGGGAATTAAAAAAGGGAATTTATACCAGAACGAGGCTACAAAAGAGATACAAGAAAAATCCTACGAAAGAAAATGAATTAAAATTTAAACGACAAAGAAATAAATGTGTTTCCTTGAGAAAAAAGGCAATTAAACAGCATTTCAAACAAGCAACAGAAAATGGACTTGTATCGAATCGAGCTTTCTGGAACCTTGTCAAACCTTTTCTCTCCAACAAAGGAGGCTTAGCTGGTAGTGATATTTCCTTAGTTAAAAATAATGAAATCGTAACTGACGACCAGCAACTAACCGAAATATTTAACGATCATTACATCAACATAGTAGAAAAATCTAGCGGTGTAAAACCTTGCAACATTGCAGATACGGTTGCAACCGATGATTATCGGCAAATCATTAGGCTGATTCTTGAAAAATACAAAAACCATCCAAGTATTTTAGCTATCATTCAAAATCCTGAAAACAATTTCAATTCATTTTCCTTTCATGAGGTACAAGTCTGTCAGGTTAGGGAACAACTAAGGTCTTTGGACGGTAGGAAATCAACGGGGGAAGATCAAATACCACCAAAACTTGTGCTGTTGGCTGCAGACGATCTTGCAGCCCCTTTAACAGATGCCATTAACAGCAGCATACGAAACTATAGGTTTCCAGATAATGGAAAGCGAGCTGCGGTATGTCCCTTGGATAAAGGGGAGGCCAATCGTACGGTTGAGCGAAACTTTCGACCTGTCAGTATTCTAAATATATTCTCCAAAATCTATGAAAAGATTTTGAAAAACCAACTGGTCCCATACTTAGATGAAACCCTTTCACTTTTCATAGCTGCCTGTAGAAAAGCATACGGCACACAACATGTCTTGATAAGAATGATAGAAGAATGGAGGGTTAAACTCGATAATGATAATATTGTGGGAGCTATCCTTATGGATTTATCGAAAGCTTTCGATTGTATTCCACACGATTTACTTATAGCCAAATTACATGCCTATGGTTTTCATGAAAATGCCCTGGTCCTTATCTACTCTTACTTGAAACGGCGGAAACAGTCTGTTAGAATCAATAATACATATAGCTCTTTCCAAACAATTTTATCAGGGGTACCTCAAGGCTCTGTTTTGGGTCCTATTCTTTTCAATATTTACATAAACGATCTGTTTTTGTTCATTAACCGAGCAACGTTACATAATTATGCTGACGATAACACTCTAGCTTATTTTTCCAAGACCCTATCAAATTTGATCGAAGTACTGGAAGAAGAAGCTGGAGTTGCTTTAACTTGGCTAAAACATAATCAAATGATAGCCAATCCAGAAAAATTTCATGCACTCCTCATTAGAAAGGATCAAACAAATACTAGTGGAGAGAATTTTAACATCCAAGGCAAAAATGATCAAATCAGAAGAAACTGTCAAATTGCTGGGTATTCAGCTAGATTACAGGCTAAATTTTGAACAGCATATCTCTGAACTTTGCAGAAAAGCTGCATCCCAACTCAATGTCTTGAAAAGACTCAAACACTTTATTGGTTTTAACGAAAGAAAAATCCTTGTCCAGAGTTTTGTTTATTCAAATTTTGATTATTGCCCTCTTGTGTGGTACTTCTCATCAGCTAAGGCTTTACAAAAAATTGAAAAGATTCAAGAACGTGCCCTTAGATTTTTATATAATGATCACCTTTCCTCTTACAGCGACTTACTTTTGAAGTCAGAAAGGTGCACTATGCAGGTTTCTCGTCTGAGAGTTCTTTGCATAGAGGTTTTCAAGACATTGAAAAACTTAAACCCATCTTTCATGCATGACATTTTCAAAATCAAATCTTCCACTTACTCATCACGGAATCCAAATGATTTACAGCATTACAGACCAAACCAAGTCACCTTTGGATCTAATAGCCTTCGATCTTTGGGACCTCAAATATGGAATGGACTGCCGAATGAAATAAAATCTGCCGAAAATTTGAATAGTTCTTAACACCTAATAAAAAAGTGGGATGGCCCCAATTGTAAATGCAATGCTTGCCAGCATGTGACAGAAAACTAATCTCTCTTTGTATCATGTAAATATCTTTATGTACATACCTGTATTATTTATTTTTCACTTTAATTTATCGATTTAGATTAGTTCGATATGTACATATGCATATAGAGAGCTAAATAATAATTATCGATGTTAAATAAGATGACAAACAAATTTTAAAATCTAGAAGCGTTACTACAACTTTCGGACCATTCTGATTATGATTAATATTTCGATCATCATTGTTACACATTATTTACACTCAAAATCCTCGTCAGCAAATACACTACAATGAGTAATATGATAAAAACTAAAATATGTATAATTTTACATAAATATGATATGTACCGGGTGTCCCCAAAAAAAGTATCCGGATTTGGTCAATCCTAGCGATAATAATATAGCTTAAATCAATCCGAAATGATTTTCAAATCATACCTCGATAGCCAACTTGAACATAGATACCTCGTTTGTCGATATCGGTGCATTGGGAGTGAAGATATTAATCTTCAAAGGACAGATTTGCCTCCACCTCCAAACCAGAGCTTTGACGATTTGGCCTAAGCAAATTCTTGAAGCATAGTGAAGAAAATCAAATAAATTAGAAGATGGCACAACGGGTGTGCTTTCCAATATACAGTTTATGTGAGACCAAGCGTCAAGCTCTGAAATCAACTTCATTCGTCTCAATATCGACAATTTACCTCACATTAACTATTCATCGGTGAAAGTACTCCTTTGAGCATTAACACACTCTTGAAACCGTCGAATCATTCCTTGAAAAGAATTTGTTATCAGATCTTTCGAGAGTCAAGACAGGAAGGTCTGGAGATCTTTTGGAGGCCAAAAGATGTCTCCTATCTTGTTGATGACCCACCCGGGAAAGCAGCTTCGAAAATACGTCATGATCAACATGACCTCGAGAGATCTGATAAATTCTTTTCATGGAATGATTCGATGATTCTACGACGTCAAAAGTGCGTTGATGCTCAAGGGAGTACTTTTACAGATGAACAGCATGTGCAAAATAAATTGTCGATATTGAGATGAATGAAGCTGATTTCGGAGCTCCCTTGACGATATGTCTCACATAAACTGTATTTTGTAAAACAAATCTGTTGCGCCGTCTTCAAATTTTGTTGATTTTATTCATTGTGCTTCAAGAATTCGCTTCGGCCATAACGTCAAAACTCTGGTTTCGAGGTGGAGGCAGATTTGTCCTTTGAAGATTAATATCTTCACTCTTAATTCACCGATATCAATAAACGAGGTATCTATGTTCAAGTTGGCTATCGAGGTATTTTTTTGAAAATCATTTCGGATTGATTCACGCTATATTCTTATCACTAGGGTCGACCAAATCCGCATACTTTTTTTGGCACACCCGGTATGGGCGCGGAAATATTTTCTAATTGCATTTGGGCGTGGCAGTGGAAGATCAATAATCATTTCAATCTCAACAGTGAAGTCATATTGCGAGAGATCATGGATACGCCAGGTATTAAGGTTGGAGGCGTAAACATAATTGATTTGATGTATGCTGACATAGCTGAAAATGAAGAAAACCTACAAAAAATTCTGGAAAAAAGTTCCAGCAGACAGCGACATGAAAGGACTGAGTATAAATACAATAACGCTGGAATATCCAAAGGGAGGTATTCTAAAAAGAGCGTAGCACTGCGATTTTCACGAACTATCAACGCAAAAAGCATCCAAGAAGTTGAAAATTTCCCCTATTTCGTCAGTTTAATTACATCAGAGACTAATTCACATTTCAGCAGATGTTTCTCGAAAACTTAAGATTCTATTCATGGGGTAGAACTGTTTCTGAATAAAACACTGTTGAACATGATATCGCAAAAGCTTCCAATACCATGAACTTTTTGTAAAGGGAACTTGAATATCCCAGTAAATTCAGTCACCTGGTCAGTTCCGTCGAAAGATGAAAAATGAGTAGATCGCCTATGTCAGTAGCGTGAAAGATATATCGTCATTAACCCTATTTTAACCGGGGGGGGGGGCGTTTTTCACTCCCCCTCCCAAACTTTTTTAATAGCTCCTAAACGATAATACTTATAGCACTGAAACTTCCTGGCTTTTCCTAAAATCAGAAAATGAAACTTTGAATGCCTATTGTCAGATCGCGTGACCACCAGATGCCCATATTTGGAGAGTGGTGACAAAGAAAATCGTGAAAACTGCTCTAGTTTCTTCATTTTGTGTTGAATCTCATCAATATATATACCATTCGATTTGTCTTGATGAGTACTTTCATTTGATATATAATTTATCTATATTTGCTGACGTCAGCAATTTATAATTTATAAATCTTTATGACGTCATATTTCTAATGAATTAGCAATTTTTATATGACAAATCATGTAATGACTTGAAATATGGATAAAACTATTTGATTTCACCTAAATTATGCGAAATTGATGATGTTTAAGCATTATTATTGAGGAAACAATTTTGCATTGAATCGAATTACCATTATTTATTTAGTAAATAAATTAGGAACCACAAATATTCATATAAAACTAAATGAAATTTAAAACTAAGGCTATCAAGTAAGTATTTGGATAGTTTTTAGCTTATTTTGGCCGGCTATTTAATGTAAATCTGGTTTTTTCTCGTAATAGCTCAATTTCGTCAAAATTTGCCCTATTTTTGGTTGCCTAGCAACCAATCACGTGATTAGAAATTAGTTGATGCTATTTTTGGATTGTCTTTTGTTTAATTATGACACAGTGCAAGTTTCATTGTCATAGCTATTATAGTTGTCTTATGAGGCAAACAGATCAATTCTAACTTTGACTATTACGTATATCCTCAAGACAGAACGTCTTGATTAAAGAATCTTCATATCATCCCAAGAAATTGTCCCGTTTCCTTCCATTTCCTTCCATTCTCTCCTTCTCGCCGTTACGTGTAGTGCTATGTTCGTGTTTCCTGTTTTATGTAACCATGAGGTAGTCAAAGTTTTTTGCTCCAAATGGTATTGTATTAGTAGTAGGGTATAGTATTTTGTAAGAAGTGTAGTTGTAATATGTATTGTAATTTTTTAGATTGAATGTAAATTAAAAATAGTTGCGAAGATAATTAAGGGGGGCGAAAAACGCCCCCCGGTAGAAAATCACTTATTTTCACCCGGTTAAAATAGGGTTAAGCTTGATAACATCCCGAGAGCTCCACAAAATAGGTAACAGCCCGGGGGGGGGGGTAACATAACATGTTGCGGGTACGGGTATGTGCCGCCCATATGGGTGGGTTTTTGGGTCAAAAATTCTCTAAGCAAGGGTCACTTTTTCAGCAGATTTTCCTTAAACATGGGTGGGTTTTCCAGAAATTGGCGAAAAATTGTCAAGAACGGGCACTTTTCCGCCAAAATTCATCATAAAAGTGAGTATGACAGCAGCTGTCAGAAATTAGATGAGGGTAGCTTTCTGAAAGCAGGACGGGAGACCCCATCCCTCCGCAAGTCATGTAACCCCCCCCGGGGGGTACTAACTATCAAGGAATCTCTGCTCACAGATTTCTCAGAGACCTGAACATCCATAACTTGTAACTAACTCGGCACATTTTAGCAGATTTCCAAATTCTCCAAGATCTTCTGGACAGGGTCGTCTTTAGCCGTTATAATAATAATATAATAATATGATATAATGAGGGATAAAGAGGCCGTTGGCCTATTAAACCCTTTAGCAATCGTTTTCAAGCGTATTCATAGTTGTACTTCTCGTTACCATAAATATCGTCATATAATTTCTCAAACTCTACAACTGACTTCGCACTGACTATGGCTGCTGGCAAATTGTTCCATTCGTTTATTACTCTGTTTGAGAAATAGTTCTTCCTTAGGCTCGACGATGAAGCAAACTTGAAAAGCTTCAAATTGTGTCCTCTCGTAACTGAAGTACTTCGTTCAAAAAATACTTTACTATCAGTATCGATCATGCCGTGTAGTATTTTAAAAGTTGTGATCATATCTCCACGTCTTCTTCTATAACTTAACGTTGGGAGATTGAGGAAGAGTAAGCGTTCCGTGTACGATTTGTTTTTGAGTTCCTTCACTAACTTTGTTGCTCGTCTTTGCACCGATTCTAATGTCTTAATTTGTTTTACTTTACATGGATTCCAAACTGGCGCACAGTATTCAAGGATTGGCCTAACTAGGCTTTTGTAAAGAGCATTGAAGGTCTCTTTGTTGACGAATTTCATGGTTCTTTTAATAGACGCTAAAACACCACTAGCTTTTTTTGCGATTTCTGCGATGTGTTTGTCAAATTTGAATTTGTTGTCAGCTATGATTCCAAGGTCGCGAATTGATTCTACTGATTTAATCATCGTATGTGTTTGTGTTAAATCATCTAGCATGTAATATCCATTTCTGTGATTGGAGCTACCCAAGTGAAGTACACTGCACTTATCACTGTTAAATGGAAGCTGCCATGTCTTTGACCAATTTTTTAGCGATTCAATATCATTTTGAATATGCTGCGCTTGACGGTTAGAAGGCGAATATATTTTCGTATCGTCCGCAAAGATCTTGACTTGACAATATTTTACGTTGTCAGGTAAATCGTTTATATACAGCAAGAATAATAGTGGACCAAGGACACTTCCCTGAGGTACTCCACTAATCACTGTTGTCCACTCTGATTTGAAGCCGTTTAATACAACTCTCTGTTTCCTACCAGTTAAAAAGCTTTTGATCCAGTTGTATATGTTTCCTTCAATACCATACGACTTGATTTTGGTAAGAAGGCGTTTATGCGGTACAGAGTCAAAGGCTTTGGCAAAGTCGAAATAAACTATGTCAACGGGAATGTTATCATCTAAAAGCGATGTCCATTCTTCGAAGACTTCTAATAGCTGTGACAAACACGATCGAAATTCTCTAAAACCATACTGATCCGGTGTAAATAAATTGTTTTCAAGTAGGTGACCAGTTAGCACATTTTTGATCAATCGTTCCATTATTCTGCAAACAACCGAAGTTAAACTTATTGGTCTATAGTTTTCTTTTTGATCTTTTTTGCCTTTCTTGTATATTGGAGTGACATGAGCAAGTTTCCAAGTATTAGGAATTAGTCCAGTTTGGAGGCTTGCTCTAAACATAGTAGATAATGGATTTGCAATTTGTGCAGCAATTTCGCGTAAGACTTTCGGGTGCAGGCCGTCGGGACCTGGCGACTTTGAGGGTTTCAACGATTGTAATGTTTCTAGTACCATTTGTTCTGTAATATCCATATCCATTAGCACTGAACCTGAGAATTTTTTATCGATCAGTGGTACAGAAGTCTTATCTTCTTTTGTAAATATCGAACTAAAAAATTTATTGAGGATATCAACTTTTTCTTGCTCTGTTTCTGTGTAGGTCCCATTTTCCATTTTTAGATCCGGTACTTTAGTATTTGACTTGAGCTTGGAATGAGCATATTTCCAATACTTTTTGCTGTTTGTTTTTAATTGTTCTGCAATCTTCTTTTCAAATGTTTGTACATGTTTTCTCAGTGTAGATTTAACTTTGTTGCTCTTTCTTTTGTATCTTTCGTAATCCTTTCCTTTCTTGGTTAATAACCACCTTTTGTACGCATTATGTTTCATCTTAATTATCTTCATTATGTTGTTATTCATCCATAATGGATCTTTATTCTCATTGTTGATTTGATATTGGGGTATACACTCTTCCATTGTGGTGTAAATCTTAGATTCAATAAAAAGCATCATGAAATTCGCATCTAGACCTTGCAGTTCAACTTCCCAGTCAACTTCCTGTAACATCTTGCGCATCTTGTCATAATCCCCACGATCATAGGAAAAACGTTTTGCATTGGTGCTATGAGAATGTTGTTTGTTGGCATTAGCAACATAGTACATTTCAAGTGTTAAGTGATCGCTATTGCCTAGTGGTTCCTTAAACTGCATCCTAGAGATATCACCATCGTTGGGGGTCAGTATCAAATCTAGGCAATTTGGAGTTTGATTCTGCCTTATGTCTGGTTGGTTGATCAACGTGCTGTGTCAAGTAACAATCATTAACTGTCTTCAAAAATAAATTGGCAGGGTGTGTTTCAACAGTGTTTGTTGTTTGTTCATCCCAGTTTATTTCAGGATAATTGAAGTCTCCCATTATGAGTAAATGGCTGAAGTTTTCCTTCGCTGTGAGGGTTCTAAGTAACTCTTGCACTGCAAAGTGATTATCGTGAGATGGGCTTCTGTATATTATCCCACAAAGTAGACTACTTTTCTTTTCCAATTTAATCTCCAGAAACATGGACTTAACGAAATGGTCATTACTGTTGAAAATAACTTCTCTTGCTGACAGACTGTTATTGAGATATATTCCAACTCCTCTTCCATCTGTTTCTTCAATATTTGAGAACAGAGTATATCCATCAATTTTAATGTTCTGGTTAGTCATTTTCGTTGATAGGTTTTTTGGTTTAATTTCTGTTATACCACATATGTCAATATTTAAATTGTTGAGTCTAACTTCTAATTCAGAATGCTTGTTTAGCAGGCTATCGCAGTTTGTGTACAGGCATTTGAAACTTTTATTCTTTAGGCTTGGACATACATTTGACTTGGTTGTTGTTGTGGTGCTGTCTGCCATGGAATCACTCTTTGCGGCTCTGCGATTGTTGCCGGTTGATAGGCCATTGGTTGGTAGCTCTGACAGGGTTGCAGCTGGCTTGTTTGGTTTGTTATCCAGCTGCTCAGAAGCTTTCTGCCAAGTTCCTCTAAAAAAGAATCTTTTATAGCCATGTTGTCATTATCATTTGGTGCACTTTGCATTTCGTTTCGTGGTTTCACATCATGGGCACTGGCTTGGAGGGTATTTTGGCGCACTTGAATTTTAGTATCGTTCTTCATTGATTTGATGTGTAGGAAAGAGCAATCTTTTCCCTTCAGACATCCATCTGGTTGGTTATAGAAATAGCATGTTTTCACGATTTTATGTTCAAATTTGCAGTTTTTCCTTGTGCAGCTTCCTTTGTTGAAGCTTTTGCAGACATTGTGCCATGGCTTATCGGTTCTCTTTGCTGGTTTCTGAACATTTAGTGTAGCGTTGGAAAATTGAAGATTGCTAGGGCTTTGATCCTCAATCTCTACATTTTCGCTACTCTTCTTGGTTTCCTTTTTTGGCATCTTGGTTGAACTTATCTGGTCTTTGCTTCCTCTCATCATATTCACATGGTAATTAAGAGTTTCAATGGCCTGTTCCTGCTGAACAATCCTTGCAGTCAGGTTATCCACTTGATTTTGTAAGTTGTCTTTCTGAGTAATGAGTGACTTGTTTTCAGCTCTCAAATTCTTTATTTGCATAAACAGAGAATCGGTGTCAATTGGCAACTCCTTTCCATCATTAACAGCTATTATGGAATTTTTACCATCATCACTTGAGACATCATCATCGTCCTCATTGATTTCGTCAGAATCTGGGACGTCTACTGTGGGATCCCAGGTGGCTGTGCGGGCTTCCGGGTCTTGCGCGGAAGGGGATTCCCCTTGCTTAGAATCATCTTGAAAATGGATAGTGATTAGTTTTCCCTTTTTCTTTGGATGGCTGGTTATTTTCGCAGGGAATTCTTCGCTCTCGGATTTCTTTAGCATTTTAACTTTTGACTGTCCATGTTTAATGGCCTGAACCAATACCTTGATGAAGGGGAATTCGAAATCGATCCAGTCGTGTGCTGCGTAGGAGGAGACGACAACTGAATTCTTGGAGCCGGTTAGATGGAAAGTTATTCCAAGGACTTTGCGATCTTGATTTCCTCCTTCTGTGTGATAGATTTCTAATCTTAGTTGTTTCAGCAAGTCATAATTGAATTGATCCTTGGTATCTCGTGAAGGGGCCTCTCCTTTCTCATTTTCCCACAGCACAAAGATGGCATCCTTGTAGGCTTGGCATGTAGCCAAGTGGTCGAAATATCGTATATCGCAAGCTTGGATTAGCTGGATAACGTCTTCTTTAGAGGGAAGAGAAATGCTCCCTCCACTCTTGTACGTATTGAACTCCCAGCTGGTCGTTTGGGCATCAATGCCAGGAGTTCTTTTGGATTTTATCTTGATAGCCTTTGGTGAACGCATGTTTGCTGTCTCTGCTTTCCGTCGAGAAGGCCTAAAATCTTGATTGGCCTAAGGCTGCTTGGAAAATTTGACCTTTATTCTTGCTGAAGAACAGTAGATGAAGCTTTCACGAAGTGTTATCGAGGTACTGACACCCGTTGTGTGGCTCTTCAGCAACTATGACAATGTTTCCAATGGCTGGGGCTCAGTTTTGTTTAACCATCTGTTTAATTTTGTTTTGTTTAACCATCCATGTTTAATTATCTTCTAATCCAAACAAATTTAAAAAAATTTCTTTAGGGCACCCTGAATTTTTTATTTCTTCTAAGTGACCTCCAACCAGAACTTTGAAATACAACGTAAAGCAAAGAGGTCTAACATTCGCTGCACAGTTGAACGTCTCATACTTTAAGTACTTACATTCTCCTTTTCACATACGTCAAGTAATCTTTCCAAAATCTGAGCATCACTTAATTTTGTATAACGTAGAACAGCACATCTTGATTGAATTGCCTCTGAAAGAAAGATTTAAAAGAAAAATAATCTAACGAGTGTCCAAAAAAGGCTTACCGATTTGAAATTTTGTTATTGCATCTGTGACAGTAAACATTTAAAACGCGGTCAACTCCATATAGCACAACAAAGGTCTCAGTACTTGGCCCCTGTCTGTATCAGCTTGCCACGATTATCTGCCGATACTTTCTTTGAAAAAAGAAACAAAAACTGAAATGCCAGTCAAACAGCTATAAAAGAATTGATTAAAAATATCTTACTACGTTGCTGCTCAAATTAAAGAGATAGCAAACTTCAGTGGACTGCACTTAAGGACTTTTTGAAAATCAGACCGTTTTAGCTGATTGAACTTCAATTGACTGGATTGGTCGATTAATCATTGAATGCGAAGGATCGTGGAAACTTTCCTGATCCATCTTTAAGCCTGGTTTTCATTAAATCGTAATTCATCATCGACTATTGTCTTAGAGCATCGGCGATCATCGGCGATCCTGTAAGACAATGATCGGCAAAGAATTACGATTTAATGAAATCCAGGCTTTAGACAACTGTCCATTGAAAACAACATCAGCAACAACAACAGTGGGAACATACTTCCAATTCATGCATGATATGACTGATATCCCTCTTCAGTAACTAAAGTTTGCTTGATTTTGCAATCTATTCAAGAACAGACCTTTCCACAGAGTTTTGGGACCGGCACGCGATTTTCTTCTGGAAAATGACCTCGCACATGAAAACCTAAGCAACATTTTCTCTAGATTGTCTTATCAAGGGTTTTATGCAGTATATACTAGATGCAATGTTGCTGTACTAAAAATGAGAACAACTTATGGCCAAAAACCATTTGCGTTTCCAGGAGCCAACGCATAAACTCGACTCAGAAATGAAATAAGCCCCTTTGAGTCAGCTATTCAAACGAAAATAATAGCATTGAATATTCAAGGATAACGTATCTGCATCGAAAGTACCGGATGTCCCAAAAAAGGTACTCAATTTTGAAAAATCGCCACAATTTGAGTATCAAACCTTTTCTAAGATTTTCTTTCTGATCCCTTTTGTCAATGGCCCAAAAATCGCATTGAACAACCACATTCTGAGCCATACCTTTTAAGCAATATCGTTAATCTTGTCTAGGAGCCATTACATTGAGATTTTTCATAGTCTTTAAGTCTTTATGACAGTGAAATAGTGAACGTTTCTTCCTGACATTTATGATCAAACCAGAAGCTTAACAGACGAAAAGGAATTAATCTGGTACAGAAATCATCAGTGTTTTTTTGCAGTATGCCTCAAAATCAGGCGACTCGAAGGCCTGGTTCAGACGTCGAAGTTTTCATGCACCGAACTTAATATGAGTGTGGGTCGACCCAAATTCAGTTAATCCCCATTTGATTCAGACATCGAATTTTCCATGCGCCGAACTTATTTTTCCGTAGCTACATGAATCATGATCAGTGCCACTCTCAATTTCACCATCTTCATCACCGATATCAATGGTTTCTGTTAAAAAACGAAACACCATGTAATAAATGTTTCCAGAACATTTTTTTTGAGCAAGAAAAGTAGGAGCGACGGAGAACAAGTTTTGTCCCGCCGAGTTCCGAATCATGCTTGAAGGTTTTGAAAATGCTTGTCTGGCTTCAAATTGTCCCAAAATAGTTTGAAATTCGTTATTTGTTAAATCATAATCTGTACTGATTTCACTAAAAGAGGAGGGGAGACAGACCCACCTTAGCTTCTCCAAGTGAGGGCCTACTCGAGACTTGGTTGATGTAAAAATAGTTAGGCCCTAGCAGAGGTGTGCCTGCTTGGTCTGTTATGTGTAGTACGTAAAATGCTGGGGAAAAAGGAAATGCATCGAGTTACCACCAATTAGGTTTAAAGCAAAACGCTAGATGGAGGAAAGGGCCAGTAGCGTTTCCTTGATGTTTGCGGAGGCGTTTGTGACCTTGGCTGTTCCGATGTTGCTGTTTGCCTTTCGTCGTAGCAGATCTGCAGTAGCCACCTGATTTTCGAGCGATCCAATCCTCAGTCTCCTCTACGTTTTCGAAAAAGGAACATTTATTGTAAATCATTGTTGGACAACTTTTACGGGGTGAGTGGTTGAGTGGCTTAAACAGTTGTCGTCATCTAACTTAAGTTAAGCTCGGTCGAGTGACCCCGGAGGCCTGACCTCACAACTCACCTCGTCATCCTTCGGAAGGGACGTTAAACTAAGGGTCCCATGCTTGGATGCGGCATGCACAGGGGGCCTAAATTAGCTTTCAGAGCAAAATATCCTGACAAACCCATTCAAAATAAATTGAAAAACAAAATAACAAACTGATGCAGGAATAACAACTTATAATAACAGATAGAATTACGAGCAAATTTCCCTTCGCCTTCCTTGCTAGCAAACATGAAATTTGTTAGTGTCTGTTAGTTTAAGGCAAGTTGTGCTGAGTGAAGATTCAACAACATTTAGGTTCGACGTAGTAGATAAGGACGCCATTTACAAATCCAACAACAATCTTCCTATAATTTTGCACGCATTTTTTCGAGCATTGTCGAGGGAAGGACTGGAAACAGCAGCCTGCGTCAAGATTGACATTAGCATAATTTATGTATTTAGTTCGGCGCATGAAAAGTTTGACGTCTGAACTGAAACCGTACTTATTGAGTTAAGTACGATTGGATCGGTCGAACTAAACGATTAGCTTTACCTAAATGATAAGTACAGAACCAATTTGATTCAGACGTCGCACCTTTCATGAACTTAGTTCGTTGTATTTAGTTCGGCACATGAAAACTTCGACGTCTGAACTAAAACCGTACTTATTGCATTAAGAACGACTGGATCGCTCGAAGTTAATGATTAGTTTTACCTAAATGATAGGTACGGAACCAATTTGATTCAGACCTCGCACTTTTCATGAATTAATTCGTTGTATTTAGTTCGGCACATGAAAAGTTCGACGTCTGAACTGAAATCGTATTTATTGCATTAAGTACGACTGGATCGGTCGAACTAAATGATTAGGTTTATATCTTGAAATGTTTTGGTTAATCAGATACTGTTTTTGCTGCGACAGTTACAAAGCAGTTGCTTTATAACTTTAACGAATCGTATCCCAAGGTAAATATGCTCAAAATGAAAAAGGAAATGAAATGAAAATGACATTATTTTTTCTAAGACGGTATTAAATTCATCCTTAACGTACCATTTCTACGGCAAAAGAGAATCTGTAACTTAAAAAAAAATCCCAGCAGGTTGACCAGTCCCCTGCAAATCGAATGCAAATTACGCTTAACTTTGACTGAAAGAATCCTCACCAATTATCTTGCTTGACTGATTACACGCCAGAGCAAATCGAGTTGTTTTTGAGTAAATTTCCATCGTTCTTCGCAGTGCTTGTTGAGCACCATCAGTCATACTGCAGAAAGAAAACGATGGTCGTTAAACATTCTTCCTTCCGATATCATTTTCAGTTTTCCCAATACTCCCTCCAAAAACAAATGAGGACCATGTTCTGTTGGTTAGCTTGAGAGAATGGGAGATGGTCGATTTTTTTCAGTCGACTTCAGCTATCCAAAAAAATTAAAGAAACCAAGCGCAAAAAAGAAAACTAGCAGGCCATAAAGATTTTGAAAAAATTGCAAAGCATAATTTAGAATCTTAAAAGAACGATGAAGTCATCTTTAGAAGTTTTCCCGGATGAGAAGAAAGGACTCCTATACTTCGCCATAGTATCACATTCGTACGGTACATGGATATAACATCTTGAATGTTGACATATTTACAAAGAAATTCTAACTACATAAAATTTTGTAAAGAACTATCCCTCTAGGGGGAAGTTAACCAGTTAGCAATTCAACATCGCCTGCTAGAAGTAAATTCTCTCTAATGATCTCAGCATCACATACATGTCATAAATACTGGACAACGGAGCAGTGGTCGAGAATCTACATTTGATTTCAACCTTTTGTTTAG
Source organism: Aurelia sp. 3 sensu Dawson et al. (2005) (assembly GCA_964020215.1). Taxonomy (NCBI): domain Eukaryota; kingdom Metazoa; phylum Cnidaria; class Scyphozoa; order Semaeostomeae; family Ulmaridae; genus Aurelia; species Aurelia sp. 3 sensu Dawson et al. (2005). The sequence goes on from OZ026584.1 coordinate 12,271,751, forward strand.
ACGAGGTACTACTTGAAGCAAAAATATTATTTTAGTCATTTAGGCAAAAATTCATATGTGAGCGAGCCACCAAAAAATGTTTACCTGGATCAATATAAAAATGAGCGACCGATTAATAGGATGTCCAGCAGACTAAGAGAAAGAAAATTTGTCGATTGATTGATTGATTGATTGATTGATTGATTGATTGATCGATCGATCGATCGATCGATCGATCAATTGATTGATTGATTGACTGACTGAGGTACCTGTCTGCTTCATCTAAAATGATAATTTTGTGTCTCCCTTTCGGCAACGTCACTTTCTGTTGTGCAAACATCTTTATTTTGTTTCTCACTACATCAATGCCTCTATTTAAAATAAAGATATCAGATTAGTAAAGATGAAGATAAATTAATACAAACATGAAAACCAATCTTTTGGTTTAAAGTATAGAATCTTCATTAATTTGCAATTACTTGGTTGTAAGCTATTTTAATTCGTAGCTTAAGTTATTTACTTGTGTTGTTTGTCCATGATTTTGTTACTTCACTATTTTCTCTTATTGACTTCGTTTTGTATCATGTAACCATGGAGTAGTCGTGTCATTTCGCTCCTCTTGGTGTCGTCCTTGTGCCGGGTGAGCCAGAACAATGTTCCCACTTTTGAAAAGGCATAGTAACAAGATAACTTTAAAGCTCTGAACTGAAAGATTCAAATTCTAGTTAAAAGCCGAAGATTGAAATATTTCTGTGATTTTTCTCGCTGTCTTACAAGCACTAGAAGTATCGGTAAATTCAACTTTATAAAAGTTTGATGGTTACAAAATGGCTGAAAAAGGGTCTGAAACATTGATGAAATTGGAAGGGCTCTCCTTGCGAAGAACAATACGCAAGGGGAGTTTCATTTCTCTCAAGTGTTATAGGACACCAAACTTAAAACAAATGCGAAAGTTTTCAAGTCCCATGGCAATAAATGTGCAGTGGAAATCGCTCAACCATGAGCAACTGCGTGTTCTTTATTGATCTGTGCGATGAGTCCTTCATGATTTGATCATTGTTTTAGGCCATTTTTCAGTGATTTTGCAACCATACAAGTTTGCAACTTTGAATTTACCTATGTTCCTAGTGCTCGTGAGACGGCGAAAAAAATCACAAAAATACTTTTGATTATTTGGCTTCGAAGTGGAGTTTGGATCATTCAAGTCTGTGAAGTACTCTTGATGCTATGAATTTTCCGAAGTGGGAACTTCTTTCTCGCTTACCCCTTACAGTAGGATAAAGCTTATGCTGGAAAGTTTTATTTGAATAAAAAACTGCTTCATTAACAAACTCAGGTCCTCAACTTTCGCTAGAACCTGTACAGGAGGCGCAAGCGGATAACTAAAAAGTGATATACTAAAAGTGTTTAAGTAAATCGTGATACCTTTGTGTCTTATTTATTGCACCTCTCTACGGCTATGTTCTGTCTTCTTAATAGCGTGCACTGCATAGTTATTCATATGCGCGAGTTCGATGTGAAGTAACTAATACAGTAATATCGAACTAATATAGTAAGAAGTACAAGGAGCGAAACTTGTCAACGAGTCAAAGTCAACAGACTATTTTGTCTTCGCTCCCATCTAGCATCCAAGCACCAAATTTGAGCAATAGCTTATCAAAATGTTCCTAAATCATCGAACAATACTTCATAATATTTTGCTCCTTCGTCTGCAAAGTTAAAAAGGCAACGATTTCTAACTTTTTCATTGCAAGTCTCCTCAAAATTTAGATTCTCCAGTATTAGTTACTTCACATCGAACTTTCATATTCAAAAACTACACCTTTTTACTACTTAAAAAAAAGGTTTGGATCGAGCGTCCAATCTGGTAAATTTATGAAGGAAAACAACAGCATTATCCACGTTCTCGGTAAAACGATGCTAGCTGTAGCATGGAGTTGTTTCGGATTACAGAATACTTCTCAAAGAGTTAGTCAAAGATAACTTTACTCAAAGCGAGTTAGTTGTTCATAAATGTCAAGTTTTGTCTCATTTCTGGCCTTGTCTCTCGTTGCTTTCGTTCATTGTTAGCAGTTCAAAAATGCGAGCATGCGAAGGGTTTCATTTTAGCGAGTTGCAAATCGCAATATGCTGTTTCAATCGTTGACATTCAGTTAAAAAAAAATTCAGTAAACAATGAATAATTTTTTATGTCAAATAAAACATTTACTATGTAACATTTACAACACAACTACTGTGCCACTCATTGAAGGAAAGGACACGAAGTCAGCGAGTTCCCACAATAAGTGACACTTACAATTATCTAAGAAATAAAAAGCAAAAAAATACTCTAAAAGGCAAAAAAAAAATAAAACGAAGAGCCTGATCGCTGCGCATAACTGAAGCTGTTTGATAAAAAACGGTCGATCAGCCGCCAGCCCGACATGGAACCCTAGGAATATAAAGCCTTACAGGCTCTTTTGTAGAATAGCTAAAAGGTCTATTGGTCCTGCATGCTATTCAGTTACCAAATAGCAACTTATGGTAGATGGCATGGTTGCCCAGCAAGAACAACTACCCGATTTTACGATTTACGGTTAAGAAACCCCACTCCAGGTCGCACGGACAATCAACCAAACCATTCCAAAAAAAGCCTCTTTTATTTGAAACGTTCGGAATTCTCAATATATTGAATGGTTGCTAGTATTATCATTCTATTATCTATCATTGAAGGGGATGGGCTTCCATACAATGTCAGATGGCATAGTTCTTTGGGATCTAAATTTAGAGGTAACGAGAAAAAAGCAAAAAGACCAATAACGCTTGCCTCTATGTAAACTGAACCATTGCTAACTCACTTTGTGCAAATTTGTCAATAATAAACTCTCTGAAAAAAGTTCTGAAATCCGAAGCAACTTCTTGCAACAGTAAGCTCCATCACAACCTGATTTCCCTCACAACCTTACCAAAATTGGACAATCTATCCAACCCTCTTTTGTAAGAAGTGAAAGGTCCATTATGCAGCGCAGAAGTCAATAAGGGAGACCACGCAGCCACAGAAAAACGTGACCAGTAAGACATGAATGTGTTATATACCTAACTATTCTAAAATTATACACTAATCATTGTTCAGTTGACCGCCTAAGCTCCCTGTGGAACAATTGGAAAGCAATGTGATAATTAAGTAAGAACAATGAGGCTAAGAAATGCAATTTCCGTCCATCATTTTGCGAAATTTCCTACGACAAGAACCCAAAATTTCCTCCGAAGGAGAGTTAGATGCTTCCGACTGGGGGGCTGTACCTGCTTCTCCCCAGCAATGCCTTCTCCAGCAAAGCCTTCCAAGCAAAGCCTTCCCTTGTCGCCACCAATGATCAACAGTTATGCCGAGAGAATACTCTTCCGTGCTTTCTTTTACACAGGCCTTCCCTGTTTGGACTGTCGTTTCATTACTGCCTTTAGCACCAAAAATCATTAACTGGAATTTTCCTTCGTTTAGCATGGAATCATTTGGTAACAATTCAGTTATTCCGTTATCAGACAGAATGGCGGGAGCTCATACGACAAGGAAAGTTAGCTCGGCAGCTAATAGCAATCGTTGGACCAAGCTGAATTGACCAAAAACCGATCGACCCATATTTGATAATTTAAAGTACCTGTCGTTTGAAGCATTTAGCTCCATTACAGCATCTTTGAAAGAATTCCCAAGCAAAGCTCTTGCCAAACAAAGAATGCTTGTTGTCTTGCCTGTGCCAGGAGGACCCTATTTCCAAATAATGCAGAAATTGAAGAATGAATGTTAAATTAGATCTTGAAGATTATTCTCTTCGTTAGAGCATAAAGGCGGGGGGGGGGGGGCGGGACAAACAAGATGCAATCCTTTGAAGAACCAACAATATTTTATCTTGCTGGTGATTTGATATTTCCCCTGTTGTGATGCACCTTGTGGTGTCAAGCATCACTTAATTGCAAAGATATGGTTGATTCTTGACTTCACAGAAATACGAAATCAGTTTCAAACAGGAATTACTGAATGTCACAAGGAATAGCAACTAGAAAACAAGAGACCTGCTCAAAACTGGCATTTGACATTGGATATAGCTCTCAAAGGTCATTGCGAGTCTTAACAAAGATACAGACTGGGAATATTGTCTAACGATCTAACAATCATGTTAACATCTGGTTTGTGCTTTCTTTCCACCAAATCGACCATGGAGATCAAGAATTCATCCGATACCGTCTTTATTTTGGACCGAAAAGTTTACAATGATGAATTACCTTTTTTATTCATTGAAAGTATTACAGCGAATCTTACATTCTACTATACTTGTTTACAAGGATTTTAACATCTTTAACCGTACACTTTGCTTGTTATAAAGGTTTACATTAACTTCGTTCATTTAACTTAATTCGTTGAATAAAGCAGTTTTATACCCGAAATACCACTTGCTTACAAGGAGTTTAACATCTTAAACTGTACACTTTGCTTGTTATAAAGGTTTACGTTAACTTTGTTCCGTCAACTTAATTCGTTGAATTAAGCAGTGCTATACCCGAAATACCGCTTTTTTACAAGAATTTAAACATCTTTAACTCTACAGTTTGCTTGTTATAAAGGTCTACATTAACTTTGTTAAAGGTCCGCAGCTGTAGCAACTTTACCACCAACAATACGCAATTCAGAATCCCTTGATCAGTTTAAAACAAAGATAAAAATCGGTAAGGAGAAAACTGTCGATGCAGGTTGTGCCGCACATTTGTTCCGAACTTGGGCTTTTTATGATGAGCATTTTTAGATATCTGTTTTTATACTGTTTAATTTTGATGATTTGTAAATATTTCATCCAGCATTTTCATGTAATGTTTGCATTTTGAAATGTTTTTAGGTTGGAATTAGTTAGCTAACTATTTTTAGCTATTTCATTGTCATCCAACTGTAAAGAAATTGATGATAATAATACGGTTCTAAGAACTATACAATACTACAGGGGCGATACCATGGGGAGCGAAAGACCATAACTACCCCATGGTCAATATAAAAAAGACACGCACAGCTAACCTAAATGCAACAAACACTACGGACAATGTAATATCTAAAGGATACTATACTTTACTAGATTCGGTCCCACATCAGATGTAAGGTCAGGGTTGCGATAAGTTTAAGTGCACAACTCATAACATTGTAATGAGTTGTGATTAAAGTGACTTTTGATGCCTGACATCTGATGTGAAACAGAATTTACAAAGCAAAAGAACATTTACGTTAACGGACGTGGTGGTTGCTTTGTGCATAGCTGAAGTTTGAAGGATCTTAGTCAAAGCGACCAGTTTCGCGAATGAAACGTAAGGTCAATTCGAGTATATTTTTGATCAGGTCATAAGAAAGGTCTTGATCACCATATAATAAAAGCTGTGTCAAAGCATCATTTGAAAGATCGGTGATTTGCACAAATGGTTGTAATAATTCAACCATTCCAGGGAGAAGATCTTGTCGTTGAACATCAAAAGAGGGATAGAGCAACAAAAAGTGCTCCGTATCCTCAATGCCATCGCGTGTTCGTCACATCTGGTTTATGGTATCTCTAAAAGTATGCTTGAATTTGTGGAGATTTAACTTGCTAAGACCAGCCCTAAGTTGAGTAAGATTGGACAGTCCTTTAAAATCATGAATTCCAAGAACAGATTTTGCAGGGGGACGGTTTATTGACAAGAATTTCGACTTAAAAGCAGCAATAGAAGGTGAAAGTCTCAGTTCAGGTTCAAGCTCATTCCATTCGGATATTATAGTATTATTCTATAGTAATTCGCAAGTATAGCATAAGCAGTAAACTGTATTGTAATTGTTTGGCTAGTTTCCTTTCTTCATGTAATGGCCATGGGTAGTCCAGCAGAATGGTGTAAAATAATGGCAGAATTGTGGGTTTTGAGGTAAAAGCATGCAATTTGGCACACTGATAGAACTTGACATGCTGATTATTTTAAAACTCAGACCCATCTCAAAATCTCAGTTTATGACGTCATTATGACGTCATAAAAATGTTATTGCATCTTTATGTACCAAATGAAGGAATGCTTGCAATTTTGCATTACCGATGTTAAATGTATTGCATCTGTCTTTGAGGATTGATAAAATTTGACATACTGATTATTTTGAAACTCAGACTCATCTCAAAATCTCATCTTATGACGTCATTATGACGTCATCAAAATTTTATTGCCTTTTTACATACTAAATGAAGGAATGCTTGCACTTTTGTATTACTGAGGTTAAATGCATTATGTCCTTCCTTGCAAACGGATAGAACTTGACATGCTGATTATTTTAAAACTCAGATTCATCACAAAATTTCATTTTATGACATCATTATGACGTCATCAAAATGTTATTGCATCTGTATGTACTAAATGCAGGAATGCTTGCAATTTTGCATTACCGATGTTAAATGTATGACATCTGTCTTTGAGGATTGATAAAACTTGACATACTGATTATTTCAAAATTCAGATCCATCTCAAAATCTCATTTTATGACATCATTATGACGTCATCAAAATGTTATTGCATCTTTATGTACTAAATGAAGGAATGCTTGCAATTTTGCATTACCGATGTTAAATGTATTGTACCCGTATTTGCGGATTGATATAACTTGACATACTGATTATTTTGAAACTCAGACCCATCTCAAGATATCATTTTATGACGTCATTATGAAGAAATTGCTAAATGAAGAAATTTTTGCACTCTGTATTACTGAGGCTAAACTTAGCATAGCATTTGTGATTGAATCAATTACTTTTGATCGTGATGGAAAACTTTTCACAAGTATTAACCAAATTTCCCTTTAGACAATGTCATGTCTCAAGCTTAGAAGCCCTCACTTGCAAAAGGAACTTATCTGAAGAAATCTTCATCCTTGTCAATCGTTGTTTTCAGCCCTAACACAAATGTACTACGCATGTTGAGTGTCCATTAAGTGAGGGTACATGAGTAGTCCGAGGAGAATGAGGAGGCGGAGGCTATCTTTCAACTCCATGGAGCGGAGGATTGGCAGTTTACCTTCAAGGCAGGAGCCCCAACGAATTGCTTAAAGTAGTGAGATGCGAGGAAAAATTCAAGATTGAGAACTGGTGAATGAGGAGGGACATGCTCCTTAAGTTCCAAAAATCAGCAAAAATTTTCAATGAAAAATGACATAAAATTAGCTGGGAATACCATTAGACACAAAAATTACGTCGGAGCTCCCCCACCTCTTTCGGAACTCTTAGACCTGGCGCCGCTACTGAGCTAGTTGCCAGGTTGGGTTTGTATCTGCAGGGTGTTTCAGAAAAAATGCAACCCACTTTTTTTCGAGATTCTTCAGGAAATAATAAGATTTGAATCAATTTGGCGCACACCATCTGAAATTACAATCAATCTTGTTTCAGATGATATCCAATTTGGATGCATTAATTGAATTTTACATTTGCTTATTCAACGTTTTCGTAAGTATTGGCCAATTTTAGAAACCCGAAAGCAATAGTGAATTTACATAGAGGGTAATCCACCTTTGGGAGAGCATATTTTGTCATTATCTTCAACTGCATCTGATGAGGGTGAAATTGCCTATTTTCCTTCTCAAGGCAACATCTCAACTGCTTTTAGACCTGAAATACTTAAATACTTTGACAAAATCTTTTCATCGGAAAACATGGGTTGATTTTGCTTTTGCAGCATGCTGCATTTGAAATTGGCTATATGTAAGAAAATATCAATTTAATGATAAGAATGTCAATTAATGTATCCACACTACATATCATTAGAAAGAAGAAAGATTGTACCACTACCGGGTGAGCCAGAAAAAAGTTCCCACTGTTGAAAATTCAAAGCACCAAGACTACTTCACATATTTGAATCATTTGAATCGTAGTTAAAAGCCGAAAGATTAAAGTATTTTTGTGATTTTTCTTGTCGTAGTACCAGCACTAGAAGCATTGTTAAGTTCAACTTGATAAAAATTTCATGGTTGCAAAATGGCGGAAAAGGGCCTAAAACATTGATCACATCGTAAGGACTCTATTCACACCGAACAATAGGCAATGGGCGTTTCACCTCCTTCAAGAGTTAAAAGACATCGATTTTCAAACAAATACGGAAAATTGTCAATCCCACGGCAGTTAATGTGCGAAGGAAATCTCTCACCCATGAGAAGTTGCATTTCCTTCATTAATCTGTGCTAGGAGTCATTTATACTTTGATCGATGTTTTAGGCCATTTTTCGGTCATTTTGCAATCAGGAAATTTTTGTGAAGTTGAGTTTACTTATATTTGTAGTGCTCGTGAGTCAACGAGAAAAATCACAAAAATACTTCAACCTTTTGGCTTTTAAATAGAAGTAGAATCATTCAAATCTGTGAAATACTCTTGCTGGTATGAATTTTCAAAAGTGGGAACTTTTTTCTGGCTCACCCGGTACACCTATTCAAATTTTGTCAAATTTTGAGATTTTAGATTATAGTTGGGTTTAATTTTTTCTGAAACACCCTGTGTGAAGAATTGCAATACATGCTACATCTACATTCTATTATTCCTTCTAATTACTATACTGCGTGTGCCGAAAAAAATTCCTTACTTGAACAGCTCAAGAAAAACAACCATTGTCTCGAGTTGAACGATGTAAACGGCAATCTCCCTCTGAAAGGTTAACTTGGATCCATATGATTTTCTCGATATTTTGCTCATCAAAGACCTCTAAATTATGAATTTTCGAGAAATCTTATACTCAAGAACCCTTGAAAATGTGAAAAGTCGAGCGCTAGAGATGTGCTCCATTCCTTTTATGTTTTACATCACAGGCTTGAAAGCATGCAACCGCTCATCAGTTTCACAAAACGGTATTTTGGACTCGGCGATACGCTAAAGTGTCCTTGTCTTGTGTAGTGTACTTTATTCGAAATTCAAGGAAAACCGTACTTTTTTACGGACCAAACAGACAAAAAAGATTCTGCTGGTGTCCCTTTAAGGAGGTTCAAGCTCCATACTGTTAGAATTCAATTAAAGAGTAGAATTTCCGTGGATTGTGAGATTCAGGTTTAACGATTTTGTTGATCAAACGTTTTTATCTTTTTCTTTGGCATTTCAAGTGCTCAGTTCTTCAGGAAAATAATTATGATTTGAAAATCAATGCAAGCAGATCCAGTCAGAACTAAGTTGGGCATTGTATAATAGATTTCTTTTATAATTTTTATCAAATATACACTTTTAATGAAATAACATCTCATTTTGGGAAATATTTTTGGGACGTCCGGTACAACAATACAACACAACATGGACGTGACCACAAAGAGCAAGATACAATGACTACCCCTGTGGCCATTAACATAAAGGCATGAAAAATAGGAACCTCGGATGAGAGAACAACATCGACAGCAACTGCTGCAGCCATCCAGCCCCCTCCACAGTCCCCACTGCACTTCATATTGCAATGCTGTCAGGTCAGGGGTTGGTTCACAATATCATTGGTCAGAACTACTGTCAATTTTGTGAATGTTGTTGATCTTTCAAGTCCCTAACATCAAATGTGAAACAGCTAACAAAGGAAACGGGGGAAACGTATAGTGGCTGTGTGGCGTAAAACGAAAGCTTAAAGAGCTTCAAGTCATTCAGTCTGGGTATAGGGCCAGTCACTTTTTGCGAATCCTGAGCTTCCATGTCCATACAATTGGGGATGGTTGAAGTAATCAGTTAGGAAGCTTGCACCCTTCAGAACGGCCCTACCAAAAGCATGCAGAGAGCTGGTGAACTGTGGATGGTGGATGGTATCCCAAAAGAGGAGACAGTTTTGGTTGAGGTAAATGTCTCAAAGCTCAGCTCAAATCTAGAGCGCTTTGCACATAAGATGTAACTTTTTGTGATAGATCGTGACCATTTATGCCATCGTTACTTAGAGAGGGCCAGAAGGTGAGTTATGGCTATGGCTATCATCCTGTTCCTGTAAGCTTCATTACGAGTCTATGCCACAACTCCCTCAGAATTTGAGCACTAATCAAAATTTTCATTGTGACGTCATCAAAGCGTCACTGTGACGTCATCATGCCATTATTATGGCCATAGATTTGTCTCATTGATATACATTCATTTATACATGGTCCTGACAAGATGACTGAAGATTTCTCATTCACAAAACTTTGTGCTTTCAAAGGCAAACTAGCGAAAACTGGATTATGAAGCCATTTGACTGTGACGTCATCATGACGTCATAATATCGAGTTTTCAAAGTGGGTCTGAGTTTTAAAAGAATCAGCATATCGAGTTCTATAAGTGTGCCAAATTGCTTGCTTTTACCTCAAAACCCACAATTATTTCACCATTCTGCTGGACTCACTTTTGCTCTTCATGGCATCGTCTCGTAGTGTTGCATAGTTATTTGAAAGCATGGTAGAATACAGCCTATATCGTGATATTTTATACGGATATAAAAAACAAAATGACGCTTCCAGTCAAAACTATGGAGAAACGCCTGACAACCCATCAATCAACTTTCGTAGCCTTGTTCAGATGGTAATAGTGTTTCTAAGGAGCATAATATTTTTTCTAACTTAGGCCTGATTTTTTGCAAAGGAAAATGTATCAGAGACGCTGTTTGCCAAAAACTCTAGTTCATTCAAAAACTTTTAAAGGTCAGGTATCAAGTGTTTTTGAAGATGGGCATAAAACTTTCTGGCTAATCCCATACATGGTATTGGTTCACCCTTAATTTGTCACAACTTTCCAGCATCAGACAGGTCGACAAGTGGCTTCGGGAAGAGAAATTTCTTGGAAGAGAAATCGGGAAGAGAAATTTTTAAATATTCTACAGGATGACACTATGGCCAAATTTAGGATTTTCATAGTGCATATTTAGGCATAGGGGGGAGGATGATATATACATGAATGGTAGGCTAAGAGAACACCTCTGAGGTGGGATCATGCGTAAAGGCTGGAACGGAGATCGACTGGCCAAGTCAAGATGGAAGGGGAGGAGAGATGAAACTGACAAACGTGTAGCTAGGCTCATTAGCTCCAATAATAAGCATGTCAAAGTTTACATCAAAGAAAGGCTGATAATCATCACCTGTCGTTTCTGTAAGAAAAATGAACTCCTAATGAATCAGACAACTTTCCGTAAAATTTAACGAAACGGTAAGTGAATGAATGAACTGTATCAAGAAAAGGCCATGATGGCAGCATGTCCGTCGGATCTTGCTTGAACGAAAGATGCTTACAGCGAAGAACAAGTGTAAATCATTGGAAGATACGAACACCGCAAAACCATGCTAAACAAAAGAAGATAATCGTTTTGATTTGATATTGATTATATACGGCATATAAGAGCTGATATTACGCCTCTGCAAAGAAGACTTCTGCAGAGCTAAACTAACAGAATTACAAATGCACAATAATTTGAACAAAGTTAAACTGTAATGTGATTGGCTGTGCTACATGGTTGAGGTGAATTGAGAGGATGTGGGGGTACGAAGGTGGTGATCTTAACATGATAATGTGCAGGAGAAAAGCTATGTGGTTATGGTATATTGTGTAGTAGAAAGAGAAATATTGGTAGATAGAATATATCATAAAAGAATGACTGGAGGATGTATATTTCTGATTATCAGTTGTTAGTATAGCGTGTAAGTTGAAAGTAGCCCTACGAACAAGAAAAAGCTAAAATTTCATGGGAGCAGTAATCTGTGCATTAAATTATGAATATAGTGAGATAAAATCGCAAAATACTGGATGAGCAGGCAGCAGAGAGTCGCGAAAACGTTGCAAAATGGAAGTGGAGATCGACTGGCCTCACATAAGCAAAATTCAAAGCTAGCCTGCACCTTCTTTTCATAACAACGACAAAAAGTATACCAAACTTTAGCTCAAAAAAGAGAAGTGAATTTTGTGTGACACAGAAAGGTTTTCTTTTTTTCATAGGACGTAGCATTTGACAGAAAATTGGTCCTCAGTGAAGAAATACAATTTTTGGTAAAATACTAGGAAGATACTTGCAGTAATTCAACATGCAGCTTGAATGCAACTCTAAGTTCAAGTTACAGAATCGCCATGTGATTGATTAGTTGAAGAAAGTATGGATATTGTTCCAGAAAATGCCAACATATCGATCAAATAGAGAAATCTCGACTGAGAAAGAGACATAAAAGTCCACTTGTTAGCCTAACAAAAATAATGGAGTTGCAAAGTGAAGTTGATCAGCGCCTAATTCAAAGGCTCTAAATGCAAACCAAAACACACAACAGACCATATTGAAAGATAGGCAAATAAATTTTGCTTGGCAGAGGATAGTTCGTTTCTCAAGTAAACTCGTCATTTATCGAGAAAACAACCGTTAATGAAAAAGATTAATTTTCGTCGTATCGAGCAAAGGAAAAATAAGAAGGGATCCATCAAATTAACCGCCTTGTGAAAGTGGGTAACTTCAGCTTAATGGACAAGTCCGGGGTTGGTATAATTGTTGATTATTCGAGAGATTACATTGTTGTGAATGGTGTGTAGTACTTTTTTCAATTTTTTGCTCTTTTAATCTGCAAAACCATTTACTTCAATCTGCTAAGAAGCGCGAATTGGCATCATTTTTCTATGATTTCACTTCATGTTGACCTGAACGAGGCTGCCAAATGTGTTGATATTATACCAATCACATTGCTAGCCTCTTTATCACGCCTTCGCATATCCGTACAAAATACAAAAAGGCGACGATATTTGGCCTAACTTACGAGGATTCATTAACCAATTTATGAAATTTGGAGGAATCAAAACATGGAAAGAACTCACGATTGGTGTTCAGCAGTTGGTAAGGTTACTTTTTACAAACAACAATTTTATCAACTCCGGACTTGTCCTTTAAAAAATCACAAATGAAAGGATATGAATTTTAGAAGCCAGTTCTTCCAAACACAATAAAAATAAACACAAAAAAATATCACAGAAGACAGATAAGAATTTAAAAAAATTACGTTGAGTTGAATTTCCGGGCCTATGGGCTTTGTGAAATCGAAGAAGATTTGCTTACCTGATAGCATCCACATTGTCTTTTCTCTGCTTGGAAGTCCTCGAAATCGTTGAGGTTTCAGACTGCTTTTATCAATAAACAAGCTGAAAATCAGTTGTGGCCAAAATTAAATGTTCTTTTGCATGTACAAGCGATGAAATTAGGAAAAGAGCGCGCAAAAGTGACATGACCTGCACCTGCCTCCACAGCTTCGAGGTTCCAATGAGAATTCATATGTTGGTAGAGGTTGTCAGGAGTGAAAAAGGTACCGGATGAATTCTTGACCTCTATGGTCGATTTGGTATGAGTAAGGCACAAAACAAAAGGTTAACATGATTGTTAGATTCTATCGCCTGTCTAAAAGTAAATGACTTACAGCAATGATGACATTTGGTACATTTCCATTAGCAGCAAATACCTTAAAAGGAAACAAAAGTTCGAGATAAGATGTACACATAAGATATTCTCAGACCATATGATAGAGAGCAATATGAACAGTCATTTGGTCAATGGAGCAATTGAAGCAAGTACTGGCCAGTCCAAATGGATAAACCAAATACCGTTTGATGTACTATTGAAAACATCCTCTAACTTAAGAAAAGTGACAATTTAGCTATTAGAATTTGGTACTTTTTCACTGCATTGGTCTTCTGATAAATACAAAGGTATCTTTGTATCCTGTGGCAATACGGAAATCTATAACAAACTCTCACAATTTCTTGAGCTAATCATTTCAAAAAGATTATAGTGAAAGGTGGAGACAGAAAATAGTAACTGCAAGTAGCAAAACCTCTGCACAGTTCTAAATAAGACAGTTTAAATATTTTCATGAGTTAAATAACTGAACTCAATCAAAAATTTGCTCCAAGCTTCTATCATCACTCAAAGTGTGTAAAGCTTTCTATTTGAGGTTAGATGCAAATGCTAATACATTCCAATTTCACAACTAAAAATATGCAGCAAAGCAAAAATCCAAACTCTGAATACTACTGCAAGTAGGTGATAATCATACTAGACTGGAAATACAAAGTCACAAAGTGAAGGTAGAAAGAACCTGCAGTCGGCTGATAGTCTCTTCATTGCCAACAATCTCTGTGAGTTTCAATGGACGATACTTCTCAACCCTACAAAGACCAAACATGTGCATATTTCTAATAACCATAAACATCAACACAGTGAACGATTATGATAACCTTATACATATTTTATTCTGTTATGGGTTATGCATAGGGTTTCATATCATCCTGAAGTGAGCTAAAGAATACAGAGACATATTTCTACATTTAACCGGTATTGCTAAACTATGAAATCCACCTAAACGACCCAAAACAACACAAAACAACCCAAAATGTCCCAAAATGATACAAAGTGACCCAAAATGTTCCAAAGCAATACAAAGCGACCCAAAATTTATCAACCAGAGCAACCTTCTTTCCGCTCTTTCTTCCTTGGTAAAATCTTAAAAACACCACCACAGACAGGTCCATGATGCTAATCAGCTTGGAAATTACATCCTCGCCTCTAATATAGAAAAATCTCAACGTAAATGTGGTAAGCAGATCCTAGGTCTTAAACGAAACTGCCCTTCTCTTGCTGTCTTAGGAGAAGGGACTCCCTAATTTAAGATTCAAGAACCAAGAACCAGAACCAAGAACCAAGAACCAAACCTACCCTAATTTAAGAACCGGAATTTAAGAACCAAGTTTAGGCACCCTAATTTAAGAACCAAAATTTAAGAACCAAGTTAGACACCCTAATTTAAGAACCGGAAATTAAGAACCAAGTTTAGACACCCTAATTCAAGAACCAAAATTTAAGAACCAAGTTTAGACACGCTAATTTACGAACCGGAATTTAAGAACCAAGCTTAGACACCCTAATTTAAGAACCGGAATTTAAGAACCAAGCTTAGACACCCTAATTTAAGAACCGGAGTTTAAGAACCAAGCTTAGGCACCCTAATTTAAGAACCAGAATTTAAGAACCAAGTTTAGACACCCTAATTTAAGAACTGGAATTTAAGGACCAAGTTTAGACACCCTAATTTAAGAACCGGAATTTAAGAACCAAATTTAGGCACCCTAATTTAAGAACCGGAATTTAAAAACCAAGTTTAGGCATCCTAATTTAAGGAATCAAATGGAAAGGCACGGACTGGAGACAAGGCCTGTCAGCACCTGGATGAAGTCTTGAACTTTAAACCCCTTGAATACAAGGCTGAATCAATTGCGGAGCCAACAATTGGAAAGTGACGGGCCTGGGGCATGTTCCCAGAAATATTTTGCATGATCACCCCTTTAAAACTGTCAGAAGATGCAGGCAATGCCCTTTTGCAAAATTTAGAGTTGATGGTTGCCAAGCATAATATTCATTAGATCTATTCATTTCAAGACAAAAATGCTTGATCTGACATCTGACTAACCCCTCCCCAAGAAACAAATTATAACACATTTTGTACGAATCTCAAGACCTATCTTTTGGAAAGGAGGGGTCCCCACCCCCATTTCCTCCCATGGCTCCATCACTGGTGGAATAATCATTGCTCCCAAGGGAATTTGAAAACAAAGCATTGTCAAGCGATTGAAATGTGAAGAAAGTCTTGGCAGAACCTTAGCACAAAGTTAAAATTGAATTGATGTTTGCAGTGTAGGAAGGATTCTTGGGTGTTAAGTTTCAGTTTGCTCAGGAGATGGTCAGCTTTCCTTCACCCAATGAAATTCTTAACGGAAATTTCAAAATGAGTAATAAAACAAGGTTTAAATGAGTAGAAAAGTGACTGGATTTGCGGTTTTCGTTGTTGAAAAAAGGAATTTTTGCTTGTTCTCCACAGACTTGAGGTGTTCCCAGACAAGAGGCGTGACCCTACTCAAAAATATTTTGTTTAGGAGCTTCCACTAAACTGTTAATAATGTGGACTGAGATGCCACCACAAGAGAATGTGACATGCACACATTCTTTATAAAAGAGGAACTTATGATAAGCTCAACTCTCAGATTGCAAAAAATTAAGAAACTCCCAGTAGCTTTCCACCTTTGGCAAAATGTAACTTAAAAAGGAATTGTCATAGCTATAAAAGATGGTGGGGACAAAATAAAAATCTAATCTGTTGAATTTGATAACTTTGACACATGCAGCTTCATTGTGTCTTAACCATGGAAACAATTAATGTTTTGGCATGTTCTTTAGCCTACATTTATAGCAGCTAAATAGCTATGTCAGATTCCTTTAAGAAACTATTAATTTTGACAAAGAAAGTCCTAAACAATGCTTCCTGTGTCAATAGGAAGGTACTAACATTGGAAAGGCCAAAAATATTGTTTCGAAATGTCCACACAAGGGCACGCACAGGTAGTGACACAAAGACTGTTTAGGAACCTTTGATAAAAAATCTAATGATTTTCAAAACCTTTTGTTAACTTTCGTGCCACTTAGGCCTTGTGTTTACATCACCAGGGAGCAATTCAGCATTGTTTCTTTATCCTTTGTTTTCAATTTTATTCTTTTCTCATTGTTCTAAAAGAAAAGAAATGTGGTTGCAGAGCGAAACGTATCGGATAGAACCATGTACATCATGCCAAACCATGCCGGAGTAATTTTCATATCACCTGCGATGCGAAGTTATTTTCGCTCCGAGTTGTGGAGCGTCCTGTATCGGAAGGATAGAATTGGAGGAGCCTCGGCGAACTCCAATTTGAGTTCTACTGTGATCTAAACAGTACCCCATCCGATACAAAAGTTGCGGCCTGACGATAGCTATCCGGTATAATGTAAATCGGGGCCTAAAGCACAGGGAAACCAGATTAACTGTTAACTTTTGCAGTATTTTTTATTTGGTGATTTCTTCTATGTTCTATTCTTTTTTTCTTTTATTGGATAAGAAATGGAGTTAATTACCTAATAACGAAATAGGAAATGGACGAAATTACCAAATAACAAAATAAATGAAAAATAGAATAGATGGATAATCAAATAACACATGCTGCAAAAGTTAACTTTTAATCTGGTCGCAAAGTGCATCAAAATGGGGGGATACTATCAAGAATTGCAACAAAGTATTATTCCAACCAATTTGAAGCGAATTCCAGTAAGGCCACTCAAGTCCCTTAAATTAGGGTGTCTAAACTTGGTTCTTAAATTCTGGTTCTTAAATTAGGGTGTCTAAACTTGGTTCTTAAATTCCGGTTCTTAAATTAGGGTGTCTAAACCTGGTTCTTAAATTCCGGTTCTTAAACTAGGGTGTCTAAACTTGGTTCTTAAATTCTGGTTCTTAAATTAGGGTGTCTAAACTTGGTTCTTAAATTCCGGTTCTTAAATTAGGGTGTCTAACTTAGTTCTTAAATTTTGGTTCTTAAATTAGGGTGCCTAAACTTGGTTCTTAAATTCCGGTTTGTAAATTAGCGTGTCTAAACTTGGTTCTTAAATTCTGGTTCTTAAATTAGGGTGTTTAAACTTGGTTCTTAAATTTTGGTTCTTAAATTAGGGTGCCTAAACTTGGTTCTTAAATTCCGCTTCTTAAACAAGGGTGTCTAAACTTGTTTGAAGGCAGGAACGCCACAATACAACGCATAAGGAATGACAACTATTGTTTGGATTAAATATTGATTATACTTGGTTCTTAAATTCCGGTTCTTAAATTAGGGTGTCTAAACTTGGTTCTTAAATTCCGGTTCTTAAATTAGGGTGTCTAAACTTCGTTCTTAAATTCTGGTTCTTAAATTAGGGTGTCCAAACTTGGTTCTTAAATTCCGGTTCTTAAATTAGGGTGGTTTGGTTCTTGGTTCTTGGTTCTGGTTCTTGGTTCTTGAATCTTAAATTAGGGACTCCCTTAGGAGAACTGGGTTTGTCACCGATCACAATTACAAGCTTTATCAGGTTGATAAAATATTGGCCCAGATTAACCCAAATGGATGAAGAATGCCTTGTTGATTCTTTTGCACATCAGATGTCAAGCATTTTCAACATTTGATCTACTATCAACTAAAGAGTTTCCCCTGACGTTTTATGTGGAACAGAATCTGCTGCATATTCCATCAGTTCTTAATCGTTTGTAGTGTAGTTGTATGCTAGTTTAACATTGCACGTCTTTTTTTATTGACCATGGGGTAGTCATTGTCTTTCGCTCCCCATGGTATCGTACCTGTAGTGTTGTATAGTAATTAGAATAGGTATAGTTAAATGTAATGATATATTGTAGATATTTATAATTGAATAAAAAAAATGCCTTGCTTATAAAGCTTTGAGAACAACAGAAAATTCTTTAGGGGAATTGTCTAGCTGGTATTCTACAGTCAAAACACTTTTAGTCTTACAGATTTATGGCAGCACCCGTCCCACTATAGTACAAATAGAGTTCATGCACTTTGCAAGGAGAAACTCAATTTTTTCTTCCAGCAATTTTGGAAAAATGAACTCCGCACTGCTGACAAGGACAGTATCCGTAACAGGAAAATGCGATCTTATAAGTTGTTTAAGGATTGAGTTTAAGATGGAACCCTATACAACCAGTCAAATACCTTTCAGCCTGAAAAAACTTCTATCTAAGTTCCGATGCAGTGACCACGACTTACATATTGAGAGGGGGAGACACAAAGGTCTGCCAGTCGAGGAAAGACTATGTACCATGTCCACGAGCAATTCCACAGAAGATGAGGCTCATTTCCTCACGGAGTGCCCTGCATATCACGAAGTTAGAATGCTCCTCCTAAAACTGGCCAACATAAACTCACTCCCTACTAATTTGCAATTTATCCAACTCATGAGGAATAAGGGTGAGCCAGTGTTATATGCGTTAGCCAAATTCCTGAAAAACGCACTTGACATACAAAATGAAAAAAGTGTCTGAAGGTGTTTATGCCCCCCACCCAAAAAAATACCGTTTCTGTTTGTTTTTTCTTTAATTCTTGGTAGATAGTTGCTTAATCTTAATCATAATCTGTTAATCTTAGTCTTCTTAGTGATAATGTTATGTTCTGTTACATCCTTGTATTGCTGCCATACCTTATATAGAGGTAGTGCATTTGCATTTATTATTATAAGCCTGCTATGGTAAACAAACCATAGTCAACAAAATTGACTTGCAAACATAAAAACCACAGGGCTCAAGATCATTTGCTTTGAATAAGTTTTTCTATATGTACAATACATGCATAAAAATGGCCAATGAAAATTGGATCAACTTGGAAACTTTTATAAAAACTTAGCAAATTATGAATGGGGACTGGAAAATCATAGTTTGGAAAGTTTTGGAAAGTTGTCTTAACAACAGCCCAGAAATGGTCAGGAACCAGGAGAGAGCATTGTAACTGTAGAACATTGTAGAACACATCTGTAAACTGCTTGATATAATAAACTTGCTGTTAACAAAGTTACGTGACTGCAGCCAAGAAGAGTTGTCATCATCATCATCATCATCATCATCATCATCATCATCATCATCATCATCATCATCATCACCATCATCATCCTCATTATCATCACCATCACCACCATCATCATTGGTGGAGGGCCCCTTGTAAAAGTGCAGGGCCCCTTGTAAAACAACTCTGTTGAAGGGCAACCCTCCTTAATAAAATCAAATATCAAAATATCAAAATAAAAATAAATATCAAAAATGTAAATATCAAATATCATCATCATCATCATCATCATCATCATCATCATCATCATCATCATCATCATCATCATCATCATCATCATCATCATCATCATCACCACCATCATTATTTCATGGCTCACTTTTAACTGTTTTGATCGGAAAGTTAAACAAACGTGCAAATCATGACGTTTTTTAGTAGAAGGGTTAATTATTCTCAATCAAAAATCCAAAACTGTCGCATTTAACATCAATCATGCTTTTGGCACCCTTTCTGCAAGCTACCCTTTCCTCAACTTTGGGCAGGATCCACCCCTAACTCTTCCAATGATTTTCGCCCAGCCTTACAATTCACATGCTCATCACTAAAGAGAGTCTGCAAAGAGAGAAGGTGTTGTGGCACAGTGGTGTGATCCTCTGGCTTTGCAGCCAGAACAGTGAGGTGGACTGGGCTTGATACCCAGTAAGGCCCCACCACTTGAGTGCATGACTGGGTCACAGACTTGATTAGCATTTGGCCGTTTCTGCAATACCAGTATTTGGTGCCAAACAAACAGGCACAACACCTTCATCTTCATCTCTGGAAATCCTCCATGACCATAATGCATAGGTACTTTCCTACTCTGTTTTTGCATATTTCTTATTGCCTACAACATCCTGGGGTACTTCATTGTTAAGTGATACTGACATGGGTAGGTTTTATCATATGCTCCTTTACCTGATCAGTGCTGGCCAAATAGGCCATTAGCCTACCTTCAGACTCTACTGATTTATTTCAAATGAGGGTTCTCCTCCTAACAAAGGAGATACCTCACAGAAAATAGATCGGTAGAGTCTGCAGGCTAATAGGCCATACTGTAGGCATGGTAAACATCTTTTTACAAAGGTGACATTGTACTTGTTGGGGATATGAGCAGGCTAGTTGTCAGTCTTGAGGAGGGCCAGGTCGAAAACACGGAACTCTCGGAAATCTCGGAACTCTCGGAACTCTCGGAAATCTCGGAAATCACATATTCCGAGGTTTCCGCGATGTCCTAGAGTTCTGTGTTTTCGAGCAGACATATGCTGTAGTCGAAAATACAGAAATGTTACAAATGTACTATGAAGTTAACAAAGATAGGGCTGAGTTTAACTTCAAGACAATTGAGGTTAAAGATATCAGGGCTGCATTTGCCAAGGTTAAGACTGCAAAGAGCTTTGGGATTGACAATATCTCTAGCTATTTTTTGAAACTTGCTCTCCCTTTCATTGGAAACTCTCTGGCTGCCTTGTGTAATACTTCAATTGAAACAAGCCAGTTTCCTGACTCATGGAAGGTTGCTAGAGTCACCCCAATTTTTAAAGAAGGGGATAAGACAGAAAAGTCCAATTATCGCCCAATTTCAGTCTTACCTGTCATCTCAAGGCTCTTTGAAAAACTTGTTTTTGATCAACTGTATCAGCACATGAAAGAAAACCATCTCTTTTCTCCTGACCAGTCTGGCTTCTTACGCCTCCATTCTACACTTACTTGTTTACTTAAAAATACTGAGGACTGGTACAATGGGCTGGACCTTGGTCAGCTTGTGGGACTAGTATTCATTGATTTGAAAAAGGCGTTTGATACTGTTGACCATGAAATTCTCTGCAAAAAGCTCCAAGTTTATGGTGTTCAGCATCGGGAGCTATCATGGTTTAGGTCTTACCTAACGTGCCGGAAACAGTTTTGCAGGGTCAATGGTGTTGCTTCAGACATAGAGGACATTGAAGTCGGTGTGCCGCAAGGCTCATGTCTTGGCCCTCTTCTATTCCTCATTTACATCAATGATCTCCCACAGGCTGTCCAAGGTTCTACTGTGTCCATGTATGCTGATGACACCAGTCTGTGCCACCAGTCCAATGATATAACTCAGCTGAATAAGGCTATTAACAATGATCTAAGGCGTCTAGACACCTGGCTACAAGGCAATAAGCTTTCCTTGAATGTTGCAAAAACAAACTCTATGCTTATTACCACCAAGCAGAAACGTAACATTCTCAAAGATACAAATCTGGATTTGGATCTAAATCTTCGTGAAAGTGAGCTGGAAGTAGTCCAAAAAACGAAATACCTTGGAGTACAAATTGACTGTTCTTTGGATTGGAAAGAACAAATTAAGGCTGTTTCTGCCAAGGTCTCAAGGGCTGTTGGCTTTTTAAAACATGCCAAGAATTTTCTACCAAGGGAAACTCTGAAAACTCTCTACGCAGGTATTGTTGAGCCTCACTTTCGATATTGTTGTTCTGTTTGGGGTTGCTGTGGTTCTACTGAAATAAACCAGTTGCAAAAGCTTCAGAACCGGGTAGCCAGGATCGTAACAAATAGCAGCTTTGATACCCCAAGCAGACCACTTATCGAAGTACTGGGTTGGAAGACCATTGAACAACTTATTAGTATTGAATCTGAAACAATGGTCTTCAAATCACTCAATGAGCTTGCTCCGCAATACCTGTGTGGCCTATTTACAAAAAACTCACAATGCTCCACCCGTACCCTCCGTAATACCGGCACTGATGTGAGGTTACCAAAGAAAAATTCTGCGAATGGGCAAAAATGTTTTTCGTTTCGTGGAGCAAAATTATGGAATAGCCTATCAGCTGAGTCAAAACAGGCATCCTCTCTGAATAGCTTTAAAAAGTCTATTTAGAGATGAGGGCAGGGGTGGACTTTGTGGCGGGGGCGGCGGGTGCTCTTGGTTGGCCGGCCGGGTCAGAGCGACTGGTGACTGGATCTATTGTCGTCGGTTGCTCTGGGCTGGCCTGTCGATCGGGGGTGGCTGCTGCCGGCGTTGCATGGTCTACCCTTGCCCTGAAATTGTAATTTGTTTTCTCTTTGTAAATATTTTCTTTTAGTGTAAATTATCAATTATTGTAAATAGGTTTAACATTATGGTTTTTTTTCTTGTAATTAGGTTTGAAATACTTTTATTTTTAGATTATATTGTAGATGTTTTTAATGGAGGGCCCCTTGAAAAACAACTTTGTTGAAGGGCAACCCTCCCTAAATGAATGAAATATGAAATATGAAAAGTAACAGTGTTATTAAAGCCATGCCAATTAGCGTTTTGCCTTACTTGTTTCATGCATGACTTTAACAAACAATTAAAGGAAACAATACGGGAATCTTTCGACGAACAGCTAATTATCTTCAAAGCCAATTATCTTCTCGTTAATACTTAAATTTATGCATCGCCATCACGAAACGGTTGGACGCTTGGATCGTTGAGACGATCTGCCTTGGAACCTCTACAGAATCGTCTCCAATTGCCCTGCCTTGTGCCTCTCTAACTACCGTAGCAATACTGAGTCCTGCAATGTTCTTTATATTATGTTGTGCTCGAATCTCAGTTTGAGCCTTCCACGTTTTTGTTTTCTATACACCATCTAATTTATGCATACATGACATTAACATCAACGTACAGTATTCATTTACATCTTGTTCCGAGATATCCGAGATTTCCGAGATTTCCGCGTTTTCGAATATGCCCTATGTCTACTCGAAAACACGGAACTCTAGGATTTCTCGGAAATCTCGGAACGAGCTGTTTTTATGCAAAAAGGCACATAGTTTGTATGATATTCATTTTACATCGATACCTTGCTCGAGGGGCATTCAGTAATCGCTATTGCCAGAGGCATTTCAGTGACGCTCTCGAAAATCTCGTATACCTTTGCCAACAATCGTTTTGCTTGCAAGAAAAATCCATCAAAAGTCTATCATTGGCCCCAACTGAGACTCCCAAAGGGGGGTCGTTAGAACCCGACATTCTGAATGCTTGGAGCCCTGGAGCCCAAGCAATTCCCATGGTGATTTTCTTGAATTTTGAGAGACGGAGCTCGTGAAGCCCTAAAAAGGAAGCAATGGAGCCCTGGAGCAGGGCAATTTTCCCTTGGGAGCCTGGAGCCCATTGAAATATGCCCTGGAGACTTGGAGCCCGAGATTCCTTAGGAGGCCTCCCAACCAGTAAGATTGTCAAGATGGTGCCATAACTCGGTTCAATGAAGAAAGAGTGGATTGTCTGAAATGCAGGAACAGCGGCCGGAGGACTGACAAGTCGTGTTGCTGGGATGAAGCCCGCATACCCGAATGGGGGCTGCCTGCAATGACCTTTGAGCCCCTTCAAAAGCCGAAGAACAAATAGTTTTGAAAGCTATTTGTAGGCTTTGCAAAGTACTGCTGTTCAAAATTCGGTCCCAAATACATCTACCCCCCGCCCCCAATGATCTTCTGGATGTACACTCCTGACCCTGCCCTGCCCTGACCTCCGAAACGTATCTCAATAAGCTTGTTACATAATTTGAAAACAATTTTGATAAACTTGGCTGTTCCGAGATCTCCGAGATTTCCCCGTTTTCGAATATGCCCTATGTCCACTCGAAAACACGGAACTCTAGGATCTCTGAGAAATCTCGGAAGACATTTGTTTGCAATGTATCATGAGACGATTCTTGGCCAATAATGCTCTGATTACATTCCAGTAAGAAAGCACAAGAATTGCAGTGCAGAATTGCCTTAACGTATGTTAGTAACTGATGACAACTACAATAATGACAATAATGCAACAAAGCTGGGAAATGACAGTAATCTCAGCAATATTCAATCACGCTAAAGATTGCGATAACCCGGGGGGGGCTACTTGACCTGATTTTGGACGGGGACGTGCCATCGAGGTTTCAAAAACATACCCGTTCCTTATACCAATTTTTCCAAAATGTATACCCAACTTTATACCAATTTTTCAAAAATATATACCCGACTTTATACCAATATTCCAAAAATGCATACCCGATCCTATACCAATCGCAAAAATTGCGAAAATCGATACCGTTCCTTATACCAAAATCATGAAAATCGATACCGTTCCTTATACCAAAATCGTGAAAAACGATACCCTTCCCGATGGCACGTCCCCGTACCCAAATTATGTATAGTACCCCCCCCCCCGGGTGCGATAAGACACCTAATTTGTAAATTTACTATTTGCTAATTTTGTAACGTCTCTTAAAGGGCCTGGATCACGTAACCGTAAACAAACCTGTTATCTCTATCATCTAGATTGTTGCCCATATGCACAGATCTTGGCTTATGGGAAAAATCTACGATATAGTTAGTTCTAAAAATCCACCAATATCTCTGCAATCGTACAACATATGAGTGTTTCAATTATTGCTCTAAGAGTTAAAGGGTCATCTTCAAAATACCTAGCCTACGTGATGGCTTCACGCATATGCTACGAAAGAACACCTTCATTTTGAGGGAAGCAACGAAAAATCTCTGTGATATGGCCTATGTAAAATACTGCAAATCATCGTTTCGAAAGCAGTTTGTTTGCTAAGCCATCTCCTACGGTTTGTCACTACCCCATTATTGGACGAAATAGCTGTATTTTTCTTGAAAACAAAAGGATTGGCAAAAGTGTACGAGATTTTCGAGAGCGTCACTGAAATGCCTCTGGCAATAGCGATTACTGAATGCCCCTCGAGCAAGGTATCGATGTAAAATGAATATCATACAAAATATGTGCCTTTTTGCATAAAAACAGCTCGTTCCGAGATTTCCGAGAAATCCTAGAGTTCCGTGTTTTCGAGTAGACATAGGGCATATTCGAAAACGCGGAAATCTCGGAAATCTCGCATATCTCGGAACGAGATGTAAATGAATACTGTACGTTGATGTTAATGTCATGTATGCATAAATTAGATGGTGTATAGAAAACAAAAACGTGGAAGGCTCAAACTGAGATTCGAGCACAACATAATATAAAGAACATTGCAGGACTCAGTACTGCTACGGTAGTTAGAGAGGTTCCAAGGCAGATCGTCTCAACGATCCAACCGTCCAACCGTTTCGTGATGGCGATGCATAAATTTAAGTATCAACGAGAAGATAATTGGCTTTGAAGATAATTAGCTGTTCGTCGAAAGATTCCCGTACTATTTCCTTTAATTGTTTGTTAAAGTCATGCATGAAACAAGTAAGGCAAAACGCTAATTGGCATGGCTTTAATAACACTGTTACCGTACATTTGTAACATTTCTGTATTTTCGAGTACAGCATATGTCTGCTCGAAAACACAGAACTCTAGGACATCGCGGAAACCTCGGAATATGTGATTTCCGAGATTTCCGAGAGTTCCGAGATTTCCGAGATTTCCGAGAGTTCCGTGTTTTCGACCTGGCCCTTGCGGAGTCCCCCAAAAAGGGCTCCAGATCGCATGCACACTAACAACGATTTACTTCAATGATGTAATATGCAAATTAGCTTGAACGTTGAGAACAAACGCAGGAAGCAATAGTACTGATGCGCATGACGGTGTGAGCCCAGCGTCAACTCGCTATCAACAAAGCTGAAACACAATGTGTCAAAACAAAAGGGTCAGTACTTTGTCTCTCTAACAAGTACGCATAATGAGAGAGGCTTTTGTTTCCCTCTCTGACATTAAGTGCATGGCCCTTGGCCTCCATCCGTGCATGACAGGTTAAAACCTTATTATCACAGAATATGACACAATCATGTGCATACGACATCATAGCATACTATGTTTGGACCTTGTTGGGGAGACTGGATAGGGTTCGCCATAGGCTTTGAGTGTCTCAGAGAAAAATGAAGATCATTTACGTATATTATGAAAAGAAGAGGTCCTAGGCAGGAGCCCTGAGGAACTCCGGTCGTTATTGATTCAAGATCTGAAAGCTGCCCATTTACCTTACAGAACTGCTTTCTATTAGTTAGATACGAGTGGAACCAGCGTATCTCTTTGTTTTGAGATGCTAGGTTGTGTTCCGGCGATACTAAATTAGATTGAAAAGCACAACAAAATTGAGTTTTGTTCCATGATTTTGCGACTCGCACAAAATTTTCTCACTTTCAGATGTTTGTTTGACAAATGAAAACAGTTTAAAATCTAAAATAATATACATAGCTTATACAAGGATGGCCTAAATGATGATTTTCAAGTTTCAGCTTTGTCGAAGGTGAGTTTACAACTTATTTATTTGCCATAACAAAAATGACCGATATCTGCGCATGTCTGTAAATTTCCTTGTTAATTTACGACTTGGGGAGAATCAAGTTCCAAATACTGGATGTGTAGCCGCTGTGGGCTTGTAGTGGTGGCCCTCTCTACCAATATTCTGCATATTTATTCTATTATTCTATTCTGTGTGCAGAAACCAGATCAGCCCATGACAACAAAATATATTCTGTCCCTTGGAGCTTTAATTCCAGCAGACGAGTAAAAGTTCTAGATCCATTAGTGACTAACCAATTGATTAGCAACTAACAGATAGATTAGCAGCTAATTTATCAACTTAGAGTTTACAAAGATTCCTTAGTCACTAATTGATCGATTAGCTACTAATAAATGTATTAGTTGTAATAGTAGTATTAGTTGTACTATTACACTAGTTTTGATCCATCCCACAATGTTTTGAAAAGATTAAAACGTTAAGCCCTATTTCCACAGAGCTACATTTTCCGCCCCAGCGGAAAATGCTCGGGAGCATTTCTGCGAAGCATGCGCATTAAGACGAAAACACCGCTGACCCAAAGATTTCTTCTGCTCATGAGCTGCTCGCGAGCTTGAGAAAAAAGTTAAACTCGTTCGACTTTTGCAGCGCGTCATTTTGCTCTCTATCTCCAATAGCCAATCACGTTTCAGCATTCTTTGAAATGACGTTTTCAATGGGTTATGTTGTTGTTGTCATGTTGCCATCATAACATTGTTCAGACAAAATGGCTGCCAGGTACTTCGATGACTATGAGGAAGGAGAACAAGACTGTTCCGGTGACGATCAACACGGGGAAAGTTTCGCTACGGTCGATACTTCAGCTATTCAGCAACAACAAACAACGACAGAGTACGACATAGAAACGGGACGAGTGCAGTTTAGCGGGCGGCGATCACAGGGAAACAAGATTATCGTAAACAATAATACAATAGCTTATTATATAACTCGTTGTTTGTTTCCGTGATAATTGGGGGCTACCGCCCCCAAACCCCCGTTGTTTATCAGTTGATATGTTTGCATGAAAAGAAACCACGCTTGTTTCAAACTGACTTTTGATTTGAATTCGAATCCTGTCAAATACGACGTTACTGCGCAGGGGCCGCCCGCTAAACTGCACTCTAGCCCATAGAAACATTTATAAATGAAATGGAGGAATATCCATGTCTTTGGTTTGGAATCCATCAACTCGCTCCCACCACGACCAAAATATGCGGAGCACGGCATGGGATGAACTTTCGAAAAAGTTTGGAAAACCAGGTAAGTTTTCGAGGTAATTTAATTCTTCTATGGTAGAAAGACTAGCAGTGTGAGGGAGTTATCATCTAGCATGCTGGTAACTACAGCTGCATGGAGGGGTATGGATGATATGATGATGATGATGATGATGATGATGATGATGATGATGATGATGATGATGATGATGATGATGATGATGATGATGATGATGATGATGATGATGATGATGATGATGATGATGATGATGATGATGATGATGATGATGGTGATGGTTCTGTTGCAACTTGCAATAAAATAAGAGGTATGGGGATCAATCATTATTAATGGCGGGTAGAGGGCTGGAAGATATTTTTAATGATGATAAAAATTTTTCATCACCCCTCCATTTCCTCATTAAAGATTTTCAAGGGCCCCTGGTTTGGCTCCTGTATCAAATTTGATTGCATGTTCCCTCACAGCAAATCAAATTTTCTGATGGCAAGCAATGCAGAAAGGACATTGAAATACTTTCGAGAGAAAAAATGTGGCTTGGCACCTAGAGATATCATGAAAAATATGATACTTTGAGGAAAAACACAAAGCTTAAGAAAGATCATAGAAGGATGATGTTTATGTTTCAGATAGATGATCAGATTTGTTCAATTTTCATGGCCCCTTATTTTACACTAAAAGTTTTCAGTGGACCCCTCTTTCACTGCCCCAAATTTTTGGTGGCCCCTCTGAATATCTTCCAGCCCCCTACCCAGCATTAATAATGACTGGTCCCCAACACAATGTGTGTCACTTTGCTGTAAAATAGAAGTTTACAATAATCAAAATATAGGCTAGTGAAATAGATACAGAACAATGTATGTAATACAACATTAAATACAGTAAATACAAGTTTAAAATACTCCAAATTATGATGGCAGGGAGTCGAACACATATACATGTATATTTTGGAAAAAAATATATTTTGATCCTGTGTTTGAATGCGTTGATATCATGTGTAGATTTAAATCAGAAGATACAGTATTCCATGTGTTTGATCCAAAGCTAAGTATTTTCTTGTTTTTTCAGTAAATTACCTCAAAGCACAATGGAAAAATTTAAAAGACAACCTCAGGAGATGTATGATTAAAAGGGCACAGATGTCAAAGTCCGGTGCAGCAGCCCATACACTGCCAAAGTGCAAATATTTCTCACAGTTGCAGTTCCTGCATGAAAAAGTTATCAATAAGGAGACAGAAAGTAATGTTGGAAATGATTTTATTCACCAAGAAACACTGACTAGCCCTCCTGAACTCTCTTTGCCCACCACTTCTCATCTACAATCTCCTACAAACCAAGAGGCTACTAGCCCTTCTATTTGCTCCCAACCACCATCAAAGTCAAAGAGGAGGAATACCCAGATTGGAAAGGAGAATAATGGAGGAAATACTGCAGTTGATAGTGAGCTTTTGATGGTGATAAAAGATATGAACAACCAACCAATACAATGATGCAGAATGCAAATGATAAGAGAGAAGAAAATGAGAATATGCTTTTTTGTAAAAGTTTGGTTCCTGTATTGGATAGATTGTCGCCAAGAGACAATGCTTTGGCAAAAATGAGCATAGAGCTCAAATCTTTCAGATCTTAAAAAAGGTGGGTGTGAAATTGTATTAAATTTTTCCATGAATTGAATGACTTCAAAGAAACTTTAGGTAATTTGCCGTAAATCTGCCGTGGCAATTCTTTAATATCTTGAATTATTTTCAAGATGGCGGCATTTTGATTATTTTTGTAAAAATCCATCAAAAATTTTGAGAAAATTAAAATCATCGTAACTCCTAAATTACTTGAGGAAAATTGACGCAATCTTCAAGAAAACCATAGTTTATGAAGGTCTACAACATGATTGCAAGCAGAAATTTGTAGCTCTTCTGGTTAGGGATTTAGAAATTTGATGACGTCACAACCTCAAAATCAATAAATGCCGCCATTTTAAAGCTAATCACGATATCAAAAAATTGCCACGGCAGATTTACAGCAAATTACCTAAAGTTCCTTTCAAGCACTTTGATTCAAAGAAAAATAAAGAATAATTTTACACCCGTCTTTTTAAAGATTTGAGCTCTATGCTGCAAAAATGCAAATCCAAAAAGTCTTGTTCGATCTAGAGTTTAAACAATAAATCTTATTACGGCATGTACTTATCAAAGTGTTGCATCTTTTTGACTTTAATAAAAGGGGTTTTCCTTGCAAACTTTTCATGACCTGTTTTTAGCTATTTTTCTTGTAAAACAGAAACTTCCACTTTCAAGCAATTTGGATGAGAAATGATAGAAACATCGTAAAAATGCAGACAGGCAATTATGGTTGAATATTATATATGATTTGGATTTTTGTTGAATGGTTTTCTTTTTTCTGATTCCAATTTTCTGATTCACACTATAAGGAGATCATTTATATTTGGTGTTCAATTAATTGTTTGTACATGGTGTCACAAAAACATTTGCGCCATTTGAATTGTTGCTGTAGAGCAGCCATGAATCTGATTTTCCCACTTTAAACGATTGTTGATAGAAGTGATTTCAACTTAGAGTTGGAGACCTTGTTTGCATAAATGTGATAAGTAGTTGCTAATAAAGTAAAACATTACTGGTTGCCTCAAAGTCATATTCTCCATCAATGTCAAAATCAAAGAACTTGAGTTAAAAAATGAATCTAGCTCAGTTCTTTAGCTTTTCATTTGTGAATCAGGCAGCGATAGAAAATATTTTGTGAAAAGTAAGCAGGAAAAACATATCCAGGGCCATGGTATACACCCATGAGTCATTATGCTTCTCCAAGACCATGAAATCCATTTAAACCAACAATATTGCTTATTATCTGTTACTCCCAAAGATGTTTCCAAGTGGAGCTGTATAGTTAAGACCCAATTGATCCTAAAATTCCAGTTGAAACAGTCAATAATAAAACTATTAACTTGGAGTCTTTTCTAAGCCCTAATCTGAAAGACAGGTAATTGGATTCATGTCTCCTTGACAGTAGCCTCTCAAATGACACACATGTTCCTCGGGAAACCCAGAAGTTTTAGTTGACAATTTTTTCCATCATTGTTCACATTTCTTCACTACAAGATAATCATAATCATATGATACACGAAATGTCAACCATCAAAAGGATCTAATGTCCTATTAATTTATTCCCATTGCCAACTAACTTCACCTTCTTTTGAATTGAAATATGTCATAAAATCTTCTCTTACTTCCTTGGCAGACTTAGAATAATTATTGGATCCCATAAAGCCGACTGACAATAAACCACTATAACCTTGGGCTTCGTTCCTCCAATCACCAAGCTGAATTCCATCAATAGTTTCTCTGTCGACAAAACTGGCAGGACAGTATGCATAGTCCCCAAACTTATTTTGGCTTATCATCAAATAATTATGCAATGAGACAACAGCTTTCGTTATCTTTATGACATTCTCTACTTTTGCAATGATTGGCTTTCGAAAAATTCGAAATCTAGCTGCAGCTATACCAAAGCAATTTTTGATGACCCTTCGAGCACGAGATAGACGATAATTAAAAATCTTCTTTTGGAAGTGGCATCTAGTCGAGCAAATGGCTTTAACATAAATGGCTTCATCTGGAAAGCGTCGTCTGCGACAAAAACATACGGGTACTCTTTTCCACTACTGTTGATTGGTGATGCTGGCGGTCTGTTAATGGTGTTGTTGTCTATAGCATGGCCAAGATTGCTGTTCTTGTAAACTCCACCGTCACTCTGACGTCCAGCATCTCCAATGTCTACAAGGGTGAACTCATACCTTGCATTACAAACAGCTAACAGAACAATACTATGAGATTTTTTGTAGTTAAAATATTCTGATCCACTGCGCGCAGAAGCCTGCATTACCACATGCTTTCCATCAATACACCCTAAACAATGAGGGAAGCTCCACCTTGTTTCGAATTCTTTGGCAATTCTTCTCCATTTCAGTTCTGCATTTGGTACTTCGAGAAAACCTCTACTGCATAGCTCGTCCCAAATAACACTGCATGTTTCACTTATGATGCGACTGACTGTAGGTGGACTCACTCTGAAGCTGCTTGCGATAGAGAGCTGAGCATCACCATTGGAAAGATACCATAATGTTATGCACAGTCGTTCACTAGGACCCGTTGTGTCACGGATATTGGTTGATTTCAAGACAAATGGTGCAACCCACGATAGCAATTCTTCAAATCGTGTGGTAGACGTTTTGAAGGCTTTAAAGAAGTAAAGATCATCAAAGAGCATCAGATCCTTAACCAGCATATTATATAGGCCCTTTGATCGCCGTTCTTGAAATAGTTTTCTCATCCAGCATTTTCTTTTTCTTGTTGCAACATATCTTCTTCTGCGCCGTAATAAAAGCATTGATATAAGTGCAAGTTTTTGCCTCTGAAGCAACAACCATCGCCGGTTTATGGAAGCCATATCTATCTTCTGACCAAAGCTCAGCACATGTCCAAGGCGGGAAATGTTGCTCAATGGAAATCATTTTATTCTCAAGCGCAAAATGCTCGCGAGCATTTTCCGCTGGAGCGGAAAATGCAGCTCTATGGAAATAGGGCTTTAGCGCATGTCTCTCTGAAATTGATGGCTCGCTCTGTGAACTACACTGTGCTGGTTCCTGTTCGGCTCTTTGAATCATTAAAACTAAGACAAAAATTAGGTTGTTGATTGTAAGAAATTAACACATAAGATATTGCACAATTTTGCTCATCTTTTGTTTTTCTGATTCAGTTGAAAGTTTCCAAGCATTAGAAGTTTCTCAATGTTCCGCCTCCCTACTTTGCTTCCATTTAATCTCATATGTTTCAAGCTGATATCACAAAATTTAAATTCCAGTAGCTGAAAACAAGGCCACTTACTTTAGAACCATGACACACATGTTATCTTGCTCAGTCTATTAGGCTAACGCTTTGTACGTTCTTGTGCCCCCTGCCCTGGTTTGGTGTCTTATATATCGTGAAAAGAATGTGCAGCGATACTAATTTCAGGGTAGCTCTCCTTTTCGCCAGTAGAATTCTTTCACCCAGTCAAATAGGATTTTTTTACGTGCTGAATCGGGTGAAATTATTTTCGACCCGTGGTTCTCTACTGTTTTTGGTGGATCCACAACCTATCAGATTTCACTAATTAATAGACGAAATCAGCTAAGGTTTGTTTACACCCATTTGAAGTCATGTGATCAATCTCTCAATAAAATATCTTTTGATTTCTCCTACATATTTCGCGCCATGCAAAGTTGTGCTATGTTTGCAAAAAGTAGGACAATACTTAAACTTCCCAAGGGTATGGTCACATGATTTGAAATGGGTAACAAACCTTAGCCGATTTGGTCTATCGGAGTGTGACTCCAAAGCAAAGGTATCTAGTTGATCGGTCAGCTTTCGGTTATTAGTCCAGACCATTTGGGACTCCCCAGCTTTAAAAGTAGGTAAATACCAACAGTTACCATGGAAGCTCGTAAGATTTTTTGGTTTGCTCTTCATTCTTGGTTGTCGAGATCACTTGAGCTTCATCTGTGTCCATGTCCATCTTCCAACTTCCAACTCCTTATTCCCGCCAAAAAAAATGCTGCCTTGGCGAATGGGATCTAAGCGAGGCTGATTCAAGAGGACAGCAAATCCAACAAATCCATTGATGAACAAATCAGAGAACGCAGGGAAACAAGGAGCGAAAATGCATACCGAACCTGAGTCTGAGTGAGTGATCTGAGTCTCGGGTTATTTGCAGTAATTATGCAATCTACGGATGTGTAACTGCGATGAATCACCTTAGGCAGACGTGAGCACAATCAAAGATTACTTCTACTCAAGCTAAAAGTACAAGATGAGTCATTCTCGATGCTGACAGTGGTATGCTTCGTATTTTCATCTTAGGCCATAAACTTGGTCTTCGATGTTCCAACGGCAACGCCAGTATTGTTAATGCCCAGTTGTTTCCACAAGGTCAGAGGTTTCGGTCAAGGAATGCCACAAAAAGCTCGAAGACTGACTATTACGGTGCTCTCAAAGTTTCTCCAAAGGCAACTCCTTCTCAAATAAAGACAGCTTATTACAAACTTTCATTGATTTATCACCCAGACAAAAACAAAGGGACTGCCGAATCGCAAGCCAAATTTGCAACGATATCTGAAGCATATCAGGTACTGTCTGATAGCACCCGACGAAAAAACTATGATAGAACTTTGGTAAGAGATGTGACTTATCAAAGATTTGATCCAGAAGTTCTACAGAAACATAGAAAAAGCAATCTGAAGTACCGTGATTCATACGATGAATGGACAAGAGCTCACTATGGTAGTGAATTTCAAAGAAGTCAAAAAATTTCCGAGAAAAAGTTAGCTTTTTTAAGAAAAATGAAAGAAATTGAGAACCAAAAAATATGGAGCAAGAAATTTATACCAACTACAACTTTAGTTGTCATCTTTTGTGTTTTAGTTTCCAGTTTTCGTTACTGATATCAATGACAAATGATTAAAAAGAGACACCAGCGTAACTGCAAAGTTAAAGGGAATCTAACCATGTTTAATGAAATGATAAATATAGCCATAAAGGGGTTTGATATACCAACAATGTTTGGGTCAGTTTTTTGGGTAAGTAATGTTCAACAGTAAAATAACATTTGGGTAAATGATCTGCAGTTTGTCAACCGGATTTCCTAATGTGTGATAGGCTAGGCTAAACTTTGACATCTAGTTTCCTGAACCACTTTGATATGCTTATGCTCTCTTTATGGCCAAATGATATTCAAAGTCAAGCTCTTGCTTGCAGAGGCTTGGTAATTACTTTAGATCACCTAATAAAGGGAAGCTAAGTGTATGTAAGCCCTTGATAAAAATATCTGTGCAAGGACAATGGACCTTTAAGCTGTTCCAAAAAAGATTCTGAATCGAACGATATCTTTATACATTCTGTAGAATATCTGAATGTGTACAATGGTGAAACAAGCTCCAACAGCACTCAGTCAAATCCCAAGTATAAAAATGTATAAAGAATATTTGCTTAATCCAGGCTAAATGGTCTATTAGTTGTGCCCCAAAATAGTTGGGTTACTAATATATGTCAACAGAAAATACTGATACCTGATAGCCTGATACCTGATACTGGACAGCAAGTAGTTCTTGCTATCTTCATACAGTATGCTTAAATTCCCCTCAAGTTGCCTTTAAACTTGCGGAGTATAATTGGGATAAACAAGGTATTTTGTAAGCTGAATTATAACAAATCCCCATCACCTTCTTTCTGTAAATTGGGTTGTTGCAACCAGCCTAAAGCAACCATGTATGATAATAGCTTAATCTTTTGTTAAGCAATGTACAGGGAGTTTGCAGATCACCTCAAACTAGGCTAATGTATTCAGTAATGATCTAATGATGCAGTCTTTGCCAATGCATCTTGATTCTCTAACAGAAAATTCCCATTGGTTGTCTCAAGAGGTAGCGGAACCTCAGCTGCTGCATTGGTGGTTGAGTTTTCCATTCAAAATCATTTTCAAAATTGCCAATGGATGAATTTGCAATGACAAAATCTATCAAATAAATACAACATGAAAGTTAGTTTGCATGATTCAGATTAATTCAAGTTGGATGGTTTCTTGCTCCATACTAAGTATACCACATATGGTAATATCAAATTCTAAATGCCCCCCCCCCCATCTTAGTCATCTTAGTATTTTGAAAGAAGAAAGTTGTAAACTATGAAATCACCAAAGCAAGTAGATTGGGCAGTCACACTTTGTTGAGTACTAATACCAGAAATGCAACAAAGATCAAGAAACTTTATAATTACAAACCTGTGGCTGGGTAGCTGAATCATGGCATTGTTGGATATAAAATTATTTTTAGATTAGGAAAATTTGTTCACCAAAAATCTGAGGGTTCTAAAGTGGATTGCCTTGCAGATGATTTGAAATAATGGAATGAACATCTGAAAGAAACTCACAGTTGGACCTTATTGTATTGCATAAGGTAAGTTACTAGTCCTCTGCATTTCTGGCATTGGTACTCAACAAAGTGAAACTGTCTAATCTTTTGAGCCTATACTTGCTTCCATAAGGGTAAGGTGATTTCATAGTTTACAACTTTCTTCTTTCAAAATGCTATGGTGGGGGGAGGGCATTTAGTATTTACTATTAAACTCTGTATCACTGTCAGTTTTTGATCTATCTCTTCATCTTCTATGTACTGAGTCTCATAAAAACTTCCACAATCCACACCAGCGATTTCCAAGTGATTCCAAGTGTTTGTTTGTAACTTTCTAACTTGAATCCCTTTCCAAATTCACTGCAAGCAAAGTCACAGTTGTTGTGCTGCTTAATAGATGGTTATTCTTTTCTTCAAGTCAGCCAATAAAAATCCTACCAATCATTAAGCCAACCAATGGTAACCTCTTCATTCTTCTTTTCAACCAATCAAATGAAGTCTTAGCATGTGAATGTTATTATTTAACTACTATCTAGTTAGTAAGGCATTGTGCTAAAATCTCAAATTTTTAGCTACATATTTAGGTATGATTGATGCAGTTGTTGTTTGTTAGGTATCTGGAGGAGTGTGCACAACAATCTGAGCAAATTTTCAATTAAAATACAAAAGAAAAAGGACAGTGCTGTGTTTTCAATGGTTATTGATTGTGTTTTCAATGGTTATTGATTGTGTTTTCAATGGTTAAGACTAACCAATCGTATACCTGTTGTTACTGGGTGAGCTGGTATTCTGAATCTGATTAAGAATAACAGCAATCTCTATAAATCATGGCATGTAACATGAAATTTTACCACCTTTCCTTGGGAAAAACATTAAATATGATAGATAGTTTAGATCAGGCTAATTTAGAAAGTCAAGATACAAATGGGTGTGAACTTCTAATCTTCAAATCTTTCACTGGGGAACCAAATGCTTCCAGTGCAAACTGTTTGAGAGTGCGCGGTTGTGTTTCTGCTTTCTGGGCTGTCTTCAAACTTCAAATGATGCATTCAAATCGAAGTTGGGCACGTGCCGTGAACAATGGATATTCAAAGATAACTGCTGTGTCCAAGTCAGGGTTGGTAACTTGGCTGTTTTTAAGCCAAATTTTGGAAATTTGGCTTTTTTCTCTTCTTGTTGGCTTCAAAAATTAAGTTTGGCTTTTTGGCTTAATTTTGGCTTTTTTGGAGACTCTGGTCAATTTTCATTCAATTCACTTCATACTTCTCTAAATTTCTAATTTGGTTTGTGTTCTAAGCCTAAACTGTTGTGGGACAATCACAATCTAGGGCATTTTCTTTGCAAGACTACATCAAAGACAAAGGGTTTTCAGCCGGAGCTACACAACATAGGATGTGAAAACAATTCAATGGAAGTCTCTATTGTTTCAAATAACAATAGAACAATAGGTGGCGCAACAATGGATCTATTGTTTTGAAAGGTTTGGCTTTTTCTGGCTTTTTTCCGACCTCGGTTTGGCTTCGGGGCAGTCCGGGGATCTACCAACCCTTGGCCCAAGGCCCCCAAGTGTCTTCTTTGTTCTTTTCATAGACAAGCCCATATTCACAAAAGACCCATTTCACAATAACGTTCAATCCGAGGCAAAAGATGTGATTCCCTGTGCAGCGAGAAATTTACATCCTATCATTATCGTATCATTATTGTTACAACAACACGTACAAAACCATTCCATGCGTTGCTGAGCGCAACGCTTCATTATTAGCCTTCGGACAACTTTTAGAAACAGTATATTTGTGTGATTTTAAGGTTTGGCCTGCTATAGGCCTAACATGGGTAAGTCATTTGGCTTAGGCCCATCGAGGTCAATGGTCTAACATTTCATTTTCATTTTAAACTTATTATACAGGGTAACAATTCAGAATATGCATCCGAGGGGCAAATCACTGATTTTTTTTCGTACACCTTCCTTTAAATGACGAAAAAATCACATGCAAAAATCACAAAATCACAGAAAAATCACATACAAAAGCATCAAAAATCACAAATCATCGAAAAATTACTGAAAAATCGCAAGAAAAAATCACTAAAAATCACTAAAATCACAAAAAATCACAGGAAAAAATCATGTGATTCTAAAATCACAAAAATCAGGTACTGGTACGCTATTTTGAGAAGTGATTTTCCCCTCGTATGCATCTGCCCGGGGGGGGGGGGGGGGGGGTAACTCCTATATGTAGGTGAACGGGGTCGTGCCGCCCATAAGGATGGGTTCGAGAGCTTCAAAATCCCTAAATATGGGTCTTAAAATGCCGTGATTCCAATAGAAATGGGTCTGACTTTACTGTTCTGAAACCTTAAAAATGGGTTTCGACAAAATCTTTCCACAAAAACAGACAGGTAGTTCAGTTACGTTTTTTCGTGTGCGAAAATACTTTGCAGAAATTCCCGTCGAATCTTTTCTGCGAACTTTTCTTCCATTTCAAGCGCCTCCCTGTCGACAGCTGGTTAACAGACGGGGTGTCCAAGTCAGACCCAAAATACATAGACCCAAAAGAGATTTGCGTAGACCCAGACCAAAATTCTTGAGTTTGACGTAGACCCAAAATATTTAAAGCAGTTTTGTGACAGACCCAACATTTTACATAATATTTGTAGACCCAAAATTTCAAAATAGACAAACGACAAACGTAGTATTTTCTTAGTTAGATATGTTTTAGGTAAAAACAGCCTGTTACAGTGGTTACCTTCATAGGGCATACTTGATTTTGTGATGGTCCAAGTTGCCCTTTTCTTTGTTTAGGAGACGAACTTCCAAGCTTATGAATATTAAACATATCCATATGTCAGGAAGCTACCAGAATTTATCAAGCTATCACATTTAATATTATGCAGTTCAAAATAATCTATTTGTCGTTACATTAAAGTCCCTTTTTTAAACTTTTGTGGAAAAGGACACCACCAGTCGTGATCTTTTGCTTCTTTCATCAGGGACGCACATTAGGGGGGTGTGGGGGGGGGGGGTGAGACACCCCCAATATTTTCAGAGTCGGTCCAAAAATTTTCTCATAAACGAAAAGTCGGTCCACAACAAAGCTTGGATAGTTCAAATCCAGGTTGGTCCGACTTCTGAATGTTTTAGGCAAAGGTCGGTCCATGATACCCTGGGTACCAGAGCCTCAAAATTTAAATGAAAGGAAATTGGTAAGAGGGAAAGAGAGAAGGAAGAAAGGAGGCTCTGGTCAAATGATAACACAACTGTAATCCGTTCCCAGATTACGGCAGGATGAACGCAGACAGACGATACAATTTCTTCAAACTTATATCTTGTCTTCAACATTTATTACGACGGCCTTTTACAAGCACCAGATACGTAATTTTACAACGCAGTGAGATGGTACTCGCTTCAACTCTCACTCTATCAAATCTGCTTTAAATTAGCAGAAATTAGTTTATAAAGGAAACGGGGAATTCCAATTGTTACACAAGTGGGGCTATGGGGAACCCTAGTAGTTATATAAGCTGTTCGGAGAAGCTTCTAGAGTACTCTTTTAGTTACATAATTAATGGGGTATGCCTCGAAACAGGTATTTGGGTAATTTTAGTCCCTAGTACAAATCCATATTGTAGAGAAAGCTACGCTAAGGTGCCATAACCACTAACTAAACAGATGCAATACTTTTAGTAACCTTAGAGCGTTGCGTAACGAAAAGGGGTCCCATTTGGGAATACGATCTCTTACATAACGATGCACATGCATGGGGCTTTCTGCAATATAGCACAGAACCAATACATTGCCCTAAAGGTATGCTATATTCCAACAATACTGATAAATTGCCTGAGGCTAGCGGCCTAAAGTATCTTGTGAAACTCAGAGATACCGTCCGTATTCTGGCCTAAATTGCGCAAACTTCCCTGCATAAAATGCTCCAAATTTTAGCCGTATTACACAACCTCGTTTTGGTGCTGATAAGCGTGATTATGAATCAATTCGATCACCTTTTGCGCAATGATTTTAATCAATAAACACCTTCATTCATACTATTAATCACATACATATTTTGTTGTTATCGGAGCTTTATTATTTTCCTAAACGATTGATGATCTGATTGTGATTCGAATGGCGAGAAAAGTTTCATTGTTGTGGAGCTGGATGTTTACTGAAGACTTCCCGTAATGCTAAATTCGTCTAACCACAATAACTGATTTCAACTGCTTCCAGCCTTTTGTAACTATCAACATGGAACTGAACTCTTTCTCGCGCGATTCAGGCAAAACATCCTAAGTTCAGAACTACAGTACGAGTGATTTAACGTTTTTCGAAATAAGTATTTATCATAAAATATTGCATTGTACCGTCTGCGGTTGTTAATACACTTATGGGAAAACCAAGGTCAAGTCACTTATAGGATACCCTGGGTACCAGATACGGGGAAACCAAGGTAAAATCCAAATGTCATGTTGTGTTGGTATTTCTAAATTATATGATTGACAAATGTCTTTGTTCAAACAAACTTTTGAACAACTAAATGCCTTGCCACAAACAAAAATCAGTTTCGCTGCGAAATGATCGATACA
Organism: Aurelia sp. 3 sensu Dawson et al. (2005); assembly: GCA_964020215.1. NCBI lineage: Eukaryota > Metazoa > Cnidaria > Scyphozoa > Semaeostomeae > Ulmaridae > Aurelia > Aurelia sp. 3 sensu Dawson et al. (2005). The sequence continues at coordinate 12,312,107 of OZ026584.1, forward strand.
GGAAGTATTTCTTGGGTACCAGTAGGAAAAGTTTATCACAAGAAACTGGTTGAAGACAGAGAACGTCACATTTCGAGAGGAATCAATCTGAAATCCAATTCTTATCCTCGATATTTCAAGCAAACACAAATCATATCACATACAATAAGAAAGACAACAACGTTCCTACCAGTTTGGAATGCAGTCCTCATCAGCAAAGATTACTCTTTTGCCAGTGTGTCTATGATTTTCAGTAGTAGCAATATCACGGCTAAATTCTCGAAACTGCTCTCCACGTCCCTAGTCTCAACTGGGCCGAAACCTTCAACCAAGTTCACTGGGCGAATGAAAGCTCAACTGCAAACAGCAACGACTTTTCAGTGATCATGAAGTTATTGTCTCAAACTGTTGTGGAGTTAGGCTCCTATCTTTGCTGAAAAGCTTTCCAGTTCTCCACAGCTCCGCTCCCCTCAAAACATTCGCCATTGTTGTGAAGGCAAACTTGATCACAACCGTCTGAATCAATTTTTCTGACCACAATCGTAGTCTTGTCATGTGACTCACGCTATCCAATCAAATCTCACAGAATCTATATACCCGATTGGGTATATAGGCTTCTCATTGGTCAATTCCTACAATGGATGTCACCATTTGACCAGAGCCAACTTTCTTTCCTTCCTTATTTCGTTCTTTTTATTATTCTTTGGCTCTGGTACCCAGGGTAGGTCCATGACGACAGTTAGAAATTTTGCAAGAAATGATCGACACAGTGATCGTGAGAGTCGTTCTAAGCCATAGAAGAGGATGGCATCTTAAAAAATTTTCCCAGACATACAGTCGTGGAAGCACCCAAATCTAAGCAAGCAATTACTGGATTGTGAGGGCTCTAAGACAAAGCAAAAGGTAATTTTTTGCCATAAGATCGGCGCTAAGCTTTTGCAAATACTCAAAGCTTCCAGTCTGGTACTGGGGTGTCGGTAGTGGCAGGGCCACTGAGAGGGGAGCAGTATACGATTTGTCCCCAGGGCCTCAGGGTCTAGAGGGCCTCGTATTTGAAGACGTTTTAACATTTCGACTGCAGGAAATTTTCTAAAATGCATTTTAGGTCATTCTAAGCTAATCTAAAGAGCTGGATCGCAATGCTTTTCTGCTCGCTTAGCTCGCAGTTTCGTTCCACATTTTGCCCAGCTTTGTTCCTCCAAAGCTTCTCGGCGGCCCTTGCGTCGGTGGTGGTAATTGAATGGCGTTGGGAATCGGACACTACTGAATGAATCCCAAAAAGGAAATAAAAAATTGTTTATCCATCAAATGTTATCCACTAAAGGCTGTTCAACTAAATGCTAGTATTGTAGATACTAAAAATCATGAGAGAATGCCTCGCTAAAGGCAAAAACATGCTAAAACCAGTCGCCGTCGTTGCGCTTGGCGGCGAAGAAGTGATTTACAGAAGATCATAACAAAACGTCATAACAAAAGCTGCTATGCAAGCAATTGCTTTTCAATTTAAGAGTTAAAAATTAAAGCTATATGATGCACAAAATAGCCAGTGAAATGAAGCACAACGGTCTGTAGACGGGACACATTACACTTTGCAAGTATACATAGAAAGGATTTTTTTTGCATATGCTGCATTGAAAACCACCGCCTGGCCTGGCAGGAAAAACGTCCACTACAAAGCAAAACAGGCGAAGTTGAATCAAAAAATTTTGAGAAAATATGTCAGAGACTGCTCTTTTCACTCTGAAAGCGATTTTAGCTTTGTTTGCGATTAATTTTTCTTGGGAAAAATTTGTTTCTCTCAGCCAAAGAGAGTTGCGTTTACTTGAAATTTATCCTGAAGTTGCCAGATTATGAAAAAACCTGTTGCAAAATGGCAAAAATTCTTTCTTAGGACCGGCCAACATGGGATCAGGAAAGGTGTTCTAAGCCAAAGTAGAGGGCGTGTCTTCAAAAATTTTCCTGGGGTCCTTGCCCTCACTTTTGCAACCCTCAATTAATCCACACTGCTTGTATCAAACTTCCTAATGAGTATGAACAGCCAAAACGCTCAGTCGGTGCAAAAAATTTTAGTCGGTCCAACACATGCTGACACCCCCCCCCTGTATGTGCGCCCCTGTCTTTCATGGCAAATTCTCCAAAAATTGGGCGTTTTCCGACGATCTGAAGGGCGTGGTCTTGGAACATTTTCCCGGGGCAAGCCCCCGGACCCCCAGTTTTCCTCCCCGTGCTATCACCGAGTTTCAACTCCTCTCTATGAATTTTGTTTCCGACCACCCTATGTAGATTCTTTGGCTTAAATGTATTCCTAAAGTCAGGCATTTTCAGCTACATTTCAGGCATTTTCAAGAATGACAGAAGTGTTTTCTTTATCGATTTGTAATCTCTGATTCGTTAAAACTCAATAAAACTCCTATCTAGTTTTCAAGAAGACCAAAATTTGGTCCGTCTGTAGACCCAAAATGAAAGGACCTATAAATAGTAACAGACCCAAAATAATTTACCCTAGACCCAAAAATTTATGGTAGACCCAACTTGAAAAGTGCCTTGGGTCTGACTTGGACACCCCGTTAACAGGCTACAACCGATTTAACAGGTTAACAGATGATTTCCATTTCAATGATGATTTCACACATTGCTGTTGTTGTTGGTCACAGGAAAGCGCGCGCAAGAAATCCTTGAATGAATGGTTGAAGATCTTTAGTATGCACCAAAACCTCTCTCCTAATGAACCTTGAACCAGAGGGCCCTTACACTGAGAGGCATGTCAGAAGCGCGGGAAGAAAACAGCCGAAGAGAAAGGAGAGATTCAGATCCCGATTGATGTTCATTAACCATTCCTCTGAAGAAGAATGGAGTTCGATGTAAGTGCCTGCAGTTATCCAGTCAGGGCCAAGGAGAGGGGGTTAGGGGGTCAAAAACCTGGGACCCATAGCCATAGGGCCCAAGAATAATAACACAGGTTTTCAAATATAGCTAGAATTCAGGTCCCTGCCAGGTTCATGAACAAAAAAGGGCCCGGCCCCAATAACTTCTCAAATTCTCAAATTCCTATAATGTATTAAAATCAAGAAGAGGCAACTTGTTGTTATATCGTGATTCTTGTGCATTATGACTGGCTAGTTCGATGACATGATAATTATATTTAGAGTTGCAAATAGCTACCAGAGCGATTCTAGCAAGCTTGAAATCAAAAATTTTCCCGGGGGAGCATGCCCCCGGACCCCCCTAGATGAGTGCACCTCCAGCGTATCTTCCACAACTGGCTTTGCTAGAAACCCATGTTTCGTTTTGACCCGGGGGTATAGGGTCTTAGGGTCGTTGAGTTACCGTTCATATTCAATCTTTTTGGCCTTTTGAGACGTTCGTTCCCATAGACTCTGGCGACTACTCAAGCGACTGCAACGACCTGGTGTGAACCAGAATTGAAGTACATGGAAACAAATGTCCTTGATTCATAAATACATTTTTTGCATAACCTTGAAACAGCATTTTTTTAAAGATAATCAGTTTTAAAAGGGGCATTTTCCTCATTTTCCGGGAGTCTAGAGGGAGTGGTCGCCAAGATTTTTCTTGGGGACTGCGCCCCCAAACTGGGGCCCGTTCCCATAGATCACTCCAGGACCCAAGATGGCTCTCGACGGCCCTGCACTGTAATGTACACGCTTTTTCTTGCAAGAAACTAGTTTACAAGAAACTGATAGCAAGATGCCCGCAATGTTAAGAAACTCTAGTACCATGTCTATGTTAGTACCATGTTAAGAAACTCTAGTACCATTCAGTTCTTGGAAAAGCGTCACACGCGGTGTTCCTCAGGGGTCAGTATTAGGGCCTCTGCTATTCAACATCTACATAAATGATCTTTTACTCTTTATCCAAAACTCGGATATATGTAATTATGCAGATGATACTACGATCTATGCCTGCGATAAGAACCTGGACAATATTTCTCATAGGCTTGAAACTGATTGTAGTGTAGCCTTAGAATGGTTTGCCGACAACTTTATGAAACTGAATGCAGATAAATGCCATCTTTTGGTTCTTGGGCAGAGGTGTGATGATCCCGTTACTGTTAGGATTGGAAGTGCTGATGTTGTAAATAGCTCTGAAGAGAAGCTACTTGGAGTCCAAATTGATAGCCGACTTTCCTTCGATAATCATGTTTCCAAACTGTGCCAAAAGGCTAGCAATAAACTGTATGCACTCGCTCGCATATCCCCATACATGGATCAGAGCAAACTGAGATCCCTCATGAGGGCATTCATTACCAGTCAGTTTCAATACTGTCCTTTAATTTGGATGTTTCACAGCAGACAGCTCAACCAAAAAATTAACAAAATACAGGAAAGGGCATTAAGAATTACTTACAAGGATACTGAATCGACTTTTAGTGAGCTATTACAGAAGGACTGTGCAATTACTATTCATACAAAAAATTTGCAAATACTTATGACTGAGATGTACAAAACTAGAAATGGTCTGAACCCTTTATTTATGCAGGAAATCTTCTGTGATAATACAACTTACTACAATTTGCGTAATAGTAACGACTTTTTTCAACCAAGAGTGCGATCTGTCAATAACGGGACAGAAAGCGTCCGATTCAAAGGTCCACAGCTATGGCAAATGTTACCACCAACGATACGAAATTCACAGTCCCTTTGCCAGTTTAAAACAAAAATAAAAAGATGGAACGGAGAAAATTGTCCATGCAAGTTATGCCGTGTCTTTATTCCGAACTTGGGCTTTTTATAATACATATTTTTAGACATTGATTTTATGCTTGACATTGATTTGATTTTTAGACATTGATTTTATGCTGTATAAATTTTGATGACTTGTAAATATTTTATCCACTATTTTTCTTATGTAATATTTGTATTTTGTATTTTTAACGTTGGAATTAATTAGCTTATTACTTTTAGCTATATTTTTAATGTAATCCAACGATAAAGAAATTGATAATAATAATAAATAAATAATGTCTGAGGGTTGGACCGTTAGAAGTTAAATGCAACGGATATCATGGCATCTGTGTCGTTGAGCCTTGATTCTTGAGTAATACCAACCGACAGTTTTTGTTTCGAACATAAAAGAACACTGTTTATTCCTAAATGATGTTTTAAACAACGAGGAAAATATCTGCAGCAATGCTGAGACCAAAGTGGCAAGTCGTACGTTTGAATAGTAAGAAAAAAATCAAGAAACTTCCAGTACTAAGATGGAAAAATTGTTGAATTATGGGGAATTATGAAACACTTAGTACTGTTACCAGATCCAAATTTCTCATAAAGAAAAAGCGTACAAAATATTAGTAGTGGTCTACTTACGTTATTATTCAATCCCTTGCATGTTACATACAGTGGAGTTTGGAAACCATAAAACTGAGTATTTTTTTCTCAAGATCCTTAAAAGTGGGTATGCAAAATACATGTTAATTAATAAGGGTGGGTATGACGCTACGGTTTAGGCGGCACGCCCCCGTCATCCCTTTGGTCCAGGTTACCCCCCCCCCGGGGGGCATCTGCTTTACAATTGGCCCTGTGAAAGAAAGAAAGAAAAAAAACAACAACAAGGTTGATCTTGTGGCCGTAAATTCAGAAGTACTGACAGGCTGTCTCGCTTTAACTCATCACAGAAGGTTGCATGTATCGAATATGTAACCAAACATTCAAAATCCAACTGTTTTTCGTTAAAACATAGCTGAGGAAATTTCGACAAAATTCCGCGAGATTGAGTTCCGCGTTATTCACTGGCGAAAGTCCATAGCGCGGAATTAAAAAACGCGGAAATTTTTCAAGTACTGAAAAAATAACGTTATTTATTCAAAAGCATCCTTCTGGATCTTAGGAAAACTTTTAGAAACAGTATATTTGTGTGATTTTAAGGTTTCGCCTGCTATAGGCCTAACACGGGTAAGTCATTTTGCTAGTAGGTTGATCCTGTGGCCGATCAGAAGTACTGACAGGCTGTCTCCCTTTAACTCATCACAGAAGGTTGTATGTATCGAATATGTAACCAAAACATCCAAAATCCAACGGTTTTTCGTGTCTTTTTGGATGAATTTTGGATGTTTGGTTACATATTCGATATATGCAGCCTTCTGTGATGAGTTAAAGGGAGACAGCCTGTCAGTACTTCTGAATTTACGGCCACAGGATCAACCTTGCTACCGTTAGACCATTGACGTCGATGGGCCTAGCCAAATGACTTACCCATGTTAGGCCTATAGCAGGCCAAACCTTAAAGTCACACAAATATACTCTTTCTAAAAGTTTTCCGAAGCTCTAGAAGGATGATTTTGAAGAAATAACGATATATTTTCAGTGCTTGAAAAATTTCCGCGTTTTTCAATTCCGCGTTATGGACTTTTGCCTAATACGCCAGTGAATAACGCGGAGCTCAATCTCGCGGAATTTTTTCGAAATTTCCTCACCTACGTTTTAACGAAAAACAGATGGATTTTGGATGTTTGGTTACATATTCGATACATACAACCTTCTGTGATGAGTTAAAGGGAGAAAGCCTGTCAGTACTTCTGAATTTACGGCCACAAGATCAACCTTGTTGTCGTTAGACCATTGACCTCGATGGGCCTAAGCCAAATGACTTACCCATGAATCAATGAATCTTAATTGAAATGCAGGTTTCATTTCCCATTTGAGTCTTGTCCAAAAACAAAGCTTGAATTTGAAGAAATTCAAACAAAGAAAGGTGGGAAAATGTTCAGAGCCAAAATTGTCACAAAGCGCAATGATTCTAGGCTTAATAACCACCAAAGATGCCAGTTGTAAGGCTGGAGAGCTAATTGCGACATAAAGGTTGTCATTGACCATTATGCTTGCATGGAATGTTTGACTAAGTATGCTGCAAAAGGTGAGCCAAGGTCAGCAAGCATGAACCAGCTTCTCAAATCCATTTTTCACGATACAAGCAGTGCAAGTTCTGATACAAAAAGATCATTAAACAGTTGGCAATGAAAGCACTTGGAGAAAGAGATTTCTCTGCACAGGAAACAATGCATTTGTTAATGTCACTGAAGCTTCATAGCTGTTCATTCAAAGTCATACCAATAAGTCTTACTGGGTCACGAAAGGTCCGCAAGCCTACAGACTGTGAATCCAACGTTCAAAATGAAGGGGCAGAAAGTTCAACAGAGAACTCCTTATTAGATGGATATGCTCACAGAGAGAACTATGATGACTCTCCTGAATCTGACAACATGAATCTTGCTCAATTTGCAAAAAAGTACAAGGTATTTAAAGGTCCGTTGGTTACTCTTCCAAACAATGTTGTGCCAAGAATATTCCCAACATATTCACCAAACCCTGCTGGGTCAAATTTTGCACTTTATCGCAAGTTTCAATTGTTAAGATATAAACCATGGAAACATTCTGAAAACAATATTTGGGGTTGTGAAAATCCATCTGATGAGACATTAGTCCATGCTTGGCATGACTTTCTGCAAACTCCATATGCTGAAAGAAATGTACCAGATTGGGTTGATAAATTGCAAAATGTTGTTTTAAATCAGGAGCCACAGTTTGAGCAGCCAGGACAAGAACAAAGTGAATGTCACCAGGAGGGATGGATGATCTTAGCTGGATTAGATGCCTCCAATGATCATGCATCTGATAGCTCTACCAATGACTGGCAAAAAGACAGTGACAACTACATCCAAGAACAACTAAATGAAATGCCTCAATGGATAAAAGATAAAAAAGATTCTCACGACTTTGAGCAATGCATGTTTGAAGTGGATATAAATTGTCTCAATGGCATGCAGAGACTGGCATACAATTTAGTTATGTCTCATTTTCTTGATGATGATACTCCAAAGGATCCACTTTGTCTGATAGTAATAGGAGTTGCTGGCACCGGTAAGAGTTACCTTATTAACACTTTACGCAATTCCTTGCAAGATAGATGCGCAGTCACTGCAACCACAGGAAAACGTACCAAAACAACTGGGGAAATAACTGGGAAAGCTGGGATTTCCTAGGATTTCCCCAGTTTCCCAGTTTTTTTCCCCAGAAACTTTCGAATGCTGGGATTTCTGTTTCCCAGAAAGCCGGGAAACTGGGAAGACAGCCAAATAGCGGGGTTTGAAAACTGGAAAACTGGGAACAGTTGAAATGACAGCAAAAAAGCTGGGTATTAAAGCTGGGAAACTGGGAAAACCACTTAGAACTTCGTCGCAAAATTGAAATTCCGTCGAAAAGCTGGGTATAAAAGCAGGGAAGCTGGGAAAACAACAGAAACTGGAAAATTCTTTTTAAAGGCCCTTTAGCGATTTCGTCAAATACAATGCCCAGCCGCCCAGCAGAGTGTCGTTACGAAATTGAAATCCTAGATTGTTGGGGATACGAATCATCAATGTTCCAAGCAACGGTTATCCCCCGAAAAGGAAACCTGTGATTATGCGCAGAAAGCATGTTTGGTCTGTGGAAAGAATGCGGGCGGAGAATCCAACCACAATCCAAACAATGATTAGTAGGGAAACAAAGAGATTCTCGCGCATGGTAATAAGTTCCTCGGCTGTTGATCTGCTTTGAACATTACCAGCAAAACAAAGGCCTCAGACAAAAGGGGCAGTCCTCGGTATCCTCAACAATAGAGATGAAGTTTTTATTGTCAAGATTGATTATCTTCAACAACTCCACTAATAATAGACCAAATCAGGGACGTCTCAAACTTGGGAGGCACGACACAAGGGCACTTTTTTTTCTTAAGATAAAAGAAGGGGCACTTTCTAAAAATAAAACGGGCACTTCTTTGTTCATTGCAAATACTTGGAGGGCTTGTTCCCCCAGTGCCCCTTGATTCCTACATCTATGGACCAAATGCCACAAAACTACCTCAATATTTGTCTGGTATTTGAACGCTTTTATAAAAGTCTTCGTCTGCACTAAGCGACGATGTCTAACTAACGACAATGACAACGTGAAACCGTCTGCAAATTTTTCCTTTCTTTTGTGCTTCTTTTCAGATAGTTTTCACGTCGAAAAGGATTTCTAAACCTTACCGTTAGAATAGAGACAATTTTTCATGTTATGTCAAGTTGTATAATGTTAACGACGTCGTCGAAAGTGTCACCGGCCAAATGGAGTTAACATCTGCTAAAATGATAAAAACAATGAATTTCGTTCTTCTTAGAGAACTGCTTCGACGTCCTCCATCTTGAAAAGTGCGAAAAAACAACAACCTTCATCTTCCCCAGTTTTAACCCCAGCTTTCACCCAGTTTTTAAGCGCGCTGGTGCTTTTCATTCATGAGATATCGCGCTCTGATTGGCTGATCCACGATGCCACGTTCGATTCGATCTCATATCGAATCTCGATCGTCCTTCGATCTCTTCGATCTCTTTCTTCTTCAAATTCTGCAAACACGAGACTTCAGAATTTAGGAGGGAAGTGGTTTGAAGCTAAGAAACTTGCAGCAAACAAGACACAAAGAATCCAAGGTAAGCCTCATTTGTTTCTCTTTAAAATTAACTAACTGCAAGTACGATTGTTACGTAGCATTTTACAGTCAACGAATTACTGTTCTTTTCAAATTGTTTCAGCTTTCCTCATGGAAGTTGTTGTGAAATCTTCACGCAGCTACTATTCCATAGGTAGATATGTTTTTAAAAGTTACCGAGGATGAAGGATATACTCGTGATGATATCATTCGAAATAACAGGAGTAACAATAAGGGAGAAGAGAAGCGGCACGTTTATCATTGCTTACCAAGTTTCTTCATTTACGAAAACGTTTGATTTGCTTGCCTTAGAACGGCTCTTTGACGTTAGTCTTCAAGGAAAAATCCCAGATGCAAGTCGATCTTTCTTTTCACATTTACAGGAAGATTTGAGGCAATGGATTATTTGTCGATGTCATCGGAAGAACAAGTCAGAACAGAAGATGGACATTGAACATTTCTTAAATGTATATTGCGAAGGATATTTGCGAGATTTGTTGATTGATGTCGCTGCCATGAAATTATGTCTTTTCTGCGAAGAACTGCTGCTCCTTCTGTCAGTAAACACATTTATATATGCTTCGTTGGGATGAAACTCGTTTGAAGAAGAGTATTCTTAACTATCTTACATCAAGGTGAATGCTACAACTAATTTCGCAAGCTTTTTGAATATTTGTGCTTTTAGATTTACCGAAAGTTTCCTGAAAAATTTCGGCCATATTTACCAATCTCTACATCAAGGAAATTTGCTCCGTTTCCCAGTTTACCCAGTTTTCCCGGCTTTCCTAGGAATTTTTCTCCGTTCCCAGTTTACCCAGTTTCCCAGGTTTCCTAGGAATTGCCCCAACTATTTTCGCCGAAAAATGTACCCAGCTTTCCTAGGAATTTTGCTCCGAATCCGAGCTTTTTTTATTCCTAGGAAACCTAGGAAAGTAGGAAACTGGGGAACAATTTACCTAGAAAATCCTAGGAATTCCTAGGAAATACCCAGTTTTTTTGTACGGGAGCTGCTTTCAACATTCATGGTGTAACAATACATTCACTACTCAATTTACCTGCAGGTATGTGTGGTAACAGCGATTTAAATGGGGAAGGTCTCTGCAGACTGCAGGAGTCATTGAATGGTACAGAGTATATTATCATTGATGAGTATTCCATGCTTGGGCAGATTACTTTTGGATGGATTGAAAGGCGCTGTTGGCGAGCAAACCGGCTTTCATGATAAAATCATCGATTTTATTTGGTGATCCTGGCCAATTGCCACCAGTTGGAGATAAACCATTGTTTCATTCTCACCCTTCTAATGAGGTTGGTAGGCAAGGGTATTTTGCATATATGATGTTTGACAAAGTTATCAATGAAGCCACTGAAAACCAGAGAGTATCAGGTGCCAATTGCTTTCAGAAACTTTCTATTTAGACTGAGAAATGGAGAAACAACATCAGATGATTGGCATTTACTGCTGACCTGGCAGCCATTGAGTGTCACTAATGTTTCTGAATTTTGAGAATGCTGTAAGACTTTTTTATAGCAATGAACAAGTAGGTCAATTTAATTATGAACAGTTGACAAAGTTACAGAGCCCTATTGCATGTATTGAAGCAAGACATTCATCAGCAGCTGCTAAAAGGTTGAGTTCAGATGAAATGTCCGGTTTACAGCCAGTTATTTACTTAGCAAAACAAGCAAAGGTGATGTTGACAATGAACTTATGGCCAAGTGTTGGACTTTGCAATGGAGCCACTGGAACTGTAATTGATATTTTGTATCAGATAGGTCATGAACCACCTAGCCTCGCTATTGCAGTAATTATTAAGTTTGATGAATACAGAGGACCTTCTTTCAGTAATCAAGAATTTTCATTGGTTCCAATCTGCCCAGTGACTGCAAGAGCAAACTCAAGGTTCATGAAAGGCAGCAATTGCCCTTACGACTTGCATGGGCCTTCACAATTCACAAAAGTCAAGGAATGACCTTGGCAAAGGCTTGGGTAGACATTGGAAAGTCTGAGAGGACAGTTGGAATGTCATATGTAGCTTTAAGTAGAGTGAAAACGCTATCATCACTTATAGTTGAACCAATGAGTTTTGAACGCCTTCAGAAGATTAGATCAGCTGCAACATTTCAGTACAGATTGCAAGAGCAGGAAAGATTGCAAAGACTAGCTGATGAGACTGCAACATCCAACGAGTAGTGTTTGAGACCTCATTACATATCATGGTTTGCATTGACAACCAATTTATTTATGGACTGCCATAGTCCAATCAGGCAAGGACTTCATTGTAAGTTCTTTTTTTTACTTAACAGGGGAGAAGGACAAGGCAAAAGAAGAAAAAGCACAAAAGTGAAGAGGAAGAGTTAAGATCACCTTTGGGTGGTACCTTGCCAATGGCTACAGGAAAACAGGTAAGAATTGATCTTTACTCAGTGAAAGAATTGTAAAACATACATTTAGAACTGAATTTTCTTTTCCAATAGGTAACCTGTCAGCAGTAAAATTTTGCTGGATAGATTCAGCAAAATGGCGCAAAAGTTTAAACTATCATGTTCTTACTTCTTGCTTGTGGGTTTCAGTTGCTTCACCTGCAGCTTAGTACCCTATTATTGAATGGTAAACTCCTATTTGTTCCTAAGAAATTGTTGTAAAGAAATGACTATTGAGATTTCACTTCAAATTACCTTATTTTAAAATAAAACCCACAACTTGCACCAGAGGTTACAAATGTGACCTTCTTTGCATCTGACAGAATTTTGATTGATTTTCACACATGGATTTGTCTTATAAAGCAAAGATCTTGGTAAAAATATTCCTACTGGCCATGTTCATGCCTCATTTGGCACAATTGTTTTCCGTCGCTTAATCGTCAGAAAATGTGTCAACATTTTGATATGCTAATCCATGACACTTTACAAGGTCTTTCACACTGAAAGCTTATCCAGTTTCTCTTCTGTTTCAGGGTGGAAAGATTGTCTGTTTGCAAGCGAGATGTATGTATGTATGTATGTATAATTTCGCCAAAAAAACAAAAACTATCAAATATTAAAATACAATAAATCTATTTAAAAAGAAAAGAAAAATCTAATAACAGGCGTGTGATATTAAAATTACACAGCTATCTAAATTAAAAACACCCTTAGGTAAAATGGCAGGGATAGCATTAGCATTAAAAGGTCAGTGCGACCTTGATTCCATAATGGTCCCTCCAAAGGTGTCAATGAAAGAAAAATTTTAATGGAGGAAAAGAAATTTCTAGTAGATGTTGAAATATTTTTATTTGAACCAAATCAGTAGTAAGAGAGTGTGTGAGGTGTTAATAATACACATATACATCATCTTCAGTCCTTTGTATATCTTTGAAATAATTTTCTTTGATCTTATGTTTAAATGTGTTGACATTGTTGGTAGATTTCAAGTCTGATGCGAGACTGTTCCATATTTTTGGCCCCTGGTAAGATAGAAATTTTTGGCCTGTGCTACTCTTACAAAAAGGAACGTTTAGTCTGAACTTAGACCTTCGCGTTATTCAACTTTGGTCGGCTGGATGGAGATTCCTGTAAAGAGTGTGACATTCATTTAAAAGCAGAAGGCAACATCATATTGTTCATGTGATCTTCATTTAGCATTCCAGCATGGACAGTTGAACAAATAAGACGCAAACATCGTGCATTTTTACATTTATTTTCATCAAATGGAATGAAGCATTATGCAAATCGTTACTTGATGGACCTCATCATTATTGCTCAAGATTCTTTTTGCTGTTGTTCTTGCCTATTCCAACTCACCATGAGCCTGTTACTTTCTCCTGATGTTGCTGTTGCAATCAAAACATTTTATACATTATTGAATCAAACATGAAAGAACTTGTTATGATGATTTACTAGCTGTTGGATTATCATTTCTGATTCTGATCAATGCTGAATCACACCAAATGAAAGCTCATCACAAAGAAACAATTAGAGTCATTGCAGCAAACACAACTATTTTGCCTTCCAACGTTAATGTCAGTGTTGATCTTTGCCTAATATCAAAGCCCAGCATGTGAGGTACCACCCAGAGCAGTATAAACCAGTTCAGTCCAAAGGAACTTTAAACATGGATGATAATTAACTATTTCTGAATGGAAAATTCCAATTTAATGCGTCGATTGACACCAATGGTTTATTGAGTTTGATTGATGTTGTAGTCATATGCTGAGCTTTCTTTTGATTGTCAAGCAGTTGTCAATTTTTGATACTTTAAAACTCAGCATTGGTTTCTGAAAGCATTTGCGGTCCATGCACCAGTTCACAGTTTCAAAAATTGTCTTCAAATGAAACTTTTGAAGACACGCTATTGTATTGCAACAAAAGCTGACATTATCATTCCTCCCAAAATGCCTTTGGCAGCAGAAGATCAAATGTGCATAGATTGTTTTCCCAGAACCATGAACTGGTGTATTGTGTTGAAAAGACTGAGCTGCACTCACTTAACTTTGTGAACGGCTAGTATAATGTATAGAAACAACCATGCCGCATGCACGACCATCAATGAACACGTTCATGATAAGAACATTGCATGTCTGGAGAATCAAGACCCACAGTAATAGTATCAAGACCAATAGCATTGAGTCAAGACCAATAGTACTTCACATCAACTATGAATAATGATAATGATTTGAATTGATTTCAAATTGCCAGATTTGTACATCTGTAACAAAGAATACACAGCATGTTCGTTGTTTTAACTTCGACTTCATTCTTAATCGCCATTTAGTTATGTGGAGTGTTGGTGAACCATCGTAAAAGGATAGGGTTCTTTATCTTAAATTTTTTTCTTCTCGTGTCTTCACAAGCAGCATGTCTGAGCTATTTGTAACAAGAGAATGGTTTCTGAAGGCTCAAGAAAACCCTCGCAAAGCAAATTAGTTTATTTTGCCTTCTATTTCATCACGCTGTAAATCCCACACCGGAAGAGCCTCTGACAATGCGTGCCACACTCACAGCTAATCCTTTAGAGAATTTTCATGAACAACTTTCGTGATAACAATTATTTCAGGGAACTAAATGCTGAGTTTGTGATTTACAATTTAATTACCAAGCGTTAAATAATCAATTATAAATGCGGTTTAACTTTATACATGGAAATTATTCGAAATAACATGAAGGATTTTCAAGAAACTGAACAAATAAATTCAGGAATTTACTTCCCGTTTCTTCGTCTATACGTGCACCATTACACGACAAGGTGATCTTAACTACATTTGCTAACGTGTCATTCTCACTAATAGTAGGCTTCGGCTGTCCAATGCTCAAGACACAAACCTGAGGAGGTACAATTATTTCTGAAAATTGCACCAGCCCACCTGTGCTCAAATCTGCGACTGTAAATAAGGCCATCCTTGAATCTTCATCCCTTGGATTTGCTAGTTTCATTTCCTATAAAAGACAGACATGCGATAGAAGCTCGTTTGCTGCTCTGCTACTACAGCCAGGGTCTTAAGTTACGCTACACTTACAAGAGCACTATCAGGAGAAAATCTTTAGAACCTTCTGGTCTTCAGCAACGACCTAAAGCTCAAAATTCTCAAGAAATTCCTTGTTAATGATAGTGTTACGAAAGTAAGTGTCCGAGGAAAACATCGAGAATACACGTTCATATGACATTTCCTATAATACATAAAAGAATTTCCAAAACAATTATACCATTAATGGTAGACAAAAAACACTAAAATACCGGGTGTACCAAAAAAGGTGACAGATTTTATTAGGGCTAGCCCAAAGATTTTAGCTCCAATCAGTCGGAAATAATCCTTAAACTAAACCTCGATAGTGAAATTGAACATAGAGACCTTGTTTGTTGATGTTGGAACAATGAGAGTAGAAATTTTTATCTGGAAAGTCTAGATTTGCTTCCACCTCCAAACCAGAGAATTTGGGTTTAGGCCTAAGATCCGCTGAATCATAGCGACGAATACGCAAGAAGCTTAGTGCTCCGGAAAAACGGAAATGCAAATTGAACTTGACAATCATATTCACGAGTTTTGTTCCGAAGAAACATTCTGTTCATTCTACAAAAGCTTTGAATTACATCTGCCGAATAAAATTTATTAAACTATGTGCTTATTAAACTATATGCCGATGTGCTTATTAAATTATGGTGTGGAAAATACTGAACATTACATGCTGCTCTGCCAAGATTTCAGTCAGCAGAGAACACTTGGAAAGGTACCTGATGTGTCTCAATACGAATCAATTTAACGATTTATCTCAGTGTGCACTTTGAAATATCTTGTTATATGGAGAGCTTAGGCTTAGCTGTACCCTAAATAGACGCATCATTTCGGCAACCTTAGAATACATCTTACAAACTGGTCGAATGAAGCGAGTTGCATCCCTTTTCTGTCTCTGTCTCTCCCTCCCTGCCTTCCTCGCCCCTTTTTATTGTTTTCATTTTCATTGATTTGTGTATAGTCCTTTCAATGTTCTACGTCTAAATGTTATCTGTAAAGGAGATGTGCTACTTCACACCCCATGCAGTTCCGTTTTGTGCAATTAATAATTCTCTTGTCTAGTTAGTTCCATTTTCAAGTTATGTATTCTTGTATTTTTGAAGGTTTTGATAACTTGATATAAAAAAGTTATTCAACAGCGAACTAATTCCCTTGGGTGTGAAAAAACCTTCCTTGTTTGAATAAAATGCATTTGCTATTACTGAAATTATCACAAAGCAAACAATTGTATACCCAAAAGATGAAAAATCCACAAGGATAAGATCCTTGAAAGTGCTCTCTCGTGCTTAAATTCATTTTGACCGAAGAAAAATATTCCTTTGTGACTACATTGATTGAAATGTTTGTCAGATTTGAGTTTTATAAAGTTACATTCAAATGTGTACCTAAGCTCACCGGTCCTTGATCAGAATTTCTACGCCATGCCATGTCTATCCTTGAGGAGACTCCTTAAAACAGCGCGGTTGTAGTTTAGGCCAAAGCCGAAAAGCTCCCGTTTGGAGGTGGAGATCAATCTGGAGATTCAAGACAAAAATTTCCACTATCAACGCTCCAATATCAACAAACAAGGTATCTATGTTCAAGTTAACCATCTGGGGATTAGTGTAAGGATTATTTCCGACTGGTTCGAGCTTAAGTCTTAGGGCTAGCCCTGACCAAATCTGTTTTAAACGGAAAATGCCTGTAATTTCGGCTCCAAATGAGATATTTTGCCAAGCACGCGACAAACGGTAGAGGGGCACCCCTTCCACTGATTTATCAAAGAAAATTCCTTGTAATTATTGTAACTTAGTAGCCATTTCAACTTTCGTGAGGGTACTCAAGAATTCACTTCGAACGGCCACTTTGGTATCACGTGGTTGGAAAGGGGCTATTTGATTGGCTGACTACCGTGAAATTTGATGATTTCCGCGTGCTTCAGTAACCAGTAGGGATTTGAGCTGTATGCTGTACCCAACGGCTTAACGTAAATGTCTGAGATTTGGCAGACACAGAGAAAGAGCACAGGGGGACCAAAGTGTGCCTCACTTTTGAGAGCAATTGCATCGTTGAAATTCAACATTAGAATAAATCTCAAAGCGAGGACAGGGGGTGAGGGGCAAACTTGCTTCATTGATCATTCTGAAGCTAAGACAGGTAAAGCAAATCTGAGACACATAGATTAAAAATTTGGAAAGGCAAAAATCTCATTGGGGTATATATTAACTAATCTTCGGGTACATGGAGGTTTAGAAGGGGGAAGGTCCAATTTTTGTGTTTTAGGGCTAAGAGATCACAGTTCTAGCATATTTGTATTCGTTTTGGCTCACAAATACTCTCGATTTAATGACGAATCGATCGATGTATAGTCTATACGCGTTGTGTTGCGTGTGACAATGAAGAAAGGAAACGTCGGAAGCGATCACCGAAGGAGTACAGTAACTTTAAGGAAAATTAAGTCCATTGGGAAGTTTTGAAACTTTTTGTTTCACAAATTTGTCCGACCTTCCAGAGGCATCTATGCATCATATGAAACTGACGTCATATATACTTCATCCGAAAGTGACGTCATCTATGCATCATCTTCACGAAAACTACTACCGGGTGTCTTAGAAAAGTACTCTGGTTTAAAAATCACCAAAAATTAATGATCAAACCTTTGATAAAATATTGTTGATTTCTTTTGTCAATGAGGCAAAAATATTTCCGGATGATAAAATGTATGCTTTTGATGCTACAAAGCAAACAAATTACACGTTGAAAAACTTTACTTTGAGCTATACTTTTTAAGCAAAGTAGTCAACTTTGCCTAACAGTCCAAATTTTCAGATTTTTTATCATCCTCGAAGTCTCCAATTATGGTGCGCGCTTCTTGCTGTCAATTATGACCAAACTAGAAGCTTAAAATGCACAAAGAAAATAACCTGGCAATCATCAGTGATTCTTTGCAGTATGATTGAAGACCAGGTAGCCCCAAAAGGAGCTAGCCTTGTCAGGGAAACTGATTTGGTCCTTGACCTACTTGACAAAACAAGAAATTTGAAAATCGGTCGTGTAATAAAAGTTTAGGCATATTACAAACGGGAGCACAGCTGTTACGAACACCCAGGTATGAACTTACATTTTACATAGAGTGAACGATGTGACTGTCACCTGTCATATAATGCACTGTGGTAGGCGTGCGTGTAATTTTATTTTCGATTCAATTATTTACAGTAGCTAACAATATATACCTTAACTAAAAATATACATTATTTAAAATCGAATGTACAATAAACAAAAGCAATAAACAAAATAAAGATTTTCTAAATTACATAACTAATTTGGTAGGCATTTACAAAAACTACATTTGCAGTTGGGACCATTCCATTGTTTTGTCAAAAGCTTAAAGTCTCCTTTGCTTTTAATAGAATTAAACACAACAAACCTAAACCTTGGGTTATTCAGCGGCTACCCGTTTCAGAAGGAACGACCCTTACGCAATTCTGCCTCAAGCTTCCTGATCTGAGGGTATCACAGTTTTATAAGATATCACATTTGTTATGTAAACTTGATAAACGACAAAGTTTAAATAAAATGGTTTCCAAGGGACTAAGCTCCCTTAAGTCAACGAAAATTTTAAAACGCTGGAGAGATTCAAGTTCCGCTCTAAAGTCTATTTTAGGTTATACTTAATGAGCAGCATTCTGCAACATAATAGTAGTCCTATGAAGAGAAACAATTTTACTCTTCTTACAATTCTGCAATTAGTTCTGGTTTTGGTTATACTTTAATTTTTTTCAAATTATTAACAATTCTTGCAACAAAGAGGCTGGATTTTGATGCTAAAAAATTGATTCAGGCCTAAAGAATCAGTCAACCTCGTGTCTAAAATGTTTAAAATGATCCACTTTCTGCGCTTTCGCATGTTCACGTGATGCCATTTATTTTCAAATTGTGCCGGCTAGAGTTGCGTTTCAAATTCGGCCGGTTTCCAAATTCTGTCAGTACAATTCGTGCAAATTTCATGTGAACAGTACATGTGAACAGTATCCATAACAATGTTGCTCACTTTCAAATTGTACCGGCATTGTGTGAACGTAGTCAAAGTTTACGTGGTTCTGATATAGGGAAATTATTCAGTGTTTTACCTGCAGCAAGCTTTCGATGTCGTTTAATCTTTTCTGGTCTACATCTTGCACTACACCAGTTAACATCTTTTTGCCATTGGCGAGTAAAACCGTGACGTCTGAATTGTGTGATGAATTGGCATCATCAGCATTTCTGTAAAAGTTAATCTCTGGTACACGATTGAGGGCCATCGAAGATGCCTTGGTAATGAATGCAGTACGCGATATTTGTTTGCCTGAAATAATAACCAGATATCTTTGTTGGTACTGTCAGTAACTTGTTTGCAGAGCTATCAATAAAAACGCTCATTCAGCCTTCCAAAAGGATAACACATTCATACAAATAGGACGCTACAAAAAACATAGGTCATTGCTATTATAACATAATAATAAAAACAAGTGTACATTTTTAGAGCGCACATACAAATAACAAGTTATCTATCTATGGCGCTTTACAACGACAAAAGTTTATAACTAGTTTAAAATTTATATAAGCAATAACAAGTTCTCTGCTTGTTAATATCTTAAAAACGGCTAAAATGAATGTTCATTTTCAGAGCGACGTTTTCTCTTGCTAACAATAGAAATGCCGCCCGCTCGGAGAATTCCACTGACTGGATAAAAGCCTTTACACAATCGCTTATTCGAGTGTCACGTGCAACATTCTATTCAATTCAGAGTGCCATTTTCTCTTGTCAACCAAAGATTTCACGCCCAATCGGAAGAATTGACTGAGCGGAAATCTGCCTTACCAGGTGAGTCAGAGATACATTTCTTTGACGCACCTGGTACACCCAAATTTTTGTAATGTATGTTTTTTTTGTTATACTAGATTTATTGTTGTATTAAATTTTTGTAATATGTCGTTCGTAGTGGGAACTCGATGACCTTGTGTCCTTTCTCGCTACGAACGACATAATTTTCCTTTGTGTATCCTAGTTTAACGGTTGTTGCTGTTTGTGTATATTTTTAATATTTTTGGATGATATAAAAAAATGAAGCTTTACGAAATGAGTCTTGAGAAGATTTGTTTTAAATAAAAGGAATTTTAAAGAAATAGGTTTTCAAATTTTTCTTAAAAATATCCAAATTTGGAGATGTTTTAACATTCTTAGGGAGCATGCTCCAAAGTCGAGGAGCACAGACTGAGAAGGCCCTGTCTCCATAATACTTCAATTTCGATCGTTGTTCTTGCAGCTTGATGCCATTCGCTGATCGTAATGAATAGTTAGATTTCTTCAGCTGGAGTAAGTCACTAATATGAGTTGGTGGTTCGTTGTGTAATGATTTAAAAACCATGGTCAAAACTTTGAATTCAATTTTGTATTTAATAGGGAACCAATGCACTTTCTGTAATCCAGGAGATATATGCTCGAATTTTGAAAGGCCAAGGATGACCTTGGCAGCAGAATTCTGGATGTTCTGCAGTGGCCTTATAGTGGAATCCGGAAGGCCAATCAACAATGCGTTACAATAATCCAAGTGTGATGACACCAAGGCATTTACATGCCTGACAAGGGAATCATGGGTCAGATATTTGCGAATCCTCTTTATGTTATATAATTGTAGAGACGCTATCCGACACTTTTCTGATATGTGTTTCTGATCATGTTAAGAGTGCTGTCCAACCGGACACCCAAATATTTGAAAAGAGAGGAAATTTCAACCGGATCATTTCCAACTCTGATTGATTCAACCTATAATTGTTCTATGGTATGACTTGATCCAAAAGCAATAAACTCTGTTTTCTCTTGGTTCATATTCAGGCCTCGCTGCAGGCGATTTTCTACCTTCCTGCACCAACTTTTCCAAGACATAATTCAATGTTAGCAAGTGTAAGTGATACTGACTCTTTCACGCCCGACAACCCCTACTGACGTGTGACGTCACATTGAATCCTCGAAGCTGTGGAGGCAGGTGGAGGTCATGTGATATTTGCGCGCCCTTTTCCTGATTTCATCACGCGTACACACCAAAAAACATTTCATTTTTGTAAGATCTGATATTGAGCGAGTTTAGTAATAAAAACTGTGCATAAATTGAAGATTTTAATGACTTGGAAGCAGAGAAACAAACGCTATGGATGCTAGCAGGTAAGCAGATCCTCTTCGATTTCACGAAAATCTCGTAGACCCGGAATTGCAACTCAACATTAATCTTTGAATTTCTTATCCATCTGCTGTGATATTCCAAAGATGTTTGATTTTATTTGGCAGCATAGGCTTCACAAACTTAGTTTCTTTGTTTGGGATAATTTGAAATGAAATTACCCATTTTCAAGAAGTGTTTAATCGTAAGACTCCCTTTAGATTTTTCTTTCGTTTCTTAAGACGAAAATTCATGATTTTCATTCAGGGTTGTTTTCTCGAGAAGTGACGAGTTTATTTGAAAAGCGAACTATCCTATACCATGCAAAATTTATTTTTCTTTCATTTGATATAGCATTTTGTATCTTTTAGGTTTCCGTTTCAGATCCTTTGAATTAGGCGCGGATCAACTTCGCTTCACAACTCCATTATTTTTGTTAGGCCAAGAAGTCTCCACCTAGACTTTTTGTCTCTTTCTCAATCATAAGTTCTCTATTTGATCGATAAGTTGGCATTTTCAGGGAACGACATTCGTGCTTTCTTCCAAAAACCAATTAAATTGTGATTCTGTAGCTTTTTCTGAACTCAGAGTTGCATTCCACCAGCATGTTGAATTGCTGCAATTCCGCTCGTCGAATATTACCAAAATTTAACTTTTTCATTCAAGGCCAATTTTCTTCCAAATGCTACGTCCTATGAAAGAGAAACCCTTCCTATGCCATGCAGAATTCATTTCTCTCTCTTTTGAGCTAAAGTTTGGTATATTTTTTGTTGTTGTGATGAAACCTATAAAAAAGGCGTGGGCTAACTATGAATTTTGTACCCATTATTTTGGTTAGGCCAGTCTGTCTCCATCTCCATTTTCAACGTTTTTGCGGCTTTCTGCCGCCTTGGTATCCAATTTTTTCGATTTTATCTCATTATATCCATATTTCCATGCAAAATCACTTCTCCCAAGAAATTTTGGCCTTATCTTGTTTCTAGGGTTTCTTTCAACTTGCACGCCATTCATTTACTTATCGCTCCGTCAAATTTAACGGAAATTGATCTGATTCATTAGGAGTGTATTTTCTTGCAGAAATGACAAGTTATAGAATAAAGAAACGTCCTAAGCCACGTAAAAATTATCTGCCTTTTTCGTGATGTAAAATATAACTTGCTTATTATTGGAGTTTGTGAGCCTATCAACTAGGCGCTGGTCAGGTTCATCTCTTGTTCCCTTCATTTTGGTTAGGCCAGTCAGTCTCCGCTCCAACATTTTATGCTCTCTCACGGCTCAGAAATGTTCTCTTAGTCTACCATTCATGTACATATCATCCATCATCTTACAGCTGAATATGCAATATCAAGCTCCTAGATTGTGTAAGTAGTAGTGTCATATTTTGTAAAATTCATTCCTATGACAAGAAATTTTTCTTCCTGAAGCGGCTCGTCGACCTGTTTGATGTTGGAAAAGTTGTGCCAAATAAGGGTCAACCAATACCATATGTGGGGTTTACCAGAAGAATTTACGACCTGTCTTCAAAAACAATTGATACCCGGTCATTTAAACTTTTGGAATGAAAACAAATTTGGGGTGAACAAAATCTCTGATAAATTTGCTACAAGTTTTGCTCAGGTTGGTTGATACAGGTCATATATTTCTTTTGCAAAAATCAGGCCAAAGTTCGAGAAAAATTATGCTCCTACAGAAACACTATTACCATCAGAACGAGGCTACGGAAGTCGAATGATGGGTTGTCGGCCGTGTCTTTGTCAGTAGATGATGTTGAAAACGGTGCATGATCATCTGCGTAACCCATTACAGAAATACTATTGTCAATGACATTGGATAAGGTACTTGCATATACAGAGTACAAGATGGGACCAGCACGTGATCCTTGTGGTACTCCAAATCTCAATTCCGATTTGTCTGATAAAACATTATCTGACTTTTAGGCTCTAAGCAGGAATTAAACCATTTCAAAGCTGCACCTGTCACTCGAAAATTTGACTCAAGGACTTTCATTAAGATTGAATGATCAACAGTATCAAAAGCTGCAGACAGTGCGAAAAGTGACACTTTGTGGTTATCCGCTGCAATGAACGAGTCATTTTGCACTTTGACAAGGGCAGTTTCAGTACTATACCGTTCTCTATAAGCAGATTGGTAACTAGGAAGTAAATTATGCTCTTTTAAGTGAGGTATGAAACCAAACAGTTCGGCTTTTTCAGTAACTTTAGAAATAAATTGTAAGTTGCTGACTGGTCTGTAGTTTTTGTTGATCAATTCTAAAGACAATTTCTTCAGAAAAGGTATCAGTAGAATTGCTATTGAGGCTGGTGTCCAGTTAATGGAATTTCCGAGAGGGCGGCAAGTTTGCGGCAGAAAATGTCGCTTGAAGTTTAGTAGTTACGTAGTTAGTTACGGCTCAGCAACCTTTTATGGTCTAAAATTCTAAAATAAGGTAGGGAAATTTAGTCGTGATTTTTTGTCATTGTTGAAGATTTCTTGAGAAAATCCGTCATAGTGTCAGAATGGAGTGGCCGATCTCAGTCAAGCAGATATTTCTGAATATGACTGCTATTGATAAATTTGCCAATATTATTGCCTTGATGTCTAGGGAGCAGTGGCCTTTCAAACGGTGATTGCTTTTCCGCCCGGTTGTATTTGAACGAGGGTAGTGTTTTTGTGCTCCCTTGATAATAATTTATATAACTTGGCTGTTCAGAGCTAACATAGAAAGTTTTTTTGGCTTTAAAGGGTCTCTTTCATCCACCGTCCAATGCAGCGTATAAATTTTGTTCACTCGACTCGGGCCTCAGACCTCAAAAAGCTTGGCGTTACACTTTTGAAGATTGCATACAGATTTATGAGACCCGGTATAATTGTATATAAAAAAGATTGTCTTCCATCCTCGAAACTAGGGCAACTGGAAGCTTAGTGTGTCCTAAAAAAATTTAATATATTCATTGCGCCCAGTATGGCTTTCAATTGAAGAGCAAAGTCCAAAATGAGTTTTCTGAAACCAGAGCAAATTCCAAAATGAGTTTTCTGAAGCCAGCAGAACACCTTTCTCAAACATTTTGCTTGACTTTGCAATTGAGAAACCTCGTTGGGCCTGGGCTTTGGTCTCACCATTTAAGTTATTAATTTTACAAAAATAACTAAAAAAAAAGAAAACCACATATTGTGAGCTAAGTGATACTCTGGAATAACACAACAAGTGAAAAATTGAATCCATAAGAGAAAAAGAAATAAATTTTCAGGTGATAGTACGGAGTTAAATTTTACTTGAACTGCTTAAAGGTGGAAATTCTTACAGAGTTAACAACTAATTTTATAGACTAAAAGCCTTGAAAGTGATATCTTAATGAATACCAAAAATGGCTGGGCTGAAAAACTCATAAACAAGAACAAAGACAGAAGTCTAGAAAATGAAAAGATATTGAACAATGTAAACTGGCAAGCAATAAGTTACATCCTTAAGAGAAGGCTTTCAGCTCATATAAACACAATCTATTATGGCAACTGCACTTTTCTACTCTCAAGGCCGCGTTTTAAAAACAGAGAGTAGAATTCAAAACAAGATGTGATTTGGCAGAAAGCAATCCAAAGTAGACATAGAGGATACTTTCGTGGAATGCAACTGACAACAAGTTAACGTCTAAGCCCTAAGTATAGCAGCTGCATTGTGGTTGTATTGAAGGGTTAGGGCATTACTTGATGCTGACATGAATCACATATCATTATGCTGTCGTGAGAACATTTGACTTAGTACATCGTCGTAGTTATCACCATTTGCAGTTTGATGCGAGTCTCGCTTGGATGAATGATAACTATGACTCATTGTTATCAGTCTATATGAACATGGAACAACCGTGTTAACTGCTACAAACATCAGCGAAGGTGCCTTAAGGCTGCTTGTCAGTCGTGAGTCTTTAAACTCGCCACAAATTCCGTAAAAACAATCATGAAGAAGAACTGTCTTCAAACGATACCTTGCTCAGCATAAGTACGGCATAGATTAATAACATTATCCATATTGCACTCTTTCATCAGATACACATGAGGTATGGTTTTCTTTGACTCCAAAAATTGGCTGGCAATGTTCTTCTTACTTTCGTTTACCATCACATCTTCATATCCTAAGTCAGACGTCGAGGTGGTCCTTTGTATTCCTTTTGTAGCTAAAAAAAGAAAATGTATGATATTTTCATTTCATTTTCATTTTAAATTGTTTAAACACAAAATCCCTTCAGCAATTTCAAAATAAGACAAGAAAAAAAAAGAACCTAATTACAATAATACATTATAATATGTACATATTTACAGTGTATCTACCTAAGACCTATTTAGACGCAGCTGCTCTTCCAGGGAGTCGTGTTTTTGTTTTCTTTCAGCTCTTGAAATAACATTTTAGTTGATTTTTGAATCTACTAAGTGTAGGAAGCTCTCTGATGCCAATGGGAATGTCGTTCCAAGCTTTCAGTGCCGAATAATGAAAGCCTTTCTTGACGTATTCAAGATTGTTTCTTGGGATTTGAAGGTCCCTGCAATTCCTTGTTATGTGGTTGGAGAGCTGGGTCCTTCGATGGTATTTATCCCAAAGGCTTTCGGGACATTGCCTGTTGATTATTTTGTATGTCATAACTGATCGATCGAATTTTATCAGTTGTTCAACGGTCAACCAGTTATGAGACCAGCCATCCTTTTGTCTGGCGTTATCAATGATAGAACGCGCTCTATCCTGCAGACGTTGGAGGGTATTTAATTTTGTTTTTGGAAGACTCCCCCAAATAACATTAGCATATCGCAGATGACTTTCAACAAGGGCGCGGTATACATGGTCAAGCTGAGATTGTGGAATAAGGTTTTTCAGTTTTCTTAGTGACCTTAGACCACCACTCATCTTCCCCTTCACTTTGCTGAGTTGGTTATCCCAATTCAATCCTTCGTCCACAACAACCCCTAGTGATTTTGTCTTTGCGACACGCTTTATTTCTGAATCATTAAGATTCAGTGGTTCCGAGACTTCAACGTCGTTGATTCTCCGTGGATGACCAATAATCATGTATTCGGTTTTTTTAGGGTTGGCACTTAGCTTGTTTACTCTCATCCATTCCGAGATGTTTCTTAATTCTCTGTGGGCATTTGTAATCAAATCATCAACGTTGTTAGCTGTTAAAGTGACATGCGTGTCATCTGCATACATACTAGCCCTAGAGAACTCTAAACATTTTTCGAAGTCATTTAGATAGATGATAAATAGGAGTGGTCCCAGGCACGACCCTTGCGGTATGCCACATGTTACCAATCTAGCCCAAATGGAGCATGGAGCAACGTTTGGCGATGACTGTTCTCAGGAAAGTACGAAATTATGTTTAGATCAAGTTTACAGTTTAGATCAGTTGTCCGGATTTTCTCCATTCTAAACTTTGCTTATGATCTGCCAGCCAGCTATCCTTCACGACCTTCGGCAATTTCCTCATTGCAGCAAACCATCAACAGCAAGCTCAACAGCAAAAGAAATTGAAGCAAGAGCTGTTGAAATAAACTTGCACAATATCAAATGGTTACTTGTTGGCATCTACCGTCCACCCACCCAATCAGAGGGTTTTTTTCTTGGAGAACTACGTAAAAATATTGAACACTTCTGTACAAGATATGAAAATTTCTTAGTAATAGGTGACTTCAATCTTAGTGAGGCTGATGTTTCTTTGCAGGATTTTATGCATGATTTGAATCTTGAAAATGTTGTAAAAGAGCCAACTTGCTTTAAATCTGATAACCCAACATGTATCGACTTAATACTTACAAGTGACACTAGAAAGCTTTCAAATGTAAAAACGATTGAAACTGGGCTATCGGATTTTCATGCAATGGTGGCCACCGTATTAAGAGGTAGTTTTCGTAAAAAAGGCCCTAGGATTGTCACCTACCGAGACTACAATAGATTTGATAATGTCACTTTTAGAGAGAAGGTTGCAGAAGAGTTTAACTCAAACCCTCTAACAATGCAAGATTTCAATTCCTTTAATTCCATGATTAAGTGCATACTAGATAAAGAGGCACCTTTGAAAAAGAAATACCTTAGGGCGAACGATGGACCTTTTATGACTAGGGAGCTCAGGAAGGCAATCATGAAGCGCACTAGGCTAAAAAACAGTTTTAATAAAATGCGAACAAATGAAAACCGGGCAGCTTACAAGAAGCAGAGGAATCTCTGTGTTAAAATTCTTCGTCAAAATAAGAAACTTTATTATGCTCAACTTGATCCAAAGGTTGTCAGTGACAACAAGAAGTTTTGGAAAACTGTGAAACCCTTGTTTTCAAATAAGATTCAAAGTAGCTCTAGTATCACCCTTATAGAAAACGATGTACTAGAATCAGATGAGGGTAAAGTTGCTGAAATTATGAATAACTATTTTGTAAATATAACAGACACCTTGGGCATCTCCTGTAATGAAGACTCCCCGGACAATCTTGATGAGGATCCGTGCTCAAGGATAATAAAGCATTTTCAATCACACTCTAGTATTCTCAAAATACAAGAATCTGTCCGTAGCGCCAAAAAGTTTTCATTCAGGAAGGCCACAGTTGAAGAGATGTTGAAACAGCTGCAAAATTTGGATTCTAAAAAGGCTTCACCACAGGAGTCAATCCCTTCAAAAATATTAAAAACTAATGCTGATCTATTTTGTTTCCCTCTTACTGAGTTTTTCAATAAACTAGTCGAAGAAGGCAGCTTCCCAAATGACTTGAAGAATGCTGATGTATCTTCACTTTTCAAGAAGGATGATAATATGTGCAAGAAAAATTATAGACCAATAAGCCTTCTACCTGCAATATCGAAATTATTTGAGCGCCTTATGTACAATCAATTGTATGACTACATCAAACAGTTCTTTTCACCGCTCCTAGGAGGGTTTAGACAAGCATACAGTACGCAGCATGTCTTGCTGAATTTCTTACAATGTTGTAAGAATAGCATTGACAACAAGGGGCTTGCCGGGGCACTTCTCATGGATCTTTCAAAAGCATTTGACAGTGTAAATCATGATCTTTTAATAGCGAAATTGAATGCCTACGGACTTAATATGGATGCACTTAAGCTTATCAAAAGTTATCTCTCAAAGAGACATCAGCGAGTGAAGGTGAATAGCTCTTTTAGCGCTTGGAAAGAAATTAAAATTGGAGTTCCTCAAGGTTCGGTCCTGGGGCCTTTACTCTTCAATGTATTTATGAATGACATTTTCCTGTCTGTAAGATATACTAACATTTGTAACTACGCTGATGATACCACTATCTTTGCATGCCATCCAATTCTTGAAACAATTGTTAGACAATTAGAAACGGACGGTACTGTGGTTGCAAAATGGTTTTCTGACAATTACTTGAAATTAAATGATGACAAGTGTCACCTCATGATATTTGGTGAGAAATGCTCCAGAGCAACAGTTACAATCGGAAATTCGACAATTGATGAAAGCGATTATGAAAAACTGCTAGGCGTAACTTTTGATAAGAAACTAAGCTTCAGAAAACATGTTGAAGATTTGTGCAAAAAGGCCAACCAGAAGCTCCACGCACTTGCTCGCTTATCCGCCTATATCGATCCTATTAAATCTGAAATCTTAATGAATTCTTTTATTAAGTCACAGTTTAATTACTGTCCACTTGTGTGGATGTTCCATGACAGGGTGTTAAACTCAAAAATAAATCGCATCCAAGAAAGAGCATTGCGACTGGTATGCAAAGGTAGTGATACTGAGTTTGAAAAGCTGATGAAAAATACTTTAACCACTCATCAGCACAATCTGCAGTTGTTAATGATTGAGATATACAAGACAAAAAATAATTTGAATCCATCCTTCATGCGGGATGTTTTTACCGAGAAAGAAAATCGTTACAAGTTAAGAAGTGAAAATCATTTGCAACTGCCAATGGCAAAGACAACAACATATGGAATAGAAAACATTCAATACAGAGGTTGCCTTTTGTGGTCCACTCTGCCAAAAGAAATCAAAGACTCAAACACACTCTCTGAATTCAAACAAAAAATAAAACTATGGGATGGGAGTTCTTGCGTCTGCAGATTGTGCAAAACTTTTGTCAAAGACTTAGGGTTTTTATGAATATCTTTAATTTTTTCGAACATTGTAAATAGGGTTAGGGTTGTTGGCGTTAATTAGCTTTAGCTATTTTTTATGTTGCCAACTGTAAACAAATTGTTAATAATAATAAAACAAATAAACAAATTGTTAATCATTGGACTCAACAACAATCATTTTGAAAGGCGTTAAAAGTCTCTGATAACTCTTTTAGCATTTCGCACGATTCTAAATTGATTTTTTGCATCATGGGGTAATATGGGCACATTTAGGCTTGACAGGGAATTTATTGTAACAATCTAGCAAACTGGGTAACCGAGACTTTTGAAGTGGATATGACTTCTACGATTGTTGGTCGTCAATTTAAGCCTTGGGCACATTTTCGAAAATTTGTGGTTGTCACGTGATCGATGACGTAATTACTTCCCGGTCAGTAAATATTAATGACAGCATCTTTAAAATTTGAGTATACCATTCGAAAGAGCATGCAAAACTGAGTCAAAAATTATAAAACACTTAATCAAACGTCGAACAATTTTTTTGAGACACCCTGTATACGATAAAGAGGCTAGCAGCGATTAAGAGGTTAGAAAACAGAAAGACAGCCACGTTTTCAATTGCGCGATGTGACGTTCCTTCGCGCAGATCGCTTCATTGAATATGTAATTTCACAAGGAGCTGGCCAAAAATAACGAGAACAAGTATGATACAGTATTCATAACAGAATTAATTTTGGATTCTGTCATCAATCCTGGACAGGGAATTTATTGTAACGATCTAGCAAACTGAGTAACCGAAATTTTTGAAGTGGATATGACTTCTATGATGATTGGTCGTCAATCTAAGCCTTGGGCACATTCTCGAAAATTCGTGGTTGTCACGTGATCGAGGACGTAATTACTTCCCGGTCAGTGAAATATGAATGACAACATTTTTTAAAGCCGAGTATACCATTCGAAAGAGCATGCAAAACTGAGTCAAAAATCATATTCTTTGACTTATTGTTTTGAAATTATAGCAGTTTCAATTTTCTATGACGTCATCAAAATGGCCGCCACCGGACTTTTAAAGAGCACTCTTTCATCGTGTGCGCTCTATTAAAAACAGAGAAATGGATGTGAGCTGACGTACCGTTGTAATCGTGAATAAGTGGACTCCCGTTTCGTTTTGCATGCGTCATTGAAAGCAACAGACGTAATTATCATCTCCAAAGATACCAATGTCTTGATCCTTCTCATATGAACTTATTGAAAGCTTTCTGTTTGTAAAAGGTGGCTTTTTGAGTATGACCTTGATAAATATGCTGACATAGGAGTAATTCACCAATTTCTAGGAAATGATCTTTGTCAAGCTCTTCCAGCAATACATGCAATATCAGAATGGGACACAACTTCCTACTTCTTCAAGGCTGGGAGAATTAAAATAATCAAAAAGTTGTCAAGTTCTCCATCGAAATGCTAGATGCTAGAATCATTTGCTCAGCATCAAAGCCTTAAGTATAACAAAATCGTCAATGTAAAAGAGATCATGAGGACAATTGTTTACAGTGGCAAGGCTGACGCTAGTTTTGTGGAAACGAGAATCCGACTACATACAGAAATAATATAAAACTCTTCGTTGTCCATTCCTCCTCTAGATCCAGATTCAGTCGAGCAAGCCATTAGACGAGGAAATGACCATATATTCCACTGAGTTCGCTGTTGGGAAGTTAACATTGTGGCAATTAGCTTTGACGACCACGGCTGGGAATGGTACAAGGGAATGGTAGATCCCATCTAGTTTAAAGTAAAGCAGCTGTCTCCTTCACTTTAAACAAGCAGAAAGAAAATAGCGAAGAATCTCAAATATGATAGCGATGGCGATGCGGAGATGAGTGATGATGAGATACAGGGTCAAAAACTCACTTCAAAGAAGAGAGAACACCACCAAAGGGATGCATTGCCCAATTGCACATATGGATTATGATGGGGATAGCCAAATGACAAGAAACGAAATCATAGACAACTCGAACAATTCAAGAGTCGATGAACACGAAAGTAAATGGGAAGTTTCAGACTTTTCTTCCAGTGGGGACTCAATGGATGAATGGTTGCCTTGATTTAGTAGTACTGTGATATTGGAGGATGGTAGCAAAGAGGGCAGCTAGTTTCGGCACATCTGAAGCCGAACGTCTGTTTAGAATACATTTTGGCTGTTAAGAACTGTTTTAATAGAGCGCACACGTTGAAAGAGTGCTCTTTAAAAGTCTGGTGACGGCTATTTTGATGACGTCATAGAAAATTTAAACAGCTATAATTTCGAAACAATAAGTCGAACAATATAAGTGTTTGATAATTTTTGACTCAGTTTTGCATGCTCTTTCGAATGGTGTACTCGGATTTAAAAAACGTTGTCATTGATGTTTCACTGACCGGGAGGTAATTACGTCATCGATCACGTGACAACCACGAATTTTCGAGAATGTGCCCAAGGCTTAGATTGACGACCAATCATCGTAGAAGTCATATCCACTTCAAAAATTTCGGTTACCCAGTGTGCTAGATCGTTACAATAAATTCCCTGTCCAGGATTGATGATAGAATCCAAAATTAATACTGTTATGAATGCTGTATCATACTTGTTCTCGTTATTTTTGGCCAGCTCCTTGTGAAATTACGTATTCAATGAAGCGATCTGCGCGAAAGAACGTCACATCGCGCAATTGAAAATGTGACTGTCTTTCTGTTTTCTCACCTCTTAATTGCTGCTAGCCTCTTTATCGTATACAGGGTGTCTCAAAAAATTGTTCGATGTTTGATTAAATATTGAAAAATAAGGACAACATGAACAGGCTCATGGAAAGATAACCCTGTTCCTAAGATCATGAAATAATTTTAGAGACTAAAATCTTCCACATCGGTTGAAAATTCACTGAGTTACGAGCTCTCGAAGGTCAAAAATATGAGACAGCTGAAACCAGAGACCCCCCAGATTACTTGTATTGCAAAAAGCTCAAAGACGGAGGTAAGAGAAGCCTATCCAATGTCATAACTATTAAATCTGAAGCTTCGGTTAAGTTGCTTGGTGTAAATCTCGACCATCAACTAAACTTTGACCTCCACATATCTGATCTTTGCAAAAAAGCAGCAACCCAACTAAATGTACTGAAACGACTTTTCTTGGTTTCGCAGAGAAAAAGGTATTCATTCAAAGCTTTGTCTTTTCTAACTTTAACTATTGCCCCTTAGTATGGTTCTTCTCGTCAGCTAGATCTAAGGATAAGATCGAAAAAATACAGGAGAGAGCACTTCCTTTTCTTATGATGACCATAATTCTTCTTATGAAGAATTAATTGGCAAATCACAACAATGCACAATGCATGTAAATAGGCTTAGAAACCTTTTCATTGAGATTTTCAAAACTGTAAACCAGCTAAATCCTGATTTCATGCAAAATATTTTCGAAACAAGAGCCTCAAATCGACCTTCACGTCGTCCAAATGATTTACAGCACTACAGGCCAAACCAGACAATGTTCGGTTCAAATAGTCTCAGGTCTCTTGGGCCGCAGATTCGGAATCGTTTGCCAGACGACATAAAGTCAGCCGAAAATCTGGTCCAATTCAAAAGGCTAATCAAGAGCTGGGATGGGGCCACATGCAGGTGCAATGTATGCCTTCGAAATCAATCTTCCATATCGTGTATATCAATGAAATAATCGAATGAGACTAGTTATTTTAGCTAAAGATATTTCGATTCAAATAAGATGACACATACCTCTCGTTGATATCAGAGCAAACCAAATACGACTTCTAAAGTAAAGTATTTCTTGCGATCATTCTCAAAATTCCTTAACATTGCACAGGTCCAAAAACAGTGGTTCAAAACAAAATCGGTGAGAGACTGAATCTGTTTCCTAAAAGCATCCATATGCTTGACAGTTAGGTTATCGAATACCTGGTTGAATCCCACTTGGTTCGCCCTGAAACAATTGAGAAATAACAGAAACGACGGCCTATGGGATTTTTACCAAAAATGCCATTTTGAGGCCTCTGGTTTCAGCTTTCGCACAAATTTGAACTTCAAAAGCTTGTAACCCCATGAATTTTTATCGGATTTGCAAGATTCTTGTGTCAAAAATCAATTCAAAATCTCAGGAAAAGGGTGAATTGTCCAAAGGTCCATTTAGCGTATCGTTAGTTTTTAGTATTTAATCAAACGTCGAACAATTTTTTTGAGACACCCTGTACATGGGCAACAAAATGGCGACACAGAGACCAAAGGTGGCCTTAATTATCAGAACAGTTTGGAATTGGACAGCTCAACATATGAAACATAGGTAAGAATTTGAGTCAGTAGATAATAAATTTCCTTCGTAGGATTTATCATACCAACCCCGGACCTGTCCTTTAAAAGAATCAAAATTCAAGTAAAACTATTAAGACAGCAATGAAAGAAAACTTCGTGAAAGAAAATCTCGGATCTTTAAGTTGGTGCGAAAGCTGAAACCAGAAGCTACTCAACGGCCTTAGCGATGAAAGTAGCATAGGGGAATTGCTTGCCTTGTATTATACACCCTGCAGTGACGTACTACAAGGAGATACCCATATACTTCATACAACTAATACCTTAATAACGAAGGATGCAGAACAGAAATATTCTTCGTGGAACAAAACTAGTTTGATTACATATCGGGTAATGTTTACCGGGTAATGTAATG
Source organism: Aurelia sp. 3 sensu Dawson et al. (2005) (assembly GCA_964020215.1). Lineage (NCBI taxonomy): Eukaryota > Metazoa > Cnidaria > Scyphozoa > Semaeostomeae > Ulmaridae > Aurelia > Aurelia sp. 3 sensu Dawson et al. (2005). The sequence continues at coordinate 12,346,001 of OZ026584.1, forward strand.
TTTGTCGGACAACTCACCTTCCCTTGACTTTTTAATTTGTTTGGTAGCGGTGGCCGCTGTTGCTTTTACTTTCACTGCATGCGAGTCTGTTTCCTCTTTCTGATATTTGATTTCAGGTTTAGTTAGTTTATTTGCATCAATGAATCGTAATACATCTCCTTTCAAAATGTGTCCCTTCGGTCCAGTGGCAGGAATGGTTCCTTTAATTAAACCAAAAGCTTCAACAAGGAGCCGTGCTGCAGGCAGCATTGGTGCATTTGTAGATATGCTCTCACCATTTGATTTCGTTGAATCTAGAAGATCAAACTGTCACGTATCAACTCTACCATATAGAATGGCTTACAACTCCAATAAATCACACAGGTTTTGCAAGCGCATCATGATTGCTACGACGACACAAACTGCCAGCCTGCAACGAATATCGAAATTTCGATAGCACCTTTGATCCAACTTGAAATATCGATCGCACTTTTATTGCATCTGTGAATGAATTCGAATGTAGAATGGTCACTGTTATCATCAAATCTTGACAAGGTTCCGCACTCCCACCCCCACCCACTTCTCTCTCTCCCTCTCTCCATCTATACGTTCCGACAAGCAGCAAAAGCCCATCTTCTGAACAATTCTGCTTTAGAGATTTATTCATTTCTCAAAAACTTTGCGAAAGGTATGACAGAGCAATGCTTGCAATCGAAAGGTAAAAGAATAACGAAAATATTTTACTTTGCAAGCGTAGCGACAGATTCATTTAAACATTTGTTTTGGGCTTATCGATTCAACGTAGGATGTCGTTCTGCATAGTTATAGCAGTCAAGATTTGTGTAAATCGCAGCACAATTCCTAACCACTGCCTCAATAAGACTTGTAAATATATTTCCATATTTTCTCTTCAATTTCAGAAATGCGAATTTACTTTAAAACCATTGAATAATCCTTTAATTTTCTTTAGCAGTATCTTCACCTAATGTGTTTATATGAACGGTGACCCAACAAGGTGAAAAATTATGAAAAGACTTTGCAAAATTCTTTTTGTGCATTTGTATCAAGGATAAAATCAATCCGAGACATATTGGAAACTCTTGAAATAGCTTTGAATTTGAGGGAATTTGTTCTGTTAGAAGTCCCCCGGTTTTAAAGCATAAACGAAATCATTGAACTTTCACCCCGCAACAAAACTTAGATTTGTCGTCTACTTCTCTGCCAAAGCTCTTCGATCATGTCAACTCGAAACCTCATAAGAATCGTACGGAATAGCTTTTGGCTAAAATATCAATATTTTGTAAAATGCGATTGGTCACAACATATTTTCCATGTCTCCATTTCGTAATCTGCCTCCAAAAAGAATAAAACAAAATGAAAATCTATCGAGCTTATTTGGTCCGCAACACATTTAAATGTGATCGAATATATAAACAGAAAATTTCAAGATTTGTAACAGAATCAAGTTTTGGTGAATTTTCAAACAGTCTCATTGTTTATGGAGTCGCCCGGTAGGACTTTGCGAAGTTTGAAGGGAAAGTCTTATGTAGGGAAAAATAAAAATGGAAACTTTACTAAACAGATTACTTATTTTAGAAGTAGACTATTTCATTTGCTACGTAGCTTGGTTAAAAATCTCAGGTACTGTTTCAATACCTTTATAGTTAGGCCTTTGGGACCTTGATGGGGATTCATAACACGACACTTTCTGCAATGGGCAATAAGTGAGACCTAAAATTTCATTTCAAAAGAAAATAACTCCTTCTGTATGCCGTAGCTTTTCCAATACGTCGTCGAAAGGAAACAGGAACATAACATATAACTGTAGGTAAAGAAGCTTAGATCTTCCTATCAAACTTGGAGAATTTCTGGATTAGCATCCGAGGTAAAGATCTAGCAAAAGACAAGGAAAGTCTTTGCGACTAAGTTTTATGAAGTAAATCCATGCCTCTGAAATCGAGTCTATACACGTGAACCACCATAAATAAGCATTTCTCGACTGCCATGACTGCGCAGAGGGATATCCTTTTCAGTGTCCAATGTTCATTGAGAAAGTAAAGAATTTCACATGGAATGAGGGGTGGCATTGTAAAACAGCAATTTGCTGCTCAATGAAGCAGAAAGCAGAATCACCTTAACCAACCAGCTGATATAAAGATTAGGTGTTGAGAAAATGTTTGAGCATTGTAGCAGCACTCCTAGAGAGCTTTCCCAGAAGTTATTTGGCTACAGGAATTTCTCTCTTCCTGTCAAAGATGCTAACTTTTTCACCACTATGAGCTCTCTTCAAACGTAATACCAACCAAACAGATCAAAAGTCGGCGGAAATTTCCGCTGCAACAAAAGGGATTATAGCACATTTCCACACTGCATACAATTATGTACAGCAAAGATAATTCATTTCCATCAAATTTATTGCTGGAAAGATTTCCTTTGAAGTTTGCGCTCGATTTTTTCAGCTACAAAAATGGGAGAAGGCATAAGGAGGCCAAAAAGTAGATCAGTCGACTATTGATGAGTAACTGTGAAGGAATTTCTGAAGAGTTCGCATGGCAATGAACAAGACGCAACAGACATAAGAGAAACTACCAACAGTGGCGTACCAGAAAAAGTATCCACGATTTGAAAATTGTACAATGAAAGTCATAGAACTCCCTCTAGTGGTTCGTTTAGCTCAGTTTCCAGCATTTATTCAGAATTTATTACGCACAATCATCATCTCGTTTCAAGAATTCCCAAAACTTGCTTCTATGGCTTTGGCTGCAACTATAAGTGACTTGCTCAATTAATCCAAATGCGTTTTTTTTTCATTTCATCATTATTTAATGTTGGTAATATCTAATAGTCAACAGTATATATATACATATATATATACTATTGCATTAACTAATTTAAACCAACCAACTAAAAAACTAAAATAATTACATAATATACAACAAAATATAAGGTCCTATTAACAACATAATTTGCAGCTGCAGTTTGCCCCGTTCCATGTTTTTATTTTCTCTTTGAAAGCTGCCACATTTTCACATGTTTTTATATCGTCACTTAAAGTGTTCCAAAGAATGCTGCCTCTGAAGGTAACAGAGTGTCTTCCAAAGGGGTGAGTTTTTATTTGTGGCAATTTAATAAAGTTTTTAATCCTCAGATTGTATTCAATTTGCTTGGTGATGAAAAAATCCCAGAGGTATGATGGATTCAGCGAATTCAGAGTCTTAAATACCTCTAACATCAGTTTTTGAAGATTCTTAATGTGTATTGTTGTATCTGCCACTCTTTGTAGATACAACTCAAACGATGCATCATATTCCTTATGGAGCACCCTTAGTGCACGTTTATGTGTTTTGTTGATCTCGTTATTTGCAGCTTCAGAAGAGAGCATCCAAATTAAAGGGCAATAGTTGAAATTGGCCAAAACTGTTGTCTTACACAAGAGTTTTGCTTGTGTGTCATCAAGATAGTTCCTAAGTCTTGAGAATCCACTCACTTTTTTGTTTACTTAACCGCAAAGTTCAAGAGTATGTTTGTCAAAATTCAATTTAGAATCAATAGTTACTCCCAATAGTTTGACTTGTTGGCATTGGTTGATGATTTGATCATCAATGCGTAAACACATTTGCTGATCACTCTTAACTCCTAGAAACATGAGTTGGAATTTTTCCGGGTTTGCTACCATTCTGTTTTCGGTAAACCACTGTAAAACAGAGCTCACGTCATTTTCCAAGCTATTTTTCACTTCTTCCAGGGTCTCACTTCTTGCGTATATTGTATCATCATCTGCAAAGTTGCAGCAGATTTCTGATTCCAAGTCAATTAGGAATAGGTCATTGATGAAAACTTTGAATAGCATCGGTCCAAGGACCAAGCCTTGTGGTACTCCTATCTTGATTTTTCCACGGGAACTGTAGGAGGACCCCACTTTAACTCTTTAGCTGCGGTCTGTCAAATAGCTATACATAAGTTTGAGGCTATTGCTGTCGAATCCGTAGGCTTCCAATTTAGCTATCAGTAGGTCATGCATGATACAATCGTAGGCCTTGGAAAGATCCATTAATACTGTACCAATAATCCCCGAGGCATTGAGGCATTTTCGCCTCAATTACTCTTAGTAGTGCATCTTGCGCACTATAACCTTTTCTGAATGCAGATAAGAGAGTTGACAATTTATTCTCAACAAAAGCATTAATTTGCGAGCCTATCAACCGTTCAAAGATTTTTGATATTGGAGGTAGTACACTTATTAGCTTATATTTTGATCTATCTGTTTGTACTCCTCTCTTATAGCCAGCAGAAACATCAGCTACCTTCAGATCATTAGGAAACTTGCAATTGTTTAGTGCTGCATTAATACAGTCTGTTAAGTACGGGATCAAAATGTCTTTGCTATTTTGAAGTATATCTACAGGTACATTTCCATTGTTAGATTTACTTGGATCGATTGCATCTATTTGATCCATCACGTCCCATGGGTACACATGCGAAAATTCAAACCTATCTGTTTGTCACAATGAGGCTTTAATTGCCTTGATGCCTGGGTGATTCTAGTACCTTTCTACGGCATTTGTTACCATTGTATCGAGATCCTTTGTAAAACTATCTTCAGGAGCACCCAGTCCTAGAGAGTCAGTTATGTTTAAGAAATATGCATCTAAAACAATTGAGCCTCAGAAACTAAATTGAGCCTTAGTAAGATAATGGAGTTCATGTTTTGGATACAACGCTGTTCCTGTGCAATTTTTCAAACAGCGGATGCATATTCTGGCTCACCCTGTAAAAACCATTATTCAAATCTTCTCTTGCTCAACATATACCATAAGTTTTAATGCATGTAAGCTAATGCATCCATTGACAACTTTCTGCACTGATCGTAGCTCTGAATAACTCGCTAGGCCCATTTAAGAACATGAGCAGAATCGAGCAGGGAAATACTTCAAAATATAAACATGCTCGACCATTCTTGCGGTCTTATACCCCCCCCCCCCCCATTCACATCGACACAGTTAAACGAGCCTTATCAAGGTCATGCTAATTTCAAAATGTACTTGATTTGTTGAACCGACAAACAAGAACGCAATGTATCTGTAATTGAAGAATTGTTTCAGTGTTAATGCACATAATGCCTGCCAAAGATCAAAATTTAGCTCAAAATTTGAACGTAAGTATTTCTATGAAGAATACTGAATGGAAGAAATTACCAATGACAGGAATGTCTTCAAATTGTTCTTCTGATTTCGTATCTTTGTCTGAGTTAATGATCCCTTCCAAAACGCTTGTCAGATTTTCATGTATAGATTCTTCAACAGCATCTAGGTGCTCCTGCTCATCTAGTTTCATATATTCCAGGCTTTTGCCTTTAAATGATGACAACTGGTCAATATTTTGCTCTGTTAATGACAAGTTTGCCACCAACTTATCATTGTTTCCTCTTTTTAGAAGCCATTCTCCACAGTTGAACATATAACGACTGCCACTATGATCTTTTATTGTCACCTGAAATAAAAAATGCATTCCAGCTATAGACATAAAGATAAAAACAAAGTGTATGAAACATAAACAGTTCCACATACTATATATTTCTCAACTTCTTCTTTTCTTTCTTGAGTAGCAGTCGACCACGTTAGAACTTGTTCCAGTTTTTACAACGTACCCCTTGTACATTACTTGATTACGGAGTTTGAAAATATCCTCATATGAAATTTCTAACCCTACAATCGGTTTTACCACTCGAACCTTAGTTCAGACAGAAATGATAAGACCTCTCAAGAACAGTTTTGACCTGCAAAATTGATACTAAATCCTGTTTCTTCTAAGTGAACGAGAAAAATAATGACTGAGTATCTTGCAGGTAAAAACTGTTCCTGAAAGGTCGTATTACAGCTGGCTGATTTCTCAAGGATTCATGGAGTCCAACCTGAGATTAAAACGCAAACTATTGTCGTTAAACTTGCCCTCGTCTTCCTCGCAGCAATAGAATTTGACCAACTTAAGACATATTTCCCTTGAAGGGGTGTCACTTATACTAAGATGAATCAAATAATACTGGCAGATCACTATGGTAATTACACATGTTAATATTGTGAAAGTCCAACTTACAAATTCTGAAAAAGTTGATTCAGATGCGACGACCCCCTTTTTCCGTTTCCGTCGCTCAATTTTATCAAACTTGTGCTCATTTGGTAACTTCATTTATAGGCTTTTAGAAAATGCTTTATTTGTTTTGGTACGACAAGCATGTCGAGAGATACTTGAGGCTCAAATTGGGTTGCTGTTTATAACACATCTTGTATAAGATGGTGTGTTATTCAAATAGGTGGAGCACAGATGAGGACGAGGAAACACGCCTTCTTTCAACAGATCAGACAGATCAATATTCAGTTGAAAGTAATTGGCTAGAATGAGATATACAGAATACCTTCTCAAGAAACCAAGCAGGAGCTAAACCTGTGTTGTCATGTCTCACGTTGACTTGCTTCAAAATCCCCAAATCAGCAGCAGCAATTTTGTATCTGTTAACCCTGGAAGCAAATTAAGACAACTTTTTCAGTAGAGCAATAATCGTTGACACATTTAAATACTGGGTGAGACAATATAAATAATCCCAGTTTGAAGAACCACCATTCCCCGAATATAAAGATGAATATATTGGCAAACATACCACTTAGCAAACATATTCAAACAGACCTCGAAATTTACCTGCCTGAAAATCCCGAAATTTACTCCGTTCTGAAATTATGAGGAATTTTCTCTAGAGAACCCTTTCAAGAAGTCTTCAAAACAGGCTTTCTGCCTTGTATCAGTGAGTTCAACACATTCTAACATGTTTCATCCTCTCAGGAAGACGAAGTCTTCCGCTAAATGTTGCTCTGCCCCAAGGGATGATATTTTTCATCCTCCAAAAGGGATAAAACGTGCTGAAGCATTTACACGTCATTGCTATGAGGTATAGACAAGCGAAAGATTTGGTCGTGATGTCATGCAGTTTTTAGGGGCTTCTTGGAAAGGATTCCTCGAAAAGATACCTTGTGATTTCAGAACAGAGTAGCCGATTTCAGGCAAGTAAAATTTAGAATATAGTTGAAAATTTTATTGCAAGTGTCACGACGAACAGTTTCATTTTTATTAACTCTCAGGATGCTCAGGATGACATGATAAAAAGACGACAAATCCAGTAGAAAAATTGACAATCCAGTGATTACGACATATCCAAGTTAGTGACAATCCAGTAGTTACATTATTAAATAAATTAAGACATGATCAATTATTTAGAACGTTTCGGCACTCGAACTCGTGCCATCCTCAGCTAATAAATCAAAATACACGTGCTGTTTATATAGCACTGATTATAAAACCTGTTTAACTGGTCAGTCAAGACAACTTAGAAAAACAAGTGAGTGGTAAACAAGCCAAATACCCCAGGGATCAGAACAAAACGAGGGGTATTGATGAGTTTTGAGCGTTAAGGGACGGTCTGTCACGCAAAATTAATAAACTCTCAAAAATCAATAGATCATATTCATTGTTGGCCTTCTCAAGAATAGTAAAATTTTCTAAATTCGCACAATGGCCTGTTTGTTTAATGTGTTCGCTTATGGCCGAAGATGATGTCTTGATAGGCTGACCTTTTTTACCTATTCCCAAATGTTCCCTACTTCTAATTAACAAGTGGCGAGATGTTTTACCTATGTAACAGGCCTGGCAGCCTGAGCACGAATACTTATAAACCACATGGGAGCAAACATTCTTAGGAATACGATCCTTAAATGGGAAAAAGTTTTCAATACGTCTTCCTGATCGAAAAACAACTCGAAAGTCTACGCAGGGGTAAGCTTTGTAGCTACGCTACGCAGGGGTATACCGTAGATATGTTGATGATACTTATTGTTTATTTGAAAAAGTAGAGCATGTTGAAAAGTTTCTGGCGTATCTTAACGGACAGCATGTGAATATTAAATTTACTTTTGAAATTGAAGAAGAAAACTCGCTACCCTTCTTGGATGTTTTGGTCACTTGGGACGGTTCCGCTTTCGCTACTGATTTATTTCGTAAGAAAACATTCACTGGGCTCTATACGGACTTTGGCAGTTTGACACCCCGGGGGGGGTACTTCACTATAGATTCATACGGGGGTGTGCGCCGCAAGGATTTCTGTTACGACCCAATCCCAGAAATTTGGTCCGATATTGATACCCAATCCCAGAAAATTTGTCAGATATTGATACCCAATCGAAGAAGTAACAAAAGCAATTCGACGTCAAAAGGATAAGGGATAGAGGGCTGGGAACGGTTATTTTGGTTCCAAGTGGCCATTGGAACGAGTTTCTGATCTGAGGACGTTTTTCAACACAAAAATACTTGAAATCAGTTCACCTGAAACTGACCACGTGTTGCTCGAAAATTTATCCAGTTGTACTTTCATTCAACACCCATTACAGAATTTTGAGTAACCCCCAATCCCAGAAAATTCCGAGTGAAAGTATACCCCAATCACAGAAATTTTCCAGTAAAAGGATACCCCAATCCCAGAATTTTCAGGCCAAAAACTACCCAAAACTGGCGCACATCCCCGTCTTACCCAAAGTGAAGTACCCCCCCCCCCCGTTTGACACCAAGCAATTACAAGACCAATCTTATTACGGTCTTGGTGTATCGTGCTTTTCATATATGCTCTACTTACATTAGCTTTCATAAGCAATTATTATTTATTAAAGAAGTATTGCACGATAATTGTTACCCTAAATATTTAGTTGACCGTTTTATTAAGAGGTTTTTGAATAAACAATTTGACCCTAGGCCTAAGTCTACTACGGTCCAGAAAATGCCCTTGTGCTTTTATATGCCCTATTTAGGTCAAATCAGCCTTCAACTTAGGCGCAAGATTTCCAGATTATTACGCAAAGCTTACCCCTGCGTAGACTTTCGAGTTGTTTTTCGATCAGGAAGACGTATTGAAAACTTTTTCCCATTTAAGGATCGTATTCCTAAGAATGTTTGCTCCCATGTGGTTTATAAGTATTCGTGCTCAGGCTGCCAGGCCTGTTACATAGGTAAAACATCTCGCCACTTGTTAATTAGAAGTAGGGAACATTTGGGAATAGGTAAAACAGGTCAGCCTATCAAGACATCACCTTCGGCCATAAGTGAACACATTAAACAAACAGGCCATTGTGCGAATTTAGAAAATTTTACTATTCTGGAGAAGGCCAACAATGAATATGATCTATTGATTTTTGAGAGTTTATTAATTTTGCGTGACAGACCGTCCCTTAACGCTCAAAACTCATCAATACCCCTCGTTTTGTTCTGATCCCTGGGGTATTTGGCTTGTTTACCACTCACTTGTTTTTCTAAGTTGTCTTGACTGACCAGTTAAACAGGTTTTATAATCAGTGCTATATAAACAGCACGTGTATTTTGATTTATTAGCTGAGGATGGCACGAGTTCGAGTGCCGAAACGTTCTAAATAATTGATCATGTCTTAATTTATTTAATAATGTAACTACTGGATTGTCACTAACTTGGATATGTCGTAATCACTGGATTGTCAATTTTTCTACTGGATTTGTCGTCTTTTTATCATGTCATCCTGAGCATCCTGAGAGTTAATAAAAATGAAACTGTTCGTCGTGACACTTGCAATAAAATTTATATTCTGGCTGCGATTCCCTAAACATAGTTGAAAATGTTCACTATTGAATGACATATTTGCCAATATATCATCTTGATATCCAGGGAGCTGTCGTCTTTCAAACGGGAATTCTGTTTTCTTTTTCTCACCCAGTACAATGGAGGCAGTGCTGCCTTAACGCACAGGAAAGATTTCAAAACTTTACTGCCTTAGTTTACTGAAAAGTAGTGGACCAGAGCAATAACGTTAAAGAAAGTGTTTCTGCATTGTACAAGATTTTTGTCTGAGATTAATAACTGGAACTGTGCTATTCTCGAAATGGCAAGGAAACTACGTTGTTTGGTATCACGTCTGCAAAAGCTGTTGCTTTCAACTGACAGACAAGCATTTTGTACGAGCGAAGCGAGTGCTAAGGAAGCACCCGATCTTCGTTGCTGGTCACCGTATATCTTACTGTGATTCATTTTTAATTTCCGCTGGTCAAAAGGTTTGCATTAATGATGTGCATAATCTAACAAAAGAAATGACATTGTATTCACACGATTTTAGTAGAACGTTAATTGCGTCATTACTCCTGGTTTAAGTGCATCATTGTTTTGGTTGTTCCTTGCTTGAAAAGAAATTAAATTGAGGCATTAGCCGTATTTAGAGGCAAGGCCCCGTTCAAACTGCTCCGTTTTCATATGAAAACAGAGTAAAACTAATCTGTTTTGGCCTTGCATTCATATTGCTCCGCTGAGAAAACGGATCTTTTCGAAAACGCTAATGAACACGCATAAATTTGAAAACGATGCGTTTTGAAAACGATACGTTTTCAGTGTGAACACCAAAAACGGAGACATTTGAAAACGCTTCACATTCCTTTGTTAATAGGCTGTTGATTACATTGGCATTCAAAGTCGTGATTGGCGCCTTGTTGACAGCTATTAAAAAAAGGCTTTGTCCTGAAAAGGGGATTAATAACACCGTTTTGTTGGAGCAATGTGAACGCCTATCGTTTTCATAGCGTATTCATTTGAAAACGGAGCAATGTGAACGAGCAGCGTTTTCATCAACAAAATCAGATAGAAACGAAAACGGAGCAGTGTGAACGACGAACGTAGCCTTCAACCAGCATGCTTTGCTGACGCCATCTCTTGGTTGGCCTTTGTTGTCGCCATGCGACTACAAAAGCCAACCAAGAGGCAACACGTGCAAGGTATGCTGGTTGAATAAGAGCCTTTGAACGAAAACATAATAAATAAATGATTCCCAAAGTCCCAAAAATAGCTTAGATGTTCAAACACACAACTATTCGCGCTATACGCGATAGTTTATCTTTTCGTGGTAGCATATTATGGAATTCCCTACCTAATGACAAGAAGACTGCCACCTCCGTCTGTTCCTTCAAATCATGCATAAAAAAATGGTATGGAGAGAATTGTCGCTGTAAAATATGTAAATAGGGTATTTTAAGTATTACGTTGGCTGTTGATGAACTGTAATTTATTTTGTTTTTGTAAATAGTTGATCTTTATTAGTTCTCATATCAGAGCTATTTTGTAAACCAACTTAACGAATTTTATAATAATAATAATAATAAAAGGGACTCGAAATCAATCGAGCCAAGCAAAGCGAAGACAAGATTCGACAAACAGGAAAGAAGGCGAGATGCAACGTGACATAGCCTGTGTAGGGAATAGGAAGAATGTAAGAATGGGGTAGAAAGGACCTATTGCAGATCAGTAAACTGCTTAATAAGTCCATTAGGACAGCATTAATAAAAAATTAAACGTTTTTCCAAGGCCTTGCGTTTGGTGGTGTCTTGAGGCGCATACAATATGCCAAGAACAGACATGTCGGCCGTTGAATGGTTAACTCAACTGCAATGTTTTGATAATGCGATATCTTGTGAAGAAAATCTGTATTTAACAAATGCGTTAAGATAACTCTGCTTTCCGCTCCAGTGAGCAGCAAGTTGCCTCTTTGCATAACCACTGTCCTCAGAAAACATTTAATTTCTAAACTACTATTCGGTCGATCGAAAATCAGTAAAAAGGATGATGTTCTACATAGTCTTATCAATCGAAAGATATGTTAAAAAATAGCAATGTGTCCGTTAGGGCTGGCTTTGCAAATTATTTTTCAAGACTTGTGATAGGCAAACTATAACCTGTGGAGTACCGCAGGGGTCCTGTCTAGGGCCTCTGTTATTTATCATATATATCAATGACCTCCATCTACAGATGAAACATTAAGACGTTAATATGTATGCTGATGACACAAGCCTTATGTTTGCGTCGGATTCGGTTACACATATTAACGACTGCGTCAATGATGACCTGAGTAACCTTAAATCTTGGCTACAAGGTAATAAATTGTCCCTGAATGTTGCTAAGACACATAGTCTTGTAGTTCGCAGCAGAAAACGACTGAAAGATATAAGTGATGATAGAGTAGCAAAGCCCTCTTTCGTAGTAGGCGAGGAGAATGTTTCTATAGCAGAAAATATCAAATACCTTGGGGTAATTGTTGACAAACATCTGAGCTGGGACGAACAAATTTCAGCAGTGACGAAAAAAGTTTCATGCGGATTAGGGATGTTACGTTTTTCCAAAAAGTATCTGCCCATCGTTACTGTACAAAAAATGTACAGAAGTTTGGTGGAACCATACTTCAGATACAGCTGCCCGGTATGGAGAGTTGCCGGCATCAATGCTATCAATAGGCTGCAAAAACTCCAAAATAGGGCAGCAAGAATCGTCACAAACAGTGCTTATGATGCTTCTGCCCTACCCATAATCAGAAAACTTGGTTGGTCCACCATCAATGAACTTATCGAATCAGAAACCTTAAAGATGGTGTACAAATCGGTAAACGACCAAGCTCCCATTTACCTTACAGAAATGTTTGCCAGGCTGTCTGATACATGCAAGAGAGAACTTCGCAACACTAAAACAGATTTGACCGTTCCTCGTCGCAAATCGGCTTTCGGCCAGAAATGCTTTTCATACAAAGGTGCTAAATTATGGAACGATCTTTCGATTGCAGTCAAATCATCAAAATCTTATGAAATATTCAAAAAACATATCAACAATGCCAACACCGAATGCCGAGTCTCTCTTTCATGTTATAGTTAGCATCATTTAATTTGTTTATAAAAAAAATTTGTAAATAGGGTTTTTTAGTTATGTATACTTTGTAATTTTTGTATTTATTTGCACGGCCCACTGTAAATCAGTCCTTTGACTGACGTGGCCACCGTGCCTAAAGAAATTAATATCAAATCAAATCAAATCACTTTTTGTTGATTTCAGATAATTTGATTTTTCTCCGAAGCTACTCGAAAACTTTTCGACTTTCTTTCATTATATCTTTAGCTAGGTTGTTGATCTACAACTTTACCAAGTCTGATTGAAAAAGCTAGGCTAGATTTCTCGCAAGCGAATTTTATATTTCTGTTTACTTTTCAACAGCGAAGGGTAGAAACCTTGGTCAACTGATTAGGACATTGTGGACTCTTCGAGAATTTGATATTTTGTGAATGCTCATAAAAGTCTCAAAGGACACGAAAAGGAAGGTTGTGAAATTGCTGGTTTTGCTGGGAACATTCAAGAAATGATACTTGTTCGGGATACTATCAGTGAAAGTCTTTAGGGTTTTCTCCAGAAGAGACAGACGCCCGTGGAAGCGCTTTGGAGTCTGCGCAGTATCGATCTCAGGGTCATCGCCATTCATCCTTCCTTTGTGAAATCGCGCATGCCCCAAAACGCTTCGCTCGTCCCATTGATCAGCGAACCAATCAGAGATAACGTCTTTTCCTTTGTGATTTACAAAAGGGGGAATTCGCAGTATCCCGAACAAATACTTTCATAAGCGCTATAAGGATGTCTATTGAGACTTGAATATAGCATTCCCAACAGATCACGTTCATTCTTTTGCCAATGGAAACATTTCAGAGAGTTATTATAAGGCTGAGTGTTTGAAAGCATGATTTGTAACATGGTAATCTGTTGACCAAGGTTTCTGCCCTTCGCTGTCGAAAAGTAAACAAAAATATATAACTCGATTGCGGCAAATTTAGCCTAGTTTTTTCAATCAGACTTGGTAAAGTTGTAGATCAACAACCTAGCTAAAGATATAGCGAAAGAAAACCAAAAATCTTTTAGTAGTTTTGGAGGTGCATCCACTTATCTGAAATCAACAAAAGCTTTTGAAAAATAATTTGCAAAGCCAGCCTTAATGGAAATATTTTGATTTGCATATCTTTGGATTGCCAAGACTGAGTAGAATAACTTCCTTTTTACCGCTTTTCGCTAGACCGAATAGTATTGGAGAAATTAACTGTTTTCTGAGAAGAGTGGTTGTGCAAAACGACTACTCGCTGCTCAGTGGAGCGGAAAGCAGAGTTACCTTAAGAGACAGATATCAAAGGTGAAAGGTTTATGATCTAAGTTAGACTGTTATCTGTATCTGTATCTGTGTGATACTTAGCTACTACTCACTTATGAGTAAATACGCTAAGGGTAATTGTTGTTGATTTCTGATTTCCACTGAACGGCCCTATTCATGCGAAGCTGTCTCGAGCATAATTACAAAATTTTGCAGCAAAATTAAGTTCGGCCACTTGCAGGAAGTCAGATTCACGAAATTAGATTTACAGCTTAATGATGAAGCTAGCACATGCCGGGGGATTTGGGAGGACATTTCAGAAAATTTGTCAATGCCGCTTTAAAGGCCTCATTTCTGTCGTGTAGAACCACTGAGTCAGGCAAATGGTTCCAATCACTTATGGTTCTTGGCACAAACGAGTTCTTATACATGTCTGTATTGCAGCGCATCAGTTTGACACATTTCGAGTTTGAAGTGCGTTGTTTCCGCTGGTTGAATTGCAATATGGAGTTTGGTGGGTTTGTTGGGTTTATGGAAAAATTTAGTTCACAATGATCGAGTGGCTCAATGCGACGCCAGAGTCCGACAAATGCCCCCACGTTTTTTCTCGCTCATCAGGTATATATATCGCACCAGTAACACAAAATCGTCCACTTCTAAACTATCCAATGGCTGTCCATATATACAGTACAATCTTCAAGTAGATGCTCAACCGTATATGAATCCACAGGTTTGCGAGTGAAATTAAAAGAAATATTTCCATGATGACACAACTTACATTCCTCTTTCTAGGTCTCCTTTCTTTGCTGGCAATTTTATCTCATCTGACGCACCCTTTTCACCATGCAGTTTCATGTATACATTTGCATCTGTGCCTGCTCCAAATCTATTTCCAGTGTGTAGCATAATATCATAGTAGTATGACACTGTAAAACAAATATCAAACCAGGTCACTCCCAACAAATTTTTGCTTTTTTTATTAATAGCACACTATAAAGTCAACGAATGATAAAGATGGTTAACATGTCATCCTGTAGCCTGTAAACAGGTCTTAACTGGGAGCTGCAGAGGAGGAAAGAGAGATTCTTGTTCTTATCATTTTAAAGCGTTGAAGCCTGTCAACACAGGCTACTCATTCTGTTGCATCCTGAATGGATAGCGGTGTCTGAAGGACGTTGGTAAATACATGAAAAAGTTTAAATGAACTTGGTTACGTTAAGGTGCCCTAAAATCAGCAAATTTTGAACTACAAGCTGCAAACTGGAAAGAGCATGGCAACATCTATTGCCCAGCCTTCATTCCCCTTTAAAGCCGGAGGTTACTTGACTTAGTGTATAATGTTGCAGATTGTACGGATTTCTCGTTCAGCCCTTCACGGTCACAGAAACAACTGAAACAACTATTGCATGAAGGAAGGACTTAATTTCTTCATTGGCTTGTAGATTTCGACACAGAAGCTACACTAGACAAACGCATATGTCACTGACCACAACTACTGAAGTAGAGGCCTGCCTTTATGTGCTCCCTGGTTCTAATAGCCTAGGGGGCCAACAGAAACTTCATACTCAAATGCCAGGGGGCCAGGAAGTCTTCCGGCCAATGCCCGGGTGCCGGGTACTGAGGGCAGGCACATCCCCAGTACCTTTGTAAGCAAAAACACTACGGGTTGAAAGTCTAGGCAGCAAAATGCTATGAGATCCAAGGAAACATTGAAAGCCAAATGCCTGGGGGACAGGAAGCTTTTTATGTGCGAATACCTGGGGTGCCCAAGGGGGTGGTCAGGCCAGAAATTTAACAAGACATAACGTGTTATTATCGTAAAAACGTGCAATCCTAATTTCAGTGTTGCTCTCCTTTGCACCAGTAGACTTTCTTTCACTGGGTTGAAGTAGCATTTTTTCACCTGCTGAGATCCAAAGGAGCACTTTTAAGCTGTGGCTTTTCAATTCCACAGATTTTTACAAGAATAAACGTCAAAGTGGAGTTATCGGAGCATTTGTTTAACACCAAATTGAATTCCAACTAAAAAATTAAAGAAACTACGATTGTCTGTGAATTTCAAGACTGCATTACACAACGATAAATAAAGTGTTCAATTGAAAATTTAAAATAGTTGATTAACATCAGAGCATTTGGACTGCATGATAAACATTGTCATTTTGAAGTGCAAATAGTTTGATGATTTGGCAGCAATAGTTTTGATCACTTCTTTGTAATTAGTCAAGAGTGTCATTTATCTACTTTCATAATAGTCAAACAACTTGGTACACTGTTGCAACATACAAATTACCCAAAATCAATCCTGTGTGAAATAACAGGTTTTGCACCAGTCTTTAATGAAAACCGGGTCTTGAGAGCTCATGATGCACAACAGCTGGCCAAGGTTCAGCCGGTAACGGTTTGTATCAAAGTTAGGTTCATCTGGTAACAGTTTGTGTCAACGTAAAAAAGGTCACAAGGTATGAAGAATGGTCACAGAAGCAATGCTGATGCAATGCTTTTTGGTCTTTGTAAGGATAAGCATCCTTGAGTACGTATCCTTTGTGGTGCTGGTATTTGAAAGTCAATGGTAACAAAACATTGATCCAATGCTGTGCAAATTGTCACAGAAATTTCAACAGTCAATATGCAGATAGTGATTCATTAATGTGAGGGTAATGAATGACACATGTTGAAGAAATCCTCATTATACTCTTTGTCGGAATGGTCCCAGGGCATGCTTTACAACAGACTGATCAATAGCAGCCAAGCAGTAAGATCTGAATGAGGGAAAAGCTGCTGTCAAGCAAACTGTCATTTATGTTTTTTGCTGCTTTGCAAGTTTTCGTGAGTAATAATAATATACATGAAAATGCTTAGCATATTAAAGACTCCTGTAGAAGACAGTTCAAGAATCCGAACGCCAAACATTGTGATGAAGAATGACAACATCCAGTAGCAAGCTGTTTAGGTGCAATGCTTAAGATTATGGAGAAAAGAGTTTTAAAGCAGCATTGAGATAGAAAGCAGTTTGGCTTTATCTGATAAAACTGGCTTTGTTTCTGTGATGATGGAAGAAACTTCATTTTATAACTCACTCATGTTAAAGGTCATATCCAGCCTTTTGCGATTTTTTCACGTTTGTGACTTTCAAGCCCGAGGATTTCAATTCTGCAAAGGGAAACTGAAAATAAGTTTCGCAACCTATCGAAATCGCTCTCTGAATTCCGTTTTTCACTCAAATTTTTCAAAAATGGCGCGCAATCAAAATGGCCTGGAACTAGCAGAAACGTGACGCAAACCGAGTCGGAGAGATTCCTGCTTTGTGTGCAGGCCTACGCCAGTTCAATGGCCTACGCAGGAGAGAAAAGAGGACACGTTTGCAGGTGTTGTTCAAAATGCTGGTTATGGATGTGACACGTTTGCTTGTGTGGCAGAAACTGTTGGTGGATATCATATCCTCGTTGCTTGCTTGGACGATGTCTCTTTGAACTCCCTTTGAACGAGTAGAACTGAAGAGGAACATCAGCTTAGGCCACACGATCAATCAATTCATCAGCCTCTATGTGTTTGCAGCCCTTCAATGCCGATGGTTTCGAGCAGTTCCCGTCTTTACCAGGCGTCGACTATGCCTCATCTGATACCTAGCTACAAAAGCTACTGGATACAAGCAGAGGAGTGGTGATATCGGCGGCACTCATGGACGATATACAGACAGGTAAGATAAACGTGATATGTTTTCTCCCACCTAGACTGCAGATAGGCCTAATCTCTCGTCTCATTTTGATTTTGCACTGCATTTCATAACTTTTAGTTGGCCTCAGTGATTGAGATGGTGTATCTCACACGCTAATCTTTCTTCTAATTCTTAGAATCCAGTTGCTGTTGAAGAGTTGAGAGAGCTGTATCCAAAGAAAACACTTCATCATTGGGTCATCACTGCATCCAGGAAGTTTACTTGTGAATAGCCAAGGCTCAGCTTTTGCTAGATTGTCAGAAAACATGGACAACCACAGATAATAAATACAATTTTGTAAATATGTCAACAGTTCATTCCAAGATCGTTGTTAGGGGCAAGCTTTTATGTAGTCCCTGCTGGAAACAAGTCTCTCAGACTTTCGCAGGCTAGCCATGTTAAATATGATTACCTTCCAACCTATCAGTCATACATTGAATGATTGGTTCGTTATCTTTGCCCATCAATGGGTAGATTTAAAAGTGCAAATGATTCAAATGAACAATTTGGGGGTAGACTTTTGATAGTGGCAATGTATGGGTTTGTTTGCTTTTGACAAAGGTTCATCTTTTATTGTGGCTGGAGGAAGCAAAGGAGATTCCTTAGCACATGCCAAACAAATGCTTGGAAGCGGAAACAGTACAAGTTTCACATTGAGAAAGTTGTATTCTGCCTTTGCATTGTAGCTTATCTGCATTGATAGATTGTGCTTTTTTGATCTTTTTGATTTCATAATGTAGCTAATCAAAATGTCAGTTTTTTTTCTCTCATCTTAATCCAAAATGTAGCAAACCAAAAGTTCTGTGTTTGGTTTCATATCTTGATCCAAAATGTGACAAATTAGAATGTGTGCTTCTGGTTTCTTATCTTGTTCCAAAATGTAGCAAGCTAAATTGTCTGCTTTTTGTAATCCCCATCTTGATCCAAATTGCAGCAAACTAAAATTGTTTTTGGTTTCTAATTTTGATCCAAAATGTAGCAATCTGAATTGTTTCTTCTTTGTCTAACCCACCTTCATCCAAACTATACCAATCTAGAAACTCTGTTTTTGGTTCCTCATCTTGATCCAAAATGTAGTTAACTAAGATGTCTGTTTTTCTTTTCTCACCTTGATCAAAAATACAGCAAACTGAATTGCCTGTTTCTGATTTGGCATCTTGATCAAAAATACAGCAAACTGAATTGCCTGTTTCTGATTTGGCATCTTGATCCAAAATGTAGCAAACTGAATTGCCTGTTTCTGATTTGGCATCTTGATCCAAAATGTAGCAAACTGAATTTCCTGTTCCTGATTTGGCATCTTGATCAAAAATACAGCAAACTGAATTGCCTGTTTCTGATTTGGCATCTTGATCCAAAATGTAGCAAACTGAATTGCCTGTTTCTGATTTGGCATCTTGATCAAAAATACAGCAAACTGAATTACCTGTTTCTGATTTGGCATCTTGATCCAAAATGTAGCAAACTAAAATTTCTGTCCTTGGTCCCTTATCTTGATCTGAAATGTAGCAGACAGAAAATTCTGTTTGCTTCCAAACTTCTCTGCAAGCAAACTACATGCAACCTTTCTTCTCCATACTGAAGATAGTCAAGCCTAACTATAGTGACTGCACAAAAAAATTTCTCCACGGCGAGAACAGTATTTAGAATGCTGCAAGTTGTATTCATAATTATCATGGAGGGTAGACACACAACAGAGAGAGGAAACACAGAATTGATCCACATAATATATAAATGTATATGCATGCCCCTTACATCATTTTATCACATTTATGATTTTTAATAAATTATTTCACTTTTACTTTAATCTCACACAAATATTGTCTGCACACTTCTTTTAATTCATGTTACAGGAGCCTCAGACCTTTTTTCTGCAATGTTTTGAATTGGTCAATCAACAGTTCAAGTATTAATTACTGCTGAATGCAAATACCACTGAAGTTTTGATCCCTTTTGATGTTTTGCTGTACACACAGGGAATTAACTAAATCCTGAAATCACTGATGACACCACCATCAACTACTTGCTTATTTTCTTTGCAGGAGATTCTTTTGAGTGCGCAGGCAGAAAAACCTTGCAGCTCCAGTTGAAACATCTAGACCTGAAAAACAAATGTCGGACAAAAAATTAAATTTTATCACAATAAATGGTAGGAGCAAAATGAGCGAAATCTGTGTCATCAACAAGGCACTCCCCAAATGCAGTTATATCCCTCAATAAAATCTTGTCATGATCACAACCTCTGGTGTATCAATTTTAACCCAATGTTGAGGTTGACCAAGCTTTTGAAATTCTATGTTTTGAACTGATCAAATACCGTAATTCCAGCGACAAAGATTGCTCTGTAAGAACCCCTGAAAGGGTAGAACAGGGAAAGATATGAAAACCAATTCTCCAAGAAAATGTATACAGGGCTAAACAGAACTAGCATTGTTTTGTTGAGGCCAACCCTCCCTACCAGGCTAAATTGGTAACTTGTGAGGTGAGAATAGGAAAGTAAATCTTTCAAAATCGTAGAAATACAAAATTGTGACATGAGTAGCTTGGGATTAAGTCAAGACTTGTGTAATTTTACCCTTACAGTTTATTCCTTTTACTCTGGCATGTAGGCAACAGCTAAGCTGTAGTGTAGCAAAACAAAAACTCAGTAAAATTTATTGTTCAAATGTTTTCTAAAACTTCATCTTGAAAATTGAAAAGTTTTATGTGGTAGTAACTTCACGTAGTTGATGTACGGTTTAACTTTGCGACAATCTCAGTCGACTTCTCCAGTCGAGATATTTTGGTAGGTTTATTTTAGGCCCGCCAACATACGTGCGACTGAACATGCCCTCTCACTTACCACGCCATAGCGCCAAGTGTCTGCCAGCCTAGTCAAGCAATTCTCTCTTCTCCTGGTGTTCTCTGTGTTATAATTTGCTTGTCAGATGCTCTTCCAACATCGAAATATAATCCCATAAGTTCAAGTTCGTTTTGCTTATCATATCGCATCTTCGCCATCATTGGGCCTAAGTGTTCCTTCCTTTGAACTGTAGCTCCTCCTTCCCCAGACATCGACTACGTTGATCTTCGACATCAACAAAATGCAAAGATGTGCCGTGCGTGCCCTTCATACCGGTAGATATCAGGAACACCTGCCATGTCATCAAACGTCGAGTGGCACCGTTTCAAATAGTGATGAATTGCAAGCACTTGTTTGGGTGGCAGCAAGAAATGGTCGCGCTTCCCACAGCAAAGAGCTGTTGTTGAAGCAGTCACGCAGATCATCTTGCGACTCGGTTTGCGTCACAGCTCGACTAGTTCCAAACTCTTATCACTCCGCGTCTTTTTTGTTGAGTGGTCATTTTGCAAGCCCCTAAATCCCAATTTGATTGTCTCAAAGTTCAAAATAAATCATACCATGAAATTCGCGATACGTTAAAGTACCTTCCATCAAAAAATCGTAAATGGCTGGATATGACCTTTAAGGACAAGGCCACTATATTCTATGGTTGGCTGAAAAGCATGTTGAAAGTCTAGGCTGCAAAATTCATATCACAAGGCAAAGTACTCCATATGAATGCTGTACATTTAAAGGCAACATAGACCACAGAAGGCAAAGAAACCAACAAATAAATTGATATGTGAACATCACAAGTAGATATTGGACACTATTTTCAAGCAAGTGAGAACTCAAAATTTAGCAATTTGTACTCAGCTCTGTCATTCTTTTTTCATGGCGAGACTCAGATAGATTTAGTCTGCCTTCAAAGAGGCATAAGCCAATTTTGAAAAGAATTTCTTCCTCGGAGGCAAACAGCATCAGATGAAAAATACTGTATAATGTCTTTGGGTTTGAACTGGACAGAATTACCCAAATAATGTTTTTATGTAATAAAGCTCTGAACTTTTGGCACACATATTTTTCTAAGTAATTGTTTACAAGCGAGTCAACTTACATATCGCAAAACAATCATAACCCTATTTTACTGGGGGCGTTTTCGCTCCCCTACCACACTTTTCTACATTGCACTAAAACGGCCAGTGATTTGGCCACCAAACTTGGGTTCCTTTAAACCGTGGAACGACATAACGACTAATAACGACATAATGACTAATAACGAGCTATCAAATTACAGTATCGAGTTGTCTGTCCAAATTGGTGTATCAACCGGACCACCATGAATACGGAATGGACTGATCAGTGGATCTAGGGGGTAGCGGAGCTTGCGAATTTTCTGTTTCTTTGGAAAGCAAAGTAAGAAACAAGCAAGCTCATCAATTTTTCCCTCTGTATCCCTTGTTTCGTGTAAATGTGTAAGTAGAAGAGGGAAAGAATGGTTTCCTGTTTCCAATCCTTTTTCCTAAACCTTTTTTAATTTGCAGTTTTCTTCTCCTGGGCCACTTTAAACAGTTTTAATCTGAACCTTTGGATCGTGTACTCTATAGACTTGCCCCAAGTCTATTTCGTCAATCAAAAAAATTAGGAAAAGGAAAAATCGGAAAGGGATCTTTCAGATAGACTTATTACAGATGACATACCTTTTCAGATCGACCAATGACAGATGACAAAACAACAGTTATCATGCAGATTGCACTCATTTTCAGTTAACCACAAAAAATGTGTTTTAACTTCAACTTGTGAATCATAACAAAATGCTTTTTCATAGAGTTCATTTCCGAGTCTGAATTTACATAATAGTTGCTTTAAAGTCTCAATAGGCACCTTAGAAGCTTTTTAACAATTTCGTTCTTTAATTATTAGATATTAGATATTAGATATTAACGTATTACGTAAGAAAATTTGGCAGCAAAGTATCCCTATGATTGATTAAAGAAATTATCCATAAACCCCGGACCTCAGCCTCTCATAGAAGAATGAAGGTACACGTAGTTTGCCTATAAGAAACTAAAAATTTGGGCCAACACAAAAAGTGTCTTTAAATTAGGTGCCTCATATGTAATTCATGGTGAAAATTTTCAAATTTTGAACTTCATGTTATCCATTGCTAAATTCATTGCAGATTCTGAAAATTCACTCGATACTCCAGTCT
This sequence comes from Aurelia sp. 3 sensu Dawson et al. (2005), assembly GCA_964020215.1. Taxonomy (NCBI): domain Eukaryota; kingdom Metazoa; phylum Cnidaria; class Scyphozoa; order Semaeostomeae; family Ulmaridae; genus Aurelia; species Aurelia sp. 3 sensu Dawson et al. (2005). The sequence goes on from OZ026584.1 coordinate 12,368,725, forward strand.
CGCACATCGTTTTTACAAAAATGCAGAATTTATGACATGGAATTGTCTGATTTCTGCTTAGCAACCACCTAGCAACCAGAAAAATTTCTTTGCTTCGCAACAAAATCCCTCCTATTGATCCCTGGACCTTATTCCTCCTTTTCCGAAGTGATGAGAGGCTATCAGTGCTAAACCGAGGCTTTTTAGACATGGTACTAGAAAGACCACAGGAGGCCCAATCGCGTATATTGTGGGGCCTAGCTTTAACTGAGCCAATTTATGCTGTGTTGTTTTCCTAACTGCAAAATAAGTAACACCACTTGTTCTTTAAATTGAAGTAAAATGAACTTCATACCTTTGAACGGTTGACTGTTTATCTCTGTGTCTTTCTCCTTGCTACAGTATCATCGCAACATCATGCCGGCATGGCAACATCGGTCCTGTTGCTGTTGTTGTACTGCAATGACGCAACATTATTGCCTGTGTTTGTTGCGTTGTATCCTATTATAATAGTAACAAGGAATGCAGCTTGTTTACTTGCAAAAATCTAACAACAGTTTTGTCCTCGCTCTATCTCGGCCAATTTTGCATCAAACGCCCAGTTCTTTGCATCAAAATGTTCCCCACCTTTTAAACTCTGTACTCAATGCATTTGTTCTCACTTTCCAGCGTGAAATGATGTGAAACAAACGCAAAATAAAACATATCTCCACGGCGGTTTGAAATCTACGGAACCTCGACCTCAGCAAGATGTCCACGTAAAAGAGCGCCGACGCTCGATATTCGTCAGATTTTCGGTGAAAATCTTAAGGTGATCCCCCGGATTTGGTAGCGCCTTGTTGCTCTATTACGAAACAAGACGCAACAATATCCAGGGGATTTTCCATCGAAAATCTGACGAATATCGAACGTCGGCGCTCTTTTACGTGGACATCTTGCTGACGTCGAGGTTCCGTAGATTTCAAACCGCCGTGGAGATATGTTTTATTTTGCGTTTGTTTCACATCATTTCACGCTGGAAAGTGAGAACAAATGCATTGAGTACAGAGTTTAAAAGCTGGGGAACATTTTGATGCAAAGAACTGGGCGTTTGATGCAAAATTGGCCAAGATAGAGCGAGGACAAAACTGTTCTTAGATCTTTGCAAGTAAACAAGCTGCATTCCTTGTTACTATTATAATAGGATACAACGCAACAAACACAGGCAATAATGTTGCGTCATTGCAGTACAACAACAGCAACAGGACCGATGTTGCCATGCCGGAATGATGTTGCGATGATACTGTAGCAAGGAGAAAGACACAGAGATAAACAGTCAACCGTTCAAAGGTATGAAGTTCATTTTACTTCAATTTAAAGAACAAGTGGTGTTACTTATTTTGCAGTTAGGAAAACAACACAGCATAAATTGGCTCAGTTAAAGCTAGGCCCCACAATATACGCGATTGGGCCTCCTGTGGAAAGACAGGCTCCTCTAAAAGCGCTCAGTTATGTATGATAAAGTTTGTTGTGATCGTTACTTACAAATGAACAGTGAAGAAACAAGATGGTAGAAGCTACGTAGGAAAGAAGGTTTCGTGGCAATGAATTCGCTTGCTGCAGTGGCAGTGGAGAAGTCGAAACACCGACCAGGCAACAACAGAGGAGAGCCATCACGAAGACCGCTTCGTCGTTCGGCTAACCAAAGCGGCCTACCATGTCCATATCCTAGGCCTTGGTGCAAGTACTCCACCTGACAGAACTTAGCTATCAAGTCAATTGCAAAAGGTGCAGGAACTGAATGTAAAAATGACATTTTTGTAAACAAACAGCCGGAGAAGACAAGAGATCCCTGGTGGAATCGGTGTACGCCATCCGCCAAAGACTTACGCCATTTTCCTTTGTTCTCTGGTCATTTCTATTGTTTAGAGTGACTCTGTCCGCAAAAGATCTTTGGCAGAAAGGGGATGAATATTCTGTTATCATTTTTAAAATGTATGCCTTCTGTTAAGGACAAGACATAAAATAACAAGAAGGAGCCTGACATATTTCTCTGCTGCCTGGTGCATCTCATCTGCATGAACTGAACTTTGAAAGCGATTTAATCAAGGTTTGAAAAATAGGGCATTGGCAAACTTTGAGAAATTCTTAAAAAGATTAACCGTATTGCTGATCTAGTCCAAACTTCAGAATTTTATTTAGTATGCCTAGCTCGATGCACCCTAGTAAAAAAATTAAATCTGATATCTAAAAATAGAATAAGACTAATGAGATCAATGATGCGTAACACTTGAATTTAAACTTGTCCGTATATCTTGGAAGAAAACAAAGCTATCTCAAAGATTTTACTAGGGTGTATGGATAATGATGCAAGAGTTCTGCATACCAAATTTCAAACTTGTAGAGCAATCATGGATTTTTTGATAATTTCTCAAAGTTTTGAAATTAACGGATTGCCACACCCTAAATTATGCAAATTTTTTATAATGTGTCATCATTGTTGTTTTTGAAAAATTATTTAAAACAACTTGCAAAGTTTCAATTTGCCAGATGTTAAGGTGCCTTTGGAAACTTAAATGGAAATAATTACATATGAGGCGCCTTAAATTATCAGGGATTGATGAGCTTGCTTGTTTCTTACTTTGCTTTCCAAAGAAACGGAAAATTCGCGAGCTCCGCTATCCGCTAGATCCACTGATCAGTCCATTCCGTACTCATGATGGTCCGGTTGATACACCCACTTGGACAGACAACTCGATACTGTAATTTGATAGCTCGTTATTAGTCGTTATGTCGTTATTAGTCGTTATGTGGTTCCACGGTTTACAGGAACCCACCAAACTTAGTGACTTTTAGTCAAATTTAATTGGCAATTAAATCTTTAACATTTCATTGTTCTAACTCTGATCTTGTGACAACAGTAATACCATATTTGGAGAGTGGTCAAAAGCAAAATTCTTAAAATCTCCATAGGCCCTCTCTCGTTCATCTGATTTATCTCAAACACGTACCATTTGATTGCTTTTGATGAGTAGTTTCATTTGATGTAGATATTTTCATATTAACTAACATCAGCAAAATTTAATATCCATGACATCATTCACAGTTATGAAATCATTGCTCTGATGAATAAGTGTGAAATATGAAAAATTGCTGTCTTTTTTGCTTCAATTTATCAATTTGATCAATTCTGAGTCCATATTTACTAGATAAAAGGACAAGACTTAGAAATAACAGCAAAGAAAATCTGTACATAGAACAAAAAGCTAATTAAAGATAATTGTGCTAAAACTAGAAACTGAAAATATCTCAAGAGTATGTATTTTAAAGGTGATCTGAAGCGAAAATTTTTATTGATGCAAATGGATAGCACTTTTGAATGATAAAGAATATCGTTTATAATTTTGTGATACCTTGTTTCATTTTCGAGTTATCCACTATTTTGTATGATTGGCTGATGACGTCATTTGTTTGCAAAAAGTAAAGAAAATGTATGACGCTGACTATGTTTGCAAAATAAAATTAGCTCCAAAAACATTTCTTAAATTGAAATGCCTTTCTAAACATCATATCTGTCCATGAGACAATTTCTATTACATTTATTCAGCTCAACTTAAATGTCTCCGACAACTGTAACCTTTTGAAGAATAGATATAGCTATATTTCAATATAACATCCTAATAATTTGAAAACAAAATGACGTCATCAACTAAAACTTTATATCAGTGAACAACTTGAAAACAAAGTGAGATATCAAAGAAATTTAAACAGGAGTCCGTATCATTCTACGGTGTCATTAATTTGAATCAATAAAAATTTTCGCTTCAGATCATCTTTAAATCTGCAACATGCGTTGCCTAGCAACGAAACACGTGACTAATTAATTGTCATTGTTTTGAAAGCTAATTGTCTGAAGAACAATAGGAGTAAGTCTTATTGTTGTATATCTTGTAGTTTCGGAGGAAAAAGGGGGGCGAAAAATGCCCCTCCCCACTATAAAGTAAGTAAAAAGTCTCCAAGACGAATAGGGTTAAACTACTCGAAACTACTCCTCAGTACTGGGAAAATATGGCGTAAGAAATTATTCATTTCGAGAAAGGATTCATGTCTGCATTAAAAGTGATTGGTTAATCTAGCTGGTCAAATGTATAATTTACTGTAACTGCAGTTTGTTTTTGATTTGTTTAAAAGGGTCAGCTGAATTCCGCGGACGTACGAAAAAATCCGCCGAATTCATTTTGACATTAGGTGGAAATGAATTCCGCGGATTTCGTGGAGTTCAATATGAAATATTGTCTAAAGAATTTAAGATGCAGAGAAAGCAGTAATGTACAAGTTCTTGCTCTGTTTACACTGCCGTAGAAAGTTGCAGTTCTTAGTCACAGAGCGGTTTTTGAGTAGTCTCATTTCGGTATTAAACCAGCGCCAAAACTGGCTTACTTACGAGAGTTTGAAAAAATCAGCGAAATAAAAACTCTGTGGAACTCATTTTGACGTTGGGTGAAAATAAATTCCGCCGACTTCACGAATTTCGTCTCTAACATTGTCTGAAGAGTTTGCAATGTCGGGCAAGCAGTACGGGCAATCAGTAATGTACAAGTTCTATCTCTGTTCACATGCTTTTTGGTCGTAGATCTGAGTCACCAGCAGTATTGAATATTGTATGCCTGTAGAGTTTTTCACATGCTTTTTGGTCGCGGATCTTAGTCACCAGCAGTATTGAATACTGTATGTCGAGTTTTCACACGCTTTTTCTCGTAGATCCGAGTCACCAGCAGTATTGAATATTGTGTGTCGAGTTTTAGCTCGAAAACTAGGGGCAAAGACATTCTCATTTAAGTATCAAATGTTAATAATTGTGCTCTATTTTGTACTTCATCTTGCATGGTCGCCAAAAAACTTCAGTGAGTGTACCAGTGCCAGAACTGGACTTACTTTCGAAAATTTGAAAATATCTGTCAAATAAAAAATCTGCAGAATTCATTTTGCTATTAGCTAATAGGGGAAAATGAATTCCGTGCCCCAGGGGGGGGGGTACTTGTACAAATTTTGATAGGGATGCTCGTGTCATTTTTTTGGGTTTGAAATTTACGAAAACGTCATTTTTTTGGGTTTCGCTAAGCTGTCGTCATTTTTTTGGGGTTGAAAAAATTGCCGTCATTTTTTTGGGTTCATTGAAAATTTGCGTCATTTTTTGGGTTACTGAACTTTGTATTTAGAAAATTATAATGTCGATCAATTAATGGAAGTGCTAAAAGTTGTTGAATAATTCTTCCTTCCCAATTATGCTGAATCAGAAGTTTACCTACTCTATGTGTCAATTCATTGATATAGTTTTTGGAAAGAATAGTTGGTTATTAACATGATGATTGCCAAATTCAATATCAGTTTTACTATCTTGTGCAGAATTGTAAGGTTCTCAATTTAACTTGTTGTACAAAAAGGATAGTTATGGGGACTCGAGAATAATTCCGTCATTTTTTTGGGTTTGAAAATTTTGGGCCCGTCAGTTTTTTGGGTAGATTAAAAATCTGTCCAAATGAGCATCCCTATCTTAAATTTCATAGAGTGCCCCCCCTGGGTTCCGCGCACCTTGTGGACTTCAACGCAAAACATTGTCTAGGGAGTTTCTTATGTTGAGAAAGCAGTACTTTACAAGTTTCTGCAATCGAGAAAGCAGTAAAGTACAATAGACGATTGCGCTAAAGATGGCGGCGAGGAATTTTTTACCGAGATGCAATGTGTTCTTTTATCGAATTCCTATAGAATCGTTAAAGATTTGCAATTCGAACGAAATGCATCTCGGTAAAAAATTCCTCGCCGCCATCTTTAGCGCAATCCTCTATTGAAACATGTCCACATGCTGAAGTAAAAAATCAGATGACAAAAAAAATATGTCTCTCTAGAGAACTTATCGGCAGCCCTCTAGAAATTACATTGAAACAGATATTTTCCACAATCAGTTGAATAATTTGAATCAAAAGAAGCTGTTTTCAAATTATTTGAGAAACCAAGGCATATTTTGACTTTCATACAATCTGCTCCAGACGTCTGACATTAAAAGAAACATGGCGGCCTCCTAAGAACCTTCGATCGGAGACGCCACTGAGGAAAATTTGAAGGCGTTCAACCACTAAGATAATATCATCACCAGGAATGCATAAGGTATGTTTAAACCAAAAATTTTAATTTCCTACAAACTTTGCCACTGACAGGACAAAACATTTTGCTTTGAACTCGTCGAAATTAGCGGAATGTCAATATGATATCGGCGGATTTTGTATTTGTGGATTTTTTGTACACCTGTAGCGTCCGCAAGATCTGCAGAATTCACTTGGCCACTTAGAAGTGTGTGTATGTGTAATTATGTAGTACGCAACATGCTTTAATAAGGTTGATAGAAAAATGGAGGAAATGTCTTGATGCATCAGGTATAGTAGGAACAATTCTGATGGATCTATCTAAGGCTTATGACTGTCTGCCCCATGACCTCCTTATCGCAAAACTGGAGGCGTATGGATTTGATTTCAACAGCCTCTGCCTCATGTATAGCTATCTGGATTGCCGCCATCAAAGGGTAAAAATTGGTTCACATAGAAGTACCGCAAAAAGAATAAAAATTGGGGTACCACAGGGATCTGTCTTAGGTCCTTTGCTCTTTAACATATTCATCAATGATCTGTGTCTCATGAGACTAGACTCGGAGATCTGTAATTTTGCAGATGATAACACTATTTACTCATGTGGGATAGACCTACATGAAATTGTTACCAATCTGGAAAGTGATCTCAGTAGATTGCTGGAATGGTTTACAAATAATGGAATGGTTGCAAACCCAAAAAAATTCCAGCTTATGTTCCTTGGCTTGAAAGGCCAGAGAAGACTGCGACTGAATATCAATGAGAACAAATTATCTGCAACAGATCATGTTAAATTGCTAGGAATTGAAGTTGACAACAAATTAAAGTTTAACAAGCATGTTAAAACGTTATGTTCAAAAGTCAACAAGAAAATCAGTGCCTTTTCTAGGCTAAATACGTATATTTCTAGAGAACAGGCATTAACAATTTGCAACGCGGTTATCTTATCGAACTTCAATTATTGCCCTTTGATCTGGCTATTCTGCAACAAAGGTGCAAACAAAGAGATTGACCGCACACACAAACGTGCTCTTCGGATCCTCTATAAAGAATACGAATGTCCCTTCGAAACATTGCTCACGCGCAGTGGCAGTTTTTGTGTACATGTTAGAAACTTGCAGAAACTCTTGACAGAAATCTACAAGTCTATGAATCATCTTAACCCATCGCTTGTATGGGAATTTCATGAAAAGAAGCATGTAACTTATGATCTAAGAATACAAAATCTTTGTAAACTGCCGCAAATAAAGACACAGGGCTATGGGCAAGAATCACTGTCCTTTAGAGGGAGCTTCCTCTGGAACACCCTTGATGATACTATTAAAAATCAGCCAACACTTGCGGCTTTCAAAAAGAGGATCAAAGACTGGGCTGGTGATAAATGCACCTTTGGAAGGTTAAGACCATTTTTAGGAGAACAAAAGTCAAAGTTACTTTTAAACTCCGTGGTAATGTCGAATTTTTCCTATTGCCCTCTGATCTGGTTATTTTGTAGCAAAGCTGCAAACAATGAAATCAATAGGACCCACAAACGCGCACTGAGAACTTTATATAGAGACTATGAATCCACGTTTGAGGAACTTTTAGATAGGGGTGATACAAAGACAACACATAAAAAGAATCTACAAAACCTCATGGTGGAGATCTACAAATCAATGAACCATCTCAATCCTGAGTACATGTGGGATTTTTTTGTCAAGAAAGATGTTCCCTACAACCTTCGGACTAAGGAACTATGCAAGCTCCCCTCGGTGAGTTCTCAACGCTACGGAATAAATTCCCTGTCCTTTAGAGGGAGTCTGTTGTGGAATGCTCTTAGTGATGACCTAAAATTGACAACTTCTCTCGTGAAATTCAAACAAGAAATACGTTGCTGGGATGGCAACATCTGCACGTGCTACATTTGCACTTAATTTTGGGTTTTATATATTCTGTTATACTGTATATTTTGTAGATAGTTGGTGTAAATTAGCTGTTGTTAGCTACTAACAAACCAACTGTAAATAAGTTTATGATTATGATTATGATTATGATTACCTGCAAAATATGCCGCTAATGATTCTTTCTTTTGTATAAAGTATATCTTTCTTGTAAATAGTTTGTGTGAATTAGTATTTTATTATCTACTATTGTAAATACCAACTTTAAATATGATTTAAATGAAATGAAAAAAATGAAATTACATGTTTTAGTTTTATACAAATACCATTTGTGAAATACTGCGGGTATGTAATTGAAAGGTTTTGCAATATTCTGGTACCTTTCTTCTCCCTTTGCTTGCATGGTCTTTTCACGTAGGATTATGCCAGTTGCAGATATTCACCATGTGGGCCAGGCGGAAAACACGGAGTTGTCGGAGACGTTGGAGATGTCGGAGATGTCGGAGATGTCAGAGAAAATCTCGGAGATGTCGGAGAAAATCTCGGAGAAAATCTCGGAGATGTCGGAGAAAATCTCGGAGAAAATCTCGGAGATGTCGGAGAAAATCTCGGAGAAAATCTTGGAGATGTCGGAGAAAATCTCGGAGAAAATCTCGGGGATGTCAGAGAAAATCTCGGAGAAAATCTCGGAGATGTCGCAGAAAATCTCGGAGAAAATCTCGGAGATGTCGGAGAAAATCTCGGAGGAAATCTCGGAGATGTCATAACTTCTCGTAATTCTATCTGAGATGTTCAATATTTTCAGAGAATTTTTCAAAAAACCTAAAGAAACCGTTGTAATTGCTCAGCTGGTTGATGAGAAATGAAAGAAATTCAAGCTGAAAGAAATAGATCATAGAATTTTACACCCAACCTTTCGTGCTGATTCAAAGATTTGCTCCTGCCTGCAAGTCTGGGACAAAAGCCCGGGGGGTAACATTGAGGGTACGGGTGTGTGCCGCCCGTATGGGTGGGTTTGTGGCTCGAAAATTCTCTAAACAGGGGTCCCTTTTTCGGCAGATTTTCCTTAAAAATAGGTGGGTTTCCTAGAAATTGGCAAAAAATTGTCAAAAATGGGGACTTTTCCTCCAAAATGCATCATAAAAGTGGGTATTATGGCAACTGTCGCTAATAAGAAGAGGGAACCTTTCTGAAAACCGGGCGACAGACCCCCGTCCATCCGCAAGTCATTTCATTTATTTAAGGAGGGTTGCCCTTCGGCAAAAGCCGTTTTTCAAGGGGCCCTCCATTAAAAACTTTATTATTATTACAAGAATATCAAAGAAAACTACCCTAATCTAATTACAATGAAAACCATACTATTAAAAACCTATTTACAAGAAATGAATAATGATCATGTACCCCTCACGGAGAAAAAAGGTACTACCGGGTGTCTCAAAAAAAGTACCTCCTTTTGACTGGAAATAGGAACGAAACGATAAGATATCATTACCCTCCGAGTAGACAGCTAAGTTTATCAATCTTCAACTTAGATCCACATACCTTGCATTTAAAAATTGGCCACCAAACACTGGAGATACAAGCTTGCAAAGTCAAAATTTACAGTGCACCCGAAACCAGAGGTTTTGTAAAAGGGCCTAGCCATGATTTGCTATCACAGGCATGTTGCACAGGAATTTCGACTTTGACCTTTGGCTTCCTCCATTGAAAAGAATAATACCTTGAAATGCTTCAATTGTTCTACAAATAGTTATTCCTTTGAGGAATCAATCCGTGCATTGCATTCCACTCCAAGTGTCAAAGAAGAAGAAAAGGAACACATGCATGCTCATTTGGGAGATGTGTGCACGACTTCATCATTCTTACCACATTTTTGTTATGTTTGTTTAATCAGGGCGATTTCCACGAGTGTTTTTCATTCTTTTCAAACGCGAAAAACTGAAAGTTAAAGTTTACAGGTGCTTTGGAAAAGATCCATAATACAAATCATGGCTAGGCCCTTTTACAAAACCTCTGGTTTTGGGTGCACGGTAAATTTTGTCTTTGCAAGCTTGTATCTCTGGTGTTTGGTGGACGATTCTTAAATGCAAGGTATGTGAATCTAAGTTGAAGATTGATAAGTTTAGCTAACTACTCGGAGAGTAATGATATCTTATCGCTTCGTTCCTATTTCCAGTCAAAAGGGGGTACTTTTTTTGAGACACCCGGTATATTGGTTCTAAACTGTCATGTTTGTCCCTCCCTTCAATTCCAAGATGTTTCCTAAAGACATCAAAGAGTTCGGCCTTCGTTTCAAGAATTGTGATGTGCATTCGCGCTGTAGGCATTTTATTGCAAGCGCCCATTCCCAACACGTCCCTAGTAACAAACCCCATGTCTTCATCGTCTTCATCAGAGGAGAAGCCAAAAAGGACAGCCTTTGTAGATTTCGTTATGATCCTTACAAACAAGACAGAAAACAGCATACAATTTGTTTCTCGCTAACAAAACAAATGATATTTCTTCCTTGCAATCCAGGAGGCATCACTCCAATTTTAGGCCTAAATTTTCTACGACGTCTCCGAGATTTTCTCCGACATCTCCGACATCTCCGAGATTTTCTCCGACGTCTCCGACTTCTCCGAGATTTTCTCCGACATCTCCGAGATTTTCTCCGACGTCTCCGACATCTCCGACGTCTCCGACAACTCCGTGTTTTCCGCCTGGCCTCACCATGTGTGTATTTCACATAGGATTACAAAACTGAAGAGTTTTACTTTCTGGTTATTTCACATAATAGGATTGTGCAGCCTTGTGGCTTTCACCTTTTGGTTATTTCACTTCACATTGGATCTATCATGGAGGTTTTCACAAAATGTGTCATTTCATATGACATTACACAAAGCCATGGGATTAGGGTAAACTGGAGTAATTTGGGAAATTTTGAGGTATAGAATAAATGCCTCATTTCATATCTTAATAAGACTAATTCAGCTTTTTATATGCATTTGAGTAGTAAATAATCGATATTGAGAAAAACAAGCTCTTAATTCATGTTGTCGCTGATATATCAAAATGATGCTGTCCCAAATTACCCCAGATAGGGTAATTTGGGACAGCAATGAGCTTCACCTACAAGTGTTATGTAATCATACCTTGAGGCAAATTTGAAAAGGAAAATATTGTATCTGCCACAGTTCACTTGAATTTCATCAAAGATAGCCTCTTTTATAAACTTCCAGTAAAATTGTCATAATTGAATCAATGGTTCAAAATATCAACAAAGTATTCATACAGTATATAAATCTTTTGCTTAAATGGATAAATAGTGGCAACGAGGGATATAACTATGCAGATTTAAGCAAAGTCCTAAATTACCCACTGGGTATCTCAAATTTCCCCTATCCCAAATTACCCCGGTTTACGCTAGTCTTACAAAAGAAGGGCTTTCATTTTGGTTTTCATGGTTCTTCTGATTCTATTTGTCATTATATGGATATGGAATTATGAAGAATGTTTTATCACATGAAGGATTTCAAGTCCTCTCTCATGCAGCATTTTAGACCCATTTTACCTGTGACTATTCGTGAACACATGAGCAACGCCTAGGCCCAGTTGATGGCCCTGCCACTTCTGAAACCTGTCTGCAGTAGAATCATGGGAGGTCAACATAACAGAGGTGATAAAAAGAAATCTCCTCATATTTGCTGTAAAATTTAATATAAAAAACAAAATTATACGCACCAGTGAAACCTGTCTTCTCCTTGCAATGAGCGTGAGACAACTTCTCTCTTCCAAAATCAAAGCCATGGCATTCATAAGCAAAGCACAATGGAATCTGTTATTATTGCTGTTTGGCTTGTCCTCATTAGCATATGCTCCATCCATACCAGGGTGCATTCCATGCAATTAGGCCCAAAGATCTTTGGCCTAGACTTGATTTTTTTGTTCGCGTAGCGGAGTCATATTTTCAATAAAATTGGTTGTTGGCGTGATGGCATTTGAAAATCTGCCTACCTTTGCATAAATGTGAAGTTGTCCTAAATCCTTTTGATAATACACATATTTTTTATAGATAAGAAGAAACTAAGAATTTGGGCCAGTACTGAAAGTTTCTTAAAATCATCAGATTTTGATAGCAGCTTCTCTCTACCTGTAAATACAGGCGTGGATTTAGTGGAAGGGGGCCAGGGGGGCCATGGCCCCCCAAAGTGTAAGAGTTCTCGTAAAAACCATTGTCTTTTATAGATAAAAGAATATGTTTTAACCCTTTACATCCTAAAGCAACCCACACATAACCATGGCACAGCTGCACGATAGTTCGGCTAGCAACAAGCCCATCTAACTAACTCACAAAGTAATTTATTGTTGATCCAGAGGTTTGAAAAAGATACGAATCTGAATTCTAAACGAAATTTCATTGCGTGAGTTCGAGACCGAAAATCATTTGTTTCATTTACTTTGTCACAATATTGGTGATTCAGGATCTTCCAGTGAACTTTGCTGTTGAAGTTTATTTTATGATAAATTTCGTTCTGATAAAGACTTATGATAAAGACTCGTGTCTTCTGTTGTGATATTTATAAAATGTTGATAAGTCACTTTGATATCACTGGAGGGAGAACACATTTTTCTTTTGAATACAAGTGAAGATTCTAGAAGGTGACATATTAAGCGAAGAGAATTTTGATTGCTTACTCCAATGAGGTAACTTACCATGGGAAATTTCACGGGATTTTCACGTAACTTTGAAATTTCCTTGAATCAAAGATAAGGCTCAAATCCTTACTGGTTCTCAGAACACGCGAAAATCATCCAACCTTACGAAAATCAGCCAATGGCATCGCCGCTTCTAGCCCCTTGAGACAAAATCAGTCGTTTGAGGTGAAGTTTCTAGTACCCTCACAAAAACTGAAATGGATGCTAAAATATTGCGGTTATTTGAAAAGTTTTTTGATAAATCGTTTGCAGAGATATCCGTCCAGAGTTGTTTACATGTTCAGGCAAATATCTTATTTGGGGCCGGAGCTACGAGCGTTTTCCGGGCAAGAAAAATTGACCTTTCTTCAAAAGTTCATACAAATTGTTAGCATAGAGATATATCGTTGAAAATTTCACAGAATATGCACATTAACCTGGGCAATAACCTAGATGCATTTGGTTTCCTAAGATCTCAAATACTTGACAAATTTCAGTGATTTCCAACAGGCAAGGCAAATGGGCCTACGCTCATCCTTGGATCCTTGGTAGAAAGCCATTCTTGGGCCTGGAATCGCCCAATTATACAACCCTGAGCAAGATAATTCACTCACCGTTCACTCCAGCACCGAGCTCATTTATCCAGTATATTGGGGCTAACATCGACAGAAAGCTAACAGTTTTGTGTGAATTTGAAGAAGCTTCCACGTTCCATGTTATGTCGAAAAAGGCAACAACTCTCCTCCACTGTTGACAAGCACTCGAGGCAGTGTGGTGTTGCGACTCAAGAGAAGTATTATGTCATTCCCCTCCCCTCCTGGGAATGTTTCAAAATGTCAAAATCTTTTTATATTACGGAGCACTTTTTCAAATAGCTCTCCATTTTCTCCATTTTACATTTATCGTATATTTTCAAAACAAGGGTATTTCATGTTTCAAACAATGTAAAAATAAACATTCAGGAGTGCAGGGCAATGACATAATACTTCTCTTGAGTCGCAACACCAGACTGCCTCGAGTGTTTGTCAGCAGTGGAGGAGAGTTATTGCCTTTTTCGACATAACATGGAACGTGGAAGCTTCTTCAAATTCGCACAAAACTGTTTGCTTTCTGTCGATGTTAGCCCCAATATAATGGATAAATGAGCTCAAATGGGTGCTGGAGTCAACGGTGAGTGAATTATCTTGCTCAGGGTTGTATAATTTGGCGATTCCAGGCCCAAGAATGGCTTTCTACCAAGGATGAGCATAGGCCCGTTTGCCTTGCCTGTTGGAAATCACCGAAATTTGTCACATATTTTGAGATCTTAGGAAACCAAATGCATCTGGGTTATTGCCCAGGTTAAAGTACATATTCTGTGAAGTTTTCAATGATATATCTCTATTCTAACAATTTATATGAATTTTTGAAGAAGGGTCAATTTCTCTTGGCTGGAAAACGCTCGTAGCTCTGGCCCCAAACAAGATATTTGCCTAAACATGTAAACAACTCTGGACGGATATCTCTCCAAACGATTTATCAAAAAACATTTCAAATTACTGCAATATTTTAGCATCCATTTCAGTTTTTGTGAGGGTACTAGAAACTTCACCTCAAACGACTGATTTTGTCTCAAGGGGCTAGAAGCAGCGATGCCATTGGCTGATTTTCGTAAGGTTGGATGATTTTCGCGTGTTCTGAGAACCAGTAAGGATAATTGAGCCTTATCTTCTTGAATCATGGATTCGAGAACAACTTCATTTTTTATGCCAAATTTTCATTTCCATGGTGGTGGGGCTTATTTCCACGATACACATTCCCGAACCGGTGTTTATGATAAACATTTTTTTGATGGTCTCTTCCTTTCCCAACTGATGGCCCGTTAGGCTTTGCACAAAATTGGCAGTTTGTATGTTAGGAGGAATGAAGATTAAGTGATGAGCTTAATGATCTAAAATGAAGTAAAAGGGGCGTTTCCCACGTTTTCCGAGAGTCTGAAGGGCATGGCTGCGAAAAACTTTCCTGGAGGCTACACCCCCAGATCCCCATAATTTGTTCTTAGTGGCCCTCCCCAAACTTCAAGCCTGATCCGCCCCTGTGTAAATACCTGGCGTACAAAAGCTTAGGGCTTGACATACCTTCAGCGTAGGTCTTACATGGAATGCACCCTGGCATCCCTACATCCAAGCAAAGTGACATGGGGATTTTCTTATAAAACGCAAATAGGTACTAGCTGTTCGTGCATGCACACTTGGCAGCAACTAGTTGATTGGTTAGCTGCACCAGATTGGAAAGTTTGAAATGTTTGGGGGATTAATCCCCCTGCACTTTTGTGTCATCTGTGCAGCCATCTGCCCATTTGCATAATTTGGTAACAGAACTGCACTGTACTACTGTATATTTACCTATATTATGTCTGATAAGAGCATTTATTAGTCATTTATTTTCATTTCAAATTGACAGACTATCTGCACCATTTGATACCTGCTTGAAAATCCCCTGTGCAGTTTTCAAAATTTTCAATCTGGTGCTGCTAATCCATCTTTTAGTCACTTATCGATCTGTTATGGTCACTCTAATGAATCTTAGACATAGGCCTAGAGATCAAGACAGCTGATTATGATTAGGTAGCAGGCCTGGGTGGACACCACCACAGAAGCAGAACGGTTTGAGTTTTGCATGTCTGTCAGCTGTCAAGTGATGGAATCTCCATGCATCTATCACATTGAAATTGTTGGGGTAAAGTCTTGGAACCAGATCATTGCACTGACAAATCATTGTTCACTGCGCACTACTGGCCAACTATATAGGCTAGCTATGTTTGGTTCACTCTTTGTACTCACCTGCTGCTCGAGCTGACTGAAAGAATGGCCTTTTAATGACAACATCATTCCACATCATTGCTTTCTTGTTGCTTGCTATTTTGTTAGGTAAAATCCATTCACTTTTCCTGCAGACATATGTAGATCGCTTCCAAAATATTGCAGTAAATTTCGTTGTCCGGGGTAGTCGGACTGCCGCCATTGAACGTGAACTTGAAATACATTGCGAGTGGAGCCTCGTTTTCATGTAGGCTTATGACGACAACGACAACGATTAAAAAACGATTACGATGTCTTGAGTCCCAGTCATAAGTCCCTGGTATCCCTGAACCCTGTGGGAGCGACCAGTGGGTAAACCTTGCCCTTGCTCAACTAAAAAGGGCAAATAATCTTCGAATAGAGCTGAACCGGATGTTTACGTTTGCACGTTAGCCAATCAGATGTGACCATGACGTCACGCAAGAAAAGCTTGCTTGCCTTACCTTTCAAAAGCTTGCCTTACATTTCATTGAAAACTCTCTAGCTTTTTTGTTTAACACTTCAATTGAAACTAGCCAGTTCCCTGATTCATGGAAAGTAACTAGAGTTACTCCAATTTTCAATGATGGAGACAAGACTGAAAAGTCAAACTACCGTTCGATATCAGTCTTACCCATCATCTCAAGGCTCTTTGAAAAACTTGTTTTTGACCAGCTGTTTCAATATATGAAAGAAAATGGCCTCTTTTCCCCTGACCAATCTGGGTTTCTGAGGCTTCATTCTACACTTACTTGTTGGCTTAAAAATACTGATGACTGGTACAATGGTCTGGACCTTGGACGGCTTGTGGGATTAGTGATCATTGATTTGAAAAAGGCTTTTGATACCGTTGATCATGACATCCTCTGTGAAAAACTTCAAATTTATGGTGTTCAGCAACGAGAGCTGTTTTGGTTCAGGTCATACCTATCCAACCGTAAACAGTTCTGCAGGGTTAATGTTGTTGCCTCAGACATACAGGATGTAGAAGTCGGTGTGCCACAAGGTTCATGTCTCGGCCCTCTTCTCTTCCTCATCTGTATCAATGACCTTCCACTGGCCGTCCAGGGTTCGACTGTGTCCATGTATGCTGATGACACCAGTTTGTGTTACCAGGCATTAAATATGACTCAGCTGAATGGGGCTTTAAACAATGATCTTAAGCAATTGGACGCATGGCTCCAAGGCAATAAACTTTCTTTGAATGTTACAAAAACACACTCCGTGCTTATTACTACCAAGCAAAAACGTAACGTTCTCAAAAGTACAGATCAGAATCTGGAATTGAGCATACGTGGCAAAGAGCTTGACATTGTCCAAAAAACAAAATACCTTGGTGTTCAAATTGATTGCTCTTTAGATTGGAAAGAACAAATAAAGGCTGTCTCTGCCAAGGTCTCAAGGGCTATTGGCTTTGTGAAGCATGCAAAGAAGTTTCTACCAAGGGCGACTCTTGAGAATCTTTACACCTAGGCATCATTGAGCCACACTTTCGGTACTGTTGTTCTGTTTGGGTTTGTTGTGGTTCTAGTGAAATCAACCAGCTACAAAAGCTTCAAAACCGAGCTGCCAGGATTGTTACCAATAGCAGCTTTGACACCCCGAGCAGGCCACTCATTCAAAGGTTTGGCTGGAGAACCATTGAACAACTCATCAGCAATGAGTCAAAAACAATGGTCTTCAAGTCACTCAATGAGTTGGCTCCGCAATACCTGAGTAGTCTTTTCAAAAGAAATTCACAATGCTCCACCCGCTGCCTTCAAAATATCGAGACTGAAATTGCACATGACCAACTTATTGACTTCCTCCAGTCTAACAAAAAACTAACGAAGAATCAGTTCGCTTTCCGTAAGCTTCACTCTACAATTACCTCGCTGATTGGTGTCTCAGATCATTGGTACTCAAATATCGATAACAAAAAAGCTAACTTCGCTCTTTTTCTTGACTTAAAAAAGGCATTTGATACCGTGGATCATGAGATTCTGATCAGTAAATTAGCCAAATACGGGGTAAAAGGTAGAGAGAACAACTGGCTTAAATCATACTTAACTAATAGAAGCCAGTATTGTTCTATTGATGGTCAAGTATCTGATATTATGGAAATAGAGTGTGGAATTCCCCAAGGGTCATGCTTGGGACCGCTGCTCTTCATCATTTACTTGAATGATTTTGAGCACTGTCTCGAACACTCAAGAGCCAACATGTATGCGGATGATACTGAGATAACAATATCCTCAAACAACCAAGCAGAGCTTATAGAGACAGCACAAGCTGAGCTACTAAATATCGCGGAATGGATGAGGATTAACAAACTCAGTCTCAATCCCACCAAAACAGAATACATGATAATAGACCATCCTCGTAGAAGAAAAAAAGGAGAATCATTACCGCAATTATTTATAAACCGAGAAATAATTAAACAGGTTCACAAAACAAAATATCTCGGGGTAATAGTTGACGATACTTTAGGTTGGGAAGAACAGTATGAATCAGTGAAGAAAAAGGTTGCTGGGGGCCTCGTGGCAATGAAAAAACTTAAGGACATCCTCCCACAATCAATGCTTTTTCAAGTGTACAAAGCCCTTGTTGAGAGTCATTTTCGTTATGCTGACGTAGTGTGGGGGAGCTTATCGAACACTAAAATAACAGCCCTTCAGAGACTGCAAAATCGTGCATTTGAAATTATTCAAGCTTCAAAGATAAAGGACTCTTGGATTAGACCAACATTTAGCATCGATCAGATATTCCAATTTGATCGGTCGGTTCAGATGTTTAAGATAATTAACAAGATATGTCCTGAGAGTCTGCACGGTAAATTTGCTGAAAGATCCTCGACAAGCAAGTATAATACGAGAAATAAGACTGATCTCCAAATTCCAAGACTAAATTTAGACTACAGTAGAAAGAGTTTTCACTACACAGGTCTAAAAACATGGAACGCTATCCCAACACAATTAAGAGAGTCTAATACACTCACCCAGTTTAAAAATGGGCTAAAGAATCATTTTCTAAGCTGAAAAAACAACAAATTATATATATATGTATATATATGTATATATGTGTATGGGTGTACATATATATTTTTATATGTGTATCTATATGTGTGCAGGTTATATATATATATATATATATTTACGCACGAATCCATGGAAGAACAGTACTGGCTTTTAATATAGGTTTATTAGGTTTGTTAGAAATATCTATTACTTTCATCTGGAAATAAGTAATTTTAAAGTTTACTGAGTGGATGTCGTGGATAAATAAAATAAATGAAATGAATGAAATGAAATGAAATGAGACTGACCTGAGGGTACCAAAGAAAGCCTCTGCAAATGGGCAGAAATGCTTCTCTTTTAGGGAAGCAAAATTGTGGAATAGCCTTTCGGCTGAGTCAAAGCAGCCATCGTCCGTAAACAGTTTCAAAAAGTCTGTTCAGCGATAACTGCAGGGGTGGGGCCTGCGGTGGTGGTGTTGGTTGTCCTGGGGTGGCGGGCCGGCTCGGGGCGTATAGCGGTCATGCTTTTGATCGCTGTTCGCTCTGGGATGTCTTGTCGCCTGGGGGCGGCTGGTGCTGGCGCTGCGGGGTCTGCCTCTGTCAGTGACTCCGGATTCGTTTTCGTTTTACACTCTTTTATTTCATCCTTAGTATGTATGTTAATGATCATTTCTTGTAAATAGGTTTTTAATAGTATGGTTTTCATTGTAATTATATTAGGGTAGTTTTCTTTGGTATATTTGTGATAATAATAATGATTTTATTGGAGGACCCCTTGAAAAAAGGCTTTTGCCGAAGGGCAACCCTCCTTAAATAAATGAATCAAATCAATCAAATCAAATCAAATCAAATCAAATCAAATCAAATCAAATCAAATCAAAAGAATCGACGGGAGAAAGTACCCCTCACATATATCATCATATAGCAAGTCGTGCATGCGACTATTGGGTAAATTCAGGAAAAACTTGTATTTTTCAACTCTGTACCAATATGGCTAAATTTTGTTCGCGGGTTTTTTCTGAACGAACGCGTAAATCCAGCGAAACAGCTTTTAAGTAAGGCCTATCATTTGGGGGGTCGTGATCCTTAACAAATATGTCTTTCAAAAAAAAAACCACATAAATTCATATCAAGGTCGTACTATTTTCTAGATATCATTGAAAATACATTAACAAGGTAATAGTTGGGTGTTAAAAGGTACTGAACTTTTATTTCCAAGGCAGTAGTAACGGAGAAGGTAGCATATGATACCAACCGCAGCTCCTCCCTCATCGTTGCATTCCAGTCAATTCAAAGCAACCCCACAGCTGAACTTTCTTAGCTGAACTTTAATGATTCACTTTGTCGATTTCATTTGATTTGATGATCTATAAATATGATCGTCAATTTCCAATCAATTATTGAGCTTGACCTTGGCCATCTTCTGTCATTGGTCAAGATCTGGAGTGGTGGGAAAACCCTTGACCTGACGTGAGCTGAGACCGTTGAGTAAAGCAGGATTGCTCTGCAGTTGTCCATTCCTAAAACGTCTACAAAAGCGTCAAAGTTTCAGAAGAAATGCTGAAAATAGCCACTGAAGGGACTCACCTTACCAAAGATAGTGGTAAAAGTGTACCAGACCCGTATGGACTCGGCTACGTATTCTGTTGCTTCCCGATGATGGGAGATTTGCTTGATCTGCATTGGTTTCATTTCATTTCATTTTCATTATAAATTCTTTATACACGGTGGCCCCATCAATCTAAGACTGCTTTGCAGTTAGGCACGGTAGCCCCGTCAGTCCATGAGAGCTGCTTTCCAGGGGACCGTGCTAAAAGCATTTACAAATAGGAAGATAGATATTACGAAATAGGAATGGTCACCATAGTTTGTTTTTATTCTTCTCTTAAAGGTGGCAAGGGAAGGTGTCTGTTTGGCATGGAGTTCAAGTTGATTCCAAAGGTTAGGTGCGAAAAGAAATAGCCCTCTGCCCATTGTTTGTTTTTCGTAATGGTAGCGAAAGATCAGCATCGGTATTTCTCAGTTTTCTAACATTTCGAGTCGATCTTTTCCGAACAAGTTGGAGAGGTACTCTGGGACGAGGCCATTTAACGATTTGTACATTCTTGTAGCTGCTTCGCTTCTAATAATATCATCTACAGTTGGCCAATTCAAACTGCGAAATATTGGCATAGCAGGCGCATCAAAACTGCTTTTAACTACAATTCTAGCTGCTCGATTCTGCAACTTTTGCAACGTTTGCAGCTTAGTCACCCCACAGCACCCCCATACCGAACAGCAGAACCGAAAACGGAGCACGACGATACCCCAATACATTTCACTCAACGTGTTTTGAGGTAAACATTTTCTGGAATATTTCAAAATCCGATTGCACGAGAAACCTTGGTACAAAGATTGTTAATGTGTTTATCCCAATTTAAGCTCCTATCGATCATCACACCCAGATACTTTGTTCGGTCAACATTTCAATTTGAGAGTCACCAATAAAAAACTGTGGATGATCAACTGTTTTATCACTGATTTTCTTAATTTTGGGCTGGGAACCTACAATCAGAGCTTGTGTTTTTAGAACATTCAAAGAAATCTTATTACCATTGCTTCAACTCGTTCAGTTCACTGTTTAAAGTTTGGTTTATATCTGCTAAGTTCGAAGATGAATAAGAAATACTGGTGTCGTTTGCGTACATGGTCACTCTACCTTTCTTCAGAGAGAACTGAAGATCATTGATATAAATCAGAAACAATAGAGGACCAAGACAAGAACTACGGGGCACACCACAGCGAATATCTTCGGTTTTAGAACATATCCCATTAACTTTGCAGAATTGCTTTCGAGGTTAGATATGACGTAAACCAAGTAAGTTCTAAATTTTCAACACCATACTTTCTCCACTTTGCAAGTAAAATTTCATGGTCTGCTGTTAATAACTTATCAGTAAAATTAAAACTGGTGAATGGAACGAAATATAACATTCAAACAGTAGGCTGTAAGTAATGTTTTAGTTTGCATTTAAACGAATTAAGCGAATTCGCCTCTTTTATATCCGATGAAAAGTTGATTCCAAGTTTTATCGCCACAAAAAGATATCGCTTTTTGTCCTTTGCTAGTTGTCATTCTGGGGATGTAAAGATCTTTTGCTGCATTTCGCAGGTTAATATCAATATTTTGGTCAGTGTATTGCTTTGCACACTCGGCAGAAAGGCTTACCCGAGCCAGATATTTGACTAGCAAATTGATCCAGGAATCATACTGGACCAACAAACGCCATTCAGTGAAGTTGCAAGAAAATAACCAGGTATATGTTGACAGTCATATTTCTCCCTATCTCCTGCTTTTTTCTGAGCTAGGGTACAGTAGGTAAACTACATTCATTTGTTTTTAGTGAACCCAAAGTTTCTTAAAAGCAGTTTCCAAGAAAAACGATAAAGGTGTGATAGTGATCATGCGCTAGTCAGTTTAACAGAGAGTATAAAATGATCACTAGAAAATGATAGAGTGGGATGTGGTATATCTATTGACCTGCAAAAGGCCTTTGATACTGTTAATCGTGATATCATTTTGAAAAATTTGGAGAACTATGGCATCAGAGGAACTGCTTTAAGTTGCTAAGTCTTACAGGTCCTGAGTGATCGTAAACAGTTTGTTTCAGTTAATGGTATCCCATCATTGACAAGTGACATAGCATATGGTGTCCCACAGGGGTCAGCACTAGGTCCCTTGCTGTTTCTGATCTACTTAAATGACTTACGAAACTCGTCTAAAATATTGACTTTCATTTTATTTGCTGATGATACTAATATCCATTTTGAATCTGATGACCTGACAAGACTAACTAAGAAAGTTAACAAGGAACTTGATAAAGTAAAATCCTTGCTTGATTGTAGCAAACTTGCTCTTGATATTGACAAAACAAACGTTGTCCTTTTTCATCCCCGGAAAGCAATTGCCAGACTTGATATACCTTAAATTGGCAAGAAAGGCATCAAAAGGGTTAAGTTTGTTAAGTTTTTAGGTGTTCTTGTTGATGAGCATCTATCTTGGAAATACCACATCAATGAACTTTGTAAAAAGCTTACTAGGACTACTGGAATCTTCTATAAAGTTAGGCGCCATGTTCCTCTGGACGCACTAAGCTGTCTCTATAATTCGCTCTTTTCATCTTTTCTCAATTATAGCATTACCGGGTGAGCCAGAAAAAAGTTCCCACTTTTGAAAATTCATAGCACCAAGATTACTCCACAAACTTGAATCATTCAAATTCTAGTTAAAAGCCGAAAGATTGCAGTATTTTTGTGATTTTGTAATGGTTGCAAAATGATGGAAAAAGAGCCAAAACGTTGATCAAATTGTAAGGACTCTATTCACAACGAACAACAGGCAATGGGCGTTTCACCTCCCTCAAGTGTGATAAGACAACGATTTTCAAACAAATACTTAAGATTTTTAATCCCATGGCAATTAATGTACAGAGGATTATCTCTCATCCATGAGAAGTTACATTTCCTTCATTATTTTGTGCGAGGAGTCATTTATGCTGATCGCTGTTTTAGGCAATTTTTCAGTCATTTTGCAACCATATAATTTTTGTAAGTTGAATTTACCTATATTTGTAGTTCTCGTGAGACAACGAGAAAAATCACAAAAATACTTCAACATTTTGGCTTTTAACTAGAAGTAGAATCATTCAAATCTATGAAATACTCTTGCTGTTTTGAATTTTCAATTGTGGGAACTTTTTTCTGGCTCACCCGGTATAGTTTGGCGTCTTACCTATGACTCTTACTTAAACCAGTTGTTCCTTCTACAGAAGAAAATCCTAAGATGTATAAAATTCCAGCCATTTACTGCTCGATCTGCACTTTATTTTATTCATTAAAGATAATTAAACTTCGGGACATGCTTCACTGAAATATGTCAACTTTTGCTTATAAAGCCATTCACAAACTCTCACCTGTCTGCTTACTTTACTCTAAATTCTTCTGTTCATAGGATTGGAACTGGTCAGTTCGCCAGAGGTGATCTATTTCTTTCGCTTAAAAGGACCACCCTTTATTCCAACATTTTAGCTCTAAATTATGGAATACGAGTAGCTGGCTCTATTTCATGTTTTCAGTCTAAATTGAGCTCATTATATGGACTCCAATGTCTTGTCTGTCTGCCTCCTTTCCTCGGCATTACCAAGACTTGTCATTTCCTTGGGGTAAATCTTGTTCATCCTTTTTTTATTTAATTGATATTTCTTTTAGTTTCTTTTTTTCATGGGGTAGCCCGCGTGCAGCCCATACAGTTTCCGTAGAGTCATTTCCCGTTTTGAATTCAATTCAATTGACAATTTCAACTCAACGGAAATAGTAGGGAATTCACGCAGGCTATTAGGCTGTTATGGGGGGGGGAGGGGGTTTCTCTCAATTAGTTTACCTACTTAGAGAGCTCCTCCTTAATCAATCTATACTACCGTGTGAGCCAGAAAATAGTTCCCATTTTTGAAAATTCATAGCTCCAAGAGTACTTCAGATATCTGAATGATTCAGCTCCTAGATAGCCGAAAGTTCGAATTGTTTTTGTGACTTTTCTCGCTGTCGTGCCAGCACTAGAAGTATCGGCAAATTCAACTTTTCTAATATTTCATCATAGCAAAATGGCTGAAAAGGGGCTAAAACTTTGATCAAATCGTAAGGATTCTCCTTACATAGAGCAATACGCAATGAACGTTTCATCTCTCTCAAGAGTTATATGACATCAATTCTCAAACAACTACCCAAGATTTTTAGTCACATGGCAATACGTGTCCAGTGGATGCCTCTTGCCCGTGAA
Organism: Aurelia sp. 3 sensu Dawson et al. (2005); assembly: GCA_964020215.1. NCBI lineage: Eukaryota > Metazoa > Cnidaria > Scyphozoa > Semaeostomeae > Ulmaridae > Aurelia > Aurelia sp. 3 sensu Dawson et al. (2005). Next base: position 12,393,009 of record OZ026584.1, read on the forward strand.
CAATTGCATTTTCTTTATCAATCATTGCGAGGATTTTTTTATTATTTGATCGATACTTTTGGCGCTTTTTCGGTGATTTAGCAACCATGAAGTTTTTATAAAGTTGAACTTACCTATATTTCTGGTGCTCGTGAGAGAGCGGGGAAAATAAAAAATTCTTTGATTTGTTGGCTTTTAACTAGAAATTGAATCATTCAAATATGTGCAGCACCGTTGATCCTATGACTTTTCAAAAGTGGGAAATTTTTTCTGGCTCATCTGGCATATATACAATCATATAATTTCATTCCGTTTTGCTTAGTTGTAATTTTGTATTGGACATGTTATTTTTTGAGTGGCAGAAAATTACAATTTTTGACTATCTAAAGTAAATTTGATGTGAGAAATCGTCGTTCTATTCCATCGTTAATCTTCCATCATACTCAAACAAAAGAACCCTTGCTAATAAGTTTAACAGTTACTTTGCATGCATTGGTACAAAAACGCAAAGTCAAGTTAGAAAAGCCAAGAAGAGCCTAAAAACTCCTTTTCCCAATCACACAAACAAATTTTCATTTAATACAGTCTCCACAAAGGATGTCATCAGGATAGTATCAAGTATGCCAACTAATAAGGCAGGCGGCATAGATTGTATATGTGTGAGGTCTTTAATACCAGTTATAGAAATAGTTGCACCATCAATTGCACAGTTGACAAACTTATCCTTAGCAACAGCAGAGGTTCTAGTTGTGTGGAAAACTGCAGTCATTTCTCCTATCTTCAAAAATGGATCCAAAGATGACATTGCAAATTACAGGCCTATCTCACTACTTCCATTGCTCTCCAAGATACTAGAGAAAGCTGTTTGTTATCAAGTTATGAAGTACCTTGAGAGTAAAAGTCTAATCAATAAGAACTTTTCTGGGTATCGAAGATTTCATTCAACCACAATTGCCTTAATTAAGATCACAGATGACGTTCTAAAAAACATGGAAAGAGATTTTGTTACATCACTTATACTCACAGACCTTAGTAAAGCATTTGATACTGTTGACCACAACAAATTGCTTGTCAAACTATCGAAGTACGGTTTTGATTACCATTCATTATTCTGGTTCAAAAGTTATCTATCATGTAGAGTTCAACATGTTAAGGTAGATGGCACACTTTCAAGGAATCGCACTTACAATGTTGTGTCCCTCAAGGATCTGTTCTAGGTCCAGTTCTTTTTATGATTTATCTCAATGACTTACCATTAATTAGCACTTGCGGAAAATACAAAGCCTTCACCATTTCCAACTCATCTCCATGGATATGCTTATGATACCCAGATGTACGATGCTGCACCTGCAAATCTGATTTTTGCAGCACATATGCAGATCCAGGATGATGTTCATATTCTCATAGAGTGGCTTACTCACAATAAGTTGAAAGCCAATCCGGACAAGTTTAAGTACATGCTGATTGGCACAGCAGCCATGTTAAAGAGAATTCCTGAATAGTTCTCCAAAATTGAAATTGACAACAACATTTTGACCAGGGCAGTAGTAGCAAAAAATCTAGGTCTACCGGGTAACCCATAAAAAACTTCACGAGCTAGATTGCACATATTTTCTTAAAAGCAAACGTTATGAAGACAAGGAATGTATCAGCATATAGCTGAAAGGCACAGCTATCTTTTGAGATGTTGCTTGGTCAATTTAAGATATGCTTGCTGTCTGAAAAAACAGTTTCAAAAACATGGAAATTCATTCATTTCTCAGACCATTCTTTCACTTTCCAGTCCAAGTTTTGGAAAGTGTGAAAAAAGCTGAATTCCGAATTTGCTTTGGAACATGAAATTTGAATGAGGAACAGAGGTAGATCATTTTGCAAATAAAAGATTTCCCCAAGCGACTTCTAATCCATCGCTATGTTCAGTTTTCACAAGATGTTGCTGGAAAACGATGGCGATTCTTCATTCAATATGAGGAATCCTGGAATCAAAAATTTTCATGGAATCTGGTTTTTCGGATGGTAATCATCTCTCAAAATGACCATGCAGCATCTCAAAAGATAGCTACGCCTTTCAACTAATCTGAGATAGAAAGCATTTGGCAATAGCTTTTGATTTCAGGGAGCCAGTTATGATCTAGCTCGTGAAGTTTTTTTCGGGTCACCCTGTAGTTATTGATCAGAACCTTAAATGGCATACACGGACAGAGCAGAAACTGCGCACGCATGCGTGAAAACTCGCAACTTTGAGGCCCGCTAGCTTCCAGCAACAGATCCCAAAATTCGGCAACACTTTGTGTTTTGTTCCTTAGGCCTAGAACTCTTGATTTATCGTTTCAAAAAGCTTATCTATCCAAACACTTCCTTATCTCAGATCGCTTGATGACGTCGTTTCACGCAGTTTCTGCTCTGTCGGATACACGCATAAAAAGTATGACGGAAAAATGTATTGGAAAGGTCATACAATTAACTAAAATTAGGAAATGCATGAACCCGAAAATATTCGAAAACTTAATCAAAATATCCTACACATCATCTCTTGACTATTGTGATATCGTTTATGGAAATGCCTGTACGAAAGAGCTGCAAAGAGCACAAAGATCTCAGAACTTGCAGCCAGAGTTGTCACAAAGAAGCGAAAGTATGATAGTATTTCATCTACGATAAGCGAGCTGGACTGGCTAACTATGGATAAGAGACGATTTGTACATAGAGTAAGTCAGATTCACAAATGCTTGCAAGGAAACGCTCCGCAATGTCTGACAGAAACTCTGACAATCAATAGTAACGTACATCAATGTTGTACACGTCAGTCCAATGAGTTACACTTACCAATAGCTAAAACTAACAGCATGAAGAGAACATGTCAATACATCGGATCTGCAGATTTTAATTCTCTGCCTACCTTAGCTCAGCGTACAAATAATAGGAAAAGATTTTTAGCCCAGGCTAATTCCTTATTTTGACACTTTTCATATCGACGAATTTTGTTTACCTCTAAAAGTTGCAAGATTTTTCTATTTGTTTTTTCATAGGAACTATGTAACATTCTTCTCATTTGTATCCTAATCTTCAAGAAATTTTAATGCATCATATTGTAATTTTTAGGTAGCACTACGAAAAATCATGTAAATGGATAGTGTGTTAATATCAGCATCACCCTGTTACTTTAAAGGGGCATAGTGATGTACTGTACAGTTCCTTTGTCAAGTGTCAGCGGGGTCACCGTTCAAACGAGAAAAGATTGAATTTCTCGATCTTTTTTCTCCATGACGCTATGATCTGTTGTTTTCGAGCCATTGACCGTCAAAGTTAGGAGTAGCTGGTGAGCCACTATATCCTTGGATCGAATGAGCTAAAAATCCTTTAAACAATAAATGAATCTTAACTTGGTATTTTGACTGCGAGACATTGCAAGTTGATTGAAGACTGTATTGTTGGTGCTATTGCTACGTGAGATGTTAAAAAAAGAGCACTAAGTGAGCACAGCAGTCCTTGAAATGTAAAATTCTCAAACCTCTTGCTGGCTCGATCTTAAAGGGAACAGACATAGCTATATCTCGTAGCCGCTATAAATAGGCTAGAGAAACGCCCACAAATCCTTTGATTCTTCAGCTACACAATCAAACCGGATGCGTCTAAGTTGTCGAGTACAAAAGATTATATTTTTGACCTGGCCCGGGCCAGCTTTTAACTATCAACAGTAAATCAGTGTTAAGACAATCTTCGGACTTCATAGAATTGCAAGATCTCACTTTATAAGCGCAAGAGTGCCACAGGAGCTAAGAGATATAAAACCATAAAACTTAGAACTTAAGTAACAGCATTGACCAAAAATTCCATGAATAGGGCTTTTACTAAGCTATTTACGGTGGAGGTGGATCTAAAGAATGGATTTTGAGGGTAGATTTAAACAAGGAGCACTTCTAGAGGAAAGGGTCCTTATGACCGAAGGAAGATTCCATTTTCTTTTCAAAGCGCAGGTAGTGCGCAATAACTGTTTGCTCATTTTCTAACCTAATTGATTTGAAAGTTTCATTTTTACCTGACAGTTTCTTGCCTACTTGTACCTGCTAGAAACCTTTGAAGGACAGCTTGCTAGGCCACTTTGAATCTCTCTACAAATTTTGAGCTACCAGCTACTTAACATTATTAAAGACCTTTAGCTCTTTACCTATACTATTAACTTTGGTATGTTAGTGGGTTTCATAATTTCTGAAAGGAGCGCAAACATTTTTGTAACAAATCGAACAGGTCCTTAAGAATTTTGGAGACATTGGTAGGTCTTTGTGTTTTAGGGGAATAAGACAAAAGTGGATAACCTGAAAAGGATCAGAGTAACAAAGGCAGAGAGAACAAATAGAGCAACTAGAGCAAATAGGGGAATAAGACGAAAGTTGATAGCCTGAAAATAATCAGATCAACCAAGGCAGTGAGAACAAATAGTGCAACTAGAGCAAATAGGGGAATAAGAAGAAAGTTGATAACCAGAAAAAAATCAGATCAACGAAGGCAGCGAGAACAAAAAGAGCAACTAGAGCAAATAGGGGAATAAGATGAAAGTTGATAACCAGAAAAAATCAGAGTAACCATGGCAGCGAGAACAAAAAGAGCAACTTGAGCAATAGGGGAATAAGATGAAAGTTGATAACCTGAAAAAAGGTCAGAGTAACCATGGCAGCGAGAACAAAAAGAACAACTTGAGCAAATAGGATGATAAGAAAAAAGTGAATAACCTGAAAAGGATCAGAGCAACCAAAGCAAAGAGAGCAAATAGGGCAACTGGTGCACTTAGGCAAACAACACAAAAGTTGATAAACAGGAAAAATTCAAAGCAACCAAATCATCAAAGGAAATAAGGCAACTTGATCAACAAGAGGAATAAGACGAAATTTTCTAGCAAGAAAAGAAACTGAGCAACCAAGGCAGCGAGAGAAGAAAGAAAGGACAACTGGAGCAAGTAGAGGAGTAAGACAAAAGTTGATAACCAGAAAAATCGGAGCAGCCAAAGCAGCGAGGGCAGCGGAAGCAATGATGGCAAAAACAGCTGAATAGCTAATCAATGGTGAAATGGCACCTAAAAGGCATCTAAACTTCCCATTAGGAGGAGGAAGAAAAGTGTAGGCAACGTTGACAAGCAGAACAGCATAGGAAAGATACCATTAATGGCAGCCAGAACTGTAGCTTAAGAATCACAGAAACAAAGGTAACCAAAACAGGCACACAGATTGGTACCATGTGATTGAAAATGAGGCCTATTTCATTCCAAGAGATGCAACTACAGTGTCATCTCATTAATGAACGCAATGATAGTTACTTAGATGATATAGTTGATTTTCCAAAAAAGTGTTATTATCGGCCCCGGTCTGCCCTGCTATTCTTTGACTTTTTTGCCTTACTATCAACAATGGTCTAAAACGTCACTACATCTCTGCTACACGAATCAACAGGCTGCTACAAAAAAGGTTTAAAAAGTGATGCAAATAAATATACAAATGGTAGTTGAAAGCGGACACATTGAAGACATGACAAAATTATTCTTCTACTTGATAATAACTATGAATACTCATTGTCAAAAAAGTAAAATGACAATGAGAAACATTAGATTGTTACTTAAACATTGGTTTCCTTCCAAGTACATCTAAACTGACTTTGTCACTTCTTTGTTGTTTAGAACCTACATGTTGCACTTCCTTTCCACTGAAAGTGTAATACGTTAAAGCAAGTTTCTTTTGGTCCCTGCAGTTCTTTCGTCTTGCAGCTATAATTGGCCAATTGCCCCTCAAGTTGACGATTTCATTTGCAAATGCTCGCCATCTTGTATTCGGTGGATTGTTCATGTCATTTTGTTTAGGTTTTGTTTCTCTACACGTTGGCTGGCAAGTAGGGTTTTCGAGAACTGCTCCTTGATTTGATGACGTGATATTGTTTTTACCACAATCTTTGGCTACAGGTGGTAAATTTAAGCTTGGAGATTCTCTTTGAGTTTTCTCACTTGTACCTATGGAGAACATATCATGAAACAGTATACTGAACTTTTGTCACATGAAGATGGGGGCAGTGGCGGCCTGGCTTGTGGGGCCAAGGAGCATGGCCCCCAGCTGACTTTTTCCAACGGGTACCGAAATTTAAAGAGGGAGCCAAAAAACTTTATGATGTTTAATGGTTCGATCACGTTTTTTTCTAGCACCACGCGGCAGGTCACAAGGGCTGGCCATACAGACGCATCTGATGCAAATGCATCGGTCACTGTCATAGATAAATCATTTCAAGTCCATGCTAAGTTTCGCGAAACTGACACACACTGTTATTCCATTAGCCACAGCTTTCATGTGAAGAGAGAAATTTAGGCCAGGTAAGAAACTCGGAGATGCCGAAATGTCAGGGCAAGTTTTTTCCTATATTTCTCGACTCCTACTTTTTTACTCAACCCCATGTGCTCTGCTAGGTGTCGGAGACATCTTATAAGCGAAAAATTTTGATTCAACTCCGGTTTTTTTAACAAAAGAAAGGTATGCCTCACATCTGAAAAAAAAACTTCTGTCTCTTTTGGCAAGCCATCGCCTATTTTTTACTCATTGTTTATATTTTGCTTTCTAGCAAGCCATTTTTTGCTTCCTCTTTGAAATTTGACAACGATTAGATATCTTTCAAGTAGTAATACAATAAAAGATACATGCGAAAAATAAAGTAAAAATATGCTATGAATTGCCTGAACATTCTTTACTTTTTGGTGACCTGAGAACTGTGTGTTTATATCTTTTCAAAAAACTTATTTTGTAAGTTATGATCATAGTGATTTTGATGTTTGAATTGACACTTTGATGTGAGGCCTGCCACTGTATTTTTGCCAACAAAGCAGCTGAATCTTACGAATTTTTCGCAGATCAGACTTCTCCGACTTCTTTAGTAGAGCATAGGGAACCACAAGTAAAAAACTTGGAGTTGAGAAATGTCGGAGAAACTTTCTCGGACATCTCCGACATCTCCGAGCTTTTTAGCTGGCCTAGAAAATTCTATCTTGCCAATCATTAGCGATGATTCTTATCCCACTGTTTGGCCTATTTTCTTAGTTCAAAAATCTGTCTCATGGACATTTGATACAGTGGTGCTACCGACTGCCCAAACATTAATGCGCATAGCTGTTTGAGCTGTAATCCTGTTTGAGACATCTGGTGGTCTACAAACTAAACCTTGTGGATCTGCATTCTACCTTCCCTGTCCTGTGAAAAACCAAATTTTGCCCATCTGTCGGACAGACTAGATAGAAAGCGAATTTTTAGTGCTTGTTTTCCAGTTGCATGTCTTTGCTGATACAAATTATTTTCTTGTGAAGTTTTGGTATCTATGTATTCATTTTTCATTTTCATTTTAATTATTTATACACGAAAATTCCTTCAGCTGAAAGGTCTGATACTAAAAAACGAAAGTTTATTTATTAAAATCAGATACGAAAAGAAAAATTCCGAGCGGCTAATGGCATTGCTGATCTTCAAGGGAGTCGTGTTTCAACTGGCTTTCAGCTCATCCAATGTGTTTTTAGTTGTTTTTTGAATTGGCACAAAGTAGGAAGCTCCTTGATGCTTATTGGGATTTCATTCAAGACCTTAAGAGCTGAAAAGGAAATTCCTTTTTTGACATACTCCAGATTATATCTCGGAGTCTGAAGATCTCTGCAGAATCGCATGTTGTAGCTGGAGTATTGGGATCTTTGTTGGAATTTGTTCCAGAGATTTTCTGGGCAGAGTCTGTTCATGATCTTATAGGCCATAACGGCACGATCAAACATGACAAGTTGCTCAGTGCGAAGGAAATTATGTGACCATTCGTCTTTAATCCTGGACGTTTCGATTATGGAGATGGCTCTGTCCTGAAGACGTTGAAGGGGTTCCTTTTCTGACTTTGAGAGGTGACCCCAAACAATATCTGCATATCGCATGATGATGATGATGATGATGATGATGATGATGATGATGATGATGATGATGGTGATGGTGATGATGATGGTGATGGTGATGGTGATGGTGATGGTGATGGTGATGGTGATGGTGATGGTGATGGTGATGGTGATGGTGATGGTGATGATGATGATGATGATGATGATGATGGTGATGGTGATGGTGATGATGATGGTGATGGTGATGGTGATGGTGATGGTGATGGTGATGGTGATGGTGATGGTGATGGTGATGGTGATGGTGATGATGATGATGATGATGATGATGATGATGATGATGATGATGATGATGATGATGATGATGCATAGCTCAACTCTTCAGGACAGCATTTCGATCCATCTCTTTTCTTAAAATGATCATTCACATGACATTTGCATAGATTAAGTACATGTAGTCCGTCTGTCGGACGGACACTGTCGGACGGGCAAAACTTTCCTATCCTTCAAGCAGCACATGCTTCATACTGGAGATTCATACGCATATGTAGCGCTACATCATGTAAAATTCAGCATAATTCCAAGTTAGAATTTACTCTCGGCTCTCTACCAGCTGAATATTTCATTTCCATTCAGCCCTAAGACAACTTCAAAAATGGGACGTTTTTGATAAAAAGAATGAGTTTTTACGAAACAGAAATAGCAATTTACGATTTTTTGTTAACATGATGATAAAATGAGTCACTTTCTACCGCTTGCAAATACTGAAAACAGTTAAATTACTTTGCAACGCGCAGAGAATCTGCTATTAACAAAAATACGATTTTTTTCTGAGTGTGACCAGTTTCAAAATAAAGTGTCCATCAAATAACTACGGTAGGAGAAGATATTTGCTGAAGCAAAATTGCATTATTTTCGTACATGAAATGTACAACCTACAAAGGAGGGTCTTCCAGCACCATAAAATGTCTGAAAGGGTATTGCTCTTGTTTTCTGAGAGTTTGAAGGGCGTGGTCACCAAGAATATTCCTGGGGCTTCGCCGACCCTCTCATTTCCATGAGTCACTTAAAAAATCTACATCTAGCTTTGGACTAGGTCAAGGTATCAAATAATACGAGTAGGAAGATCAGGAAAATTGCAAGACTTCCAACCTCGTCAGAGACTTGATAACGATGTCTGATTGAAGGGGTGCCATTTTTCTGCCGGCCACCCTGACGAAAAAGCCAGACCGCCACTGGACAGAGGCTCACGTGTTACAGTAAAAGCTCGCATTATATGCTTTAGATAGTGAAAGCACATGCAAGTGGTGGAATATGAAAAGTCTGTCGCTAATTCACAATGTTTTGGTCCTTCCAATACAAGATATCGCAATCATTTAAGGACTGATCTATGAATCTATTAAGAATAGATTCCCTCCTGTAGTGTATCTTATATGTTTAAGAGCCATTTCAGCATGCTACAGAAAATTACTGGTTCTTTTATGCGGGTTTTTATTGTAAATCGTTCGTGAAAATATTTTAAGGGCAGGGAAACAGGATAAAATGAGCAAATCTGAATGAAGGAATCTATGTTTTCTTTGGAAATGATAATTAATGAAACTCTTAAAATCCATCGTTCCTTGTGTATTTTCTTGTGATTTTATTACAGAAATTTGGTTGAAAATTCTCATGTGTGAAGAATTTTTCTTGCTGGCAATGTCAATTAAGTGAACAGTATCGTAGTTATACAAAGTACCGGGTGAGTCAGGAAAAATGTGGGGCGTTTGACGGACTGTGGCGTCGCGTTGAGCCACTCGGTTATCGTGAACAGATTTTTCCGTGCAGCCAAGAGTCAAACTTAGATCATAAACCATTCCCCATCGAAGTCAGTATTTTTATGCATTTTTTTAAAAAACTATTTTCTTCGTGCAAACTATTTTCAAGACCCTGTATGGGAGTCTTGCAAACTGGTGAAAGCCACCGTGAAAGCTTTGACCAAGCCCTCTCTGCTGTTTAGCCTTGCCAGAGTTGCATGTACACGCTGTATTGTATAGGGATACTGAAAAAGTTAAGCCTGGTTCACCCTAGGTGGCTAAGATCACGCTGAAAAAACCAAATGACAAAGACTCAAGTTTGAATCCCTTGTCTTTTGGGTCGTTCTGCAGGACTCTGTGAATCAGGCTTTAGGAAAAAGTGTGGATTGCATGAAGTCCCATTCCAACAGAGCGTTTATCTGCGTGAAAGAAACCTCTTCGTAAGGCAAAGAAGCACGCATTATTGTCTTTCATTGATGTCTTTCAAATATATTCTCCAAGCAAGGAAAGTAATGATAAGGCATCCAAAGGGAGAAAATGCTACCTCCTAACTATTTCATTCTCCCCAGATAAAACCATGTGTACCTGCAACTTTTGCAGAAAAGATAAAATTCGGAAGGGGTACTGTGATCCAGAGCATCGAATCTAACCAAAATTTGAAGTTTTAGATTCCTGCTTGATTTTGCGCTTGAGATATGCACCATAACCTAGGGGTTCGTGTGCTGCAAAAATTTTCAAGATCAGTCAACCGAAAGAGAAGATATTGATTTTTGAAGTTGGGCCAAAATCAGATCTTTGTTTACATGGCCGGCAGAGGCATAGCACTGTTTTGACAGCAAATTACAATTCCTTGTATCTAGGCTCAGACTTCACCGATCTTTTTCAATTTGGTCTCATTCTGATCCTCTAAATGTGTCTTTTATGGCAATGTAAAGCAAGCTAAGATATTTTGCCTTTTCAGGACCGTTTTTCGACCATTTCACAATGGTACTTTTCGAAAAAATTCTTGTCTTCAAAGACCAATTGTAGAAATAAAAGCTAAAGACAAAAAAGTATGTTTCGCTATGCTCTTCAAAATAATTTCAACAATTAGAAACGCCTGTCTAACAAGTTTCTACCAAAGGGCTGGTGCCAATTCGAACCCAAAAATCTTTTATGACTATTTTCATTTCAAAAGTTTCTAATTTGACATCTGAGATTTTTGCATATAATGACCACTAAACTTTAACAGACATCCAGTGAAGAGACCAAAGGTGACCAAACCTTACGTACATGTTAAAACAATATAATGACTAACATTTGATACACTTTGCAAGGCTTATTTGTTAGAATTTTTGCAAAATTTGAATATCATGAATTCTTTTAGGGACAAATGGCTGCAAAATACCATTTTGGCCTTTAAAATGTTTGACTCGAGGCTTTAGCAGGCTCAAAGGGCAAATAAATGGCATACTTTTGACTCTGCATCGGTTTAAAACAAATGCAAAGCTTTGCGTTTCACTTTATCTAATTTTTCGTCACGAAATGTGCAAAAATGTTAAAATCATGTACAAAACTTGTAAAATTCAATTTTTTGTTACAATTTTTTGGAGGCGAATTGGCACCAGCCCTTTGGTAGAGACTTGTTAGAAAGGTGTTTCTAATTGTTGAAATTATTTTGAAGAGCATAGCGAAACATACTTTTTTTGTCTTTAGCTTTCAATTTTACGATTGATTTTTGAAGACAAGAATTTTTTAGAAAAGTACCGTTGAGAAATGGTCTAAAAACGGTCCTAAAAAGGCAAAATATTTGAGTATGCTGAACATTGCCTCAAAGAACACATTTAGAGGATCAGAATGAGACTAAAATGAAAAATATCGGTGAAGTTTGAGCCTAGATACAAGGAATTGTAATTTGCTGTAAAAACAGTGTCATGCCTCTTCCTTTCATGTAAACAAAGATCGGATTTAGGCCCAATTTTAAAATTCAATATCTTCGCCTTCGGTTCACGGATCTTGAAAATTTTTGCAGCGTATTAACCCCTAGGTTATGGTTCATGTCACAAGTCTAAAATTTTATAAGGAATTGGAACTTTATTTTTTGGCTTAAATTTTGATAAAAAGGGCCTAATGGATCAGAGTGAGGGGGCTCAGCGAAAGATTTGATCAGTTTGCAAGATTCCCGTACAAGGTCTTAAGGCCAATTTCCAGTCAGCGGGATTTTCCGAGCGGGCGGAATTTTAGACAATAAAAAGCTGCTCAGCCGTAACTATCCATTCAATTTTAGAGCGACATTTTCTCTCGCAAACAAAGAATTTCCGCCCGCTCGGAAAATTCCACTGACTGGAAATCAGCCTTTACGAAGGAAATGTTTTTTTAAGAATACATCAAATGACTGATTTCGATGGGGAAAGGTTTATGATCTAAGTTAGACTCTTGGCTGCACGGGAAAATTTAATTCATGACAATCGGGTGGCTAAGTGCGATGTCACAGTCTGCCAAAGGCCCCACGTTTTTTATGACTCGCCCGATAGATCATAGCAGTTTTTACTTATCATGTTTTCAAAGTTTTTATACATGTGGAGCTTGATTAAGCGTCTATTTTGCTAAGTCACTCGTAATCATATGGAATTTCATCCAACTGTGCACTGTGCTGGGATTTACAACGTTTGCCTCGAACTGAAAACTATTTCAACAAAGGTTTATTCTCACCTGCTGCTGTTTGGTATGTCGTGTTGCTTGCAAATTTGACCAAGAACTGAAGGGCTGTTTGAAAAAAATTGAGATAGTATTTCGATAGAATCCTGTTTTGCAAATCCCTTATGAACCATTAGGGCTTAAGTTACCTCAAAGTGAATTAGTTGCAATAAGTTGCACAGTTGCTGGGCCTATTTTTTAATTCAAAAATCTGTCGGATGGACATTTGATACTTTGGAGCTACCGCCTTCCCAAACCTTAATGCGCATGGCTGCCTGAGCTGTGATTCTGTTTAAGACATCTGGTCGTCTACAAAATAGACCTCATGGACTTGCATTTTGCCTTCTCTGTCCTGTGAAAATCCAGGTTTTGCTCGTCTGTCGGACGGACTAGATAGAAAGCAAATTTCTAGTGCTTGTTTTTCAGTTGCATGTCTTTGCTGCTAAACAGTATTTTCTTGTGAAGTTTTGGTATCTATGAATAGCTCAACTCTTTAGGATTGCATTTCAATCCTTCTCTTTGCTTAAAATGATTATTTACATAGCATGAGCATACATTAAGTGCATGCAGTCCATCTGTCGGACGGACACTATCGGACGGACAAAATTTTCCTATCTTTTTGGCCGCGCTTACTTCATACTAGAGACTCATATGCCTATCTAGGGCTACTTCAAGTAAAATTCAGCATAATTCCATGTAATAATTAGTTCGTTGCCATTTAGCACTGTGAAAACAAGACCAAAGCGCAGCAGAAATCACACCTTACGATTTTTTCGTGAAAATAATGATAAAATAAGTTACTTTCTGCCGCCTGCAAATACTGAAAACAGTTAAATTACTTTGCAATTCACAGGAAATCTGTTATTGGTAAAAATACGATTTTCTCTGAGTGTGACCAATTTCAAAATAGGCCCTGCTACGAGAGATTCGAAGTGTCGTTAAAAGTTGCAAGAATCGAAATGCTTGACAAAGAGTTACCAAATTCTTAATTCGCAAATAAGGTCAAAAGATACCATAATTTTGAAGCAAATTAGAACAGATTTCTAGCAGATTAGAAAGGACAAGACATACCTGGACGTTGTGCTCGCTCATTTTGCTGTAAATTTGTCACCGGAAGTTTGAGTTCTGTCCATTTTGAAACTAATCGAGGTGAGGGTGCGTCAACTATCACTGTTTTCAAATCCTTTTCTAGATCCACTTTCTTTTCATACCGCTTCGCTTTTTTCTTGAATGCTGAATCTTTCTGATATCTATATTGTATCTTTCCGATGCTTAATGGAGGTCGAGAATCGAACGACTTTACAGCAGCACATGTCTGCTCTTGTATAGATGGTGCCAAAACAGTCTTCTTTTGTTGTCCTGAGCACCATGCCATGTTTACAACATCGTACATCCTTGGATTTGCCTCAGCTTTTTTGCAATTGCCAATATTGAAATTTTTTTCTATCATGGGATTGCTATTTTCATTTATCTGCTCACAGAGAAGTTTTGCCATTGCGGAGGAGATGGAATTATTTTGAAACCACTTCCCTCTGTGTAAACCTGAATTAAAAGAAAGTCATATCATCAACTTTTAACGACGATTTCCAGTCAGTGGAATTTTCCGAACAGGTAGAATTTTGCACAATAAAAATTCAAGCAAAAGTGACATCTTCTCTCGTAAAATATAAAAATTTCATTTGCTTGGAAAATTTCTGACTGCACATTGGCATCTGAATACCAGTTGTAAAACCAATGGGCCACAATTACAGAGTGTCTCAAGAAACAAGTGCGCCGTTTTAGCAGCTACTATGATGGACTGGAGCCATGAATCCAGTTTCTGTTGTTCCGATTGGTGAACAGGAGGGGCTTTAACGTAGAATTTGGCAAAAAGTTTGAGGAGAAAAAACCATGGAATACTAAATCTTTCGTTATAATATGATGAAACTTCGGCTTTATATGGCAATTACTTGCTTTGCCACTCAAATTGTGTGTATAAATTTGTTGAAGAAATAGACACTTTTTGCCAAGTTGAAAAAAAACACTTACATATATCATTGTGGGACCTTAGAATGTCAATTTCAAGGGAAAATGGCAAAGAAAGCTGTATACCTCAAATCGGGTATATGGAATTCGAAAATGCAGCCCATTCCTACAGGCCCTTTCCTCTCTTTCCCTCCTCCGCAGGTCCCAGATAAAGGCCTGTTCTCAGGCTACAGTGCAACGGAGATGCCAAGTGAGGAAGGAGATGGGACATTTCTCCCTTTTGTCAAATAGGGTCCTTTCAAGACAAGGGGAAAGTTGTCGGGTATAGAGAGTATAGATAGGCACGGTAGGTAGTGAGGTTTTGCGAAAAAATACTGGAACCTGACAGGAAGAGTCTCTACGACAAAAGTTAAGGTTGGCGTTTATAAAATGTTCCTAGACGAGCTACCACAGAATTTTCAAGGCGTCCAATTTGGAGCATGCTAGCACTGGATTGTGAGAAGCATATTTAGCCCAAGTAAAGGGTGCTTACGTAACTTTCCGAACGGGGTGATTCATAGAAGACTCTGACAAACTTGTCAGATAGAACAACTTGACAGGTAAACGTTGGAACATGATAGGCCTTCTGAGCAAATGTAAGTGATGTTGTCTCAAAAAGCTCAGATGTAATCAGGAGATGTTTTCTGAGCCAAAGTAGCAGACGTGTTGTCAAAATTTTCCTGGGGGCTTGGCCCCCGGACCCCGTACTCAGATGCCCACATTGATTCGTCTATAACGTGCTGCTAGCATTGACAACCCAAGAGGTTGCAAACCATTAGCCCCACTTTTTTCAAGTAGACCACTCGTCGGAAGTGTTGGTTGGAAAACCGTTCTCGAGCTTATCGACTAGGATTCTTGATCGATGGTCTACAAGTCTATTTATGAGGTTGCTCCACAATACATGAACAGCCTTTTCACAAGAAAGTCTGCCTGCAGCTCTCGCAGCCTTCAAAATACGAAAAAAGATTTTAGGTTACCAAAAATGAAAGCATCCACTAATTGGCAAAAATTTTTTCGCAACGAGATGCAAAATTGAAATGTGGAACAGCCCCTCAGCTTGTTATGTAAATTAGTAGATCACTTGACCCTTCCTTTTCCCGCCACTAGGTCTGCGTGACCGCTTCACGTGATCGATGTTTGAGAGAAAGGTCTGAGTTTGGGAGTAGTCTCTGACTTGGTTGAGTTTAGGAGTAGTTTTGGAAGTGATGTCAGCTGGTACTGATATTTCCCTGGTCAAAGATGATAAAATAGTCACTGATGATCAAGATTTATGCGAGATTTTTAATGATTATTACATAAATATTGTCGAAAATACTTCCGGTAAGAAGCCTTCCAGCATTGCCAATGCGAATTCGACTGATGATGATCGAGAAATTGTCAGGCTCATTCTTGATAAATACAAGGATCATCCAAGTATTCTAGCTATAGTTCAAGACCCTGAGCATACTTTTCAATCCTTTTCTTTCAATGAGGTTACTGCTAGAGATGTATGGCTCCAACTGAAAATGCTCGATGGCAGTAAATCAACAGGTGTTGATCAAATTCCACCGAAGCTTGTTTCTCTGGCTAGCGATGATTTGGCTGTGCCTCTTACTAACGCTATCAATTGCAGCATTCGAAGTTTCATATTTCCCCAGAATGCAAAAACTACTGCAGTTTGCCCTTTAGACAAAGGCGAACCAGTTCGTACTGTGGAGAGAAATTATCGTCCAGTCAGTATACTCAACACTTTTTCCAAAATTATTGAAAAAATTCTAAAGGAACAGCTCAGTCCCTTCCTTGACAAGACTCTTTCAATTTTCATTGCAGCTTATAGAACAGCTTACAGTACACAGCATGTTTTGATTAAACTCATAGAAGAGTGGAAATCTAAGCTAGACAACAACTTTATTGTAGGGTCCGTTTTGATGGATCTGTCAAAAGCTTTTGATTGCATCCCACATGACTTGATTATAGCGAAACTTCATGCATATGGTCTTGATGAAAATGCCCTGGTTCTCGTTTATTCCTATCTTAAAAAACGGAAGCAGAGTGTCCGAATAAATAACGTCTACAGTTCTTTTCAAGAAATTCTATCAGGAGTGCCACAGGGATCAGTTTTAGGTCCTATACTTTTCAATTTCTACATAAATGATCTTTTCTCTTTTATAAAGCAAGCAACCATGTATAATTATGCTGATGACAACACGCTGGCTTTCTTTTCCAAATCCTTGCCAGATCTTGTCAACGTTTTGGAAAATGAAGCAGACAGCGCTTTGTCATGGCTGGAACAAAATGAAATGATTGCGAACCCGAACAAATTCCATGCACTTTTTGTTAAAAAAGACCAGACAAATACTTGCGAGGTGTTACACTAGATTACAAATTGAACTTTGACCCACATATATCACACCTTTGTAAAAAAGCTGCGGCACAACTGAACGTTCTTAAGCGACTTAAGTCATTTATTGGTTTTGCTGAAAAAGAAGTTTTGGTTCAAAGTTTCGTGTATTCGAATTTTAACTATTGTCCTTTAGTTTGGTACTTTTCGTCTTCAAAATCGCTTCAAAAAATTGAAAGGATACAGGAACGCGCGCTAAGATTTTTGTACAATGATCATAAAAGTTCCTATAATGACCTTCTAATTAGGTCAAAGAAGTGCACAATGCAAGTTGCTCGTCAGAGAACCCTCTGTATCGAAATATTCAAGACAATCAAAAATTTAAATCCATCTTTTATGCAAAGTATCTTTAGTTCAAGAACTTCAAAGCATCCTTCACGGAATCCGAACAATTTAAATCATTATCGACCAAATCAAGTGACTTTCGGTTCCAAGAGCCTTAAAGCCATGGGACCTCAGATCTGGAACTGTTTGCCAAATGAATTAAAATCAGCTGACAACCTCAACAGCTTCAAATATATGATAAAACAATGGGATGGTCCTTCCTGTAAATGCAACGTTTGTAAATATAATGATATCCTATAAATTATGTCCATTCACATCCATCCAAGTTGTTTTAATATTTAGCTTTGTACGTATTTATTTCCTTAGTTATTTCCTTGTCATTTGCTGTGTAGTGTATTCGATTTAGATTAGTTATGTGTATATATGTATATATGTATAGCTAGAAATAGAATCGAATCAAAATAAGGTTACAAACAAACAAAAAAATGTCGTTCAGATATGAGGATATTTTTGAGCTTGAGATTCTGAGGGCCTAAGCATAGTCTATTGATCTGAGAATGGAGCAACAAGAGTTTGAGATTTAGTTCTGAGATAGACCTGCTTCAAGCCTCGTTCGTTATCTTATGCACTAGTCAATTGAAACCCCGACCTCCCCACCCCCGAGACATGAGGGGGGGACTAAACCGGGAATGTACCTTGGAATAACGCATTTCTAATGCTAGCCTGTCCCGGAGAGGATGGGGAAAGTTGGATTGTTGCGGGGATATTTGGCAGTTACAAACAGGAACTTTAGTGTTATTGGAGTATCTGAAACATGAAATTCAAAGGACAACCCGATAGATACCAATGTTGAAATTCCTGGTTATAAACTCTACAAAACTCTATCTTCCAGTCAGAATGGTGGTGTTGGTTTGTACGTTCAACAGTCCTTTGTTTCTAAGCCTCGTGAAGACCTTGACTTCACATCAAGTGAATTTGAGACTGTGTGGGTTGAAGTGGAAAACAAACATAGCAAAAATTTCTTGTTCTGCTGTACCTACAGGCACCCTGACTCAGATATAGATACTCTTACTCCTCATTTTCAGGATATTTTCTCAAAACTATCTGATAAGGCTATCTTTATCATGGGTGACTTTAACGTTAATCTACTTAATTATGATTCACACACTCCTACCAATGATTTCATCAATACTATGTTTTCAAACAGCCTTCTTCCTTGCATTCATCACCCCACTAGAATTTCTCAGTACTCTTCTTCAGTTATTGATAACATTTTTCTAACTTACCTACTGCGGAAATAACTAGTGGAAATATCTTAACAAGCATCTCAGACCATTTTCCTCAATTCTTAATTTTAAAACATGCAAACATCCACCAAAATAAATCTAACATGTATAAATATGACTATTCTACTTTCGATGAAATAAAATTTCTTGAAGACTATCAACAAATAGATAATGCATACTTGGAAAATGAAACTGATGTTAACAACAACTATAATAAATTCCTTGAGGATGTCACTGCCTTGACCATTATACATGTTCCTATCAAGAAACGCACGAGGAAAGAATTAAAACTAATGTCCAAGCCCTGGATAAATGGTAGAATTAAAAAAATGATGAAAATTCGTGATCACATTTTAAAGAAGCTAAAGAAAGACAACTCAGCAAAAAACCATCACCTGTACAAAAAATTTAGAAACCGAGTAGCTTCTGAACTAAAAAAAAAGCAAAGTAACATATTTTCATAATCATTTTACCATTAACAGTCAAAACATGAAAAAATTGTGCTCTGGCATCAAAACTATAGTCTCTCATAAAAACTCCTCTTCTTCCACTATCAATAAAATTAAAGACAAGGATGGTGTATTAACCTCTGATTCTACTAAAACATCCAATGTTTTTAATGACTATTTTGTTAATGTTGCTGATCAAATAACAAAATCAATTCCCAGAAACCCTAAATCTCCCCTTGACTATTTACGCAACCGAAATTCTAACTCGATTTTCTTAACTCCTGTTATGAAATCTGACATTGAAGACATCATCAATGGCCTTGAGATTTCTAAATCTGTTGGCCCTAATAGCATTCCTATAAAATTACTCAAAATTCTAGGTCCTTTTATTTCTCATTCTCTTGCTCAACTTGTTAATCAGTCTTTTCATCAAGGTGTTTTTCCTGATAAACTTAAACTTTCTAAGGTAATTTCATTATTCAAAAAAGGCAACCCTGAGTTGCCATCAAATTACCGACCAATATCACTTCTGCCAGTCTTCAGTAAAATATGTGAAAAACTAATGTATAAGAAACTATATTCATTTTTAAGTACTCATGAAATTTTATACTCTTTGCAGTTTGGTTTTCAAGAAAATCACTCTATAGATCATGCACTGATTAGTATGACAGAAACAATAAGGTCAACTTTAGATAATAAAAAGTTTGGGTGTGGCGTTTTCATTGACCTCCAAAAAGCATTTGATACAGTAAATCATAATATATTGATATCTAAACTTGAACATTATGGGGTGAGAGGGTGCGCTCTTCAATGGTTTAAATCATATCTTTCAGACAGAAATCAGTTTGTTTCCATAAATGGAAGCGAATCTGACCTCCTAAAAGTTACTTGTGGGGTTCCTCAAGGTTCTGTTTTGGGTCCCTTACTCTTCCTTATATGTGTATCAATGACCTTCCTAATGTAACTAAAAAGCTACAATTTTATCTTTTTGCAGATGATACCAATATTTATTGTCAATCAGATACTTTAGAGAGTCTAGTTAAAACGGTAAATCGTGAACTAAAGCTTTAAAAAAGTGGCTTGATACCAATAAACCTTCATTGAATATTGATAAAACTAACTATATAATCTTCCACTCCAAATCAAAAAAGCTTCCTTCAGAACCTTTGATAAAAATTGGTAAAAAACATATCAAAAGGGTCAAGTTTGTTAAATTTTTAGGACTTCTCTTAGATGAAAATTTAGATTGGAAGTATCATCTTAATGAGCTTTCAAAGAAACTAGCTAGAACCTGTGGGATCTTTCTCAAAATTAGATACCTCTTGCCATCAGATATTCTTCTTTGTCTATACAATGCTTTATTTATGTCTTTCCTCCAGTATGGTATTACAGTGTGGGGACAAACCCACAACCTCTACCTTGATCCTGTCACAAAGTTACAGAAAAGAGCTATAAGAGCTATTTCTTTTCAACCTTATTTATCTCATACACTTCCTATTTTCAAAGATCTAAAGGTTTTAAGGCTATCTGAAATTTTTGAGCTTAGACTACTTACTTTTGTGTATGAATCTGTGAATAAAATTTCTCCAGTCTGTTTTCACAATTTCTTTACTTTCAATGCTTCTGTCCATCAGCACCAAACTAGGCAGGCTTGTCGTGGTGACTTGTATTTGACTCAAAAGAAGAGTCTTCAACATGGCTTGAATTCCATCAAATATCTGGGTTGTAAACTATGGAATGATTTGCCCTTGGTAATTAGAAATTCTCCTACAAAAGTTTCCTTCAAATCCAAATTAAAGAACCACTTGCTAAATCATCAATGTTAAGGTTTTGCTCAAAGTTTTTTTTTTGTTTTTTTCCCAGTAAATCCTAACAAGCAGTCTATGCACAATACACTAAGTCTTTAATACAGGGGGGAGGGGCTCCCTTCTCGTTAGTATACCTACTTAGAGAGCTGTTGAAGGTGTTGTGGCGCCGTGGTGTAATCCTCTGACATTGCAGCCAGAACAGTCAGGCGGAGTGGGTTCGAGTCCCGGTAGAGCCCCATCACTTGAGCGTCATGACAAGGGGTCGCGGACTCGATTAGGTCTGCTCTATTTCTGCGATCCCAGCGCTTGGCGCTGAAAAACGCAACTTCACCTTCACCTTCACCTTCAGAGCTCCTCCTTTAAGTCATTCTTATACATACAAATTTGTTTGTCTCAGTGTAGTTTCTTTTTGTAAATTTTTATTAAAGTATATTCATTTCTGTTTAGTTTAATTTTGTTTTAGTTATTATTTGTATGTATGTGGTGAATGTAAAGAATGAAATGAACTGAACTGAACTGAACTGAACTGAACTGAACTGAACTGAACTGAACTGAACTGAACTGAACTGAACTGAACTGAACTGAACTGAACTGAACTGAACTGAACTGAACTGAAGCGGTGGTTTTAACGTTTTCTTGCGGCAAAATATGCGACAAGATTGATTGAAGTCTTTACTTTGTACTTGGTCCCTTTCGAAGTCGACGTTCAATGCTAGAGCATATTGATCTTACATAGACAAGCCATAATTTCTTGAAGGGATGGGAGTGATAAACATTGAATCTAAGGTTGGGGGAGAGTGCACTTTCAAGAGAAACAAATTTTGGGTGCTTATGTCAGGAATTTGGTTTGATTTTTCAATAGATTCGCTGGGTGCAGAATCTTTACATGCCCCAATGACTGTAATGCGTGTTTCAGAGAAGTACTGCCCCTGGATTGACAAGGACCTGAAAAAAACTAATGCAGACCAGGGATAAACTAAAACAGGCTGCTTATGGACTCTTACAGACAGGTCTGTAACAAGGTCAATGCCCTAAATATCCAACTAAAGAAGCAGTACTATACTAATAAGATCTCTGCATGTCAAGGTAACATGAAAGAATCATGGCAGGCAATCAATGAACTCCTCAATAAGAGATCAAAGTACAGCAACATTGATTGTCTCAAAGAGTCTGGTTCTGAAACTGTTCATAAAAAAGATATTTCTAATGCAGTGAACAGTTTCTGTTGCTCCGTAGGTAAGGATCTTGCTGACAAAACTGACCCAGCCCCAAATTCCCTTCTTGATGGTGATTATGAAGTTAACACACGTAAGGCAAGATTCAGTTTCAGGACTATAGAAGTACAGGAGATCAGGGATGCGTTTGCCACGGTTAAGACAGCAAAGAGCTTTGGGATTGACAACATCTCTAGCTACTTTTTGAAGCTTGCGCTGCCTTTTGTTGAAAACTCGCTTGCTTTCCTGTTCAATACATCCATTGAAACAAGTCGTTTTCCCGACTCATGGAAAGTTGCTAGAGTTACTCCGATTTTCAAGGAAGGAGATAAGGCTGAGAAGTCTAACTATCGACCAATATCAGTCTTGCCTGTCATCTCAAGGCTCTTTGAAAAATTAGTAACAAATCAACTGTACCAGTATATGAATGATAATGGACATTTTTCATCTGGCCAATCCGGCTTTTTGCGCCTTCATTCAACAGTGACATGCTTGCTTAAAAATACTGACGACTGGTATAATGGAATGGATCTTGGAAAGCTTGTGGGACTGGTGTTCATTGACCTTAAAAAGGCATTCGATACTGTTGATCATAACATTCTCTTTAAAAAGCTCGAGCTTTACGGCGTACAGCAACGTGAGCTCTCTTGGTTTAAATCCTACTTTTCCAACCGGAAACAGTTTTGCAGGGTTAATGGTGTGGATTCAAAAATTGGGGACATAGAAGTTGTTGTTCCACAAGGTTCATGTCTCGGCCCTCTTCTCTTTCTCATCTACATCAATGATCTCCCACAAGCTGTCCAGGATTCTACCTTGTCCATGTATGCTGATGACACCAGTTTGTGCTACCAGTCTAACCATTTGACTCGGCTGAATGAGGCTATTAATAGCGACCTCAAAAAGCTGGATAGTTGGCTGCAAGGCAACAAGCTTTCCCTGAATGTTGCGAAAACTCATTCCATGCTTATCTCCACCAAGCAAAAACAGAACAGTCTCAAAAGTCAAAATAACGACCTGGATCTGAAAATTTGTGACAACGATCTTGAAGTAGTCAAAAAGACAAAATACCTTGGTGTGCAAATCGACTGCTCCTTGGACTGGAAAGAACAAATCAAAGCAGTTTCTAGCAAGGTCTCAAGGGCAGTTGGCTTTTTAAAACACGCCAAGTCTTTTCTCCCGAAAGAAACTTTGCAGACTCTCTACACAGGCATTGTAGAGCCCCACTTTCGATACTGCTGTTCCATCTGGGGCTGCGCCGCTTTAACTGAAGTTAATCAGTTGCAAAAGCTTCAAAACCGTGCTTCTAGGATAATAACAAATAGCAGCTTTGATGCCCCAGGCAGACCTCTTGTCGAAGGGATGGGGTGGAAGACCATTGACGAACTAATTACGTGTGAATCTAAAACAGTGGCCTTTAAGTCCCTGAATCAACTGGCTCCAGAATACCTCTGTGGCCTTTTCACTGGGAATTCGCTCTGCTCAGCATATGACCTTCGTAATACGGGGACCGACGGGGACCGACCTGAGGTTACCGAAGAAAAGGTAATCGAATGGTCAGAGATGTTTCTCATATAGAGGTGCAAAATTATGGAATGGCCTGTCAGCCGAGTCAAAACAGGCAACCTCCTTGTACAGTTTTAAGTAAACTATTTAAAGAATCTTCCCTTTCATTTTGATTTTAGGTTTGAATTTTTAACTTCATTGTAAATAGGTTTTGAACATTGTAAATAGGGTTTCATATAGTTTTATTTATTTAATAGCTTTTTACTTTATTTCCTAAATTGTAATTAAATGTTTTTATCGGAGGGCCCCTTGAAAATCAACTTGTTGAAGGGCAACCCTCCTTAAATGCATAAAATGAAATGAAAAAAAAATGAATGAAAATGGTGCAATGTTGGCAACATTTTGAAGGCAATGGCCAAAGTACAATCCCAGTAGAATGCAGTTTTGTGATTTGAAATATTCTTCGAGCCACTTTGATACTAACAGATATCTGAAGATAGCAATGACTAGTGCGTGCTGCTTGTTATTCGTACTTGCTGGCTATTAGAGACTTTCTATGCGAGAACAAATCAAAAACGAGGCCATCGTCAGCACCTTAAGAGATTCCGTAGACCGTGATCCTGAAGGACATCGAAGCAATGTTTTCTGAACACAGCTGAGACTAAGCAGGCACCCCCCTCCCCCATTAATATGTTCAAGCAGAATATATAATAAACTGGAGGACTTCTCTTGCGTTTGGGTGGCTGGCCGTGGCCGGTGGTTTCTCTAGAGGTGCTGGAATAAGGACGAAGCGGCGGGGGCAGCCATTCAAAAAAGGGCACTGCGATGTAGGAAAACTGATACATCACACATGGAATCTTCTCAGAAATGTTACTTGTCACAGGCTACAAGCAGCAATGACATAGTTGAGATTAGTAGTGGCCTTGCTGAACGAGAATTTTCATTGTTTCCTATCAATCACCACCCTTTCTACATAAATAACGCTTACCCTGTCTTACAATGCTTTTGACAATCCAGTGTTGCCTACTTCCAAAATGGAATGGCTTGAAACGATTTGTCCATGAAAAGTTTTTAAAAAGGCAGCCTTTACATTGGCTTAGAACTACTTTGTCGGGCACTAGCTGGATCAAAAGAAGCACTGGGTACAACTTGATCGGTAAAAGGTTTCAGATGCAGGGGATATCAGAGAAGAGCGTTCTAGAAAAGGTAACTAGCTGCCCCCGGGCTGCCCCGTGCTGTCCCCGTACTATCAGGGCAACAGGGACAGCTGCCTCCGCGCCTCCGGCTTCAATGGGCTTCTCTGCTTGATGCAATGGAGATTTGTTTTGGCATCTCCGTTGTCATTGTGGTGGAGTCGGGTATGGAGACGAGGAGTGCGCTGGTTGCTAGATTGTTTGAGAAGCTTCTCGATCGATTGTTTTATGCAAATTTCTTTTACTTTGATAATTAGGTTTACGGTTTTGTTTTTATATATATACATTGGAAGTAATTTTTAGATATTTCTATCGGTACATATTGTAATATTTCAT
Organism: Aurelia sp. 3 sensu Dawson et al. (2005); assembly: GCA_964020215.1. NCBI lineage: Eukaryota > Metazoa > Cnidaria > Scyphozoa > Semaeostomeae > Ulmaridae > Aurelia > Aurelia sp. 3 sensu Dawson et al. (2005). The sequence goes on from OZ026584.1 coordinate 12,417,803, forward strand.
GTGGAGGGCCCTTTGAAAATCACCAACTAGGGTGAAGGGTCTCCCCGCTGCTTCCTCACAGAGATGAGCTGTCTTTGATATACCGGGTGTCCCAAAAAAAATTATCCGGATTTGGTCGACCCTAGCGATAAGAATATAGCGTGAATCAAATCGAAATGATTTTCAAGACACACCTCGATAGCCAACTTGAACATAGATACCTCGTTTGTTGAATTCGGTGCACTGAGAGTGAAGATATCAATCTTCAAAGGACAAATTTGCCTCCACCTCCAAACCAGAGCTTTGGCGCTTTGGCCTAAGCGAATTCTTGAAGCTCTGTAAATAAAATCAACGAAATCTGAGGACGGCACAACAGATGGGTTTTACAAAATACAGTTTATGTGAGACCTATTGTCAAGGGAGCTCCGAAATCAGCTTCATTCACCTCAATATCGACGATTTATTTTACAAATACTATTCACCGGTGATTGAGCATCAATACACTTTTGAAATCGTCGAATCATTCCTTGAAAAGAATTGCTTATTAGATCTCTCGGGGGCCACGACAGGAAGGTCTGGAGATCTTTTGGGGGCCAAAAGATGTCTCCTCTCTTGATGATGACCCACCCGGGAAATCAGCTTCGAAGATACTCGATGATCAACCTGATCTCGAGAGGTCTGATAACAAATTCTTTTCAAGGAATGATTCGACGATGTCAAAAGTGTGTTGATGCTCAAGAGAGTACTTCACCGGTAAATAGTTAGTGTTAAATAAATTGTCGATATTGAGATGAATGAAGCTGATTTCGGAGCTCCCTTGACGATAGGTCTCACATGAACTGTGCTATGGAAAACACATCTGTTGTGCCGTCTTCAAATTTTGTTGATTTCATTCACAGAGCTTCAAGAATTTGCTTAGGCCAAAGCGCCAAAGCTCTGGTTTGGAGGTGGAGGCAAATTTGTCCTTTGAAGATTGATATCTTCACTCTCAGTGCACCGAATTCAACAAACGAGGTATCTATGTTCAAGTTGGCTATCAAGGTATGTTTTGAAAATCATTTCGGATTGATTCCCGCTATATTCTTATCGCTAGGGTCGACCAAATCCGGATACTTTTTTTGGGACACCCGGTATAGTTTGAGACTGGCTAGCTGAATGTTGCAAGTTCCACTGATAGGACTCGTATATTCATGTCAATTCAGTTGCATTTTGAAATTTAACTGCATACAAATACCTTTAAACTGTGTTTCGCAGCAATCAAGCTAGTTGGTGACCAGCATTGCTTGCAGACGGCTGCCAAAATGTTTGTAATTTATGAACATTGAAACTAACCTGTTTTTTCAACATTCACTTGATTTCCTGAAGTTGCTCCTTTTGTTTCCACTGCTCTTTGTTGCTTCTGGGATACCTTCTCACTTTCAGAACTTTCTGTTTTAGAATTGGTAAACTTCTCACTTTTTCCATCTGGGATTCCTCTTGAGAGTGTAAGATCTATTGACTAAAAATAAGATGAAGTTTAGTTAGAATATCTATTTGAATGTTGTCGGTGCTAGTCTGTTCTCCAAACGTATAAATGAGGTCTGCAAAATGACACACTTTTACTATGTAGACTTTTGCCAAAGAAAATATCTCCAATCAGACGGCTACTTATTGTGACGAAACTAAAAAACTGAAGAAGAATCTTTTCAAATAACATATGTCAAAGACAGTATTCCTCGTCAACGTTGGTATTAAGTGCTAACATTGCACCCCGGGGGGTTACTCCGATACTTGACTTGACGGGATGTGCCGCTCAACAGGGTGTCCTTTTACGGTAAAAATTATGCGACAGGGTGTCATTTTCTGATAAAAATTATGCGACAGGGTATTACAATTGATAAGAAAATTATGCGACAGGGTATCATCTGGAAGGAAAGTTTTTAGATTTCTCTTGAAACAATGGATTTTGGCAAAATTTTTATGCGACAGGGTATACTTTTGGGCCATTTTTTATGTGACAGGGTACAGGGTGTTGAGAGCTTTGCCTCACACCCCCGTCACTTCCCTAGTCAAGTACCCCCCCCCCCCGGGCATTGCACATAGTAACAATCTTTATAGGAAAACCCTCTCAAGATTAAAACGCGCCGGAAACCCGCCACTTTCATTGTGCTTTGCGATAAAAGAATAGTTGTTCTCACGTTACGCCTGGATTCGAAACTCGAGTCCGTGGCCTAACGAAACATGAGCATCAACCAGTCAAAATTTTAGATATGACCACAGACCACAACAGGCAACAGGATCAACAGCACTCTCTGTAGACTCTTTTTTTCAATCTAAAATTTTAAAAACAACGATTCAATAAAACTACTGTGACATTTGTAGCGAGGAAAGACACAAGGTCACCGGGTCCTCACTACAATTATTATTATTATCATTTTATTTACGGTTGGCAACTTACATAGCTAAAATGCCAATCTTCTACAAAACCTCTATCAATCTTCTCCAATCTTCTACAAAGTATTAACGGTAGCTTAAGGTGGTTGCAGAAGAAAAAAAACTTTCGGAATTTAAAGATTATCAAATAAGTTACAGCTTTTCTCCTGCAACCACCTTATCAATAGTAGAAAAAGAAACAACAGAAAAGAAAAACAAAACAAAAACAAAGAAAAAAAGACAAACAAACAAAAAAGAAAAAAAGCAAAAGCTAAGTCGAAACTGAAGTACCCCCAAAACCCGCACAAACAGCCCACCCCCAACCAAACCACAAGCACGAGAGCACCGGCTGGGAGAATGGAATCTATGGTACAGAGATCAACTCCGAGGAGAAAAAAAACTTAAAAACTTCCAACTAATCCTAGACTCCCCCAGCCAACGCCCCCGCAGCAGCAGTCCGATGGGCAGAGACTGCCCATGCAAATCTCGGGAGCACCCCAGTCAAGAAAAAGGCTTAGGCTGCTGTTTTTCCAGAAAGTTTAATTGAAACGTCCAGAAGTTTTAATAAAAGAAATAGTTGCTTCTAGAATGATTCTGTTTGAAAAGGTACTTTCATTTGGGTTCCCATATAACAACAAATGACAAAGATCCTTTGAGTTCATGCTAGCAACATCATATCCGACATCCGAGACTTGACGAAGGAGATCTTGGCGCTGAGCTGTAAACTGGGGGCAGTGCAGGAGGTAATGCTCATTATCTTCCTTTCCTGTACCACAAATACAAATTGGACTCAAGCAGTCAAAATTATGTCGAAATCTATGTTCATCCAGAAGACTGAAATTAACTCGAAGCCTTGTTAGTAGTTTGATGCCCAAATATCATAGATATTGAAAACAGGGTTTTTCTCAGGTCTAATGATGCGAAGCAATTTGCTCTTGAAAACGGCGAGAGAAGGAGAATCTTGTACTGATTTCTCTAACAGATTCCACTCGCATATTGTGTTATCAAAATAAGAGCTGGAAAAGCGCATAGTTCTACCTACATTTTGCTCACAACAACGCGGGTTTCTTAAATCATAATCAACTGAGCGCTGTTCAGGTATCTCATTGAAAAGGTAATCTTTTCAATGGGCTTTTGGATGTGGTTATTGAAAAGAAATGACATAATCTTCGACATAATCCTTTGGTTATAAAGTGTTTCCCATCCGAGCTCTTCAAGCAGCTTTTGCCTACTTGTACCCAGCTACGCTCCAGTAACAGCTAGTGCTGCTTTATATTGAGTTTGTTCTAGTTGTTGCGTAGAGTTCAGCTGCATATCTGGGTCATATTTATGGTAAATTATGTCTCCACAGTCTAGGTGAGGTCTCACGAAAAGCTTATAGGTTTGATCAAGACCTCTCTTGATACATATTTTGAAAGGTATTTTAACAAACCAATTCCTCTGCGTGCTTTCTACCCTGGGTACCAGACTCCTGGTACCCAGGGTACGTGCTTTCAAGATAGCCTCTCGAATATGACTTTTGAAATTTAGCTTTGAATCAAGAATAACGCCAAGATGCTTGTGTTCCAACTTTGAGACAATGACCTCCTCTCCCAATTTAAGACCGGGGTGGATTGGCTTATTCCTTTTGCATGAAAATATAACCTCCTCCGTCTTGTCAGCGTTAAACTCCATTTTCCATTGCCATGCCCATAAGCTAATTTTTTCTAAATCTCTGTAGACTTTAATATCAGCAAGTAAAATAAGCATTAAGACATTTGCCTTTCGTTATCAACATATCTTATTTTACTCGGCGACACAAATTGTGATCTCAGTGATGCAAACAGTCCACGTCACGTTAAGTCTATTAAGGACATTTATGCCACATATGGTCTAAAACAGTTGATTAAAGAGCCTACTAGAGTAACCGTTCAGTCGTCAACCTTGATTGATCACATTGCAGTTAGTAATACCGATAACATTGTTGAATCTGGTGTACTGAAAATTACACTCAGTGATCATTACCTTGTATATGCAGTTAGGAAGTTCCAAGGTGGTGTCAAACGGCAACACAAGTTCATCCGAACGAGGCAAATGAAAAATTTTAGCGAAGAGGCCTTCCTATCAGAATTAAGATCTGTTGATTGGCAGTCTATATTAAGATCTTCTTCTGATGTACGAGAAATCGTACATAATTTCACAAGTGTGCTTTCTACGGTAATAGAAAAGTATGCGCCTTTGGTTGAAAAACGAGTGTCCGACAAATATTCTCCTTGGCTATCTTCTGAGCTCAAACATCTGTTTAATACGCGTGACAAGATCAAAATCGCTGCAGTCAAAAATAAATCAGAGATCTTAATGTCCGCATACCGGCAGTTACGGAATAAGGCGACCAAGCTGAATAAGGAGGCTAAGAGAGCTTATTTTACGAATAAGATTCAAGCTTCTGAAGGAAATTTGAAAGAGACTTGGGCAACGATCAATAAACTTGTCAATAAAAGGTCTAAAACTACCAATATATCGTCACTGACTGTTGATGGAAGTTCAGTCACTGATTCTGTCGGTATTGCTAACTCAATGAATGAATTTTTTTGTAATGTCGGCAATGAATTATGTAAAGATATCCCCGATTCAGAAAACGGTCTCCTGAAAGGTGAATATACCATCAACCCTACTAATGCCACCTTTATTTTTTCGCCTGTAGTATCCAAACAAGTGATGCTAGCAATGAGCAAATTTAGGACCTCCAACGGGTTTGGCCTTGATGAAATTTCCAGCTTTTTCTTAAAGGCCGGAATATCCATCCTGGCCGAGCCATTGAGTCAGCTCTTTAATTTGTCATTGTCGGCTGGAATTTTCCCCGATCAATGGAAAATTGCTAGGATTGCTCCTATTTACAAGGATGGTAAGAGCGATAACAGATCAAACTATCGTCCAATCTCTGTTTTGCCTGTAATCTCTAGGTTATTCGAGAAGCTTGTTTACGACCAATATTATAATTTTCTCGTGTCAGGTCGTCTGTTGTATTCACAACAGTCTAGCTTTAGATTGCTACATTCAGTATTGACATGTCTATTAAAGTGTACAAACGACTGGTATTTGAATATCGAAAACGGTACATATACCTCGGTCACATTCATAGACTTGAAGAAAGCTTTTGACACGGTGAACCACGAAATCCTAATTAACAAGCTAAAACTTTATGGAGTTGCAGGCAAAGAGCTACGCTGGTTTCAATCATACCTTTCTAATAGGAAGCAGTGCTGTAAGGTAAACGGGAAGCTTTCTGACCTGGGAGAAGTAACTTGTGGAGTTCCGCAGGGATCATGTTTAGGCCCCCTACTTTTCATCATCTATATAAATGATCTTCCCCTATCTATTAAGCACTCACAAGTTAATATGTATGCCGATGACACCAGTTTATCTTTCTCCTCAAATAGCATTTCCACAATAAATGAAAAGGTTAATGAGGACCTAGAATGTCTAAACACATGGCTTGCAGGAAATAAATTGTCACTTAACGTTGCTAAAACAAACAGCATTGTGATTGGAAGTCGGAAAAAGGTTAAGGATATTCAAAGAACATCAGCTATAAAACCGTCACTTGTCATTCGCGACGAGGAAATTTCGATGATAGAGCACACAAAATACTTAGGGGTACATGTGGACCAATACCTTAGTTGGGATGTTCACATAGCCGAAATGATGAAAAAGATTTCAAGGGCGTTAGGTATGATACGCCATGCAAAACAGCATCTCCCTTTAAGCGTACTGCAGACCATGTACAGAAGTATGGTTGAGCCTTATTTCCGTTTCTGTTGCCCTGTCTGGGGTGTTTGTGGCACCACAGCACTCAACAAGCTTCAGAAGCTCCAAAATCGTGCAGCCAGAATCGTGACAAATAGCCCCTACAGAATGTCTGCACCACCCATCATCAAGCAGTTGGGATGGCTAACGGTGAACGATCTCATAGAAACTGAAACATTGAAAATGGTCTATAGGTCTATTAACCATGAAGCACCTGAGTATCTTACAGGACTGTTCCAAAGGTTATCTGATACCAGCGCTAGACAGCTTCGTAATACCAGCACTGACCTCGATGTACCTTTTCTAAGAACTGCGTGTGGCCAAAAATGCTTCTCTTATAGAGGAGCTAAACTTTGGAATGATCTAACTAGAGAACGTAAGATGGCAAATACTTTCACCCAATTCAAATCGTCACTGAAAAATGACAAATCCTGAGCACTGTCTCACATCTCCTTTTACTTTGCTTTTGTATACAAATTTTTATCTTGAAATTGTAATTTTTATAGCTTATTTTCTTTTGTAACAGGGCAGTTTGTAAATCAACTTCACTTTTTGTATTGAATACTTACCCTGTATAAACATTATAAAATGAAATGAAATCATTTGTTTGTTTTTTGTCTGCTTCAGCAACAAAGTAATAAATCAGAAGACCGATCGATTTTGATTTGAGCATTTCCACAGCAAAAGAGATAAAAGCGTCAAAGCTACATTCCTCGCCAAAACCAATATGACGAAACGGAAAAAAGTAGATCTGAAGAGCAAGTGCCCCTCTTTACCCCATCTCCCAGTCAATGTTTTTAGTTTCTTGAACTTGGAAAATGTCATGCAGCAAGTGTCCTGAGTCAAGACAAACAATATCGAATTAAGAAGGGGGAGTGGGGTTTACAGAAAATTTCACCTGAATTACTGGGTACTGTGACTTTTGTCCAAAAATGTTGAAAAGCGCATAAAACGCAGTTTGTGACATGAAGTTTTGTCAAGGATTGTAGCAATTTGAAAGCGTTAACTTTAAAGAACAAGTTCGGGGTTGATAAAATCATTTTTAAAAAGCAACCTTACCAACTGCTGAACACCAATCGTGAGTTCTTTCAAAGTTTTGATGCCTCCAACTTTCATAAATTGGTAAATGAATCTTCGTAAGTTAGGCCAAATATCTTCGCCATTTTGTATTTTGTAAGAGTGTGCGAAGGCGCGATAAAGAGGCTAGCAATATGAGTGGTATAATATCAACACATTTGGCAGCCTTATTCTGGTCAACGTGAATTGACGTCATAGAAAATGACGTCATTTCGCACTTTTTAGCAGATAGAAATATGTAGTTTCACAAATTAAAGAGAAAAAAATTGAAAAAAGTACTACATACCATTCACACCAGTGTAATCTCTTTAAGAATCAACAATTACAACAACCCCGGACTTGTCCTTTAAATTCGATCCTTTGCGTTACGTCGTTTGTAAAGCAGGTATGAAAATTTTCTTTGAATTTCTCTCCAACTATAGCCATGTCATAGTCACGTTAACTATCATGTGACAATCAACGGTTCTTAAATTCTATCAAAGTTCATACGACTTCCAGCCTTCAACCATGCGCAGGTTAAAAGAAGTTAGAGGAAGTGTGTTTGGGGAAGGTCTTACCATTTATGGCCGTGGGAAGCAACTGTTGAATGGGGGGGGGGGGTAATTGTCCTTAGAACAATAAAGAACAATGCATCTAATCATTGCTTCTGACGTAGCACTATTGTTTTAAAATCATTGGAGGTGGGGGCTTCAGCTCTACCTGCCTCCCTTGCTTCCTACGGGCCTGGTGCGAATGAATGATTGTAATTCTTACTTGTTGATCCAATTCTTGTTTTCAGTAAGAGTGAGATTAGCAAAAGTGATTCTTTCAAAGGGACAAGCGATGGTGTACCCGCCAATAAACTTAAATCAACCTCAGTTGCTTGCTATAAGAAGATCACATATCACATTGACAATGTTATCAGTACTTTAACCTTTCATACCTTTCCCATGTAGTCTTAAGACTTCTGGTGTATCTCCAACTTTCAAAATGGGTCATATTGCATCCTAAACTGCTATTCGGGGGCTCCTAAGTCGAAATGGTAGATAACGTGAAATATTCAGGGGTGCAGATTGATAGACATCTGGCTTGGGACAAACATATCCATTTTATACGATCTAAGGTCTCTCGTGCAATTGGATTCCTTAAATATGCCAAGAAGTTACTGCCACAGGATACTCTCTGTAAAATGTATCGTGGTATCGTTGAACCGCACCTCCGCTACTGTTGTTCAGTCTGGGGGCATATGGGGGGACTAGGTTGCAGGGGCTACAAAAGCTTCAAAACCGTGCAGCTAGAATTGTGACCAACAGTAGTTATGATTCTTCTGCAAGTGCCTTGATAAAAACTCTAAATTGGCCTACGGTAGCGGATATGATAAAAGTCGAGACAGCTTGCATGGTTTATAAATCAATAAATGACCTTGCTCCAGACTATCTATCAGAAATTTTTACGAAAAACTCGGCATGCAGTAAGAAAAATTTGAGAAACACGGCAACTGATCTCCAGGTCCCTCTAATGAAAACGTGCAATGGTCAACGAGCTTTCTCCTATCGCGGTGCTGCTGTCTGGAACCACTTAGATTTGGAAGTCAAGCAGGCATCCTCTTTCAAAGCATTTAAAGACGCTGTTGAAAAATGATTTATTTTGCTGTTTCTTTTTATTCGTTTATTTATTTATGTATCGTTGTAATTAGGAAAGGGTTTTTAAACAATAACTGTAATTTTCTTTTTTTTAGATTTTAAGCACGGCCCCCTGAAAAGCAGTCTTCTTAGATTGACGGGGTAACCGTGGATAGATAATTTAAGATGAAATGAATGAATGAAAATGAAAGAACTTGACTTGAAGATAAGACAATCGCCAACTCTGCACTTGCTCAAAATGGAGCATTTGTCACTCATTCGCGCCCGAACCCACCCAGTCTACAGCATCTATGACTCGAAAGGCTTGGCAATTCTAATACAACCTCGCGTGGGTCAAAGTAAGCTACATCTTCACAAATTTAAGCACAACTTTAAAGACGCGGTAAGTCCGATGTGTTCGATCAACGCTCGAATTGAGCATACAGAACACCCTGCTCTGCCATAGCTACAACGTGCAAAGACAGGGTTTTCTCGATCCATAAAACTATTTTAGAACCTCAAGGCTTATCAAACCTTTCTAATGCAGCGCTTCTTAAAGTTCTACCATTTGGTGATGAAAGGTTGTCATTTTTATTTCAAGCCAATGCTATGATCCTCAAGGCTAATATATTTACCCAACAGAACGCTTTGAATGAGCCAATGTTATTTTTTCTTCAACGTATACGTACAGTGAGCTCTCCACATAGCAAATCCTCTGTTCAATGAGCCCTCGTCCCTTAAGGATCCATGTTTCGAGGACATTATCCCTTGCAGACTAATTCTTAGTTCAAAAAATCCCGTGTTAAATGAGATCTTGACTCATTTGCGGTTTTCTTGAGGGCTCGATGTATGTATGTATGGAAAGATCACTGTAGCATTTCTCTTTCTTCCGTGTAGTTTCTATCAGTTTATTTTTTGTATATTTTTTATAGTATCTATAGTATTATCCATAGTATTAGTATTGGTATGTAAATAGATACATGCACTATATACTATCCATAGGTAGATATCTAAAACTAAAATTATCATATGTAAATACTGTAAATAGTATCTATGTCAACCCTAATCCACATGGGGGGTGCTTTCCACCCCCTTCGAGGTTTCTCTTGCTGCATTTTTAAAGGAAATCAGTTATGTCTCCCAAACCTCTCTGACTTTCATCAATGATCTATTCGTAAAATTTTGACCAAAAGATTTTAAACAATAGAACTCACAGGCCATGTCAATTGCCGATATTTGGAAGCAGGCAGCAGAAAAATTATTCTTTTTGATGATTTTAGTGGAAAGGTTTAATCAACATCTGAAGTGCCATTTTCCAGATGAATCAATAAACGAAGGGCTTTAATTTGATTCCGGAATTTCTGGAATTTGATGACATCAGCATCTCTTGATAATGACCTCATTTTGGCCGCCATTGTAGGCTAATTAGTAAATACTTTGATTTTGAAATAGTTAAATTGAAAACACTCCAATGATACGTTTGTAATAGAGTATGACGTCATTAGAACTGGCTTATTTCTGCCAAAATATTGCTCAAAAAAATTAATTTCAACAAAATGAAATTTTCATATCAAATGTGTAGCTAAATTGAACCAAAAACTGAATAAAGTTCATGAAAAGCTTGAAAAACTGAATAAAATTCAAATTTAACTTTTAAGCGTAATTTTCGCAGATTTTCAACTTATGACGTCACTATGAATCACGCCAGATGCTTCAAATTACTTGCTATGTAACTGTGCCAAGTTGTATTAAATTCTGGTGAGTCTAAGGCACTTTTAGAGGGGAGGGGGTAGAAAGCAACCTGTCCCCTTTTGTAAATGGTAGCTTAATGGTAGCTCGACAAAAGCCCATATGGATTAGGGTTAAGTATAACTATGTCATGTAATCTTAAGTGTGGTAGCTGAATTTCATTGCGCTGTCGTCTTGTATTGTCATTTTTTCGTAAGTAACTTGTACATTTTAGGTGTATTTATATGAGAGAAACAAAAGAATTGCATCAAGGCAATTTCCAACTGATAAATGTGCTCTCTTCTCTCTCCAAGTTTCGTATCAAGGAATTCGTTCATTTTATCGTTATTCTTTCTTTTTTATATATCATCCTAAAACATTAAAAATGTACAACAACAACAACAACAACAGTTAAACTAGAATACGCAAAAAGAAAGAATTATGTCGTTCGCAGCGAGAAAGGACACAAGGTCATCGAGTTCCCACTACAAACGACATATTACGAAAATTAAATACAACAATAAATCTACAGGGTGTCTCAAAAAAATTGTTCGACGTTTGATTAAATACTAAAAAATAACGATACGCTGAATGGACCTTTGGTCAAGTCATCCTTGTCCTGAGATTTTAAATTAATTTTTGACACAAGAATCTTGCGAATCCGATAAAAATTCATGGGGTTACAATCTTTTGAAGTTCAAGTTTGTGTGAAAGCTGAAACCAGAGGCCTCAAAATGGCATTTTTGGTAACAGTCCCATATGCCATCGTTTCTGTTATTTCTCAATTGTTTCAGGGCGAACCAAGTGGGATTCAAACAGGTATTCGATAACCTAACTGTCAAACATATGGATGCTTTGAGGAAACAGATTCAGTCTCTCGCCGTTTTTGTTTTGAACCACTGTTTTTGGACCTATGCAATGTTAAGGAATTTTGAGAATGATCGCAAGAAATAATGTACTTTAGAAGTCGTATTTGGTTTGCTCTGATATCAAAGAGAGGTATGACATTGGATAAGCTTCTCTTACCTCCGTCTTTGAGCTTTTTGCAATACAGGTAATCTGGGGGGTCTCTGGTTTCAGCTATCTCATATTTTTGATCTTCGAGAGCTCTTAACTCAGTGAATTCTCAAACGATTCGGACGATTTTAGTCTCTAAAATTATTTCATAATCTTAGGAACAGGGTTATCTTTCCATGAGCCTGTTCATGTTGTCCTTATTTTTCAATATTTAATCAAACGTCGAACAATTTTTTTGAGACACCCTGTAGTATAACGAAAAAAATATACACTACAAAAAATTTGGAGTACCAGGTGCGTCAAAGAACTGTATCTCTGACTCACCTGGTAAGGCGGATTTCCACTCAGTCAGTCCTTCCGACCGGACAATAGTTTACGTGGGAAAATGTCGCTCAGAATTGAATAGAATGTTGCGCGTGACACTCGAATAAGCGATTGTGGAAAGGCTGCCTCCAAGCAGCGGAATTCTCCGAACGGGCGGAGTTTCTATTGATTGCGAGAGAAAATGTCGCTCTGAAATGAATAGACAGTTACAGCTGATTCGTTATTCTTGAATAGTCAATAAAGTATCGAACAGTTTCTTGAGGACACACTGTATTCCTGACTTGACAAGACTTTCCAAAAATGCATTCACAACCTTACATTAATTCCTCGAAAATGTAAAAATCGTGAAAGTCAAATGGTTCTTCAAAATCTTGATAGCCGCTGATACTTCTCCTTATTGCAGTATCGTAAAATCAATGCTGCTGCAGGCAGCACGCTACCAGTGCATCATTTTAAAACTTAGCTTTGAACGTAACCAACATCAAGAAGTACAAAAACATGATACGAATTTAGAAATATTTATGACGATTGAAGATCTGATCTTAATGCACTCACTTCATCTGAATCTTGGTCTTGCATCCATGCATGGCGAAATATTTCTGGGATCGTTATTCTTTTTCGCTGATTTGAATTCAGAATTCTCTTCACGAGATCTTGGCACTCTGCAAATTAATTGCTGTGGGTATTATTCATCATATCTGACCTCCCTTTAAGGCTGATTTCCAGTCAGTGGAATTTTCCGAGCGGGCGGAAATTCTATTGTTTGCGAAAGAAAATGTCGCTCTGAAATTGAATGGATAGTTATGGCTGAGCAACTTTTTATTGTCTAAAATTCCGCCCGCTCGGAAAATTCCGCTGACTGGAAATTGGCCTTTAAAGGCCAATTTCTAGTCAGCGGAATTTTCTGGGCGGGCGGAAATCTAGACAATAAAAGGTTGCTCAGCCGTAACTATCTATTCAATTTTACAGCGACATTTTCTCTCGCAAACAAAAGAATTTCCGTCCGCTCGGAAAATTCCACTGACTGGAAATTGGCCTTAACGAATTAAACTTTAACGAAATAAACCACACATTTAGCGCACTCAACAGGGATCACGAAATTCAGCAATACATCAAAGAAAAGTGTCTGCGATAAATTTGGTTCTAGATAATGACAAAGTTTTTGTAAATTGCCATCATTAACTAAAGGCAAGCTAATTTCTTTCTACGGAGTGGGGTGAGGAAAAAAATACAAAACGATGTTAAACATTATAGGTTCCTGAATGTAGCAACACTAGTATTGTCAAGTGCTTAGTCAGATAGCCATAGAAATGTACTTAATCATAAATCAAGTTACGTGACTGAAATCGGACACTCTATTTTGAAATTAAGAAGGATCAGGATCTTCTCAACTAGGCTTTTCAAAGGTATCAAAAAATGGCAAGGAAAGATGATCGAATTCTTTGTCGATTTTCTGAATCACACTATCTGAATTCACTTGAACACGTTACAGTAAATGTTATCCTAATAATAAGAACACGTTGCAGTGATTGCTCTCCTGGAAAAGGATTTTGTACAAGTGGGGATGACACTTTGACTTTTCCAACAGGATAAACGGTGCTAAAAAGTGTTCAGGTCATTGCTGTAAAATGGAAACATTGAGGAAATTTGACCATGATTTTGGGCAGTTTTCCAAAGTTTGGCAAAGTGGGCTTTCTCAAGAAAACTCCTCATAAAACTGAAGTTTTACCGTTTGTCCCAAAAGAAAAATATAAGCACTTGAGCAGTTCCTGAGAAGGAGCCTTAGTTTGTTTCAAAAAAATCTATTTTCAGTTTACAGCATAAACGAGATCTTAACTTAGATTTTGCAATCTCACATTTTCAAATAGAATTTGTATTCGCAGAGTAATTCGCCTAAATATGCAAAAATTCTGAGGCAGTCTGAGACATATGGTCATTGAATTATGCTGTTACCATCTTCGCGTCATTTGAAGGTATTTTGAGATAGATCAACCATTAAAATTTTTTATACTAAGAATTTCTGAACAATTAAACTGCTATATCAATTAGTAAAAATTCTAAAAGGAAATGGTAAAAGGAGATGCATTTATACTTTGATCCTTTAACAGTTGGCAGTGCAACTTTCTAGGGGACTGAAGGAACAGGAATGGGGTCAAATAGTGTCCTCTAATACCAAAGGATCTTCTTCACCCAAGTTCCGTTACTGATTGCTGAGCCATATTGCGCTTTTGAATTATTGAAGAGTAAATTTCACTTCCATACATCAAAAACTTCCAAAAATAATGTATTGTTGGTAGCATAATTCAATAACCATCTGTCTAAGGCTGCCTCAGAAATTTGTTTGTTTAAGTGGATTACTCTGCGAATGCAACCCCGATTTGGACATGCAAGTTCACAAAATCTAAGATGAAATCTTATTTGTTTCCTTTGTTTCGTATTCACTTATACGTCGTTTGATCGTCATTAATTTAGGGGGTTCTGAAGATGGAGCATTGCATGCTTTGAAACGTTAACGATTAAAACATGGACTTGTCAGATATGGGTTAATTTCTCAGCAGCTGGATTTGTCGAATATGAAATAATCAATCTTTTTTGCGTGTCTTCCTACTGGTTCGAAGGAGAAAAAAATGAGGATCATCGTCGCTGTTTTATTGTTACAATTTATCTATTGCCATAAACTAAAAATGAATCTTTTTTAATCCAAGGCTCATTCGTAGGAATCGTTCAATCGTTTATACTTTTTTGGGACACCTGGTAAAAAGTTTGCAATTGATTAAACAGGTCGGCTAAGCAACAGGATATTACAATCTGCCATTGCTTTGATATTCAGAACATATTAGCCTTTCAAATGACATGCATTCTTGCCAACTCACCCGGTGGAGCACAGGGTGACATGGGGTAGAATGTTACAGGTTATATTACTTTGATTGATCGTCACATGGATTTTAAATTTTCACGATAAAGGAGTAATAGGTACATTTATCAAATTAATTCACCTATATTTTAATACCAATGATATTTTTCGAACGATTAATTATTCAGTTCAAGCTATTCAAAGTATCTGAGCTTCAAAGAATTAACTATCCTTGAAAGTCAGATATTTGAATGCCAGATGATGTATGATGATTCAATCAAATTACATATAGGACAGTATAAAGATGTAGTTTTGCTTTTTGCTAAGCTCCTCACAAAATACTTCCTGAAGGCAACATCTTTATCAAAATCATACTGCAGCAAACTGAGTAATAGACGACTTTTGAGCAAAGGTTATTAAGATATATCCTTGAAAGTCAGATATTTGAATGCCAGATGATGTATGATGATTCAATCAAATTACATATAGGACAGTATAAAGATGTAGTTTTGCTTTTTGCTAAGTTCCTCACAAAATACTTCCTGAAAGCAACATCTTTATCAAAATCATACAGCAGCAAACTGAGTAATAGACGACTTTTGAGCAAAGGTTATTGCTGCGAGCATGCGCGAGCAGCCATTTATGACAAACGATCGAGGGTGGGCTGACAGTGGAGTGTCAACAACAACAACAACAGGTTGTAAAGGTTCGTCATTTCTGTGGTATCGTCTGCCTGAGAACGCCCACACTACGACTGCTAGAACACTGTCATTTGCGAGAAGAAGGAGTTCAAGGATTCAGGCACGTATCGACTCGTTTTTAAATCTTATTTTAACAGCAAATATGCGAGGATTTCTTTTTATCCTCTCTGTTGTTTTTACCGTTTGTTGTTATACGGCGAACATGTTTCCAAAAATGGCAGGAAGATGTCATCAAAGAGGGCCTACAAGGTGTTGCTCACGCTTTCACCAACACGCGGCAGGAAGCACTGCTTGCCACCGGGAGAAGGTGGATAAAGAGCCATTGTTCAAAGTTAAGATGGCGAATTGGAAGGAGATGTGGTATTAGGCCTAATGATAACTCTATTAGTGTTTCAAGCTTTTCCCTGCTTTTCTTTTGCTGTTGGCAGGAGATGTTGAATCGAACCCTGGACCAACACTATCTCAAACCATAGTCACACCAATCAAACTGGAAATTCCTTCAGAGATGTGAATGAATCGTTTTTAGAACAGAATGGACGATAATTTCCCTTTCAACAAAAAATAGGAAATCATCAAACAGAAAGTTGCACAGAAGTCAGTGATAACAATCTTTGACCGTGATCATTTGCATCTGATGGAGTTTCAATAAAAAGCTTTCTTTCATAAATATTCCTACAATGCAAAGGATGTGTAAAAGTCACTTGTGATTCCACCTTACATTCCATTGACAATAAACTGCTAGGGTCTGCTAAGAAGTCACATTCATTCTATGTTGCCAACGGTGACCCATAATAGCCACATCCTATGCAATACTTTTTACACATACAAGCTCATTTCATTGTTTATTGTTGCAGGAGTGAAAGGCAATATATTCACTTGTGAGATCAAGGCAGCATTGGATCACTTTCCAACTTGGAATATTCAAAGACCAACACTGCATTGGAACACCATTAGGATATTTAAAAAGATATGTGTATTGCTGACAAAAGCAGAAAATGGATGAAAGATACCGTAAAAGCTCTATTAAGCCCCCAGGAGGCTTATTTAATTTCGGACCTTCCAGAGGGGGGCTTAATTAATAGAGAGGGGGCTTATTCATAAATCTGGTGACAAGGATGTAGTTTTTAGCTTTTCAGTTCTTTTATCCCATATTTCGCGGAATCAACATGCACTTTTACAACTCAAATACGTAAATTCGACACAGTTTTATCCCAAACAATATCAAAATTAACATGCAAGGTTGTGTCGCTAAGTAAATGGAATATTTGGTAAATTCTAGAACGTTGCATAAGAATTTTGTCAAATTTTGACCAAGAGGGGAGGGACCTATCAGAGAGGGGGGCTTGATAGAGCTTTTATGGTATTGGTACACATAAGATGATCTGTGGGCAAGGAAGAAAACCACGCCATGTGAGGTACCAAAAAGGGTAAAAGAAAGTCATACTGTTCAACACATAACGTACCAACATCAATTAACTGTGCCTTAAAGTTACAATTGAATATTTGAAATGAGAAAAATTTTTGTGTATCAAAATGTGTTAGATGTTGTAGCTAGTAATACTAAACAGACGTAAAAGTTACAAACAGTTCTTTCGTTGCTTGGGACAATCTTTACCTCAAAAGGCTGCAGTTATGCTTAGCAAGTCAAGCATCTTCTGAAACTCTTCTCCGGACAAATTTGCTGAAATAGTATGTTTTACACCAATGCTTGAGCAGCACTTACTTAACTTCGTTAACAGCTAGTTAAAATATCAGCTGTGCTTGACAATAAATTAGGTTCCAAAGAAGATGATTGCCAAACCACGATAACAAAGTCAGCAATCACCGATGAAGCACAAGTTAATCCAAAAACGTGTCTGTTACGAGAGATTGCTTCTTCTCTTACTTTAAATTGCATAATTTCCATCTCAAATTGCATTTTTTGGAAAAAATATCAACATTTCAACACTTTACCAGATGCTCTACTAAAGAACCAGAGACATTGAAAAATACTGATCGAAATGTTAAACGTACCACAAAGTCATGGTCCTATTGAATCACGGTTTGGTCTCCTACTGAAATTTACATTCATTTCTTTTAAGGCTCCTGTAGCCTTTCAGACAAATATTCATCGATTTCTCTTTTCGTCATTATCCTGGTGATTAATAGATTTTACCTTCTCATTCGAGAAATTAATGAAAAAAGTCAACATTTCAAAGTAGCAATCCAGTTTCTCAAAAGTTCTGGGGATAAGCATCCAAGACAGTTCATTACTTGTTTGGGGCTAGTACTTAAGAGAAATTCATTGGAGGAAAATCCTCTTACTAGAAATGTTTGTAAACAAAGTTTCTTTGCAAAATATGTTGGATAAAATATATACCAACCTGTTTGAGTTCCAGGTCATTTTTACCAACAAAGGTGCATAAATATTCTGCCCTTTCCCAGGTAATGTTGATGATAATAGTCGTCATTGTTTCACGGGAATGGATTGTTTGAAAAATACCCGATAAAAACATAGGATATTTCAGGCAAACTGCTACATTTGCCGTTTGGGTGAGGTTTATCTCATGATACAATTCATTTGGGTTAAGTTAAGAAATTGTGCATATGCTTGCAGTTTGGTAAAATATCTATTTTCACTGCGGATCAAAATGACTTCTCTTCGCAGAAGTCAGTCGTGGTTCGCAAAGATATTTTACATAGGTGATCGACTGAGCAAAAAAAACTGGAATGAATCATTCATGTTCCTATTCAATCAAATTATTATGCCGGGTGAGTCAGAAAAAACGTGGGGCGTTTGTTGGACTGTGGCGTCGCATTGAGCCATTCGATCATCGTCAACCAAATTTTTTCATACAGCCAAAAGTCTAACTTAGATTATAAAACTTTTCCCAGTGAAATCAGCCTCTTAATGCATCTTTTAAAAAAGATTTTCTTCGTAAGACTTTGTATGAGATTCTGGCAAACTGATGAAATCTTTGACCAAGTCCTTCAGCATTTTAGACCTGCCAGAGTTGCAGGTACACGCTGCATTATCAGGGGATACTGAAAAAGTTAAGCATGGTTCACACTCTCGGTCATTGAGATCGTGCCGAAAGACCCAAGACAAAGGCACAGAGTTTGAACCCTTTTTCTTTTGGGTCTTTCTGCACGACTCTAACGACTAGTGTGAACCAGGCTTTAGGAAAAGTGTTGTCTGGAAGACGTCCCATTGCGATTTACAGAGCGTTGATCTGAAAGAAAGTTCTTCAGAAGAAAAAGAAGCACGCAATATTGATGTCTTTCAAACATTCTGTAGGGTAAGGTGGGGGTAATTTGGGTCTAAATTGGGCATTTTTCGAAACAGATGGAGTATCCTCACAAAGTCGTTGGAAATATTGAAGATTTTATTTCGTTTTTCCTACATTGAATCTTTTGTCATTCTTGGAAACTTGTTCCCTTTCTTTAATTTGAAGTGTAAATATTTTTTAAGAATTTTTTACTTTCCTCACTTTTGCGTGCAATTTCAACCTGTCGGTGGGAAATTTGGGTCTATTCGGGAAAAACGGTATCTATTTCGTCAGGAGTAATGTAAATTCACAAAAATAAAATTTTAGGATTCTTTTATGGATAATTGTGATTGAATCTTCAGAGTTTCGCAGCCAAAGACTTGAAAACTTTCCCAGAGAAAATTGAAAATAAATCGTACCACCATCGGCGCATATTTAGGCCCATTCTTGAAGATGGAAATGTAAACAAAGTTTCTGTTGAAATGATATCTAAAAGAAGTGAATCCTTGTTTCTTGTTCTGAAACCACTAAAACATGAACAAAAACGTGTACCTTATGCTGTTTTTGATGTATCATCCATTAGCTTGCAGTATTATGTCGATTTTTGTTTTGATTCGGGAGCCCTTGCAAATTCTTCCACAACGCGACTCATAACAAAATCCAATGAAATCCCAATAGACCCAAATTACCCCACCTTGCAAAATAGTCGAAATAAAATCTACCGAGTCGTAAAAAAATTCCGAAAAACTTTTAGCACCTTTCCAAATGATTGAAGATGAGACTGATAATGATTTGTTGACGAAAAGAAGTCGCAAGTTGGCATAAATCGAAAGTTTTCTAGGCCGTCAGATCATGATAAAAGTTTAGGCCGGTGAAAATCAGGAAACTGAAGCACTAGAAATTATCAAATAATTCTTTGACACCACTTAAACAACTCCTGAAAGTATGGATTTCAACACCCATGGAATCATGAATCGAAATTGTCAGCTTACGATCGCTTTAAAAGCGAAAAAGCAAATAGACCCAAATTACCCCGTAGACCCAAATTACCCCACCTTACCCTACGCAGGGCAAGTTATGATAAGACCTCCCAGGGGAGAAAATACTATCTCCTAACTATCTCATTCTCCCTTGATAATACCACGTGCACCTGTAACTTTTGCCAAGATAAAATGTGGAAGGGGCTTGGCAAAAGATTACATCAGTTTGCCAGATTCCGATACAAGGTCTTATGAAGAAAATCTTTTTTAACAAATGCATCAAATGACCGATCTCGATGGGGAAAGATTTACGATCTAAATTAGACTCTTAGCTGCATGGAAAAACTTAGTTCTCGACAATTGGGTGTCTAAATGCGATGTCACAGTCCGTCAAACGCCCCCACATTTTTTCTGACTCACCCGGTATTTGGATGGTATTCTGCGCTTGATCCTGCTTCGAATGATAAACAGTTTTGTTTGGTATGTGTCAGCAAACGGCTGTGGAGAATGGGGTTTCGCAAGCACTGCCCTAGGTTGCTTTGACATTCAAAGATATGCAAAATTCCAATGTAAAAGAAAGATCAGGAATGCTTTAATTTGCACAGAAATTAATCAAGTCAAAATTACGTTCAAAGATTTTGATGAGTGCTGATTTTTTTATGCTGGATTCTACTTGCAGTGTTTCTCTTTAAATAAAGCTGACAATTTACTCATTTATACTCAATCGTGCATTTTCTAACGCACTTCATATGATTTAAATTTCAAGAAGGTCATATTTTTCTAGTGTGTTTTAGGAATTTCTCAGTCCTGGCGCTACATACTTGGGCCACCTGTAAAATTACCGTGTTCATACCTGCACTTATCTTCACTCTCGTAGAAAATCGTAGTTGGCCTTTCGTTTGCTCTACTAGTGTAGGAATGTCTCTGTCGTTAAACGGCAGTCTTCCATTTAGCATTGCAAACAAGATGATCCCCCTAAACAGAAAACTGATTTAAGAATATGCTGTTGAGGCTAGACTTATGACGATGAGTCACTTGCTTCCCTGTGCTCTTTGACTTGATGATGGCGCTTCAGTCAACAGAGACTTGTAATGTTCCTCTTAAAAACCTGGCCCTATTTAGGCCCAAACTTTGCAATTCCTAAAGTACCAATCAGATTGCGAGATTTGGCCAAAAACAATGCTGTCGAATTTTCAATTCGAATGATGCAGTTGACTAGATTTTGAACGCAGTTGCTGCGGCAGGTTGTAATCACGGGGGGGGGTTCTTCCATAGTAAAGGTACCTGGGGATGTGCCGCCCGCGAGGGTATACTTTTTCGGACTTCTAGTCTAGCCAAGGGTGTACTTTCTGGCAATTTTAGTCGAGTTAGGTCTAGGCAAGGTGCTGTGTTGACTTGGACATTTGCTTTGGCGCCTCGTTTTCGAAGTACAGCGATATCTGACTGCTGATTGGTTCTAAACACAAAAGGATCGATTGATTGATTCTCTGGATTGGGATTGAAGCAGATTCAAAATGGCTTCCAGACCGAAAAGAAATGTGAAAGAAATTTGTCGTTACGAACAAGACTTTTCATGCAAGAAGTCACATTTATGTCCTCGTGAAGCAACGAGAAACAAGAAAGATCTTTACGACGTGGAAATAGTTGAAAGAGATCACCAGCGAAAAATGGTGAAGATTCACTATGTCGGTTACTCGACAAAGTACGACAGATGGATACCAAACACTGATGGTATGGCAGTTTGTGTTCCCTTGCGATCAAGAAAAAGTTGACTTTACCAACTCCAGAAACTCTAGAGGAGAGGTTTACATTGTTTTGCCAGAAAGCAAGAATCTGTATAAAACAGAAGCTTTGGAGTCACAGACTAAACAACCCTGAAGTTAGAATTCAAATTGAAGTTGATGAGGATGTGTTCCAAAATTTTGTGCAGGGTCTACCGACGTCGAAGTGGAGGGGACACAAATATTACGTTCCAAAAAGCGTTTCTGACTTGGATCAAAGTCTAGGAAAAGGTTGGAATCAGAGAATCTTTAACTCAGTTGGTGACTTTGCATATGTCATTGACAACACATTCAAGATCAAGATGACCAAAAAACAACCAGTCAAAGAATTTTTGTATCAGGGTGGAGCTTATGTTGAAGTGGCAAATGAGCAACAACCAACTGTTGATTTAATTTTTGTCAGAGGCGATGGGAACAAAACTCTTTATGAACAAAGAAGATGACTGTGATTTGTTAAACAAAGATGATAACTGTAATTTTGAACATCTTATCTTCCTATAATTGTCCGTATTACCATAATGCCTTGATTACGTATATCTTGGGATGTATTTCCCTTCTCAAGTAACTGCATCCTGATTACAAATCAAATGCAATTTTTTACAAGAGCACACTGAACCTCATATCAATGCACAATCAAGAACAAACTAAGAACATTCTGAGCATCAAATTGAAAATTTGCAGTTTCTTGAGTAGCTTTATCAGAATGCATATTTGCAAAAAATGAAAATAAGAACATCAGAAAGTTTTTGAGCCTCTGCTTGACTTTCTTCTCACTGTATAATACAAGAGAGTAGCCTAATTTATGCCAACACTCAATTTTTATAAGGAATGGGTTATAAGATACTGTATGAGCACTTGGCAGTTAGAACACTTACATTACAAATTTATAAGGAACATCCATTTAAATTTGTGGTACAAGTATTCAAATTATCAAGTGCTCACATGTTAATAAGTGGTTTCTTATGTGAACTGAATGCCCAAATAGTATATGTTCCATTTCTTCCTCTGCAGGGTTCATGAATTATGACAAAAAATATTTAGGTTCAGATAAAATCACAAAAATAAAGTACTTTGCCTCCTTGAATAAATGCAGATTCAAAATTATGTACCTTAGATGACGTACATACAGTTACCTATTCAATGAGAACTGTTGTATACTGTGATGAGTTGCATAGAACTTTGACAAACAAAAGTTATGCAGATCACACCTTTACGTACTGAATGCATTCTTTCAGCCACACATTTCCCACTTTTGTTAAATGTTTACAGCAAATTGCTGTGCCGCAATCACCACATGGATTCATGCATGTCAAAACTGTGTGACCACTCCCTTGACAGTTTCTGCATTTGATAATTCTTCTTTCCCTGACATGACCCTCTGTTTCTAAAACATGTATTCTGTGACGTTTCAGCATGGACTGGCGAAGTGCTTCTATCCCTCTCATATTTGTTCCCTTAAAAAACATCTTTGTTGAAACATCATTAAATTTTTCTAGTCCCTGCTGATTGAAAACATTTAAGCCTCCATGCAACTGAAGGAATTCTGGAACATGGTTCACAAAAGCATGTATGTATGGAGTGACATCTTTACTCTGAAACAAAGCCAGAAATTCATCCAACCAAGAAACAAGTCCAGCCTTTATGGAATCTATCTTCCAATCATCATATGAATATCCTTTAATTTCACTTATCAGCTTGAAAAAACTGTCCCAGAGCTTTTGCATTTTAAGGGCCAATTCCTGGTTTCCTATGATGGAACTCAAGTCTATGTTCTCAAAAAGTTTGATTTTTTCAGGACCAGTCAAGTCTCTGTATTCAAGTTTCTTGGAATCCCGATTTACGTTCCAGTTGAATGATATATTCAAATCTTTTCTTAGGAAACTTTCATACTCTGCCATATGCACATTTTTTTCACGGTCAAAACCTTTGTTGAAAATTTGATGATCATTGATTGCATCTGAACGTTTCAATTCAATAATAAGTTCTTGGATCAAAACATCTGATATTCTCAAGAATAAGTGCAGAACATCTATTACAACATTTTTTACTGGAATAAAATCAAAGAGTGGCACATTTTTGCAACTGTACCTGCCCCTTCTCTGCCAGACTGAAATCTTGTCAACAGTCCTTGCACCTTTACTTTCATCTGTTATAGACCAGCTCATTTCTTTTTTGCAACGTTCTTTTTTGCTGCATGTACACCAAATGCATGCATATTCAGAATTGGCTGCCCCAATACCACAAACACAGGCAAGGAACTTCCAGTCTCCCCCTAAATAGTACACAACATTCAGTGTCCTACCATTGACAATAATTTCACTGAGGGTTCGCATTTCATTTATCAAATCCTTAAGGCCATGTCGAATTTCATCATAGTTTTCCTTTATTTTCATAATAGCTAGGCAGTAATTTCCTTTGTCTGCCATTGCCCTTTTCCCTTCCTCTATGATTGTGTATGTAAAATTTACTACATGTAGTCTTTTCCCCACCCATGTTCCATCACCAGAAAATTTGACTGACACATAATCTTTGATGACACCATCTTTCAGAAGTCTTTCACAATTTTTCAACAAAGACAGTTTAAAAGAAGTTTGAACACCTTCAATGCCATCAGGACAATCAACAATGACAACTTGATCATCAAGTTCCTTGATCCTTTTTGAAATTGAATGAAAACTTGGAAGATCTTCACTGAGCATAGATAATTCTTTGAATGCCTTGTCTGAAATATTAAAGTTTTCTTTCACAAGCAAGATCATGTTTAATTTTTTGACTTCAGAATCTGTCAGTTCCTTGCAAGATTTAGTATTCTCTTTGACAAGATTTAAAGTTTCTAGTTCTTTTGTGTCCATATTAAAAATCTCTATTTTCATTGCAACAAAATTGTAATTAGACAAAAATGTAAGCTTCTCCTCACATTGAAGGCTCAGTTGATTCCTAATGCGCTTTTGCTGCCTACCCGATAAGTCATCAAATGATTTCCGTTTCGATGGGCCTCTTGTTTTCCTTTCTATCGCCAGAGCCCTCCTTGCCATCTTTTGAAACCTTGTTTTATAATGACTTAATTGTGAATTCATTTTTCCGAGCTTTTCTTCATACAACTTCATCTGGTCATTTTGTTTTACTTGATTTTCATTAACTTCTCTCTTTACTTTATCCCTCTCTTTTTCAGCATCATCCAGTTTCTTGAAAAGCTCTAACTTTTCTTCTATTTCATTGAAATATATCAAGAATGTGAATCGGTTACTCAGTTTCTTCCATGTCTCTTTCAAATGTTTAGTGCACTTTCCTCCTTTTTTGTTTGCCTTCTTTACTTTAGCAACAAGTTTGTTTCCTTCTTTTTTCAAATTTGTTGCTATCCTGTCAGAAATTTTGATATGAAGGCATGACTTGGCAAAAACAGCTTTCATCCACTGGGTATCATCATCAGAATTGTGCTTCTTGCAAAATTCTTCGTATATGAGGTACCTGTTGAGACAAAAAAAGAAATACTTACAAACCTGGAATGTACAGCGGACACTCACTGTATATTTATAGGTCTAATGTCCCTAGGATAAGTACAATAGGCTGCATAAAAGCTGTGATGTTTGTGATCGGGGTCAGGGTATCAGTCCCAAAATAACAATATTTAGGGCACCCATTCCAGTGGAACCTTCTTACAACATATTTTCACCCCCCTCCCCCCAATCCCAGTTCTTACCTTATTCCACCTTGTCCTAGCTAGCATGATTACCTCATTAAGTTGTTTAAATCGTACTTTTCACGTGTTCCACTTTCTACAATACATCCCCTAGGCCTATTCCTAAAGCAACGTAGATTAATGAATGAAGGAGGTACCTGTTTAAATCAACTTTTATGTGATCTTCAAAACATCTCCAGTTGTTGTACCTAAGATCACCATGATCGATGGATCCTTCAGTGTTGAAGTTCTCCATGAAAGGAACAAAACTGCCATCAGTATTTTGTTAGGCCATGCCAAGGAAGCCGTGTGTTTATGCAAGTTTATGCAGAGCTAGAACTTGATCAAATGAAAGGACGCTGTAGACAGGGAAAAGGTGATGGAGAAATAGTAAATGAATTAGAAGAATCTAGAAAAGGGAGTAAAATAGAACAAGGTGAAGCACAAAGGGATGAGAGTACAGCTTTTAAAGAAAGAGAGGAAAGGGGAGAGGAATTTAGAGAAAAAAGTGATGAGGCACAAATTGTGCAAGGTGCATGCAGCAACAAGCTCATGGATAAACAGAGCAACAAAGCTGGACAAAATAAGGAAATAGAAAAGAAAGGAGTAGTAAAAAGCAGCTACCGCGTGCAAGATAACCCACCAAAAAGGGGAGGTGGTGAATCCAAGGAAGATGTCAGACTATGTAAATACCATCATAAAGGCCTTGTATGCAAATTTGGATCCAAGTGTTGGTTTAGGCATGAGAAGTTTGGTGAAATGAAGGAAGAGTGTAACTATTTCAGAGAAGGAAGAATATGCCCCTATGGACAAAAATGCAGATTCTTGCACATAGACATGAGAGGCTTTGGACAGGCAATGAATAAAGAACTGAAAAATCAAGGTTTTTGGGGAGAACATGAATCTTATCATGATGAAGATTTCAAAATAGGTGAAGCAAATGAGAGACTAAAATATCAGGACTGGGGAAAGAGTCCTTTTGACAAAGGTAGTTATGGAAATCAAATGGAAAAAGTTACAGGAAAAATCTCTTTTTTAGAGGAGAAGATAGATTCAATCTTGAAAATCCTCCAAAGGGCATAGAAAGTAGAAAAGACAAACAAGAAAACATAAATGTAACCAAGAAAGAAAAGCTAAAAGGAAAAATTAAAAGAAGCAATAAGAACAAAACTTTGTATAAAAAGTTTCAAATAATTGTCAGTAACTGCAGAGGTTTGAAGAGTAAAGAAAAAAGTCTAGAAAATGTTTTAAAAGAAAAAAGACCCAGTGTAGTATGTCTCATGGAAACTTTTATGAAAGACGATGATGACTTAAGAGACTTTGACAAGGTCTTGGAGAGTTTAGGATATGAAAAAATAATGCATAATAGACAAGGGGAAAAAGGTGGTATTATGGTGATTATAAAACAAGAGTTGTATAGAGTGACAATGGTAAGAGAAAAGGAGGCAGATACATATGAAGGGTTATGGCTAATAATAGATAACAAAAGAATTAAACTAAAGATAGGGGTGATATACGCACCACAAGAAACAAGAACTAAAGTGAAAGATATAGAAAGAATGTACAAAAAGATAGAAAAACATGTTGTAGAAGCTGAAGAAGAAGGACAGAAATTGGTGATAGTGGGGGACTTAAATTGCAAAGTAGGAAAAGAAATTAAAGGAAATAGAGAGGAGGTATCTCCAGGAGGAAGGAAATTGCTAAATCTGGTCAAGGAGAATAACCTGATGATAGTGAATGCACATGACAAATGCAAAGGTCTATGGACAAGATCTGAAGGAGGAAACAAGTCGGTGATTGATTACGTGATAATAAGCAAAAATGATGCAAATGTTGTAGAGGATATGGTGATAGATGAAGAGAAGAAATGGGGCTTGTATAAAAGTGCTAAGGGTTTGGGGAAAACTGAGAAACTTTTCTCTGACCATAATACAATATTAGTAAAACTAGACTTTTTAGAAGCGTGGAGAAATAATGCAAAGCAAGTGATGGAAAAAAGAAGGGATAATGCAAGGATGTCGTGTAAGGAACTCAGCCAATTTAGAGAAAAAACAGAGAACAGAAATCTGAAGGATATATGGAAATCAAAAGAAAAACTACAATATGTATATGATCAATGGAATAATGCTGTAAAAGAAATAAAAATCAACCTGATAAAGAGAAAGAAGAAAAAGAAACCAAAATGCACAAAAGTAATGAGAAAACTAAGGCGAATAAAGAAAGAAATAATAAGAAAAAGAACTGACAAAAGGTTAGGTCAAGGAAAGATCAAGTTACTTAAGGTAAGAGAAAGGCTGGTGGAAGAACATATTGAGAGGCATGGGCAGGAAAATAAGGCTAAAGCGGCAATAAAGAATGCAGAAAGAGTGAAGAAAAATGGGAGAGCAGAAGTAGGGGGTTTCTGGGAATACAGGAAAAAGATGACAAGAAAGAAAAAAGAGGAGAAATGCGTGATCAAAAACACAGACGGAAAGATGATATACGATAGAGAGGAGATTCAAAATGAATTTAAAGATTTTTATTCGAAGCTGCTAACGATAGAAAAAGGAAACCCAGAGGTCGAACACAGAGTAGAGATCCTTTTTAGGCAAATATATAAGATTGGGAAAGGAAGGAAAATAAAAGAAGTTGAAAGAAAAGAAGTAGAAGAATGCATCAAAGAATTGAAGAAGGACAAAGCTGGAGATCTTCAAGGATGGGTGAATGAAATGCTACTGCATGCAGGGAACGATCTCATTGAGAGCATCGTAGCGATGATAAATGCAGTTTTCGTGCAGGGGGTCCCGAAGCAATGGAATGAGATGACAATTAAGTCAATTTATAAGAATAAAGGAAGCAGGCATGAGATGAAAAACAGAAGAGGGATTTTCTTAACAAATATAATGAGTAAAGTTTGTGAAAAGATCTTATTGAAGCGAAATGAGAGGATTATAGACAGTAACACATCAGAAAGTCAGTGTGGAGGAAGGAAAAATAGAGGAGTCCAGGATCATCTATTTACAGTGTATAGAGCAATAGAATACAATCAATATGTTGGTCAGGAGACAAACCTGATTTTTCTTGATGCAGAGAAATGTTTCGATAAACTTTGGTTAAAAGATTGTTTGATAGAATTATGGATGAAAGGAATGCCTCCTGAAGAAATAGTTATTCTATATGAAATGAATAAATGCGCTGAAATAATGATAGAAACACCGATTGGAAAGACGGATAGATTCACAGTAGGGGAGATAGTCAGACAAGGAACAGTATGGGGCCCGAAGTTGTGTTGTGTAACAACAGATGAAATTAACTCGAAGGTTCAGTCATTGAAGACGAAAGTTGGGGAAATAAGTATCGGAGCTAGGGTTTTCGTTGATGACATCACTGGGATGGGGTCAATGGAAAATATGGCCAGAATAGTAGAGAGCTGTAGATATTTTGAAGAAAATAAGAAATTTACGTTCTCCTCGGAGAAATCACAGATAATGAAAGTAAGACCTTCAAGAAGCAAGAGAGGTAAAGCGGATATAGAGGAAAAGGTACTGAAAATAAAGAAAGGAGAAGTTAAGAAGACAGAAATATATAAATACCTAGGCGATTACATAACAGAGGAGGGCAACAAGCTAACCTGTATTGAAAAAAGGACAGAAAAGACAAACTTCATGATGAGAAATGTGATGAGCTGGGGGGCAGAAAGGGTTACGGGAAAAATGGCCATGCAAGTGAGATTTTTGTTGTTAGAAACAATAGTGATTCCAAGCCTTTTATATAATACAGAAACATGGGGAGCCCTGTCAGTGAATGAGATTACGTTGCTGGAAAGAAAACAAAAGCAAATGCTTGCGACGATACTTGGTCAGCGAGGAAGTACAAGTTATTGGGGAATGATAATTGAGTCAGGCACATGGCCAATAGAGCAGAGAATTGACTACAAGAGATTGATGTACATGCACAATCTTGTACACTCAGACGAAAGGCGAGAAGCAAGGAAAATATTAATGGAAATGATACCAAAACAGATACAAGGAAGCTGGACAGAAGAAATAAGATTATGCGGAGAAAAATATAACATAGAGGTTGACATACGAACAATAGAGAACAAGAAAAAATCAGCTTGGAAAAGAGAGATAAAGATGAGCATTAATAAATTCTTAGAACTGAAAGCAAGAGACATGTGTAGGGAAAGTACAAAGCTTAGATTCTGCACAAGGAATAACTTTGAGAGGAAGAAATATCTTGACAGTCTGTCACCATCAGAGATAGAGTGGCTAATAAAAGTGAAATTGAATATGCTACCTTTGAAAGCAAATTATAAAAACAAGTTTCAGGGTGATGTAGACTGCCCACTGTGTGGAGAAGAAGAAGATACAACTGAACATATCTTTGTTTGTAAAACTGTAAGAAATGTTCAAGAAAGCAGAGAAATAGCTGCCATAGCTGCAGACTTGAAAGAATCAATCAACGAGGAAAATAGAGCAAGAAAGATCATTCAGTTCTCAAAAATGGTAATGGAGATGAGACAGCGAAGAAATGTTGCATTTGAAGTTTAAGAAAGAAATACAATAGGAAAAGGGAGAGAAAAACAAAAACAATTAAAAACAATGGTAAAACAGTGTGTTTGTGCCTCGCAACCATAGTGGTTGCCTGTCAATGGAAATTGATAGAGAGGGCACTGTGGAATCACAAAGAATCACAAAGAAAGCTGCCACCAACTTAGCCAACCTTTTCCTTCCCGACGTTTTCTGTGCGTAATTCGAATCTTGCCTGTGCCAGCACACAAACAATAATTGACTTAAAGTTGAAAAACCCGAGTCAAAATTACAAAATAATTGCCTTAATTTCATACCACTCGAATCGTCTGCATTTGGTCTTTTCAAACCCGTTGGGTTTGATGACATGCTGAAGGACACTGCGATCTCAAGCCTGCTTATATTGGGTTATCAGACGGATTGAAGTCGCATTTCCTAATCTTTCATTGGCTAAAAACATTGCTAACGAAATTCACAAAAACCCGACCGGCCACAGGGAGTCATTATATTGAAATACAGCCAAACAGATTGATAACTGAACAAAGATGCCTAAAGCAGTGGGTTCCATCGTTTACACAACGAAGCTAAGGAGAAAAGCCCCCTCAAAACAAGAAATGGGGATGCGATCATGCAAAACACTGGGAGAGCGTGCGGCGCCACATTATCGAATGTCACGCAGAAGTTTCATATGTCAAAGAGATGTCAAAATTCGGTAATTTTTTGTAAAAAAACCCAACTTCTTAAAAATTTTGGTCTAGAAAATGCGAAAATTTGGCAAGTTTTGCCTAGAAAATGCCAATTCAGAGCACTTCTGAAGGAAAAATTAGTCTAGCCAAGGGTATCATTTTCACAAAAATTGGTCTAGCCAACGGTTACATTTTCAAACTGTGGGCGGCACCCCCCTACCCGAAATTTAGCCGAGGACCCCCCCCCGTGGTTGTAATGAATTGCTCTAGCTTGTGTTTGTCTTAAGAACATGGAAAAGGTCATGTTTAAAGACTTATTTTGCACTCACCAGGTAAAGTGAAATTCCTTCTTCAGATTTATGCAAAGTTCCTTTGATTAAGCTTCTGCTTAACGTGGTTGTTTGTCGCATTTTCTTTCCGAGGAGTAACCCGTTGAACAGACCTACGGCAGTCGTTCGATCATGATTCGATCGATCGAATGCCTAAGATAGGGCCAGGTATTTTACTGTTTCATTATGAGTACCTCTTGAGCAAGATTTACTGCAGGGATACAAGGGGCTCATCGTCATCAATCTTTGTTGAGGCAAACCTGAAAGTGATAGACGAAACTTTTCTTTCAGGTTTGTTTCAAGAACCTTTAGAGTAAGAAGGAACTAAAATCTTATTCTTTGGGTGCTAATATTTTCAAAAAAGTAGATATCGCTGAAATCGAGGAAGCCGAATCCTTATGGCCACGCTGCTTGGAAAAATTCCGATAAATGTTTGAAGTATAGACATAATCGGCAAGATTTGTTTTGCACCCTCTTCAAGGAATATGGTAATTACTTGATGAAATATCTTTCGATTTCTCTAGCCAAGTCCGTGCTATGTAAAGTTATGCCATGAGTGCCAGACTGGCATAGTACTAAAACTTCCCAGGAGTATTGCAGAGATCTGAAATATCAGTTCAGACCAGTTCAGTTCAATTCAGTTCAATTCAGTTCAGTTCAGTTCAGCTCAGCTCAGTTCAGTTCAGTTCAGTTCAGTTCAGTTCAGTTCAATTCAGTTCAGTTCAGTTCAGTTCAGTTCAGTTCAGTTCAGCTCAGCTCAGTTCAGCTCAGCTCAGCTCAGCTCAGCTCAGCTCAGTTCAGTTCAGTTCAGTTCAGTTCAGTTCAGTTCAGTTCAGTTCAGTTCAGTTCAGTTCAGTTCAGTTCAGTTCATATATATTAATAACTCCACTACATACAATTTATAACCAGAAAAACTACAAGGAAATAAAACAATGTGCAAAAGAAATTAATACAAGGATACACTTTAAAAATAAATAAAGGAATAAAAAATGAAAAAGTGGGGAAAAATTGTATGCAGGGAATTACTTAAAGGAGGAGCTCTCTCAATAGGTAAACTAATGGAGGAGAGAGCCCCCCTCCCCCCCCTATTTTGAATAATTTCAATTGAATTTAGTAGGATTTGAATAACAGGACAATTCCAGCTAAATCCAGCAGGCAACCATCAGGTCACAATCCAGATCCCTCATACAAGGAATCCAAAAGATACGACCCGACAGGCACCAGCTGGGGCCAGCCAAAACTGCCCAATTTCAAGGATTACACGTGTTGCTTTTCAGAAAATAAAATAGAAATTGTGCAAGTAACAAAAATAGTTTAGAATCATTGACTGCCCTTATTCAATAAGTAAATTTTTAGTTGCTTTTTGAATGATATTTTCGATGGTGCATTCCGGAGTTCCATGGGTAATGAATTCCAAAGCTTAGTACCAAGATATTGAATTGACCTTAGACCATAACGAAGACTGTTTTTTCGAAATAAAAACAGATCACCTTGACTAGCTTGTCTTGTGGAATATTGATGAACAGATGAACTGAGTAAGAAGAAGTTATGAAAGCAACTAGGTGAAGTTTTGTTAACAGAATCATAAACAAAAGTTAAGAGTCTGAGCTCAAAAATCTCAGAAAGTGTGAGAAGTTTAAGATCTTTGAAGATTGGAAGAGTATGAGACAAACGAGGCTGAAATGAAATAGCTCTAACAGCTTTTTTCTGTAACTTGAAAATTGGATCAATGTATGATTCATATGTTTGACCCCAGACAATTAGACCATATTGTAAAAAGAACATAAACAAAGCATTATACAGGCAGAGTAAAACATCTAATGGCAGAAAGTTTCTAATTTTGAATTTTTTTCATATTCCATGTGAAGTCAACAAGTGAAAATCCCTTGACATCATAGATTTTGCTCAAATTTGGGGAAGAGTTTGAGTTTGATGAGAAGGTTCCAAAAATCAAATTTTTTGTCAATCGGGGTTATAGTTTCAAAGATACGGGTGTTTGAATATTTTAGCATTTTGCGCGCTTAACTTGCTTCATATTTATCCTATGGAGACCAGTGAGGGCTCATTTTGAAGCTCTCTTTGAGATCTTTCCAGAAATGCAGCTTATGTGATGGGAGGGTCACTTTCCTACACAGTATGGTCTCACAAGGAATATTTTTTTCAGAATGGCCCTGTGAATTAGTACCTCTCCCCCCTCTCAAAATTTTTATGCCAGTCAATACTCCATGATGCTGGCTATCATGGGTAAAATATTCAGAGTGGGTCCTCAAAAAGGTGCTCATCTAAGAGAAGTCCTAAGAATTTAACAAACTTGACCCTTTTAACATGTTTTTTCCCTATTTTCATGATTAGAATCAGAGGAGGGGATATTCACAGAAGAAGAATGAAAGATAATACAGTTTGTCTTATCAATGTTTAAGGATAATTTATTAGCATCAAGCCATTTCTTTACTGATCTCAGTTCCTTGTTGACAACTTTAATTAAATTAGGTAGATCATTGGATTCACAGTAAATGTTCGTATCGTCTGCAAACAGATAAAAATTAAGTTTCTTGGAAGCATTTGGTAAATATTAATATAAATAAGAAAAAGTAAGGGACCTAATACAGAACCTTGAGGTACACCACAAGTAACTGAAAGTAAGTTGGAATTGCCTCCTTTAACAGATACATATTGCTTTCTATCACATAGATAAGACCTAAACCACTCAAGGGCACAACCACGCACACCATAGTGTTCGAATTTTGCAAGCAAAATTTTATGATTAACAGTATCAAAAGCTTTCTGTAAATCAATAAAAATACAACAACCAAATCTTTTATCGTCCAGTGTGTCTCTTATGGCTTCTGTCAAACTCACCAGGGCGTGATCAATACAGTGGTTTTCTTGAAATCCAAATTGTAAAGAATAAAGAATATTATGAATTTCAAGGAACTTATACAGTCGTTTGTACATTAACTTCTCAAATATCTTACTGAAGATTGACAGAAGAGAGATTGGCCTATAGTTTGATGGCAATTCAGGATTCCCTTTTTTGAACAGAGTAATCACCTTGGCTATTTTGAGTTTATCAGGAAAAGTGCCAGATAGCAAAGACTGATTCACAAGGAAGCCTTATGCTCCTGAAGGAGGATGATTTCTTACAGATGGCAAAGAATGGCTTTTTGCGTCTCAATACCTTCGAAAATCATATAAAAGCTTGAATTCATTAAAAATCTATGCTATAAAAACCTACTATTCTGGTGTTAACCCTATTTTTCGACTTTCTGTCGGAGGGAGGGTGGGGGCGGGGGGTACTTTATCTCGGAAAGTAAAATAGTTATGACAATGATCCTGAACATCGATTAGCATTTAGTAATGTGACTTGTTGTTAGGAAACTGATAGCAATGAAATTTTTAAGAAATGGAGCTTTTGCCAAGCTAAATAACTGGATTAAATCGGCAAAAATTATACAGTTAACAAATTGATCTCCTTACTTTGTAGTTTAACATAGTTTCATACAAATATCTTCGGTTGTTAATTGATCAATTGATTAATTAAGGAACATTAGATTAATTGAAAACATGTTTGCTCAATAATGACGATTAAACACCGTCAATTTCGCATGAATCTTTTTAAACCAAAAAAAAACCTTTATTATCATCTAAAATCATTTCATATTGCTGAGATTCCTGCACAAAAAGGAATTAGAGCCAACTTTATGATTTCCTTTGTGGCCACCCTCCAAATATGGGTATCTGGTGGTTACGTAGTTAAACAATACGCATTGAAAACTTCATTCTCTGATTGCAAATTAAAGTAAATCAACGAGGTTAAGAGCAACTTAGCTAGGGAGACTGGGTTCATCTAAATATAACCTATTCTATTGGATTTTCTTGATAGACGAAAAAATGGGAAGATAAGTGCCGCCTGCCGTTCTCTTGAGCTTTGTTTAGATTATGTCGCTATATCTGCGTTCATTTACTTTGAATTTCCATAAAGGTATGAAAGTTCCACTGTTATAGCTTTTATTGTTTAGGAGTTATTAACGAATGTTCGGAAGGGGGGAGGAGCGAAAAACGCCACAGATTTAAGTACAATTAAATTTACCATCAATTTGGCATTTTTCTTTAAAAAGTTCGACCGTTTCTATGCATTTCTGACATGTTCTTACTGTAATGTGAACCACGCTCAAGTGAATTATCTCCAAAGCAATATTCTGTATACATTTGTTTATAGGTGTCAGATAGGTTGATTATGAACTTATTCATATCATGACCTCCTTATTGTCACTGTCTGCAGTTTGGCGCTTTTCTTATGAACAAAACTGCACAATATATTCTTAGAATCCATAATATACATACAAACTCCAAACGTCAGCAACCTTGCCGTCATATTTTTCAGCTTGAAGAATTTCAGGAGCGGCATAAGCGTATGATCCACAGAAAGTTTCAAGGAATGGCTTGCTCATTGTTGGAAATCGTGTGGCGAAGCCAAAGTCTGCAGAGAAAGAAAATTAACTGACAGCATCAAAGAGTAACTCATTTCAAACTTGGTTATTGCTAAACAAACAAATAGATAAGGGTAAACTTCATCAAAAGAAAAAGTTGTCTTTCAACTCCTTTTTTTAGTCCGCTTTGCTTTTATCCTTGCACAACTGCTCTCTCTTTGCAGTTGTCTGGTGTGGCTCCTATGATGTCCTAGCATCAATGGCATTTATAGGGAATAAACATAGCTATATCTCGTAGCCGCTATAAATAGGCAAGAGAAACGCCCACAAATCCATTGTTTCTTTAGCTACACAATGAAACCGGATGCGTCTAAGCTGTCAAGTACAATAGATTATATTTTTTACCTGGCCCGGGCTAGCTGAAAACTATGTCAATTCCCTTTAAGGACCTGACCACGTGATTAAGATAATGTGAGCTCTGTTGATTTCGAGTAGAATTAGACTTTCATTTTATAGTTCAGTTCGATCGTGTTTCAGTTTTTCAATGGCGATCTAATGAATCTCAACCTAAATGCAGCTTAGCTCCTTTGT
The DNA here is from genome assembly GCA_964020215.1 of Aurelia sp. 3 sensu Dawson et al. (2005). Lineage (NCBI taxonomy): Eukaryota > Metazoa > Cnidaria > Scyphozoa > Semaeostomeae > Ulmaridae > Aurelia > Aurelia sp. 3 sensu Dawson et al. (2005). The sequence continues at coordinate 12,453,517 of OZ026584.1, forward strand.
ACACTTGTTTGAATAACTTATTTTGCTTTCATATCCCTTATTCGTCGTTGATTTAAGTACTCGAGTTTTACAATTTATTCACTAACGGTATTGCTGTGGCTGATCAACGAATTTCCTTGAAATGGCCAATTTCATTCCCTTCGTCCAGTTTTAGTTATTCCAATGTTTCCTTTCAAGGATAGATGTTGTTATATCTTCTTGGACAATTTATGTTTCAATGACAGCTAGATATAAAGCGTCAAATCTTATCACCTATTCTTTTTTCAAATCTCATCCATAAGCCTTCTTTCATACCTTAAAAATCTTAGTCTGTCACTAACATACCATTTGAATTCTGGTCGCGAAGATTATTTTGATGGCATTATGACAAGAAGGTACCAGGTACGGCACCTCCAATGTCTCTGATCCTTCTCCCATTTGCACTTCCTAGAAATGTTCATTTTTGAAACTCTGTAGATGTCCTCTACATTTTAATGGCTGCCTTCTTATACTTTTGTTTCCTCGATTTCCCACTTCCCTGATTCCCGAATTTCTTTCTTTTGACGTGAAAGTAAAATCTTTGCTTAAAGGTTACTCGTTCTGACTGAAGATTCGATTTTCGGCTTTATGTGTCAGTTGAGAGCGTATTCGCCAGCCTACAGATTAGAACCCCTTGCACCGTTACTTTGGTACTGGAAGTAATAATAATTCGAATTAAATGGTAAAGCTGGAAAATTCTCAAGAGAATTTAATTACATGGTTTATTGTAATCATCCAAGATCCAGTCAAATTGTACTTTCTATTTTGATGTTCTTCGTAAATAGTAAAAAAATAGGACAATAGATTGTGTGTGGCCTCATTCATTCTAATTTTAGCGACCAGCTATCCTAAGAAATTGTTTGATATTTGAGTAAATAATTACAAATAGTGATAGAATGAACAGGCTTCGTTGTAGAAATACCCTGTTTCTAAGATTTTACATCTATTTTGGGATTTATTTTAGACAGCAGATTCTTTGCAAATATGCTGAATATTTGAATATTTGAATATAAAGCTTTTACATACCAGGATTTTGTTAAAGCAGAACCAAAGACCAGGAAATGACTTATTTTGCAAAAACTTCCAAAAAATTGACGTAAGAGAGGCTCGAATACCTGTCGCCAATATCAGGGTGAACCTACCCTAGACAAGGGAACTTAAAAATTGAAAACATGCAACAAAAGAATGAAAAAGGGAGAATAAAAACGAATTGAGCCCCTTGACCGTATCTTTTCTTTGTAATATCTAATCTAACATCCAAAAATAGTTTGGAGCACTCTGTAGATCATTAAACATGCGTAATTCGCCTTTCATTGGTGCTTCTTTCCACCATAGTTCACTGCTTTCAGTATCAATTTGATTAAAAAATTTTAGGACTTCCAATGAAGTATATCTTAGAGCGTACTGCATTATTTCTATTTGCTATTTGAAGAGGAAAATTTGGTTGCAAACTTTAGAGTAAGTTTTGAGTCACCTGAGATTTTGATGAAATCCTCGTCGTGAATCAGAATGTTTTCGCATTTCATATCCCTGAGAGAAATAGAACAGAAATTAGCATCTCGTACACTAAACGAAATCTCAATTGCTTTGTGTCTCAGAAATTTGTTTTCGAAAGTTATAATAACGTCAGGAGAAGGGAGTAAACCTAGAATAAAAGATAGAGGAAGTACAGTAAATAAAAAAGTAAAGAGGGAAGTAAATAATTTTGAAAGCAAGATGCCCGTCTTGGGAGATATTTTCCTGGACGCTCCATCCTTTTGTTGGCAAAACCAAAGGGAAAACAAACAAAATTGTAGTCCTTCTAAAACAAGACATTTGCTTTGCTTTTACTTACTCATACTTTTACCCCCTGGCTCTACCACTGATGTGCAGATGTACATTTCCATTTGAGTACTGCTACATGGGTGAACTTCATCGACGCTAAAGGGAACGCAGAAGTGCGACGAAGCCGCGCCTAGAGCCCTAGTCCCTCATAGTTTTAGCACGAAGAATGGCCGATTAAGATAAATTTGAAATTAGATTTTTGAACATGCCTACGATTGAATTATGTATTTGCAGATATCATTGACTTAATATCCAGGGAGCAGTGGTCTTTCATACGGAAATCATTTTAAAAAATTTTGTAGTCTTTGTGGGTGATTCCTCTGTATTTTCTTCGCGTCTGATCACGATTGTGATTTAAGGTCCAGATTTTAGATCAGAAGAGAGGGCCTTTTTCAATCACTTGTTACGCCTTGCCATGGATAGCAAGAATCATACAAGAAGTTATTTTTAAATCAATGGATAAAAAATTTCGTACTTGCCTATGTACAATGTTTCTTTGATGACAGTGAGACAGTCCTTGGACCAATTGTTTAAAAAATTTCTTACTTTTGTCCTCTCCAATTCCAGGACACTTGGATTGTCTTGAATTTATATACTCTAGTAAATCGCCTTTATTTGCATGCTCCATAACGAGATAAAACCTGCTCTCTGTTTTGAAAGTTTCGTAGAGCTTTATCTGTGGATATAGAGCAATTTTGCGATAAATCAATGTTTGCATTTCTCTTATGTCATTAAGAAAATTTATATACAAGTTAGTAAATTTCCAGTTCTCTTCCAAGAGCTATTCATTTGTGAATTCTTACTTCCTGTTTCCGTCTATGATAGTAAAACGAGACTGTTCAGTGTGATATACATTTAACACAAAATGTTGCATTTGCTTGGTGCTTGGGAGTTGCCAAACAACAGATTTTTTCATTTTTTTGCTTCTCTTGTTGTATGAAAGCCATGCGTGCGAGTAGGTGGAAAATTCTTGTTTTAGAGGGAATGAATGTACTGTAAAAATATAACAAGATATCTTCAGTTGTTTATCATACTCTCAGCATTCTAAAAATATCTGAATCGGCAAACCGCAATGTTTTCATCAACGCTAGATTTGCAAAAATCTTTTTCAAAGCCTTTGGTTTATTTTAGAAATTGAATATACTTTAAAAACTACTCGAAATTTTGTATTTTCTTTCGCTCCATCTTTAGCAAAGTTATTGATCTACAACTACAACTGATCAAGTTTGATTGAAAAAACTGCCCCAGATTCCCTAAAATCAAATTAATATTTCTGCTTACTTTTGACACCAAAAGGAAAAGCCCATTGGTCAACAAATTACTACCAAGTGAGTCAGAAAAAATTGTACAGATTTAGTGAGATGTAGCGATATGAATTTAGCTTTAACCCACTTTAACCAATGGCTTGTCATTCGAAATGTGCTTGATAGTTGAAACTGTTCCCGATTTAGCTTTATGGCTTGTCGCTTTCAAACTGTTCCCGATAGTTGCACTGAGAAAAGGTACCTCGTTTGTTGGTATTAGAACATGTGAATGAATATATAAAATCTTCATCCCTTTTGATATATTACTGGAATCAAGCAAAACGTAGATCTTTCTAAAAAGAGTAGGAAGTTTTAGCTATACTTACGACCTGAGGACAACCATTGGTCATATTTAAAGCTTCGATTTCTCTTGGCATAAATTTGTTCAAATACTCCACTGGGGCGCTTTTCTTCGAAATTATTTTTATAGCAACCTGTGAGAGGAGGTGAGAAGAAGCGTAGTAATTCATCAAGGAAGTACCGGTAGCAGGAAGGGCCGAGCCTAGGGGACCAAGGAGTCTCTGAGTCTCTCAGCAATTTGGGCCCATAAATAGCAACTCCAGTGCTTAAAGGTCTAATGTCACCATTTCTGAAAATTTGTAATATGGACATTCTATCATCGCTAAATTCGATACCATCACTCAAATCGTGATATTTTGACAAGAAGTGCCCCTAAAAGCCCCTGAAAGATGGGGTGGTCTGAAAAATTACCGCGCAAAGAAAGAGACTGGGTCGAGTGTTTGTGACGTAACAACAGGAACCACGCCACGCGCAAGTATCCAATGCTTTATTGAGGAACTTTGAAGCGTGTGGATAAACCGTGGGAACAAACGAACTAGATCTTCAAAAATGTCGCAAACATTGTCTGAATCATCTTGGAAATCAAAAGATGCGTGGTATTCTGCTACAACGTCGAAGAATATGTTGCTGAAGAAAAAGACGAAGCAGCAACAGTGAGCAATGACCGTAGTACGGCAAACTTCACAGTTGTGCTTAGACCCAGCCTTGCACATAAAAGATCTATGTCAAGATGAGTCATCTTAGATGACACTGTTGCCGACGAGGAATGGATAAACAAATGACTAAAGCATGCTAAAATGACAAGAAACCCACAATTGATTTTAATATGAAGGCTGTTACCTCAGTTTGCAGCGGTAATGCTGAGTTCGCGCCCGGGGGGTGGGGGGACTATACATATTTTGTGTACGGGGACGTGCCATCGGGAAGGGTATCGATTTTCACGATTTTGGTATAAGGAACGGTATCGATTTTCACGATTTTGGTATAAGGAACGGTATCAATTTTCGCAATTTTCACAATTTGTATAGGGTCGGGTATGCATTTTCGGAAAATTGGTATAAAGTCGGGCATACATTTTGGAAAAATTGGTATAAGGAACGGGTATGTTTTTGAAACCTCGATGGCACGTCCCCGTCCAAAAGCTGGTCAAGTACCCCCCCCCCCGGGAGTTCGCGGCCAAATAATAAGATTCACCACGGGTTCTCCAAGAACAAGCCAAAATTTATGCCTCTACGAAACGGCACAGAGTTCCTCAACGCTTCCCAACGTTCATTTTTGCCCTCCTCAAAAGTACTTCTGCAGATGATAAGACATCACTAAACTCAATGTATGAGTTGTAATTCCTATAAAAATTTTCATTGATAAATCATCAAGACTCTTGTCCTTGGGAACTCTCATGATCGAAAGCCAGATCGCACAAGATCATGACCTGCTGACTGCACGCCCATAATAACCGCAAATTTTAGTGTAAGATATATTAACATTTGACACCATTCGAAAGAAGATTCTTTGAGCTATTCATACATGATTATTGTTTCCTTCAGCTTTCAATGTTACCCCGGAGAATTCTCTCTTCTCTGCGGAACGCCAGATATAGTCTTTAGGGAAACGGTTCTTGTATTGAAGGGAAAGCTTTCACCTGGCCTATGTGATTATCCTGTACCTTTAGGGCGACTTTTAGGCTAGCTTTAAACCCCGATGTCATCTGATGTCAAACTTACTCCATCCCGGGAACAGAGGCACACTGTATCGATCTCTTCTTGTATGAAAAAGAAATGCTTCGCGCAAATGACGGAGTGCTTCTTTTCGGTTCATTTTGCCTTCTCTCTCTCTCATCCGTCACTGCTTCCTTCGTTCCTTCGCTTCAGGCTTGTCATCTCCGAAGAAGCCAGTGTATGGACTGAAATACCCAACTCTTTGTCATAGGTAATTGCTGGAACCATAAACCATACATCTCTCAGGCATGGCTGAAAAAACAGTTTTGCAGGAAGAAACAAGATGCAACCTTGTAGTAGTGTTTTCAATGAAGGCCTGTGCTGTGATTCTTTCATGCGTTCCTACCGTGACGTTGCAGCGCTCGTTACCAGTCTTCTTTTCTCTGCGCGGTAATTTTGAAAAAATGTCCGCAAATTGGCAACGTTGGGGGGCTTTTAGGGGCACTTGTAGGCAAAATATTGCGATTTGAGTGATGTTATCGAATTCAGCTGTCAGAGGACGTCCATATTACAACTTATCGAAAATGGTGATATTAGACCTTTGAGAATATGCGATAAATTCGTTCATTTGGAATGTGAGACTATGATTCGTCTGCATAGCAAACTGCTTGTCTGATGACAGGAAAATTATATATACATGTGCAAATGGCCACCAAAGCAATTTCCACATCCTTTGTTTTCAAATTCTTCGGCAGAAGAGCATATCTCCGTCCTTCTTAGCAAAGTTTCAAGCGAATTGATTGGCCTGTTGGATACACAATGAATTTAGCACCCACCAGGCAAGCCAAAATGAAGCAAAAAGCTTAAGGACCACTTATCAAATTTCTTTGATAACTGACAGACAAATAGAAAAAGAGAATTCAGTGAAGAATTACATATCAAGCTTTGATGACGGTCCAACCATTGAGGGGTTTTTACTCAATTATGATTCTCACTTCTCGCTTTGAAAGTAAGTCGAAACTGGCGCTCTGGATGTCTTGCCTTCTGGAAATTAGAGTAAGCTCTGACGTAAACGTGATGGTATCAGAGAGAGCTAGTTCAAGAGCTGCTAGAACAATCAAGAATGTAACAAAGTGCATAGATGATGGCTGACAGGTTATGGTTTTATGGAGAACCCACCGCTCTCATATTGCACGTATGCTGTCAAGTCAAAGTTGGTTCGCGATTTCATTGGTCAGAACTACTGTCGATTTGCGGATGAATGTTCACTGACTATTAACATCAAATGTGCAACAGACTTACAAAAGAAACGGGGAAAAACAAAACCTACATAGTGGCTGTGTGGAGTAATGCGAAAGTATGAAGTCATCAAAGCCAACCTGTTTTGTGAACAGAATTTTGAGTCAGTTCTAGTCACTTTTTATTTACGCCATCAGAAAGTTCTTTATTGCCATACAATAAGTATTCTACCGGAACGTCGTTTCGAAGGATATTGATTTGGACAAATGGTCTTAACAATTCCGAAACTCTAGCGAGAAGATCTTGTCGTTGAATGTCAAAAGAACGGCAGAACAACAAGAAGTGCTCCGTGTGCTCAATGCCATCATTCGTTGGGCACATTGGGTGTACCGTATCCCTAAAATTGTGCTTGAATCTGTGAAAATTTAATTTACTGAGACTGACCCTTGTTTGGAAAAGATAACTTAAGACTACTGGGTCATGAATGCCGAAGATAGACCTTGCAGGGGAGCGAATCTTTGACAGAAGCTTTGCTTTAAATAAAGCAACAGAAGGTGCAAACCTGATTTCTGGGTCAAGTTTATTCCATTCAGAAACGCAGTAAGGATAGAAGCTTGATCGAAATTCTCTGTCCTTGCCCTTATTCGCCCAATAACGTCCTGATTGCGAAGAGTGTAATTTGGCTGTGGAAGTGGTGGGATCGGCTCCTTTCTGTACAATGGGGGTAAGGTTATTTATATTCAGGAGCAGCTGAATATTGAACAGAGTCCACTTTTTCCATTAAATTTGACAAGGCAAAGAGAGAACAGACAAGATAATTGAACAGATGATAGTACTGGGTGAGTAAACAACAAGTACCTGGCCCTTGAAATGCTGCTCCCTGAATATGAAAGCAATTGTACTGAAACCATTTCTTCCAATGGATATGGAAAGTTTTCTGCAGAAAGCCTCTTTCAAGAATCTCCACAGCTAATGAAAACGGCGCGGCAACCAAATTATCCCTGGTCTTCCTTATGTGGGTATTTTGTTCATCCTCTCAAGAGGACAGCACATGCTAAAGTGTGTTCAAGTCTTCGCTTTAAAGATTATATAAGAGGATTTGCTCCTGATTTTAGCATGTTTCTTTCCAGGTATCTTGGAGGAACTTTTTCAAGAAAATCCCTTGTAAAATCTGAAAGGATTGACTGATTGCAGCTAGCAAAACTTCTAAAAGTAACTGAACACGCAAGCTATTCAATCTGATTTCGTAGCATATCATTCCCTATTCATTTAGGGAGAAGAAGCCTTTAAAGTTTCAAACGCCGGACGTTTTTCTTTCTATATTTATCTAGTAGACTTTAGTGAAAAACAAGTTTAAGAATTTTCTTCATTCAGATATACTTTTCCCAATTAAACCCAATGTAACAAGAACCGATATCTAAAAAGTACAGTCACCTTAATCGATTCCTTTGCAAGCTCGACACATTCTGGTGTAATAATTCAAAATTAATTAAACGCATTAAACAATTAATATGGGAGATTTTTAACTGAGAACCTCTCTGAATCACTCTCCTCGTCAAATTAAGAGAAAATAATTACCTTGTTGTCACCTTTTTCTCGGAGTGCTTGCATTAGATGTTTATCTTTCTCCAATTTTCCTCTCGTCGCATACGCCAATTTCACTTTTGCATACGCCCCCCTTCCTAGAGTTGTACGAGACAATCTGTATCCCTTTCTTTCTAATTCTAGTTCTTCACTGGTCGGCATGCTCTTTTCTCCAAATGCTTCAATTGATTTTGGAATGCTAGACGGTCTTGATTTGGCACAGGACATCTTCTCGTACATTGATTTAGCCCAAAATCAGGAGTGCTTGCTTTTTGCAGCTCTTTGATACAAGACATGCAAAACGAGGCTCAATTAAATGACGTTAGATTTAAGACGAGATGATAGTGCTTTAGACTTATTACATTGTTGTAGTTAATTTTTTTGATGACTGATGGATACTCAAACCATTACCTACCCTGGGTAAATTTTGAGGCTCTGGTACCCAGGGTAACCATTACCATCCATTCTCGATGCTGCTTGCATGCTTGCAATGATGCATTTTAGTCTGTCGGGGCCCTTGGCCCAAAACTAATTGGGGCCTGTTAAAATATACCTAAAAGATTTTGTTTCACGTGCACAGTACTCTGTACCGTATTAACATGACTTTAAGATTCGGTCATTTCATTATAATACAAGTTGATATCAACTTAATACTAGAATTTCATGGGGAAAAAGATCGATTAATAAGCTAGTGCAAATACATACATTGCGGCACAATGATGCTAATGTTTCGCTTCGCTAACACCTCGTTTCCGCACCCCCACCCCTCATTTGAATTTCGTTCCGACGGGCCTGATTCGTGTTTATTCATGTGGTGTTTTAGACAAGGCCATCGTTCTGCAGCTTCAATTTTTTGGTTGTAAACGATCTTTACACTTGGCAGAGTTAAGGGGCATTTCACTCATTCAAAAAGCGTACTAGGTTTCTTCAGAACAAAGGATGTTTACGGAACTTTGAGGGGTTTTGTTTAGGGGTGGCGCCAGCGGAGGTGCCTCGGGGCCCCCAAAATTTCATTGAGTTCCCCACCGGTACTTGAATTTTTGAAAATTTCTATGCACTGTCGGAATTTCCATAACTTGTTCGTTATGTTTTTAAAGAGTTTGGTAGCATTTTGAGCCAATCTGAGCGGTGTGGTCCATAAAAATTTCTTCGCTTCGCTCACTGTCGGTACTCTGACACTATTTGTCCCCCCAGAATTTCTTCTCTGGCGCCATCTCTGGTTTTGTTAAAAAAATGAGAAAGGCCTATTACTTTTATTCCGTTCCATATGGTGCAGTTTGTTCCCATTCCCCAAAATGCTGCACTCACTAACTAATGTTAACCCTATTTCACATAACCAAACTTTTCTACAATGCGCCGAAACTACACAAGATATGATGACCATACCTTTGTGACTTTTACTCAAATTTAATTGGCAATCAAAATTTAAATACCTCATTGTTCTACATTTAATCACGTGACCACAATAGCACCATATTTGGAGAGTAGTTGCCAAAAAACAGCTTTGAACATCCATAGCTTCTTTGTTTCTCGTCCGAATTACTTGAAACATGTATCATTCGATTGCTCTTGATAAGAGCTTTCAATTGATATATAATTTTTGCTAATTTACTGACATCAGCAAAATTTAATATCTATGACGTAGTTTATATTTATGACGTCATTTTTCGAATAAATTAATGTATTAATTAAGATTTTTGTTGCAATTTAGCTTAATCTTGTTTGTTTCATGCACATTAAGTCGATCTATGTCAGAAATAGCAAGAAAACTACGGAAAACTGCAGTGACAATAAGTAGAAAGGAATAAAGAGCTAATTAAGCGCTAATTGGTCTATAAATAGATACTACAGATTGCCTCAAAGTACATATTTTAATTGTACAATGTATTTCCTATCATTTAAGACTATTTTCATTAAGATCGGTTAAGTATTCAATTAAATAGAATCTTTCTTGCGAAGCAGCCATAAATTGGCCAGTTTTCCTTTGTTTTTTGGTTGCCTAGCAACGAATCACGTGATTAATTAATTACCATTGTTATGCTTGGAAAGCTTATTGTCCAAAGAACAATGGAGGAAAGTTTCATTGTTATGTCTTTTGTAGTTTGAGAGAAAAGGGGGGGCCAAAAACGCCCCCCCCCATGCCAAAATATCGAAAAAATACCCCATGTGAAATAGGGTTAATAAAGCCCATGGGTGGGATATCTGTGAGGCTGATATGAAGTTATTACGCGATGTTGCATTGATTCACCCTCCTAACCACAATTAATTCTTAGGACCAGAGATTAAAAAGACGGCCCCTCAGAGCTCTAATTCTACTACAGATTGCCTCAAAGTACATATTTTAATTGTACAATGTATTTCCTATCATTTAAGACTATTTTCATTATGATCGGTTAAGTATTCAATTAAATAGAATCTTTCTTGCGAAGCAGCCATAAATTGGCCAGTTTTCCTTTGTTTTTTGGTTGCCTAGCAACAAATCACGTGATTAATTAATTACCATTGTTATGCTTGGAAAGCTTATTGTCCAAAGAACAATGGAGGAAAGTTTCATTGTTATGTCTTTTGTAGTTTGAGAGAAAAGGGGGGGGGCCAAAACGCCCCCCATGCCAAAATATCGAAAAAATACCCCCATGTGAAATAGGGTTAATAAAGCCCATGGGTGGGATATCTGTGAGGCTGATATGAAGTTATTACGCGATGTTGCATTGATTCACCCTCCTAACCACAATCAATTCTTAGGACCAGAGATTAAAAAGACGGCCCCTCAGAGCTCTAATTCTTAAATACCAATGATTTGATTTTTCTATCGCCAACCAACAGCGGTGTTCTCTCATCATCGGGGCCTAAGTTTGGGCTATTAGTGCATTGGCCAAACTTACAGCAAGCGAACCCTTAAATGATCCCTGGCTGGGGGTTTCAAGAAAAGAAGCCAAATTTTTTCCACCAAAGACCCTTGTGTTCCCCCAACCCCCAGCTGAGAGCATTAAAACAAAGACAAAATCACCTTGGAAGCAAGGAGAAAAAACCGAATAAGATGAGAGAACACCACTGTTTCCCAATTGATAACTTTCATTTTTTCTTCTCCAGTTTCTTGATGCCGGCAAAAAGATGAAAAAACGACAAACAACTAACCAGACAATGCTCGCACTTCACAATGTACAATCAACAGACATAAACTGGATCTGACATTTGACCAGTTTACGGGGTTTGACGGGTATTTATTATTATTTATTAACACTTTATTTACAATGTTGGCATAAAAAATAAGGTATAAAATAGCTATACATGTATATAATATTTACAAACATAGCTAATAAAAGCCAACTACTTCAATTTACAAGAAAAGAATGGATAAAAACATCATATAAAATCTAAAAGTGGTACATAATTTCGGCAGAGCCTACATTGGCATTGGCATTCATTTCCTTTCCAAGCTTTGATTTTGGTCTTAAATTCAATCAAGTTAGTTGAGTGTCTTAGAGAGACTGGAAGTGTACACCATAGCTGTGGACCCCTATATCGAACAGTTTCTGAGCCGTACATGACTGATCTCACTCTTGGTAAGTTAAAACACGATCATTTCTGAGGTTATAATGATTGGTTTGTGGACAGAATATTTCTTTCATAAAAGGAGGATTTAAGCCATGTTTTGTCTTGAACATTTCTATCATTAATACCTGTAAACTGTAGGTTTTTTGATGAACAGATACACTGTTATCATATCCTAGGAGATCTTCAAAGCTAGATTCCTGATCTCTGTACGTTATTCTAAGGGCTCGCTCGTGCAGATTGTTGATTTTAGTATTTAGTTTCCTATTATGGAACATCCATGCCAGAGGGCAGTATTGAAACTGGCTATTTATGAATGATTTCATCAGTATCCTTAATTTATTTTGATCCATATAGTGTGCTATGCGTGACAGAGCATAGAGCTTGTTGCTAACCTTTTGACATAGATTACTTACATGTTGCTCAAATGTAAGTTTGCTGTCTAAGGTAACTCCTAACAATTTTTCTTCAGTACTATTAGTAATAATAGAACTGCCAATTCTAACCGAAACAGAATCATCACTTATATTTCCAAATGTTAGTAGATGACATTTGTCTTCATTGAGCTTCATATAGTTGTCAGAGAACCATTTGATTGCATGGGCGGAATCAAGTTCTAACCTAGCAACAACACTATCAGTGTCAATATCACAAGCAAATAAAGTTGTATCGTCGGCATAATTGCATACATCAGTATTATTTAAGGAAAAAAGCACCAGGTCTTAAAGGTGACCCATACCCAGGTCTGACGGGTGACCCAAACCCAGGTCTGACGGGTGATCCAAACCCAGAGTCTGACAGGCAACTCCAAACCTCTTTCCAGGATCTGACGGGTGATCCATACCCGGGTCTGACGGGTGACCTATACCCGGGTCTGACAACTGACCCCTTCTACCTTAGGGTCTGACAAATGACCCTTGCGAATTAAGTAGCCCATATCATTATTGCTACCTTCTGCTCAAGCGACTAGCATTACTAGCATTACTATTGCCCTGCAAAGTATTTTGACCAGGCAGAGCAACCAAGGCTTTCCACAGACCATACACAAACAATTGTGTTATATTATTACTCACAAATATTTTTCTTGAATTTTCTCTTCTTTCTTTTCTTTTTTTTACGACATTTTCAATTCAACAAAGTGCAATATTATCCCCTAATACGCAATAATTAATCGACACAAGTTAACTACTATTCCTTAAAGCTTTTAGCCGATCCCATACATCTTGACGCCGATATCAGTCTATCCACTGGTAACTTTATATAAATCTTGTACGCATCACTGGACCAACGTCCCATTGCCTGAATTAGATGTTCCGGAAAACCAAGTGCCGCAGCTGTAGTTGCTGCACCAACGTGGAAACTATGTAACGTAAAATGACTTTCAAAACCAGAAACTTTTAACTCCTTCTGCAATCGGCTGTTCAGTCTATCCTTCGACAATGGCTTTCCATCTTTGAATAAAAAGAGAGGACCATTGCTCGAGCCTCGAAGCCATAAATAGCTCATTAATGCATCAACTGGGCAAACTTGACTTCCCGAGCGAGCCAAAGGTATTATACATCCTTTGCCAAATTGATCAGTTCTAGAATACCTCAATTTTAAAAATACAGTTTCCGGGTACGGATGCTTATTAATCGATAAATCCTTGATAGATAAATACCTGTCCAATTTTACCGCTTCAGGGGAAACTGTGAGTTCTGCAGCCCTTAAAAAACCAAAAAAGGCAGTGCAACAAGCAGCCCAAAACATGCTATCATCATAATTGTCGAGATTAAGTTGGCTCTTGATTGAGCAAAAAACCAATGGAGTAATGGGGATTTTTTGTGGCCTATTAGATGACTTGAGGCGACGAAGACCCCTTAAAACTAACGGAATGCGCAAACATTCCAACAAAGGATCCTCCGCTCCGTTCTGAATATGTAATGATCTAACAGCCGACAGATAAACCCTAATCGTCGAGGCCTGACAAGAGCCACTCACGCTGCCTATAAATCGCAAAATAGTCAATTCAGATGCTGGGACAGCGGAACCATTCTGATGCAGAAAACCATGTTCTTCACAAAATTTTAAGAATCGCTTTTGAGCAGATGAATACGTTTTCTGAGTGTTGTTCGCTGATGAATTTTTTAACAGATGTTGCCAGCTTTGATTCAAGGAGGAGACAGCCAATAAATCCTGTGGTACTGTTTGACATTGCATATTTTCCATTACAGTACTTTTGTAGAACGTCTGAAAATTAAAGCGAGAAAGGGCATCAGCGGCCTTGTTTTCACATCCTGGTAAATGAATTGCTGTAAAAGTGAAATTTTGTGTCACAGCCGTAATGGACAGCTCTCTCAAAAGGAAGCAAAGATGCCCGTCCCGACAAGAACCATTTCTTAAACAGCATACCACTGCCATATTATCGGATTTGAACACAATACGCTCCCTCTCTCAGTGGTGTCCCCAAATTTTTGCCGCGATTACAATTGGTATCATCTCCTTAATGGCAATATTCAATAAGCCAAGATTCTTTGGCCATTTGCATGCAAAAAAATTCACTTGAGCTAAACGCTCCAAAACTGACGCTGCCTGATGCGTCTGAAGATACCATAGTGTCTGGAGCCCGCTCCCATTTCGGTAGCAAAACCAGACTACGACCATTCCAGTTATTGATCAAGGAGTTCCACCACTCTAGATCGTCTTTTTCCCATGCTGTCAGATGGACAAACTTGTGGAGTTCTTTGACAGAGTAAGCACGATCAATGAGTCTGCGAATAAAAGGTCTACCTAAGGTAACAGCTTGACAACAATGCTGCCAGCGTCCCACTAGAGACAGTAATTGACGTTTTGTACCCGATCGACGAGAGCCCCAAGATCGTAATTCTGTTCTTACTCTGTCAAGTTTACTCGCCGGGAGTCGAAGCTCCTGGGCAACAGAATCAATTTCAAAGCCGAGAAATGTTATACAGGTCGATGGACCTTCAGATTTATCATTTGCTAGTGGTACACCCAGTTGTTTGCACATTTGAAAACACCTATTGAATGCAAACTGACACTCTTCTGAATCTGGTTTGCCTACAACGAAAAAAAATCGTCAAGATAATGCTGGAGATTTGACACCGGTCCACCCTTTTGTTACACAGTTTTCATGTCAGAAACCAAACCGTCGTATTGTTATTTCTAATTTATCTGAACTTGTTCTATCCCAGCGAGTCAGTAGTTGGTGTCGTAGGGTCGCTGAGTTACCGCTCACATTCAATCTTTTCGGCCTTTGAGTCGCTAGTTCCCTCTAGTCTAGAACCTCCAGCGACTGCAACGACCTGGTGTGAACAAGGCATTACTAGCTTAAAATGATGTCCTTGATTGATAAATACAATTTTTGTATAGCCTTTACACGGATTGTTCAAGCAATTTTGTAGAATAATTAGTCATAAAAGGGGCGTGTCCCTCATTTTCCACGAGACTAAAGGGCGTGGTTGCAAAAAATTTTCTTAGAGGCTGCGCCCCCAAACCCCCTAGGGCCCGTCCCGATAAATCATTCCAGGGTCCCGAGCTGGCTCTCGACGGCCCTGCAAACGGTCCAGCAATCGAACCCATTCTGATTTCTTCTTCTAAATAATCATCAATAACTTTGTTATGAATAAGCGCAGACTTGCAATTGGATTCAGCAGACACATTACCATTCGATTTGTCTCGATGAGTACTTTCATTTGATATATATTTGCTGACATCTGCAATTTATAATTTCTATGACGTCATAAACCCTTATGACGTCATAGTTCTAATGAATTAGCACTTTTTACATGAAAAATCATGTAATGACTTGAAATATTGATAAAACTATTTGGTTTCAACCAAATTATGCGAAATTGATGATGTCTAAGCATTATTATTGAGGAAACAATTTTGCATTGAATCGAATTATCGTTATTTATCTAGTTAATTAATTAGGAACCACAAATATTCATACACAACTGAATGAAATCTCATACTAAGGCTATCAAGTAAGTATTTGGATAGTTTTTAGCATATTTTAGCCAGTTATTTGATGTAAATCTAGTTTTTATCTCTAATAGTAATAGCTCAATTTCGTCAAATTTGCCCTATTTTTGGTTGCCTAGCAACCAATCACGTGATCAAAGATTAGTCGATGCTATTTTTGGATTCTACTTTGTTTAATTATGACACAGTGTAAGTTTCATTGTCATAGCTATTATAGTTGCGAAGATAATTAGGGGGCGAAAAACGCCCCCCCAGGTAAAAAATCACTTTTTTTCACCTGGTTAAAATAGGGTTAGTAAAGCCCATGGGTGGGACATCTGTGAGGATGATATGAAGTTATTACACGATGTTGCATTGATTCATACGGTGGCCCACAAGTGTCAAGGCAAAACTTTCTTTCTCAAGGCAAAACTTTCTTTCTCAAGACAAAACTTTTTCCCCAAGACAAAACTTTTTTTCTCAAGACAAAATTTTCTTCCCCAAGACAAAACTTACTTTCTCAAGACAAAACTTTCTTCCCAAAGACAATGCTTTTTTCCCACGACAAAAATTTCTTTCGCAAGGCAAAACTTTCTTTCTCAAGGTAAAACTTTCTTTCTAAAGACAAAACTCTGTTAGGAGGGAATCAAAAAGAAACAAATTCAATGTTAAGTAAGAGCTGCTATCATGGCTGTTTTTAAAAGGGCCCAGGGTACCCAAAGTTATCATTATTTTATCTGGCAGCGCTATATGTGAATGGCATGAGTACCACAGAAGATCGTAGCAGACATCACCGGGTGTTCGGTTAATCTTATCACATGATGCTAGAAGAGTCAGGCGCACATGGTTCGATCCAGGGTAGCCTCGCCACTTGAGCGCCATGATAGATGGGTCGAGAGCTTGATTAGGCCTTCTACCTCAATGATCCTTATGCTTTGCGCTAAGAACCGTAACTTCACCTTTAGAGAAATCAACCGCCCTTGGAGTTCATATCAGAATTGCGAGCCTTACAGAGCTTGGTGGCTTGGTGCTGATGGGCATGACAAGCTCAAAAAGTTCGGCTTCCCCATCTACAGACAAATCGAAGAGTGAAGCAGGAAGATTTTATAGTTGTTGTGGCACTCTGAAACAACCAGCCAAAATGATAATTGCACCATCAATATTGAGGACGTTGTTGTATTTGTGCTCTCCTTTGATTCTCACAGTCAGGATCAAGAAGAATATGATAGTGAAGGTGAAGGCGAGTATGCAATTTTTAACGCCAAGCACAAGGACCTTAGAGGTAGAGAAGACATAATCAAGTCTGTGACCCATCAATCATGACGCTCAAGTGGCGAGCCTATCTTGGATCGAACCCTGTCCGCCTGACTATGACTGTTCTGGCATCAAGTCAGAAGATTACCCGAACACCCGAGGACGTCTCTTTTGTGGTACTCACGCCATCCATCCTTATAGCGTGTGACAGATAGAACAATGATAACTTTGGGTATCTTGGGCCCTTTTAACATTGAATTGGTTTCTTTTGGTTCCCTCCTAACAGAGTTTTGTCGTGAGAAAGAAAGCTTTGTCTTGAGAAAGAAAGTTTTGTCTTGGGAATGAAAGTTTTGCCTTGACAAAGAAGTTTTGTCTTGGGAAAGAAAGTTTTGCCTTGAGAGAGAAAATTTTGCCTTGAGAAAAAGGGTTTGCCTTGACACTTGTGGGCCACCGTAGATTCACCCTCCTAACCACAATAAGTACGGAATGGACTGATCAGTGGATCGAAGAGACAGTGGACCCTGCGAATGTCTGTTTCTGTCTGAAACCAAGGAAAGCATTGTAGTCCAGTAAACGAAAGGCAATTTTAGTCGAACCTAGAACAAATTGCAACAGAATTTTTTTTATGGCAAACCATTCTACATCTGCTACTAAATAGCATATCAAAAGTCTAAGAAAATCCAAGCATCGGAAGAACATGAAATTAGATGTATTTTACCGGGTAATCCACGTCGTTCCATCTTTTACGATATAGTTTTGAAGTGGAACCAAAGCTTGTCGATTTCACAAATTTGTATTGAAAGTGCCCATCGTATAAAATGCGGACCATTGGAAAGTTGGACCTTTGGTGTTGTTCTTCTGTAAAGATTAAGAAAAAAATGCATTTCGAACGAACATAATGCAGAGATCTCAATTGTTTGGCTACCCTGGGTACCAGAGCCTAATGTGGGGGAACGAGAATAAAATAAAAATAGAAAAAGGGGGAGAGAAGAAGAGGCTCTGGATCCATCAATCAGCAATCTCGTTTTCATGTGTAAAACCTGTGATCGAAGGTGATTCGAAATCACGTGTAATCATTGATCATAATCAGCATATGAATTGAATTGTGAAATCGCATCATAATCAGCATATGAATTGAATTGTGAAATCGCGCGCTTTTTAAACATTAAGCAGCACATGCCAAAATGGCAGGTTCAGAAACACCGGTGAAAATCTACAAAAGAGAGAAGTGCTGTTTTCTATGCGGATTTGACTTTAGTAATTCTGGGACTAATCCCATATATAAGGTATCACCAGAGGGTGAATATTTCAAAAAGATCAAGGAAATTTTTATTGGCTCTTTACTGGAAATACCAACGTCAGGATCCACTGTCTCGTGCAGAGGTTGCTACAACAAGGTAAACCGATTTGTCAAAACATTGGAAGAAATAAAGACTTTCAAATTATCTGTAATACGAAGAGTAGAAACTCTGCAAGCTTCCTCAAGTAGTACCAGCAGCATATTGGCGCCAGCGGTGAACAGAGTGAAACGATGTTCAAAATCGCCTCACCAAAATGGCCCTCCTATGAAAATTCTTCCTCCTATCTGTCCAAAACCTCAAATCAAGGTCACAGATGGCAAAGATAAACAGTTCCCAAGAATAAACCTCCAGAGTCAAGAAATCAGAGAGGAGCTGATAAAGCGTCCCTTTAGAGGCCTGGAGAACTTGCCATTCAAGGATTTGAATGATGAATTGTTGAGGAATGAAAACACCCAGAAAAAATCGACTGTTATATCGGTAAGCTTCAGTACGATCTATTTTCCTCTTCATATCAGACCATCTACCAATTGCAGTGGAATTATTATTGATAGTACTTAGTACTACAACTACAAATCCCTTTTTAAAGCGCAAGATAGTTCAAATATAAAGATCATCATCATCATCATCATCACCATCATCATCATCATCATCATCATCATCATTATCATCATCATCATCATCATCATCATCATCAACATCATCATTCCTTTTGATTTATTCATATATTTGTATATATAGTAGGTGAAAGCAAACAGTAGCTAAAATTACAGCTAATGAAAGGATGATTTCTTTTCAGTCACATTTTCCAAGCAGACAGAAACTCTGTTGTTCATATGACAAAATATGGGTTTGAATTTGAGCAATGTTATGCATGTAAAGCCTTTTATTGTGTGTTAAATTCAGACCCCTTGGAAAATTTGATTGCATGGAAATCAGTCTTAAGGCCTACTAATTTACATATGTTACAATTTTATTCAAACGAATGTGAAAGCTTATTACAGGAGGAGAATGCAAAGTCAATCCTATTTGAGCCTTTTGAGCCCAACTTGTAGTACAAATATGGTGCAAAGCATGCAGCTCCACTTGTCCACAATTCCAGCGCCTCATTTGCTTTAAAAAAATTGGAAGGGTTTTGCAGGTCTTCATCTCTGATAAGCTTCTATCAGCCAATCAACCAAGAGTAATAATGTGCTTACTCTAAATAGCCTTGCCTTGTCTATGCATAAAGTTTCTCTCCATTGCCCTTTTCCACTACTCTACTTTGTATATGTGCAGATTTTCTCTGTCTAAACTTCTGATGAATCTATAAAAGGTTCATTTATTTGCTTTTAGGTTGTGATCCAGTATCCATCTGTAACCCGCAATATACAAGTGAAGTCAGCCAGTGTATCTTCTATCATTGCATCACTTGCCACAGGCAATTATAATAACATAATAAAGAAAATAGCAGAGAATCAAGAGTTGTTGCCTTTCCTAAAAAAGTGGGTGCAAGATAAAATCTCTGATGAGGTTGCTTCAATAGTGAGTGTAAAACGACCAAGCACATTGTCACTAACAAGCTGTGATGACTTACTGAAATTAAAAAATGAAGACATCATCAATGAACTTAAAGAAAAGGCTCCACTGCTGCATCTGGTACTTCAGAGTGCTACTACTTCTCCCAGGAGAAGAAAGAAGATTTTTGATGGTCTTGCAAAGGACAGAAGTCAATGTTGTCTGGCAATGTCATTCAGTGTCTTAATGAGAGCAAGAAGTCCTACTCATGGTGCTTTAGCATACAGGATATCAATGATCTTACATCATAGTGGAGCAAAGAAACGGGTAATTATTTGTTTTTGCCAAAACTGGCAATATTTTTTGGATAAGACCATGAAAAATAGAAACTTAAGCTCTTTAAGAAATTTAAGAGTTTCTTCAGAATTCTCAAGAACTTTTAAGATTTGTTAAGGAGGAACATTGTGCTAATGTGTGAGCAGAGCCAATACTGTACGAAACAGCGAATTTGAAAATGAAATTCCCGCTCTATGAAGATTACACTAAAGAAGCTCTTTACTCCTAAAAACATTTTACAACTGCTCACTATCAGAAAAACAGATTTCCTCAAAATCCTCAAAATATCCACAAACATCCTCATCTGTAGAGTTCCAGTCTTCGTCATCAATTCCTTGCGTATCATCTTCAGCAATCCACAAAGGCTTGGTCGCCTGTCCACTGGCTTCATAGTTTTTGCTGACGGCAGCCCTTGCCTTCTCCAATTCAATTTTATCAATGTCTCCAAAAATATCTTGAACCATCAGCAGTATCTCACCAGCTTGTTGTAACTGGTAAACAGGTGTGCTGCTTAAAATATAGTCAACTGTGCTTATAACATTCACGTGGTTAACTATTTCCTTCATTGCATTCAAAGAGAGACCAATGAGGTACTCTCTATCTGTAAATGAAATAGGATGATTTTCCTCCAATTGCACCTTGTAATCTTTTAAAACTTCTAAAAACAGTTCCTTTTCATCATCTGCTGCATTTCGTACATTAGCCTGTTGTATGGATGACTTCTCAGTTATCCCATAATATGATTGTGACAAATGGCAGGATCCTTCACCATTGCATGAACAAGTTGACTGGCAGAATGAGCAACAATTATGTTTGACTGGTGGCTGCTTAACCTCACATGTGTCAAATTTCCCATATAAAACCTTACGAAGACATGAATCAGAATTGTTTGCATATGCCTTCATATCTGATGATGCTTTGGACATTTGTTGCCTTGAGAAGTAGAGAATAGCTCTGGCATTGCATTTATCTCGTCCTGCCCTTCCTATGCCTTGAATGTAGTCAACCACTTCTCGCGGGGAACCATAATGGATAACACACTTAATATCCCTCATATCAATCCCCATTTCTAATGATGTTGTTGCAATGACAACTCTGCAGGAGCCAGTTGTGTCTGCAAGATCATTAAGGACTCTTTGTTTGTGCTTCTCCAGTGTTTTTCTATGAAACATCCCAATGAGAAGTGAATTGGCAGTTTTATCTCTTTTTGTAGGATCATACGCATCTGACCCAAGCTCCTCTTTCAGATAAAGATAAACCTTCGAGACATTTTCAATACTTTGGCAATAAATGATAGTCTTCTCGTATTCTTTTCTTTTGTCTTTCAAGCCATCAACCACCCACTGAAGCAGTGTAGGAGATAGCTTTGTACATTTTACTTTAGCAAGGCATATGTTGATTCTGTTGGGACTAACTCTTATCATGGTAAATGATTTCATCCCAAGAGACTTCACAGTTTTTCTCTCCAAGTCCTTATCAGCAGTGGCAGTTAACGCCAGCAACTTTACATCTGGAAAGTATGTCCTCAGCAACCCAAGCTTTCCAAATGCATCACGAAATGCCTTCTTAAATCCCTTCTTTGAATTTGCTCCTGATAATTGACCCCTAAAGAAAGAACAAAATAGTTAAATGTGATGTTTGTGTCTGATGTATTGATAAACCAAACTCAAAAAGCTGGGGTACAGAAGTCATGTTTGATCATTTCTTGAGGTGAAACATGAGGTTAATTTGCTATTCATGGAATGACAAAATACTTCAAAGGGCATTGAAATTTCCAAACTTTTTATGAATTTCAACCTATTACAGGCATACCAGTGTCTTTCATCATATGGAATATGTATGAGCAAGCAACGGGTAATTGCAAAGTTGGAGGAAGCAGGGAAAAATCATGACAAGGGTATCATGGAAAGAAAGGTGAAAATTGAGCAACTTGGAGTAGAGCTAACTACATGCAAAGAACAAATGGATCAAGCTGCAGAAAGGTTATGGACAAGAAATTACAGAGAATCAGGCAAAGAAATTCCAATCACATTCATAAATGATGAGAGATCAATAGAATTCATACAACCAATCAGTAAGTCAAAGACCAGCCAGAAGGCAACATCAGTGTGTTGTAAGGCTTTGGAGACTCAAGAACAAATAAATTCTGACATCATAAGGGAGTTTGAGGCAATTGAGGTAGAATGTGACTCACACCACATACAAAAAATGGAGTCATTGATTGAAAGAAAGAGAGAAATTGAAAGAACTATGCTTGAATCTTCTTATCAGATTATAGGGGACAATTTGGATTTCTACATCAAAGTGAAACACATGACAAGTGCTAACCAGAACAGGTAGGAATGGGGAATATTTACTGTATTTTATAACTGCTGATGAACACCCTACAGTATAAAATTAGAAATTGATAACCATAACTCTAAAAATGAACCCTTGCAAGGGATATTGTCAAATCACCAAAATTCTAGCTTTCCAGCTGCTCCTTAGCAAAATTACCTGTATGTTTCATTTATTTTAGTCAAAAGTTTGTTATGGATTGCTTTCACAGATAAACTAAAAATGATGGGCTTATGATACAGGGTGGAATGTCCCCATAGACTAGAAACACTCAATGGAGCACATAAGTACTTTCAAAAAGTGTGAGGGACTTTTACAAATTTAAATTCCTGTAATGTTGGCAGGATTTTCAGAGAGTACCATCACCCAATCCTTGGGGTTCATGTTCTAAAAAGTCTACTTCTGATCTGGACACTGGTGATTAGCCCAAAGCTCAAATACTGAAGCTCATTTTGAATTCAGTAAATGGTTGATGGTTTGAATCCTGAAAGTGTGATACTAAGTTTATGTGAAAACAAACAGCAAAATAATAGTGGCACACCCAATCATTCAGATATCACAAGATGCTTGCATTATTTTCTTTTCATTGAAATTAAAACATTGATTCAAAATCTCAATTCTTGAGTATTACAATTAATAGAAGAGCACGACTCACATCTTTCCTTACTCTCCTTAACTTCCAGATCTATCCACTGGTTTAACAACTTGGCATTGCCACTAAGAGTTACTGGTCAGGATTTAGACAATCAACTGCCTCAAAGATCAGCATCATCGTTGCAAAAGGAAGAGTTTATTCCAGACAGACGCCTTCATCTCCAGCTTCTTAATGACTTAATTCCACTGGCTACCAGAGTTATTGTTGACAACCTGAAAGCATTTGGCTTATTTCAAAGCCTAGCTGTTCGACATATTCCCCACAAATACTCCAAAGAGATGTCTACAAAATCTGAAGAGGTATATATTCAAGCACAATGTAATCTTTAAAATAGATGGTACACAACAGTAAACCTTACCAATTTTTTTTCCTTCAGTCACAATGCCACTTTATCAGACCTGAGCTCTCTCAACAAGTTTTCTTAACTGTTTTGTTTCTGCAACGGTCAAATTTGTACAGCAATTCTCCTACACCACAAAGAGATTTTTGAGAAGAGACATTTGTAAATCAAAGTGTTTCATTGATTTTTTTGCTAGATCACATGAGAAAAGTGCTTCTTGGTCTATTGACAGGTTCCACTTGGTCTCATACTAAAAAATGAATCAATAGGAGGAGAGATGATTGAGATTATGCAGTCCATTCAAAGCAGTTATGTCCCTGTCACTGATCAAACCAGTAGAAATGGAAACAAGACAAAGGTCATCCTTCAAAAGATTCTGTTTGGTGGAGACAATTTGACAGAAGAAAGAGCCCGGAACTTGCAAGGGGCAATGGCAGATGGTGGTTCAGATTATGACTGTCTTAATGGCATCATTCCTAAAAATGAAGATTGGCATGCTATTCGTTATATGTACAAGGTACTGTTTGCTATTTGAGAAATAGTTTCTCTACATAGATTAGTTAGGCTGCTCAAAAATACATCTCAGCAGGTTTGAGCCAAATGTTTGAATCTCAATTTTATAATTGCAAATTGGGTATATAAATACAGTTCATACTTATTCCACTTTGTCCTAAAACTTTTCTTTTGTATATTATATATTCTAGCTTTTCCAATTTACTTTCTATAGAATTTGTTAGATTACTGAGAGTATTATGTATGAGTTTAAAACTGCAATGCAGCACAAATATGAATTTCCAGCTGTTGAAATAATGCTGGTGCACATGTTCCCCACACTGGGATACAATATGTTACATGACTGATCTGAATTTCTTCCAGGACAGGTTTTTGTAGTTAACACAAATCTTTTCAACTGACAGTTTTGCACTGTATGACGCTGAAACATTTTTTATTTGAACTTTCCAGTTAAGTTGGCGATAAATTGAGACTCCTAGTCTTCTTGATTTTGGTATAATGTGATTATTTCTGCGCCAAGGATGTGTGGTCTTAATGAGTCAATGAATGGTCTAAGAGCTATTTGCTTCCATTTTTTCTGTGTTCTCATTCAATTTGTTTTTATTATACCAGTTTTTGTCATCTGCAACAAGAATTCTTAAGAAGAAAAAACATCATACATTCAATATGTTTCAATTTTCTAATGTGTACCTTATGACTCATGTCCTCCAAATCTCAAAAGTTATTCCAAAATGGGAATGACTGCTGTCTAAAGTAACAGTGGGTTGCTTTGACAGTTGGTTGGTCTAAACAGTTTCCATGTGCAATGCTTATATAGATTCTTCGCTTTTGCAGATACTCTATGAAGCCTTCTTCAACAAAGAATCTGTTAAAGACATTGGTACAATGACCTATAATATGAATATTGTGAGGAACACAAATGCAAGAGGCAATGTTCTAGATAAGTTCAATGAATGTAAGGAGTATGTGAATTTTGAGACAGATGCCCTTCTACTAACATTGGCAATGAAATATTTTTGTATAACCAGCATTGATACAGCTGCAGGTGAAGTAATACCTCCATCAATTTTAGAGGGCTCAAAAGAGTTGAAAACAGAGTGGCTGTACCACCATGTCAAAGAGATGATTATGCAGTACATTGTTGCTCCACAGGCTGAAGATCTGACCAGTCTTCAGAAGAACATCAGCAAAACATCTGGGCAAGGTCAGAGTCTCAAGTGCCACCACCCAGGATGTTCCAGTGAGTTCAGGTATGAAAGAGTTAGAATAAATCATGAACAGAAAGCTCATTCATTTGGTTCAGCTACTACCACTGATAAAACAGATACAGCCAAAATAACATCTGCTGGAGATGATGTATTCAATTATTGCACAGCAAGATTGAATCTAGGCCTACTAATACGT
Source organism: Aurelia sp. 3 sensu Dawson et al. (2005) (assembly GCA_964020215.1). NCBI lineage: Eukaryota > Metazoa > Cnidaria > Scyphozoa > Semaeostomeae > Ulmaridae > Aurelia > Aurelia sp. 3 sensu Dawson et al. (2005). The sequence goes on from OZ026584.1 coordinate 12,478,590, forward strand.
AATGCAGATGATGCAGTCAAAGAGGGGGACGGTGACAGAATAATGAGATGCTGGAAACTGTTCATGTTATTCTACAAAGCATTTGGGCATCACAAGTATGCTTATGCTGCATTCTTGTTGCAATCAAATGTTAATGCAATATTTACTCAAGCCCAAGCAGAACAATTAGTGTGGAACAGAACTGTTAACAGAAAAGGTGGCCGTGGAAAAAATATTTCATGTGACTTGAGACTTGAGCAGCTAAATTGCACAACAAAGGAGCTCTTATATAACCTTGGTGTCAACTTAGAGGAAGGATCTGCAAAGCGAGAATCCCTTGCAGTGGGATTTCTAGAAAAGATGCTAGATAGGGCACAAGCGGAATCACATACAACTTCTCCCAGTGGGCATCACAAAGCTAAAAAGAAGGAAGATGATATGAAACAGCTTGTCCAAAACTTGCTCTCAAAGAGAATCTTTGAATTCACAGATGGAAGGAAAAATGAACAATTTAGGGATTTCAACCGCAACATCCTGGCAAAACTTGATGCTTCATCATTGTCTTCATGGCTAAGTGACCATTTAAAGCAGCTTTCAAAGAAATATCCATCATGAAATTCCCATTGTTGGAGGAGAAGAAGCCTTTAGAGCTTATAATACTAATGTGGCAGTAAGTACATAGGAGCATGGTCTTTACTGGGGTCAACAAGAAAGTGTAATGAATGACTTACAATGCAGCGATATGATAAAAATAAGATTCATGAACTTAGTATGGAAAGCTTTAGGGGTAAGTTGTATATAAAGATGCACCATCTAAGAAATGAAATACCATCCTGTATCTATACCAAAAGTCTGAAACACATCCAAAACTATTCTGAAATCTATAAAATGCTGCCCATTTTCTGATCTTGACTGACAAATATCAAATATGACATTTTCAAACATGTATATTTCATAATAGAATAATGTTAAATATTGCAATGAGCAGCTTTCCAAGATGTATTACATTCTTTAATCATTTGTCAAAAATCAAAAATTTGAAATTCATAATTAGGTTCTGCATTTGAAAGCTTATGGACTTATGCATCTATGTAGAGGCTCCTTGTCACTAACCATGTTTAATTATTGCCCACTTGTGTGCTTGCTTTGTCCAGCCTTATTCTGTGTATGCTATTTTTCATACCATTGATATTTGTTATGCCAAATCATAGGGTCTACTGGGGGTAAAATGGGTAGTGTGGAAAAGAGTAGAACCTAGAGAGACCCAGAACTGATAAGGCAAAATTCACAATGTCAAGGGGGTAGTCTGACTGAGTGGTTCCAGCAAGGGGAAAACCATGAACAAAGGTTTTGGCAAAATTTATACAAAGTTTTGACCCTACCCATGGCTATGGTGAATAGGTGAAGTTGCAGTTTTAGAGCCAAACACTTGGATCGCAGAAGTAACTAAGCACTAATCAATCTGCAACCCCTTGTCATGATGCTCAAGTGGTGGGACCCTACTGGGTATCAAACCCACTCTGCCTGACTGCTCTCGATGGATACAAGGTGAGAGGATCACATCACCACACCAGAACCCATTTTACCCCAAACCTTAACTAAAGTATCTTTCCTGGCCAAAAGGTACTCAAACTTCTGCTTATGTATGAGTTATATCTTAGTACGTATCTTACCATTTTGGAATGCAGTGGGCCTCGTCTGCTGCTATCAACAAAAGTCTCTGCTGATATATCTGCGATTGCAGCATCTTTCGCCATTTCTTGCTCTTTACCCAAGCTTCGGCGCCTCCAAAAACAAGTTGAAATTTTCCTTCCAATATGTCTTCTTTGTTTATACTTTTGTCGTGAAGACAACAAGCTGTAATACCAGCAGAAACTAAAGATTTAGCCTGCTCTTCCATTAACGCGAGTAATGGCGAGATAATAATGACAATGTTTCTGTCTTTGAAACGCGAAAACTCGGCATGATGATGGGCTAGGCCCGACAATTTTTGTGCAACCAGTGGAGCAATCTGGTATGGCAGCGACTTTCCATGCCCTGTTGGCAAAATTGCGAAGGTATCTTTATTCTCGATAAAAATTGACCTGAGAATCTCTTGCTGCTGAACAGATAATGATTTTATGCGAGGAAAGTACTCTTCGATAACTTCGTTCGCTGCAACGCTCAGAGGTTCCGCCATTATCGTACAACACAAGCATTCCTTGGCAGATCATTGATTTTATTGTGATCGATCATGCCGTCAAAATGAATAGATCTTCGCGTATACCGATCATGGTATACTGAACGCTGATTGGCTAAAAACCTGTAAGTCAAAACGAGATTGCTGATTGATGGATCCAGAGCCTCTTCTTCTCTCCCCCTTTTTCTATTTTTATTTTATTCTCGTTCCCCCACATTAGGCTCTGGTACCCAGGGTATTGTTTGGCTTGCTCTAGACGTTTTGAATATCAAATAGCACTACTAAAACTATCAATTCTCTCAAATATAATTTTTGTTATAATTCTTCGTTTCAATCTCGATCTACTGGACGAAGATGAAGAAGCCACACCAACAAATTATTCAAGGGGAAAATGCTGCTGCAAAGGCTTTGATTGACTTAATGGGGAACGGGGCGGATCCAGCCTGAAGTTGAAGGAGGGGTCAGCTGGCAGAGAGGGCGCCCAAATTTCGGTAGAAAGTAGGCGCCCCGAAGGCGCACTAAAGTGTCGGACTCCTGATTGAGAAAATTCATTATTTTTCATTTTCATTTTATATTATTTATACACAAAGAAACCCTTCAGCAAATCATAATACATAAATCTATTTACAATGATAAAAACCAAGAATAAAAACCTACAGCCCTATGAAACCTAATCATTGCTGTTCTTCCAGGGAGTTGTGTTTTAGAGTCTAGCTCTTTAGATGCGTTTTAAGCTGTTTTTTGAAACGATCTAATGTCGGTAGCTGACGAATTTCAGCAGGTGTTTCATTCCATGATGTGAGAGCTGCGTAATAAAAGCCTTTTTTGGCAAATTCAGTTCTATATCTAGGGATCTGGAGATCTTTACAGTGCCGCGTATTGTAGGTCGAGTGAAAAGATCTCTGTTGGTATTTATCCCAAAGGCTTTCAGGGCAAAGTCTGTTCACAATCTTATAGGTCATGACATTCCGGTCGTAACGGAAAAGATATTCTACATTCAACCAGGAAGCCGACCAGCTATCTTTTATTCTTGCATTTGATATTATTGAACAGGCCCGGTCTTGAAGGCGTTGAAGAGCAGCTAGTTTTGTTTTTGACAGACTACCCCAGATAACATCACCATAACGCAGGTGACTCTCAATTAGTGCATGATATACACTACACAGTTGGGATTGTGGAGCGATATTTTTCAATTTTTTTAGACCTGCAAGACCTCCACTCATTTTGCCTTTAGTGCGTTTAAACTGTTCATCCCAATTTAGCTTCTCATCAATTATAAGCCCGAGGGATTTTGTCTTATCGACTCTTTTAATATCAGAAGCATTTAGTTTCAGCACTTCTGGCAGGTCTAGATTTTTGGTTTTAAGCGGATGCCCTATGACCATGAATTCGGTTTTTTTTCGGATTTGGGCTGAGTTTATTCACCCTCATCCACTCAGAGAGATTGGAAAGCTCTTGATGTGCGTCCTCAACTAGTTTCGCTACATCATCCGATGCAATCGTTATACTGGTACTAGGCTTGCCGCGCGTCGCCTGCGGCGCCGCGCTGGCCCGCCGTCGTACTTTACTTTCATCACGATTACGAAAGGAAAGAGAAACTCTGTTCAGTCCCGCGCTATAACGTCCCTTGCCCAATAAACCCCTTCCTTTCAAGGCATAATTATAGATATACCCATTCTATTTACTCCTTCAACTCATATGAAACACAAAAGGCTATCAACCATCGCCCTAAATGCTTCCCATGTTTGTAACTTGGGTACCAGACTCCCTAAGAGATGGAGTCTGGTACCCAGGGTAACATTTATTTAACTACAATAATGTCAACCTTGATGTTCATATGATCATACCAAGCTCGATTAGTGTTTTTAATTGCGGAGGCTATACGGTACAGTAAAGGAAGCAAATGCTATCATTCTCAGCATTGACAACTGACTCAATGGATGAGGTCCTCCTATAGAAATGTCGCAGCATTTCAAGCTTCGTTCTGTAGCCTTAGAGATGAAAGAGAGGGGGGAGGACATGATGGGGTCTTGACATTATGTTATGTGCTTTTTTTAATGCACTGTTCTTGACAAAAGAGCGTTTTAAAGGACTGCACTACAACGTAGAAATACTTTTAACAGGAAAGGGAAGGGACAGTTGAATAATGCAATAAAAATGTCTGGGTATACCCTTTTACCCCCCAGTCGGAAAATTTTGGACTTTTACCCCCTCACAATTTGTCGTCTGGCTCCGCCACTGCCGTTTGGCCAGATCTTTTTCCGAGATAGCTTCATACTATTCCCGATTCCTGCTCCTCCCTCTATTGTTCGACAACCCCTTTTATAATTTCAAATATAGTTGGTCGTATAAATCCGATTAATTGACTTGTATTTTGTCATTGATTGCTACTCCGTTATGAAAAGCAAGTGGAGTTTTCATGCTTGATGCTTTCAATTATGCGAACCATTCCAGCACATGATCCATCTAAATTGCATATAGGTCGCATTGCTGCTTTCATTTGATATAAACTGTAATTTAGCTTTTTTCTGACGTCTCTCTCTCTTTACTTCCATGTACTTCACAGCTATTTTCTTCTCTTGGTCGCTTTTACTATTCCATGAATTTAGTGGCTTCTCCTGCGTCTCATAACACTTGCAGCAATCTATTGAGGCATATAAGAATGCTACTATATGCATCAAGAAGTTACCTAAGTTTGCCTGTAAATACAAACTCTTTTTACTTTCTAAAATCACAGACCCTAATTGCTATGCTTCTCGTTTCCTCGTTTATTTATTGAAAAGAGATCCAACTAACAAAGCCTCTTCTGAACAACCTTTCTTGTTACTTTCTCCCCATCTTCCATATTTTTCGCACCACCAATCTGCGTAAATCAGAGTCAAATTTCACCTTAATTTCATTCTAGGATGTCATTCCAACAATTCCTGTCCTATACATGCTATTACCCCTTCCTGAAGTCGTTGTAATTCATTGACATTCATTTTGACGAAGCAGGCTATGCCCACTAACCTTTGAATCAAGTTGCAGATTTTCCTCCAAAATATAGTCTTGCCTTGCCATTGCTACTCTGTAAAGATTCGGGAAAAATTTCCTCGAAACATATGAAGTTAAGCGATTAACGTTGAAATAACACTTTCCTATGAATATATCCCCTTGGTGACAAATGGTTCTAGAACAACATGCTACTAAAACTTTATGAGGAAATGATACCCTGAAACCTCACAATGATCGACTCTAATGAATGAATGGACACATGTCTTTGTATAGAAAACTATAAGAATTTCATGAACCCGAGCATGAACCCTTGGATGACCAAACAAATAAGAACCTTCGGACCAGAAAATGTCAAGTGACACTTCAAAGTGGAAATAAAACATCTGTGGAAACCCTCCCCATCCTGTTTTAAATTAAAAGAGCAGTTCTTTTTGACAGGGCCACCGATAGGGGACAATTTGCCTCTGGGCCTCAGGTTCTATGGGGCCCTATAATAAAAGATTTTTAACATATTGACTGCAGGAAATGTTCTGAAATGCCTTTTAGGCGACTCTAAAGGGTTTAAAACAAAGATAGTAAATACCCTGGCCATTACGTTATATAGCTTGTAATATCATTTTTGCTCGCGGAACGAAGTGACGCGAGTTTGTGAGATGGGATGGGAAATTTCCCGTAGACATTTTTTCCTTTTATATCAGGACCCATACTGCTTTGCGAAAGTTTTGAACAAAGCATCTTTTCAACTCTGCTGTCTGCGGAATAGCATACTGGAAAAACCAGACCGTATGACTCTGAGACCCCAGTAACCCTTAGGACCCATCAGGACCAAGTTTAAAAGGATCTTTAACATTAAGGGGTCATCCCCTCTTAATAAAGGCAGTGTTTCAAGATACTATATGCTAATCAGGCTGTTTCTGCTATAATTTTTCAAATTTAGCGCCAATACCGTTCACTTCAGCATGGGGTGAATACCGTTTCTATGGTGAATACCCTTGAACAGACGTGACACCAGTACAGATAAAAACATTTTATTCTTTGAATTGCTGAGCATGCAGTGGCAGCGCCAGCTCTGACGAATCCATAGCTAGGCTTTTCAGGTAGGCTTTTCTGCGCAATCAGTCAGATATGCTTTTCCTACCCTTGAATATTTAATGGAAAAAGAACTGAGAGAAAACAACGATAAATACTTGGATGATAATTGAAACCGTGTTAAAAACAACAAGAGAAACTTTGGCCTACCTTTTCAAAACTGCCAGTAGTTGACATATCTGCAAGGAAACTGTCTTGTTATCTGATGCCATCTTAGGGAATGACTCCTTTCAAACTCTGTACTTTGGGTCCTAGAGGTCGTATTAGTCTCAGGGCCATAGGGTCTGGTTTTTCCGGTATGCCCTGTGGAATTTATTGCACACAGCACTTTTCAATGCCATTGTTGTCTGGCTTGTCTGAAGTGGAATCAAAACCAGTCATAGCAAGTTTGTCCAGTTTCAATACAGTCACGTACTAAAACAGACTATTGTAATTCTTTTCTTCAACAAGAAAAGAAATCAATGAATGAATGTTTTTCCTGTCTGCCCGCTCATCGGCCTGCAGAACAGATTTCAGAAAGAAAACAAGCATGCAGCAACTGAAATTTGGAATCCATGAGAACCAAGGCGCACTACGGGAGACGATGGGGTGGATATTGGAGGTGCAGATGAACCTCTCCAAATTTGAACTGTTATGGGGGCATATGGCTAAAAAATACTCTCACATTCAGCAATGCCATGCTCTTTGTTTACTCTCAGTGAAAGTTTACAATGTTGACACCCCCGGTCAAGTGTCCCCGTACATTCTACCCCGGTGAATTCCCCGTTGGAAAAATATGACTTCGTTTTAAGACCACTAGGACCCTGGTGAACATCTGACCTCTCACTGGGGCACTTAGACGGGGGTTTATTTTGGGTTGAATAAAAGGTAAATCTGGAACAGAAACGAATCCAAATCCGTTCGTCTGGTAATTCCATTCAGCCTCTGTGAAGGAGAATGAAACATCTAAATCACACTAAACATAGCAAGAGTGAGATTTGAAGGCGGAGGTCTGCAAACGCTGGAACCTGATAGGAATATTTCATCGTGATGACTTCAAGAGCGCCAAGGGGAGTTTCACTTTCAAGGAATATTTCACATCTCCGGCAAAGATCCTTTTGTTTTGGAGAAAAATCCACCAAAAATCCGTAAAAATCCTGTTATTCTGGAAACGTTACGTACGATTTTTTCGTTCGAATTTTTAACGCCTTGCACAAAAACCATTGGAACTATTCATGTGTGCCAACTCGAACTGCTCATCCACAGCAACAGGAATCTTAGTTGAAATTGACGCAAAATATCACTGCACCGGCACCGTGTTGCCCTGGCCTAACATCTTACCTTGTGTGGCTGGATAGCAATGCCTACAGTTACATTTTGTAATCAACTAAATGATAACAAAATCGGATATCCCAGTTACGTTCCGCGAGCTACCCATAGGTTCACCTTTGATTTAGACATCCTTGTAGATTACATTGTAAATAGGTGGTATTAGTTAGTTTGTCACACCAACTTTAAAGTGATTGAAACATTTTCTGCTGGCTTCCCTTGTAGGGGCCTCAGTCCGCATTTTTGTTCCCAGGCCTCAAAAGCCTCTCGGCGACCCTGCTTTTAGAGTCGGATTTCACCCTGGTCAACTCCTGATTCAACTGTGTGACGCAGCCATCGTACCGAGTAATTGTTTGGGGAGGGATTTGCTGCCTGTTGGCATTTTCAGGCGGAATCACTTTATCTCTTTCACCCCCGGAAGGGTCATATGGGGCCCATGGGTATTCATTGAGAACTGCTAATTTTTCAGGGGGTAAAGCATTTGGAATTTTGATTGATTTGAAAGGTTATGCACATTGCACTTATCTATTGCTTAATGAATCACTGATTATGATACCCCCTGGAAAACGACAATCTACATTAGGTTTTCCTGTTAAGCTTAATTTTAGCCGGGCGCGAAAGGGTTATCTGAGCAAAGAGACTCTTGGCTATATACCTTTCATGTGAAATATCCCGACTGTATTCTTAAAATTTATTATGGAGCACATTTATTAATATAATGACCAAGTCCCGCAGAGATCAAGGCTTCGCAACTCTAACTTTAGTTACTGTGTCTACTACGGAAACATGAGGCTGTCTGTGATTACAGCTGCAACACGAAAAGAAAGTTATTATGAGGGAGCCTACACAGGGATTCCCAGGGTGAACATGGGAAACGTTTTGTAATGCAAATCCTACCGTAAGTCCTTGAATAAGCCCCCACCCTCAAAAAGGCGCCCCTTGAATGAGAAGGTATTTTTTTAACAATATGCCCCTAGCCAGAAAGCCCCCGTGGGGAACGCTGCTGTCTGTTAAAATTGTTTTTTATTTTAGTGAATACATTTGATTCTCTTCTTTAGCTGACTTTCTTCTTGTTTTTTCAACTTACTTCAACTTACTTCAACTTCAACTTCAACTTGTTTTTTCAACTTGTTTTTTCAGTCTTGGGTATTGCCTCAAAAACGATAAATCCCATGAAATCTGCTGTTTGCGCATACTGACCCGCCTCGAGTAAGGGAAAAAGTACATAGATTTTTGCTGCGAAGCAGCCATCTGTTCCTGCGCAGTGGCTTCGGTGGGCGATCGATTGTCCATGCTTGCAGGTCTGTTTTCAACAAATTTGCAAAGGGCATTCCGTCAGCGGCTTTTGAAATGGCATCGGAATGGCTGGAATTCACTTGTATTGGCAACAAAAGAACATTAACGTCACATATTTGTTCTCGTGTTGTTCATTGACCCAAAGCCAATATACCGATTTGTCATGCATCATGCATCACAATTCAGTGAGTGTAAACTGCGGAACCAGGGAATGGACCTGTGCAACCAATACGCTGCGCAGCACTCACTGACAATCGTTATTTCTAGTTTTATAAGAAACTGCTTATAAGAAACTCAATTCTGAGAACACAAAAATGGAGAAACTCCAGTCTGGGAAAATATAGCTCAAGAATCCTTAACACCGTTTACTTTACTTTCGCTTGTTTCCTGTCTAATATTCCTCAGTAGGTACTTGATTATAGTATCTAACCACTGGAAAAACTTCAAAAAAACATTGTTTTTAAATGTTCATGAGAGAACAGGAAGTGAATACGAAGACTGCTCTGAAACATTTAAGAAACTCATAAGAAACTTCGAGCACTAAGAATCTGATAATTTAAGGAACTTTCAGTACTGGCCCAGATTGTTAGTTTCTCATAAAAGAGATACGTGTAGTGCTGGTAAGATTTTTGGTTGCTGCTAGATAAGCCCCTCTCCCTCGAATAAGCCCTCACCCCAAATTGTTTTTGCAAAATAGGCCCAAAGGGGGCTTACTTCAGGACTTAACATATGTGGAGAGTATCACCTGGCAGTTGCCAACCCGTCTTTCTGGTGTAGCTGTGAAGCCTGCTTCCATTCAGTAACCTACCTAGGCACAGTAGCCCCGTCAGTCCATCAGAACTGTCATGGACCTTGGAAATCTGATCAGTTAAAGAAACTTTCAGTGCAGGCTGAAAATCTCATTTTCTTACAAAGAAATTCTTGTAGCCCATAGGCTAGGCCTTTTTGTTAACTTTGAAAAATATTTCTAAGGAATTTACCCCGAAACATTCAGTGCCCACTCAAAATACAATTGAGACTTAAGGAGATCAATGGGAACTCTTTCCTCTTCTTTTGAAATAAAAACAGACCTTTATAGTTGGACTTCACCAAGGCCAAAGCCTTATTCAACTGAATAAATGAACGTATCTTTGTAAAGGGAATACTATAAGAAATTGATCAATTCAAATGACCAAAGAAATAAGGAACTTTGAGCTGGAAAAGTTAAATTGAGCCTTTTAATTTGGAAATAAGAAATTGCTGTGGGATTTCCACCAGCCAAATCTTTATCGTCCTTATCCAAATGGGTGACTAAACAGATCGTTGATTCTTTGAAATGAATGAGTCAGTTTCCTGGCCATTCACCGCACAGTTTTTCAGATTAGAGGCAAAGGAAAGAACAATATCAAGTTTTGTGTTTTGTGTTTTCTCTCTCTTTGCAGTGGAAACCCCCTATCGTTGAGGCACCTTAAGGTCTTATCTGGCCCTTCCCTAAGAAAAAGATATTTATTGAAGTATCTAGCGGGAAGAAAAAGATTTATTTAGAAAGTTTCGTGAGGATTAGTTCAGCATTATTCAAGTTATCAACTATTTCCACTAATTCCAGCAAGTCCTGTTTTATCCCGTTCCTCGCTTTCCTCGCTTTCTGTAGCCTCCATTTCGTAAGGGGAGTCCCTCGATCCTTTGACTTTGCCGCTTTGCCCCATTACCCCGCATTTAGGGTGAATTTGAAAAAACAAAATCTCTATTGCGTTAGGTACAGTGAAGACGAAGATATCTGGAAAGTTTCGCGGGGATTGGTTCAACTGTGCTCGAGTTTTACGTGCAACAAAATTTGCTTCATAAAATATTAATATAGATCATCAGCATAGATGCTAGCCCGCGAGAATTTAAGACACTTTTCTAAGTGTCTTAAATTTTAAGTGTATTAGTTTTCTACTAAAGAAATGCCTTGATTTGCATTTTTGCTCCACATTTAAGAAACTGCCTACCAACCCCTATAAATCTCATCTGAGAGCGTAGCCTACGAGGAGACCCATTATTCAAAAGAAGAGAGGGTCCAAAACAAAGAGCAAAAGATTGCTATTACGGTTTCCAGATTTCTGGAACTTGATTTATGTGACCTGTGTTGCGACACATTTCGCACATTATTTGAATAGGGGATTAAATACCCTGGGTACCAGAGCCAAAGAATAATAAAAAGAACGAAATAAGGAAGGAAAGAAAGTTGGCTCTGGTCAAATGGTGACATCTATTGTAGGAATTGACCAATGAGAAGCCTATATACCCAATCGGGTATATAGATTCTGTGAGATTTGATTGGATAGCGTGAGTCACATGACAAGACTACGATTGTGGTCAGAAAAGTTGATTCAGACGGTTGTGATCAAGTTTGCCTTCACAACAATGGCGAATGTTTTGAGGGGAGCTGTGGAGAACTGGAAAGCTTTTCAGCAAAGATAGGAGCCTAACTCCACAACAGTTTGAGACAATAACTTCATGATCACTGAAAAGTCGTTGCTGTTTGCAGTTGAGCTTTCATTCGCCCAGTGAACTTGGTTGAAGGTTTCGGCCCAGTTGAGGCTAGGGACGTGGAGAGCAGTTTCGAGAATTTAGCCGTGATATTGCTACTACTGAAAATCATAGACACACTGGCAAAAGAGTAATCTTTGCTGATGAAGACTGCATTCCAAACTGGTAGGAACGTTATTATCTTTCTTATTGTATGTGATATGATTTGTGTTTGCTTGAAATATCGAGGATAAGAATTGGATTTCAGATTGATTCCTCTCGAAATGTGACATTCTCTGTCTTCAACCAGTTTCTTGTGATAAACTTTCCCTACTGGTACCCAAGAAATACTTCCTGTATCGATCATTTCGCAGCACCAGGGGGGGGCACTTTATAAAATTTAAGATAGGGATGCTCATTTGGGAGATTTTCAATCTACCCAAAAAAATGACAGGCCCAAAATTTTCAAACCCAAAAAAATGACGGAATTATTTTCGAGCCCCCATAGCTATCCTTTTTTGTACAACAAGTTAAATTGAGAAAATTGCACCTTATAATTCTGCACGAGATAGTAAAACTGATATTGAATTTGGAGACCATCACAGCAACTCTTATGATTTGTCTAAATCTTCATATGTTAGTTAATAACCAACTATTCTTTCTAAAAACTATCTCAATGAATTGACACATAGAGTAGGTAAACTTCTGATTCAGCATAATTGGGAAGAAAGAATTATTCAACAACCTATAGCACTTCCATTAATTGATTGAGATCATAAAAGTTCAGTAACCCAAAAAAATTATGCAAATTTTCAATTAACCCAAAAAAATGACGGCAATTTTTTCGACCCCACAAAAATGACGCCAACTTAGTGAAACCCAAAAAAATGACATTTTCGTAAATTTCAAACCCAAAAAAATGACACGAGCATCCCTATCAAAATTTTTACAAGTGCCCCCCCTGGGTTCGCAGCAAAACTGATTTTTGTTTGTGGCGAGGCCTTTAGTTGTTCAAAAGTTTGTTTGAACAAAGACATTTGTCAATCATATAATTTAGAAATACCAACACAACATGACATTTGGATTTTACCTTGGTTTCCCCGTATCTGGTACCCAGGGTATCCAATAAGTGACTTGACCTTGGTTTTCCCATAAGTGTATTCACAACCGCAGACGGTACAATGCAATATTTTATGATAAATACTTATTTCGAAAAACGTTAAATCACTCGTACTGTAGTTCTGAACTTAGGATGTTTTGCCTGAATCGCGCGAGAAAGAGTTCAGTTCCATGTTGATATTACAAAAGGCTGGAAGCAGTTGAAATCAGTTATTGTGGTTAGACGAATTTAGCATTACGGGAAGTCTTCAGTAAACATCCAGCTCCACAACAATGAAACTTTTCTCGCCATTCGAATCACAATCAGATCATCAATCGTTTAGGAAAATAATAAAGCTCAGATAACAACAAAATATGTATGTGATTAATAGTGTGAATGAAGGTGTTTATTGATTAAAATCATTGCGCAAAAGGTGATCGAATTGATTCATAATCACGCTGATCAGCACCAAAACGAGGTTGTGTTATCATTTGACCAGAGCCTCCTTTCTTCCTTCTCTCTTTTCCTCTTATCAATTTCCTTTCATTTACCTTTCATCGACCGCAGCAAGTTAGTGCTCCTTGCCCGGGGGGGGGGGGGTACTTGACCAGATTTTGGACGGGGACGTGCCATCGAGGTGTCAAAAACATACCCGTTCCTTATACCAATTTTCCTCAATGTATACCCGACTTTATACCAATTGTGAAAATTGCGAAAATTGATACCGTTCCTTATACCAAAATCGTGAAAAACGATACCGTTCCTTATACCAAAATCGTGAAAATCGATCCCTTCCCGATGGCACGTCCCCGTACCCAAAATATGTATAGTACCCCTCCCCCCCCGGGGCTCCTTGTTTCACAGACTCCGTCTTCTTTTGATTAAGGGATTTGTTCATAGGCCATTGAAAGCATGTTTCCTCCCGATTTAAAGCCAAAAACCACTTGCTCGTGAAATTCGCACTGTTAAAGGGAATCGTCATGGTTAAAAGCTGGCCCGGGCCAGGTCAAAAATATAATCTATTGTACTCGACAGCTTAGACGCATCCGGTTTCATTGTGTAGCTAAAGAAACAATGAATTTGTGGGCGTTTCTCTGGCCTATAGCGATTATGAGATATACCTATGTCTATTCCCTTTAACGTACCCCAACGGCAAAGGCTAACCCTAAAAGAATAATATCTTTCACTTATGAAAGCTAACAAGCCAATTTTTTTTTAATTTTAAAGAACAGTATGTCCAATCATCACATGTTCCAGTAGTCCGCACTTTATATGATACCGGATTTCAATACCGTTTTATGAAATTGACAAGTTGTGTTTCCGCTTCGCAACTGTCGTGTATAACATGGAACAGAGAGGATTATTCTTAAATATTCTTAAAAATATGTCGAATTTGGTGGTCTTCCGATACTCTGATTTTCTTAGACTTTCAGTATGTTAACTATCACTGTTTAAGCTATTAGATCCCTCAAAAATCATTTCTGTTGCAATTTGTTCTAAGGTCATACCCTAGATTTAAAGATTTACTGGACTATTGGACAAAAGCATTCAAAAGCATGTGCTTTTATACTTCCATCCCATGATGCAATGCTCACTTTGGCCTCACCAACTTTGAAGAGACAGAACTCCGTTATTCCGACAGGCTCACGATTCTCGTAAGTTATTTTGTGTTATTTTGATTTGCTTTTGAGCGTTGCCAAATGGATTTAAAGTCTTGAACTACCGAAGCTTGCCATGCGCTACCTTTTAGCCAAATTAAAAATAAAGAGCAAGCAATTTTTGCATCGTGATGATGACCTCCTGTGGTAACCTCGCATAGGCCTGCTGGGCCCGTAGTGGATTCCTGTGTGAGTGGACATGCAGGCCGTAAACATGCATTGGCCTTTATTTTTTCATGTTAGAAATTCTCTACCGACATGTTTCAACATGAAATAAATACATCAGGCGGAAAAGGAAGATTCGTCTCCATCCAGGCATGAGGCGTCCCCAGTCTTGTAAACACCCAAGGCATGGGTGAATCTCCAGGGTCAGTCAGGGTGCATTCCATGTAAAACCCACGCCGAAGGTACACCAAGCCCTAAGCGTTTGTACGCCAGATATTTTAAGGGGGAGAGAAGTTGCTAAAACATCTCAAAATCTGATGATTTTAAGAAACTCTAGTTCTGGCCCAAACTCTTAGGTTCTTATAAAAGAAATACAATACATGTATTGTCAAAAGAAACTGATAAAAGATCGAGGACAATTTCACATTCACGCCAAGATAGAATAATTTTCAAACGCCAAGAACCGATTTTATTGAAGAATTGAAGCCACTACGCCAATAAAAAGTCTGATATACGCTGAAGATCTTCGGGCCTGAGTGCATGAAATGCACCCTGGATGAATCTGAGTGCCTATTTCAGCGTGGCATTTCCAGAAGATCTTCGGAGCAGAGAAAGAACTTATCTGGTTTTTGGCGCTCATTTTGGCGCAGAGAGGGGCTATAAAACAATGGGAAATTCAATGTCCCATTGTATCAAACAATAGATATTCTTTTACAATTATTCTTTGGCACACACTGGTGCACAAAGTTGTGCTCCAAAAAATGCTTGGCGCAGAGAGCAGCGAAGAGATGGGCTACTGTAATCCACGGGTCACCAGGTCATGTAATTGACAGGTCACTATATCTGCGGTTGGTGGCCGAGTGGCTATTGCTGCGAGCATTCCTACACCGGCTGTTCCATGAGTTGTATGCGTCAACTGAGCCCAGTGCCTTTGTTTGTTCTCCGATGCCC
The DNA here is from genome assembly GCA_964020215.1 of Aurelia sp. 3 sensu Dawson et al. (2005). Taxonomy (NCBI): domain Eukaryota; kingdom Metazoa; phylum Cnidaria; class Scyphozoa; order Semaeostomeae; family Ulmaridae; genus Aurelia; species Aurelia sp. 3 sensu Dawson et al. (2005). The sequence goes on from OZ026584.1 coordinate 12,493,798, forward strand.
ACGCACGATAATCTTGTGATCATTTATTTTGTGATGCACCTCAAAAATGTAAAGAATTTATCCAAGTCGTCATATAACCAATGATTGATACAAATAGGCATTTCTGGTTGAGAAGATTTAATAAGAGCAATGGAATTTGACCTTGAAACGTATTGTGCAAGACAATCGAGTCAAGGGACTTAATTGGCAAATGAATAGAGTTCATTGATGGTTTTACGTAATTTGTCCGCAGAATTTTCAATGTTATTGTGTGCTTTTTGGAGGCAGCATACCAGCGCTTCAAACTCGTGGATAACAAATTAGCTTCATCTGTTTTCCATAAGAAACTTAGCATTTGGGCAAGTAGTGAACATTTCTTAAAATTATCAGGTTTTGAGTACACATAATATGTTTTCTCTATGGTTTTCTTTTCATACAAAAAACATGTTTATTAGGAACTGGTACAAGGATGTCTGAGAAGGCGTAGGAATCTTTCAAAATGTAAATTCAAGTACATTATGCCTAATACATCGCTAAACCCTTATTCTTGAGAAATACCAACTAGGATTTTTTTAACGTGATCGAACACTGTTTACTCTTATGTATCTGATGTTTTAAACGTCAAAAAATATATATCGAGAACTATTAGGGACCATATGAGAATTTGTGCAATCGAAATATAAGAAACAGATTAAGAAAGTTTAGTACTAAAGTGTGGAAATTTTTCAAGTTAAATTAAAAACTTTTGGTACTATGGCCTGATCTAAGTTTCTAAAGAACGTGTACTCTTACGTTCTGTTTCTTAAGAACATGTACTGTTTCTTAAGAACGAACACTCAAACTAACCTGTGTTCCAGACCACTTGAAAGGAAAGTTCGTTTCAAGTGGTCTGGAACACAGGCCTACTCGAACGAGTTTCGTACGATTTTCAAAAAGGTTCAAATAACAAATCATATTTCCTACTTCCTACCCATGCCTTCCTGAAAACTTCAAAATAGTTGTTGAAGCCTTTCCAGTGTTTGTTCCTCAAGTACACCCGAAGTAGTTCGATACAAGAAAAAAGTGAAAAAAGTTTTGCAACATTATTTGAATTGGTTTTCGATATTTTCGGTATTAATTTTGCGATATATTTTGGGTATCGGTTTTTTTTGATGGCTTCCTAAGTGACAGAGATCTCAACAAGGAATACATTTCAAGCTGAGTCACACTGTCGTTATATGAATGAACATGAACAAAATACCTCATAGCGTGCAGAACAATCGCAACTTTGTCGTGCACAATAATGCATCGTTCCATTGACAATCCATACCAGCAGAAGCGATGATGTTAGTTTCTACCATCTACAGAGCAGCATCTTTTACGGACCAGCTAGTGCAGGAATGCTTGAAGCAGTAGCTGCTCGGCCACCGACCGCAAATTTAGTGACCTGTGGATTACATGACCTGGTGACCTGGTGACCCGTGGATTACATGACCTTGTGACCCGTGGATTACAGTAGCCGTGAAGAGATTCACCCATAAACACAACAACACAGGAAACAACTGAAATCAAGAGGAGACAATTTTATGAATTTGCTTTTGATTATCATTCATTCATTTCAGTTTCATTGTTACTTACTTAGGCAGGAGGATGCTGAGGCTCCAGTCAATAATGAAAATATACAGAAAGGGCATTGGCCGGAGCCGGCAATTGCTGGAGCCAAAGTAGCTAAAGTTCCATTGTGTTAGCTGACAGCGCTAAAGCTAGCAGCAGAGAATTCATAAAACATTATCAGCATCACAGAAATAAACAAAAAAATCAAGGAGAAACTTGATAGTCTTGAATCTTTCTATCAGCATACAAGTCAAATCTTTCAGTAGGGCATAGGGAAACCCATAAGTCTTCCAATTTCATGCTTATCAGCCAATGCCGCATTTTCATCACATGACCAAAAATAATTTTCGAGTACCCTCACAAAAATCAAAATGGACATAGGACAATAGCAAAGATGCGCATGACAGTGTGAACCCCACCATTGATTCACTCTCAACAAAGCTGAATCACAATTGGCCAAAACAATAGGGTCAGCACTTCCTCTCCCTGCCAAAATTTCACACATTACAGGAATTATAGCAAGGAAAAGGCTTAGATGCTTCTCTGCTTAAGTTTCCCAAATCCTTGACGAGTTACAGCTATATGCTAGGAAGAAAGCTATTTGGCCTACCTTCAGTTCAGCCACTGCAGAATGCTATTCATTTCAAATTGGCTTCTTTGCTGTAGCAAGATTGCACAGCTATTCACCAACAACATAATACAAATGTCCTCTATTGACCCTGGAGGCAAAAGGCAGACCCCTGACCCACATCCCCATCAAACTTTACCCCAAAACAAGGCCCAATGACACAAAAAATGCACAGAGCATGAAATGTCATCCACCGCATGACCGAATGATGCCCCCACCATCAAGTACCCGCTCCATTAGCAGGTCTTTTCATTTAACACGGGTGATCACCCTTGCCCTTGCCAGCGCCCTTGCAAAATTGTTTACATGGGCGATTAATCGCCCTTGTGAAAATGTATCTCATCCGATGCTCAGAAAAAATTTTTGTATACAGACTCTCAAAACAAAGCCCTCTTCATTTGAAGTGTTCATTCAGTCATTACTCAGTGTTCATATGATTTTACCACGTAATTTCTATAAGTTAAAACGAGCTGAAACCACCTGAAACGAGCTGAAACGAGCTGAAACGAGTTGAAACCATCTGAAACGAGCTGTCGAAATCGGGATCGAGGCTGAAACGACTTGAAACAACCTGATTATCCTAGCAACGAGGTGTAGGTGTCAGGGGAGTCCTTTTGTTCTCTACTTATTGTCGCATTCTCTTTAAGAAAGGATGGTACCAAATCTAAGGAGGGTCCTTTTGTTCGCTTTGTATTGTTGCATTCTCTATTAGAAACCAAAGAAACGAGTCTTCAGGGATTCTCTTTGTTTTCTACGTATTCTCTTCAAGAAGCGACAGTGGCAACTCTTAGGGGAGTCCCTTTGTTCTCCACGTATTGTCGCATTCTCTTTAAGAAACGAATAAGAAACAAACTTTAGGGGAGTTCTTTGAAAGCAAAGTTAGTCATGTTCGAGGGGCAAATTAATTCTCAAATTAACGTACTCGATTTTGTGATTTTAGAATCGCGTGATTTCTTTCTGTATGTTTTTGTGATTTTTAGTGATTTTTTGTGTGAGTTTTCTGTAATTTTTCAGTAATTTGTGACTTCAGTGCTTTTTGCATGCGATTTTTCTGTGATTTTTGTATGTGATTTTTTTGTGATTTCAAGGGAGATGTACAAAAAAAATCAGTGATTTGCCCCTCGGTCGTGTTGATAAATCATAAATGCTTGTAAAGATATATGCTTTTAAAGCCTGGTTCTCTAAAAGCTTAGTTTCCATATGATCGCAAGGATCTCTGGTAACGCAAGGATCGCACAATTTTGTGACCAGCGATCGTTGCGTCGAAATGGAGACTGTCTTGTTCAGCTTGCCAGCGATCGTTGTGTTGCCAGCGATCCTTGCGTTTGAGGCAGAAAAATTTTCTATCTCTGCGATCGCAGAGATCCTTGCGTCAAAGGGAAGCTGATGAATTTCAGCGATCGAGGCCTCTCTTTCAAAAGATATTTCTTTCTTATCTTTTACCGCCATTTGAGAATTGGATTTTGGTGCCAAACTTCTAAGATTTGTGCGATCGTTGTGATAAATGGAAACCACATGATGCAAGGATCGCTGACAGTTGCTGGTCACAAATTTGTGCGATCCTTGCCTGACCAGCGATCCTTGCGATCATATGAAAACAAGGCAGAAAAAATGGACTCCCCTAAGATTTGTCATTGTCGTATCTTAACGAGAATGCAACAATACGTAAAAAACAGAGAATCCCCAAAGATTTGTTGGAGAACAACGGGACTCCCCTATGATTAAAAATTTGTGACTGTTGGTACTTAGAGAGAATACGACAATACGTAGAAAACAAGAGAATCCCATAAGATTTGTTTCTTTGGTTTCTACTAGAGAATTCAACAATACACAGCGAACAAAAGGACTCCCGTTAGATTTGCTTCTATCGTTTCTTAAAGAGAATGCGACAATACGTAGAGAACAAAAGGACTCCCCTGACACCTACACCTCGTTGCTAGGATAATCAGGTCGTTTCAAGTCGTTTCAGCCGTGATCCCGATTTCGAAAGCTCGTTTCAGATGGTTTCAACCCGTTTCAGCTCGTTTCAGCTCGTTTCAGGTGGTTTCAGCTCGTTTTAACTTATATAAATTACGGATTTTACCAAGTAGAGCTTCAAGTTCTTTACGAAAGAATTAACCCTTTCGAAAAGCCAAACACAGCGAACCAAACAAGATGTAGAGAACCGAAATGAAACTCTAGATATTATGTTTTAAGATTTATCTAGGCAAAGTGATTTTGACAAGAAACTTTTAAAGAACTACATAATGCAAAGGAAATACTGGTCCTCAACAATCATAAATGATTGTTGAAATTTCACATTTTCTTTCCAGTATTTTTCAATGGTTTTCAATAGAGATCCTTCCTCATGGGCCCAAACCTACCATGTTCTCCGTTTGAGGTTTCCATTTTGACTACATATTTTTGAAGATCAGGGTGCAACAATAAGATGAAGAATGCTACAGTAATCTAACTTTGTTGCAAAACATTTCTCCAATGTAACTTTCTGAAGCCGTCCTCTGGTCTTTAGAGTAGGCCAGGACTGCTACGAGTTCAAGTGAAGTATTCCGATAGAATTTAAAAGAGACTCAGTTGCTTCGTTTCATGGGCTACATGTGCTACTTTAATCGCTTTCTTTGATCTGTCAATGACGTTTGTGGAAGCTTCATACTCACTTAAATGGACAACAGGAAATTGGTTGGCCTAACTGATTAGATCCTTTCTTAACTTTCTCAAAATAGTGGAACAGAAGGTGAAAGAACATGACAAACAAATGAAATAAAATCTTTCCCAGCTTTGTAACAAAAGAGTTCATAGCTTGTTTGAATAGACTGACTCCTCTCCTCAAAGTCTGGTAAGGAAGGCATTCCTCATTGCTAGAACAAAGCTTTTAAAGGTTTCACTCCCAGTCAGTAAACAAAGCATAAACACAGACTATCATATGGGGGCGATCGCCCTCACCATCTTATCTACATGGGAAATTTTCCTGGTGGAAATTTCCTTACGAAAAGGCCTGCCATTAGGTAACACCATACCAGGTCACCAGTATCCCATCAGAGTACAACCATCCCCAACAAAGGAAACAACTATAGAAAGGATCCAGTTTCTCATGTTGATTTTTCAAATCTCAAACCATGTGAGATTATGGAGGAAAACTTTATGTCACATTTGCTATGCAAAGATGTACTAAAATTCCAGATTGGATAGTTTGCAGAATAAGCTATGGATCTCTAATTCATCCAAATCGCATGCATGGCTGCATTTGTGCCATTAAGCGATAGATTTATTTTTTTCTTGTCTCATGAAATTTCATTGCTGGAACTGCGGCTGAATTTAAGGTGTGTGCACAGTGGGTCTGATCATAGGGCTAGGTGCTTGTGGAGTATGTTGCATCTAAAATGTCTAATATTTTTAGAATGATAGGGTAAGCTGCCTTGCACTGACATTCATAACATTCTTAAGTTCCTTTTAGCATATTTTTCAGTATCTGATTGTGTTTTTTAACAACAGAGATATTTTGATTACTAGTGAACACAAGGTTTTCCATTTCAGTGAGTGCATAAATGATGTTTTTCAACAAAATGACATTCATTGTTTCTGCTATACATTATTGTGTTGGGTAAAAGTATTCTTAGTTAATTTTGATTTTTATAGGGCAATTACATAACTTTTATATCATGAGTACATTGAAAAGTAGCAACAAATAGAGAACAGTACATCATATAAAATCTCATTTTTACAAAATGCCACAATCAAAACTTTAGCAAATATGGTTTTTGTGATAGAGTAGAGCCTACACTTAAAAAAGTGGTAGGTTTCTTATGTTCTGTTTTGGTATTTTGAGCTATTTTGAGATTTTCCTAAGATTCATTAGCCACAATGAATAAAATTTTGAAAGAAAAATGTGATATTTCCCAGCATCTACTGTATATGTGTAGAATTTTGAACATTACCGAATATGAAAATCCACTGTAGGTTGTAATCAGCCTTTTGGTTCATTATAAGATGTTGCAGGATGTTCTATGTCAAATAATAATTTGGGTGAAATGCTGGCTGTGACAGATTTTGAAGCCAAGAAAAAGAAGGTCTACTGTACTAAATAATGATTTTTTAAAACTGAATGTTGCCTACTCTCTTCTACTGAAAATATTTTACCTGGCTTGGACCAAAATGCTTGAGAATCATCATTCTTGTTCATTCTTTTAAGGTTGAGCAAAGGTTTTTGACATAGCGTAGGAGAAAGGGGCCTGGGGGCTGCAGTTCCCAATGTTAGAAAGATTTGCAAAGATCAGCCATAATCAGACAGAAAATCAGTTTGAAGTCAGGCAAGTTTTTTGTAAACAACAGACTTTTCATCAGGCAGCCCCCTAAGTTTCACCCCCACCCCTCCACTCTCATGATTTTTGATGGATGGAATGCTCATGCTTTTTGATACATGGAAGGAGTTTCTTAGCATTTCTCGCCATTGTGGCACTATTATTCAAATGAAAGCCAAGTGTGATGTTTTTTCCACACAAAGCCACATTTTACTGGTACTTTAGATCTGAAAGTTAGTCTCCCCAACTGGTCAATAGTACCATTTTTAACTAGCCTGAGATCGGCTCTCACGGCAAAAATGAAAGGAGGGGGGAAGAAAAAGAGAGCCTGAAGACACATCATTCAAATCTGCTTGCAAGATGGCACTGATTTATTCATAACTATTGTTTCCGGAATGAATGATTATGCAAACCTCGTTCGCAGTATGGACCTGCTTCAGACGCACACTGAGCTGAAAGGTAGCTCAAAATGGCTCAAAGCAAGCGCCACAGCTACAATAAAACAACACTTTGACTTTCAGGCTCTTTCCAGACATGCAGTTCTAAAAAATTTGACAGATGTGCAACACCTTTTTCGTGCTGCTGTTGCTAGAATCATACGCTCCTAGACTAATAACGCTTTTGCTTGCTTTGTATCCAGAATCCTTATGAACAAAGCTGTCCCCGTGTCGTGAGAGAGTTCGCGCCATGTTGGTTTTTTAAACTGCGTTGTTAATAAAGAGTTTATTTTTCATGGGTTTCCGTGTGAAATCTAGCAAAATGACATGCACAAGTCAAATATCAAGGTTTGAAGATTGCAAAAATCTAAAAATAATGGCAGTATCATCGAAACAAGAAGTCAAGAGAAGACATCGTTGTACCTCGGTATTGTTTTCTTTTTTGTTTTCAATTTGTTTTCAGTGGGGTTGTCAGAATTTCTAGCTACTGAAAGCTAATTTAGGCCCACTGTGCAAGCCGCATCCAGGCATGGGACCCCCAATTTAACGCCCCTTCCGAAGGACGATGAGTTAAGTTGTGAGGTCAGGCCTCCGAGGTCGACCATCCAGTAATCATAATCATCATAATCATAAACTTATTTACAGTTGGTTTGCTAGTAGCTAACAACAGCTAATTTACACCAACTATCTACAAAATATACAGTATAACAGAATATATAAAACCCAAAATTAAGTGCAAATGTAGCACGTCCAGTCTGACCTCACTCGACCGACCTTAATTTCAATCACCTGACGAAGAGTGTATAAGCCACTCAGCCACTCACCCCGCTCTTGTTAAGAAAATATCTATCCGCGCAAATGATGCGCCTTTCATGACTAGAGCCTTGCATAAAGAAAACATGCATAGAACCAAACTTCGTAACGAGTATAACGACGATAGTTACTATAGGAACATTGATCTCCGTAACCTTATCGATAATCATAAATTTTGGAAAACTGTATAACCACTATTCTCAGACAAGGTGCAAGTAAATCCAGCTATTACTTTGATTGAAGATGGAAAAGTGGTAAGTCGGGACTCTGAAATTGCAGAGATTTTCAACCATTTTTTCGCCAATGTTACAGAAAGTTTAGGGATCTCTGCTAATGAAGCATTACTGCTGCCAACAAATGACATAATAGATCCAATCGATAAAGCTGTAAGGAAATTTGAATCATATCCAAGTACATGCAAAATCAAAGAGAACATTACTTTATAAGATTTGAATTTAGAGAGGTTGCTGTTTAAGATGTTGCTGTTCAAATCAGAAAACTTAACTATAAATAAGGCGTCTCCGGTCAACTGCATACCTGCCAGAATTCTAAAGGAAAATCCTCACGTATTTTCTGCTAAATCTGTTCAACTCTGGTCTATCCAAAGGCGCTTTTCCCAAAGAATTAAAAGCTGGAGATATAAGTTCACTCTTTAAAAAAGAGGATGCCTTTGCGAAAAAGAACTACCGACCCATCACAGTCTTGCCATCCGTATCGAAAATTTATGAAAGATTGATGCAGGATCAATGTTACCTTTAGTTGAAAGTTTCCTGTCCTCACTCATATGTGGGTTTCGGGAAGGCTATGGTACACAGCATGCATTTCTACGTCTAGTGGAAGCCTGCAAAGATAATGGACAGTGGGGGTGTAGCAGGGGCTGTCTTGACGGACCTGTCGAAGGCCTTCGATTGCCTGAATCATGAATTGCTAATTGCAAAATCAACACGACAGGAAGCAGAGGGTAAAGGTTAACGGTTCATTCAGCACATGGACAGAAACCGCAAGGCTCAGTCTTGGGACCCCTTTTGTTTAATGTATACCTGAATGACCTATGTTTCTGGAGGAGACCAAAATATGTAATTACGCTGACGACACAACTATTTATGCGTTTGGTCCTGATATGGAAAATGTCATCATGCATTTAGAAAATGATGCCCTCAAAGTAACTGAATGGTTTCCAAACAACTTCATGAAACTGACTGAGGACAAATGCCACTCAATGATTTTTGGTGCAAAAGGAAATAATGAAATATCAGTTACAATAGGCGAGGCCCGTGTGAAAGAAAGTTAAAAGGAAAATCTTCTCGGCATTGCTTTCGATCAATCACTTTCTTTCAAACAACATGTCACAGCTCTTTGCAAAAAGGCTGGCCAAAAACTCCATGCTCTTGCGAAAATATCACGTTATATGGACACTGAAAAAACTACCGCAGTTAATAAGGGCGTTTTCTTATCTCAATTTAGTTACTGTTCACTTGTTTGGAATGTTTTATGATAGAACTTTGGACCATATAATAAATGGCCCATGAAAATGGGAACAAAGGCAAACCAGGAGACGACACGTGCAAGGCATGCTGGATGAAACGGACCTAATAAATTTTGACAATGTATAAAATGAATGTACTAAAAACTATTTCTTAAAGGGTAAAATCAGAAAAAGGCCCTCCACAGAGGCCCAGAGTGGTTAGCAGCGCCGAGAGACAGCATACGCGCCGCCGAGGGAGCCCCCTATGCAAACACCGGAACCCCGCACAGCTAACCCGCCATTTCCAAAACAGCTGCGAGCCGCCCCTGGCCCCCACGGAAAGGCCTACCAAACGTCTGTTCTGTTAGGAACCCAACTTTCGGAATATATGTTTGCAGAGCCTACAGTTGCATTTATCATTTACACATTTACCTTTTTGATGGGAGTCATAAAGGCTAACTGTTCAAGGTTTTTACCTTTCGTTTGAACAGTTTCATGGTTAATTGCCGTAAAACTGCCCGGTTTTAGGATTTATCTCCTTGGACGGCTTGCAAATTTCTTCTCTAAATGTGATTGACAAAGTTGAATTGCTGTGGCGTCAGAGAAAATCGCCGAAAAATAACAAATTTGGATACTCTTTGATGGATCTATCCATAGATTTGCGCATTCCCATCGCTACAAGACACTGGTTTTAGCTTTACTTTGGGAGGTTGAAAATGACAACAAACCAATCAGCTCCAACAAAGAAACGACGTCGCAAGTTTGCAAATGAAATTAGGGACACCATGGCTATGTCGCTCCGTCACTTTTTTGACCAACAGCAGTTTAGCTCGCATGATGAAGACCATGGTGCTATGAGAATAACAGATTGCATCAGAATTTACTTCGCATGGTAATTCCACTGGACTTCTTGCAGCCTTGCATTCCGTTGCAATGAAAAGATCTTAACCATTTTGTCGCTTGGCAAACATCCCTCAATTCTAAGCATATAAACTCTTGTTATGCTGTTGGCGATTCCTACGCATCTTTGGTTTCCTAAAAATACACGGATGGCAGTTTGGATATTTTTGCCAAATCAAAAACGGAAAATTGTTAAGAAAATCATTGCTCGAAAGAAACAAATCGCATTTGAAGTCAGGTCATAGAATTTCATTACCCGGTGAATTTGTAGCTTGAAGTCTGTAGAAAATATTTCCTAGCAGTAAATTAGAACCGTAATACGGGGACCGACCTGAGGTTACCGAAGAAACGGGGACCGACGTGGAAGAATACGGGGAAGAATACGAGGACCGACCTGAGGTTGCCGTTAAGGTCGTAATACGGGGACCGACCTGAGGTTACCGAAGAAAAGGTCAACAAATGGCCAGAGGTGGTTTTCTTATAGAGGTGCAAAATTATGGAATGGCCTGTCAGCCGAGTCTAAGCAGGCAACTTCCTTGTACAGTTTTAAGAAGACGATCTGATATATCTTTTATTCTGATTTAAGGTTTGCATTTTTAACATCATTGTAAATAGGTTTTGAATATTGTAAATATAGTTTTATAGTTTAATTTAATTAATAGCTTTTTACTTTGTAACTTGTAATTAAGTATTTTTATCGGAGGGTCCCTTAAAAATCAACATGTTGAAGGGCAACCCTCCTTAAATGAATTGAAATAAAAAAATGAAATGAAAGAAAATCAATACCATTTTGTTCTATGAACGAGGGTGGGATATTGCCTTCAAATTTAAACTTAAAACCGAAGTTCATTGCGCTTCAGTACATGCAGGGTGAACCACGAACAATGTCCACATTGAAACATCACCACAATCTCATTACATTACGGATCATGAAAATGACTTCTTAAGGGCCAAATTGACTTTTAGGCGCATTCCAAAGTCTTTCGATGGCCATACAGTTGTAGAAATTTGGCTTTCAGAAGCAACCTGGTTTTGAAGTATGGCTTCAAATCAAAATCGATGATGTTGAACTGAATTTCGTTTAAGTACCGTTCTTCAAGTATTGTAACTTATAATTTTCTTGTAATTTAGTTGATTGATTTGAACTGTTGAGTTTGGAGGCGACTTGATAACGTTATGTTCTTCGCCTCTGTCTCAACAGTAGATAGATTTAACTTGTTTCGTTGTTTGTATTTTAACTTTTTATTTGTTATAGAAAAAAAATTTGATGCGAAACTTCCGCTTTGGATTGGTCACGGATGCCCTTCATAAAGATCTTCAACGTGTAGGATTCCAAACGTGTTCGCTAAAAATTGTCAAGAAGAACAAAGGATCGAATAAAACTGCGGTGATTTTCCATATTTCTGCCAGATTATTTTACTCACCGTGAAGATTCGAGCAACTCGCACTTTGTTTCCAGGTGATAGTTGTTCATGGCAACATGAAACATTCATTTGAATAATGTTCTTGGCTTTTTTAGTATTGAAGTCATTCGCATATTTTCGACATTTTAACACTTTTTCGTCTTCTAGCATCAATTTTAGTCCGGGTAATGATCCCGCCCAACAGCAGTGATACAATTTTCATTAAAATTCTACAGTTCCATATCGAAATGCTTTGTCAGTATGTTTTCAAATATTCAAGAAGGACGATGTTTTCATGAAAAGGCATCAATTGTGTTCCATGAAAATATCAGTTTTGTTCCGATAGCGGTGATAGAGCTTTCTTAGAAATTCTACCCTCCTACAACAAAGAATTTATTCAGTAGTGGATGCCTATTTCGACATTTGTTCTATCGAAAGCGCCGAACTACAGCTGTAGCAACACATTCACATTTGATAAACTGTATAGAAGAAATTCGGATGCAAGAAAGACAAGATATTTAGCACACTGAGGCCTTTCTGACTTGTGTCTTCATCAGAGTGTGACTTACAAAATTGTTTCTACTTACAAAACTATTCACATTTGATAAATGAATTCGGAATGCTGTCACGCCTCGGGTTTCTTCAACTTAGCCGATACTGCTACCTGTAATCTGTTGTTAGTTATGCTGTTGTTATTCAAGGGACCGTATTTTTGATGGTTAGAAATAATCTATGGTTTTCATAATTTTGTTGGAAACTATTTGTTTCTAACAAGAAAACTGGTCAGATGACAATTGTGTGAGTGCCTCGAACTTGTGGAATTTTCAAACTTTATATCCAAGTCAGGCGGAAAATCTTTGATTGAGGAGTGGCAGAATTGTTCTTACCTCATCAATAATATGTTCATTTTCACATCACTTTTGAATGTTGCAGTGCGCCATAATCCAGGAAATGACAATCTAAGATTGCAAAAGCATATAATTTTTATTGCTGTTTCCTGCCATTCCTGAAACTTTCCATAATAAGAGGCGGATTCCAAATTTCGAGTGGATTTTTACTACTTTTCAAATACAATTTAAATTCATTGTCTAGATCTGTTGCTCTTCAAGGTGTCTGCAGCTAATATGACGTCATCGAAGGTGTATATTGGAAACCTTGGTGAAGATGGAGATGAAGAAGAAATCAGGCAAGCATTTGGCAAATTCGGCATTTTGAAAGAAGTATGGGTGGCCAAAAACCCACCAGGATTTGCATTTGCTGTCTACAATGATCCACTTGATGCTGAAGAGGCCGTTCGTGTGATGGACAACAAACGTCTTTGTGGTGTGAGAATCAAGGCTCAGCTATCTCATTCAGAGAGAAAATCTAACAGCAGAGAAGGTGGAGGCCGGGGACGCGGTATGGACCGAAATTTTGGTGATAGAGGTCCAGGCTTTTCACCAAGGGGTCCTCCATCTAGAGGACGTCCAGGGAGAGTGGCTTCAGATCGAGACAGGTCTCCTATTCGGTCACCAAAATCCCGCGGACCAGTTGGTTTGCGAAGGTCTCCCGGGAGAGACCATCCTGTTCATGGTCCACCCAGTCGGGGTCAGTTCAGAGAAAGCCCGCCAAGGGCACTTATGCTACGAAGATCACCACCTAGAGGCCCTGTCCCTCGTAGATCGCCACCACGAGGTCCGCATCCACCACGTCGATCACCACTCAATGGCCCTCCACAAATTCGCCGATCTCCTCTCAGAGGTCCTCCACCAGACCGTCGATCGCCACTCAGAGGTCCTGCCCCGCAGCGGGGGTCACCACCAAGAAATTTAATTGCACGACGAGGATCCCCGATCAGAGGTCCACCTCCTCGTCGTGGGTCACCGCTTCGAGGACCTCCTTCCGATTGGTCTCCACCAAGGGCCCAACCTTCAAGGAATTCATACAGTCGGAGGTCACCACCGCGAGGAATGCCCATTCAAAGGTCACCACAAAGACATCCTCAAATGCATGGGTCCCCACCGAGAAGTTTATTACCGCGCAGATCACCGCCTAGAGATTCACGCATGTACGATTCACCACCTAGAGGCCCGCCTCCTCGTCGATCACCTTTCGGTGATCAGTTTTCTCGTGGTCCGCCTTCCAGAGATCAATTTAGACCGCAAGGTAGGGGACTAATGTCCAATGAACCGAGAATGCTTCCTTCAAGAGGTTCTCCACCCAGAGGGAGTCGAAGTGCAGGATTGTCGCCGCGTAGAATGTCCCCGCCCAGCAATTTCTCTATGAGGAATGAACCAATGGATCGATTTGACCGACCATCTTTTGCAATGAGGCCGCCCAATAGCCCGCCAATGCGACACCAAGGAAGAGGAGATATAGACCACCCCAGAGACTTTTTGCCACGAGGCAGAAGTCCACCTTCCCTGCTCGAAGTAGGCCGATTCAACAGCTCAGTCAATGGACGGTTTTCTGACTCTCATGAAGACAGAAATGGCCAAGCCCGCTTCAGGGATTCGGATATGCAACGTCAACACGGCATTGAACGCGGCATTGGTCGAGGTGTAGGTGGTTTTGTAGACCGTGCAGGAAGCCTGAGTCCAGAGCATGGCTTCGGTCGAGGACCAAGACGTGGGAGAGATGCTGAGCCGATGAGAATGTCGCGTGATGGAGCTAGCCGTTTCGCTGATCGTGATCGTTTTCCAGAGGAAGGTTTATCAAGACGCTCTCCACCACCAAGAATGTCATTAATGGGTGCAAGGTTTGTGTTATCGGTTTTAATCGTCATCCAGTTTATAATTTTCAATTTTTAAAGTTATTTATTATTTTGTTTGTTCTATGTTCCTTCCCATTTGCTATTGGTTTCGCCTAAAGTTGGGAGCAGCGTCTCTTTGAAACACCGCACACGTTAAGCCCATCAGTGTTACGATGAATGTTCTCTTTTTTAAGAACTTTTAAGAACAGCAAAAGTAAGTTCAGTACCGAACGGGCGAAATCAAATATTTTCACGATATTTTCGCAGTTTTTGGTTCATAAAGGCGGTAGTGATATAGTAACATCAGATTACTTCGTCAGCTGCTTGGTATTTGCAAGCATTCTTACTGGCCCCGTCTGTTCATCATTTTTTGCAAAAAGCAACTGGTATCAACAAAAAGTATTCAGCACCTTATCGATGCAGTTTTGTTGCAGTTCCAATGACTTCGACATTTTACTATGGAACTCAAAGTTGAATAGCATTTCGAAATCTGGTTGCAATTCTTGAAGTGGATGACGAAAAATGTATATTTGAACTGGACGAGCGGAGATAAAGCTATCCAGCATAGAAATAGACTTCTTGTCATATTGTTCGATTATAAATAAGGACTAACGCCACTTGGATAACGCTGAAGTGCTGGCAGTGCAGGAGAATATTCGACACACCAAACATCAATTCTGGCCAGCGCGTTGTCATGTTTTATCGTCTAAGCATCCAAGCGGGCAAAGGATCAATGTTAACCATGAATTTCTACGGCAAAATGATTGTCAAGTTATCTTTTTTCTACTCGCAGCCGTTAAATGTGAAACAGAGACGTCAAATGCGTTGCAACATGCGCGCTATTGCTCCATCTAATCCTTACGGGCTTGCTAATAATTCATCTTCATTCACTATCTTCAATGGAATGTGATCTAACATGCCTATTATGACTGGCTACACTTAGTACTAGAAGTAACTATAAATTATCAACTGCTCGCACTCTAAGATATTTTTGCACTCAAATAAAGCCACACTAAATTTGTAAATAACTTTTTTGCTATTCCCTTGAACTGGATTTAATTTCTCCATTATTCCTTATTTTATGACCGTAAGAACTTGAAGTAGTGTGAACCTGTAAAATCTTGTTGCTGCCTGTGTCTCGTGAAACGTAGAGGAACTTCGTTGGAGTCGCCCCTACTCTGGCTTAGGCCCATCCGCTACCACGATATCTTTGCAGACAATAGAATATCACGACTATCGAGCTTTGTTTACGAAGACAAACACAGGCGCAATCAGCTTTTAGTAACAAAGGAAATGTAGCCAGCGAATCTTTCAATTCAAACTAACCAGCGGTAATAGATAATCAAAACTAACAAAGCAATACAATAAACACATGCGTGGACATCACAGAAACTTGGCTGGATCACTTTAGTAAACTTGCTCCTTCGTCGCGCGCAACAAAGAGTCCCAGCTATCACCAATCTAAACGATACCGCCAAAAATTGAGACCGAAACGAAACTATTCCACAATTTGAGCCAAATCCTTTGCAAGACTTAGCACTTGGAACTAATTTCCTTCACCTGAGGATGTTAGTTCGAGACGGCGTAACAAGCCAGTGTAAGAAATCCTTGTCAATGTTGTGCAATGGTCGATGCTGTCCCTTAACAACATTGTCGCTTTTACCCAAAAACGACCAGATTAGCAAAATTTGGATTTTCGTTGGAAGTCACTTTCTTCACGGCAGCCTTACAATACATCATTTTTCCGCGATCGTATATGCAGCATTCACCCATTTTAAACAGAAACGACTAGCTTAGGCAAAGTTTGGTATCATCTGTAAAGAGTTTTTTGGGACGTCACTTTTTCGCGGCAGCCTTACATTATGTCCCTTTTTTGACACAGTTTTATGTGCCACAGTTACGCACTGTCTTTGTTTCTGCTTCAAGCCATCCATTTGCAACATTGCCAATGAGGTGCGATTTTCCGAATAGCATGTTCTTTTCAAAGAGGACTGCTATCGTAAACGGCCTTTATTTTGCGATCATCCCAAGTTTCGCAACGAAGAAACATGAGATCTGCCAGAAGGTCAAACTTTGTATTGTTTGTATGCTATGTTTTGAATTTTGTGCATCCTTGAGGTGTCTTCCATGCCAATACAGTAACCAGCCAAGAACGCATTCCTAGAACCAACTGAGAATGCCAAGAATTCTATCAATTGCCAGTTGCTGAGGCTTGCTACTCCAGTGCACCATGACTAAATCCCATTGGTTGTGTGATCAACAATCCCATTTGTCATGTGATCAACGTACGTTCCAGAAGAAAGATGTGGCGCAGTATCTTCCACGCATCCAAGTTAATTTCTGTCGATTTATGTCCAGTTTTGCCACCAACGGGCCATTAAGCACATAATTGCTCAGCCCATTTTCATAAACGAGTTTAACATAGTCATATTTCTTTATAAACTTGTCAACACTATACGTGAAGAAAGTTAATTAAAGAGCTCTTGCTGACGTTATCATGTACCGGATGTCCCAAAAAAAGCTTCCCCCGTTTGAACAGTTCCACAACGACAACCACCGCCTCATTTCGAGAGATGTAAACAGCAGTCTCTTTCTAAAAGGCCCATTTGGATCCATGTAATTTTATCCGATCTACTGCTCATCAAGAGACCTCCAAAATATGGATTTTTCGAAAATCGTATGCTGGAGAAACCCTTGAAAAGGTGGGAAATCTAGATATGGAGATATGTTCCAGTCCTTCCATGTTTTACATCACAGGTGTGAAGGCATACAACCGCTTGTCGTTTTCTTAAATTGGTATTTAAAGTTGGCAATACGCTAAAGTGCGGACCAGAGGACCTTGTCTTGTGTACTATACTTTTCTTCGAAAATCAAACATAATCGTGTTTTTACGGACAAAACAGACAAATATGATTTTCTTGGGTCACGTTACGGATTTCAAGCTCCGTACTGTTGGAATTTAGTTAAAAAAACAGAATTTCCATGGATTTCGAGGTGAAGGCTTAACGATGTTATTGATAACCGTTCTTAGCTCTTTTTTGAGCATTTCAGGTATTCTGTTTTTCAGGAAAATAATCATAGACAATCAATGCGCTCAAATACAGAAATGAAACAAATACTCAATCTAAATTGAGCATTGTATGACCGATTTCTTTTAAAATCTTTTTAAAATAAAGCACACTTTTACCATAGACAATGCTTTTACTAAAATAACAGCTTAAACTTTTTTTAGGCCACCCGGTACTTCTGAGGGAAGACAGTTTGAGCGTTTTCGCATTTTACTAAGCGGTACTTGAGGGAATGCCCGTCGGTAAAGCGCTTCAAGTTGGTGTCAAATTTGTGTTAAAAAAATGTACCAAGATTTTGGTATTAAATTTATGCTACTGTAGAAGCTTAGCAATGGCAGGGCTTGCCTATTCAACCTATCCTTCTGCTGCTGCAAGGACACTTCAGTGCTTTGGTTTCTAAGAATAGGAGGACAAAGAGCAGTCAGATTGAACATCTTTGGTTTCTTAGCAGGAGCCCAGCATTGCAAGATACTGCGTTGGATCGTTTTTCTGAGCATGTTCGCAATCACTTGACCAGTGGGATACAATTACAATGAATTCATGAATTGGCAAACGCGGCAAAGTTAATTGGTGGTTTGTAGATCAACTACGATAATTTAAAGATGTCAACAGTGATCGTCCAATTGAAGCAGACATTCTTTCGTTGTGTCGGCACCGATTATTGCTGTATGAAGTTTCGCCGTTGCAAGTCTAGGAGAAATGTTTCAACAATATGGAAAGTGTTCTTATACATGGATCTTAATTTCAGCAACCCCCCCCCCCCCATCAGCTCAGTTGTTTTCAAGGAAAAGATTTTCGGCAATCATCCAATTATGAGCTTTCTGCATGCAAGAAATGCTGCATTCGCGAAGGATGGGCTCCTTAATTTTAAATGTCGCTTGCTAGTAAGCACCATTCACAAGCAGCAGGATGCTTTGCGTTGTATTGAGCTGCATCGTCAATCATTATCATGTGAATGATGAATTGCTGCAACATGAGACGCTCTTTTGAATAGATTCCTGTGTTTTGATTTATTCTTATTTGCATTATTATTTTACGTAGAATACGGCAAAGGAGTCCACCACCACCGCAAAGGAGAGGGAGAGGAGGAAGAGGCCCTGCACCAGGAGGGTGAGTCGATCTGTCAAAATACGGTTGCAAGCTACCGGTTGAGTCAGAAAAAACGCCCGGCATTTGAAAGGCTACTGCCCCCTGACTATATAACCAATGATATTTTGCAATGCCTGATTGAATTGCTAGCATGTTCAATCATTTTTAGAAATTAAACTGGCTAAAATTGGTCACTCCGTTCAAATTCTGTAAGCGAATTTCTAAAATGAAAACCTTTGACAAGCCTTAAAAAACGTTATAAAATTACACGCAAAAATCCCTCATGTGTTTACGTCACACCGATGACTTACACCATCCTTTAGCACGTGCATTTCTCTTGACGGGTTGAAAAGTCTTCCCCCTAGTGTGAATGACTTATTCAGGGGGATTTCACTCTCCCATGAGGACAAAATACATGAACACATCCAGAAGTCATTATTGATAGGAAGGAGAACAAATGGAAATTTTGCTTGCTGTTTTCACTCGTTTTTGCAGGTTTCCGAAAGGTGTTTTCTGCAGAAAATCTCCAGTTTCGACGGGAAGGAATGATGATTAAAGCCGGGTAAATTGCTTAACCGAATTGGACATATCGGGGATAAAACAAGACAGTTGTCAATATCATCGCTTTGATATTCAGGGAGCAGGATTTTTTCAAACGCTGCGCGTTTTTATTGACTCACCCGGTACTACTTTTCTACCGTGCTATAGTTGTTGTAACTTTGATAGCAGAAAATTCATTCTTTGAATATGTTGTGTAATGATTGAAATAATAGTAATGATAAGTCAAATTGTTAGTAAATCAAAGTTCATTACAGACCGTAGGCACTTCGTTAAATTTGGTTGGCAGAGGCCAGTTCAGTTCAGTTTCAATTCAGTTTCATACAGGGTGTCTCAAAAAAATTGTTCGTCGTTTGATTAAATACTAAAAAATAACGATACGCTCAATAGACCTTTGGTCAAGTCACCCATTTTCTGATATTTTGAATTAATTTTTGACACAAGAATCTTGCAAATCCGACAAAAAATCATGGGATTGCAAGCTTTTGAAGTTCAAGTTTGTGCGAAAACTGAAACCAGAGGCCTCAAAATGGCATTTTTGGTAAAAGGCCCACAGGCCGTCGTTTCTGTTATTTCTCAATTGTTTCAGGGCGAACCAAGTGGGATTAAAACAGCAGGGGTAAATTTTATAACAATAGAAATTTTAGTTTGTTTACATTTTGCACCATAGCCAATCAACGAGCTCCATTTTAATCACGTGATCAACAAATTCCCGCGTCGAGAGTCGTAGCTGTGGGGAAAACCATAGGAAAACTACCCTCTCAACTTTTGGTCGCCGCGAAAATATACTTTTGAAGAACCTTTAGAAATTTTAAATCTGTGTTGTCAGATAAATTTCTTAACCAGGATTGCTTGCCCACTTGTCTGCTATACCTGGTTTTTGCAAAATAATTCCTTGAAACTCATTTCACGGAGCCTCTCACTTCCTTTGAAGGAAGCGCATAAAAGCTAATCTTTGCCTTTAGGAACGGCAAAGTGGCACTCTTAACATCTAAAATCAGTTCCAGACTGGAAATTAAAGGGATTCGACATGGTTAAAAGCTGGCCCGGGCCAGGTCAAAAATATAATCTATTGTACTTGGCAACTTATACGCATCCGGTTTCATTGTGTAGCTAAAGAAACAATGGATTTGTGGGCGTTTCTCTAGCCTATTTATAGCGGCTATGAGATATACCTATGTCTATTCCCTTTAAGGTTGCAATACATTTAATTTTGATTTACCCAACAGAAGTTTTTCGGCAACTTATCCTAGATGGCCCTGTCAACAAAATTTGCATAACAAGAAAAATCAGCATGTAAAGGTTTCTCTTGCGAGTGTTTTGGCGGGAGTTTTGTTGATTCGTCCTCTTTTGTTATTCAAAACTGGACTGAAACATCATTTGCTTGCTTCGATAAATGATGAAAATCTTGGGACAAAACTGAATAAGATTTTGGCATCGTTTGGCAGCAGAACTGAAAAAATAGAAGACATTATCATGAAGAGTTCGTGCAATTTATCCGTCGAGGATTGATAGAAAGTTGTTTTTGACATCTTGATTTTGCAAGTTCTACGGCGCTCTACGGCCACGAAGAAGGTTTACCCAACAAGTGACATAAAAGAAGGGAGCAGAAAAGTCAAAATAAGTCAGTCTTACTTGAAAGGTAAGTGGATTAATTTGGAAAAGGAGGAATCACATAACTCATGTCTTGTTGAACATCGGATTTAATTTCGCCATGAAATAAAATTGGAGAATGAAGAACTTTATAAATATAAATATTTCGGAATTTATGAATTTGAATTTTGCATACCTGGGTCGGAAGCATCTAAAAGGCTAAGAAACTCCAGAACTGGCAAAATTATCAAGAAATTTCCTGTTTAGTCAAGGAAAGTCTTAGCATAGAAATATTTATTTCACTTGTTTCCTGTATCATATTACTCGGAGGGTATCTACTTCGAGTTAATGCCTAAAAATGTTCTCGAGGGTACAAGTGATTTTTAAGGGAACTCGTAACTCGTAAGAAACTCGATCGATCCTTGATCCTTGATCCTCGATCCTTGACCGAAAATCTAATAATTTTGATAAACCTTCAATACTAGACTAAGCTATAAATCTCTTACGAATATATGTGTATTCTTCCAACATTCATCGAAAGGAAACTTTATCATAATCATTAAATTTGGAGAATCCAAATTTAAATAACACAAAACTTTGTTGCACAACTCTGTTGTGTAACTATTTCTTGGTTACTCTTTCAGTTCACCGCCTAAAGTCTTGTTTAGTGTTGTCCTAGTGTTTTTATTTTCCGAAGAAACCAGCAAATGATTCGTCATGTTACTCTGATGAATTGACAAAAACACCCGCCAAACACCCAGAAGAGAAACCCTTCCATGCTGATTTTTCTTGTTCTGCAAATTTTGTTGTAGCGGCCAATTTCAATTGACGACTATTTAGGACGATTTAGGATAAGCTGCTGCAACACTTAGTTCGGGGAGATCGATATTAAATATATTGTAACTTTAGTTTCCAGTCTGAAACTGATGTTAGCCGTTAATAGTGCCATTTTGTCGTTCCTATAGGCAAAGATTAGTTTTCTTGCGCTGGACCTCAGCTCCTTGAAAGGAAGCGAGAGGTCCGTGAAATGACGACGTTTCAAGAAATTATTGCACAAAAACCAAGTATAGCAGACAAGTGGGCAAGCAACCCTGGTTAGGAAATTTATCTGACAACACAGATTTAAAATTTCTAAAGGTTCTTCAAAAGTATATTTTCGCGGCGACCAAAAGTTGAGAGGGTAGTTTTCCTATGGTTTTCCCCACAGCTACGACTCTCGACGCGGGAATTTGTTGATCACGTGATTAAAATGGAGCTCGTTGATTGGCTATGGTGCAAAATGTAAACAAACTAAAATTTCTATTGTTACAAAATTTACCCCTGCTGATTAAAACAGGTATTCGATAACCTAACTGTCAAGCATATGGATGCTTTGAGGAAACAGATTCAGTCTCTCACCGATTTTGTTTTGAGCCACTGTTTTTGGACTTACGTAATGTGAAGGAAATTTTGAGAATGATCGCAAGGAGTAATTTACTTTAGAAGTCCTATTTGGTTTGCTCTTATATCAACGAGAGGTATGACATTGGATAAGCTTCTCTTACCTCCGTCTTCGAGCTTTTTGCAATGCAAGTAATCTGGGGGGTCTCTGGTTTCAGCAATCGCACATGTTTGATCTTCGAGAGCTCGTAACTCAGTGAATTTTTAACCGATTTGCACGATTTTAGTCTCCAAAATTATTTCATAATCTGAGGAACTGGGTTATCTTTCCATGAGCCTGTTCATGTTGTCCTTATTTTTCAATGTTTAATCAAACGTCGAACAATTTTTTTGAGACACCCTGTATATTTTAAATTCTCTACATTTTCTGATTAATTATACAAACAGGTAACTAATACATCTAATACATACTATACAAAATTACACACAATTAATACATCGAGAACTAAACTTATTACAATATAAAGATACAAAAGAACAGGATAAATTGCATGGAGGGAATTACTTCAAGGAGGAGCTCTCTCAGTAGTTAAACTTATCGAGGAGAGAGCACCCCCCCCCCCCTGTTTCAAGATTTCTCAGATAAATTTTATTTCTTCAATTACGAAAACTATGGGCAGATGTTGACTTTCTATCTCAGTATTTCTACAAGCAACTCTTGCAGTGGTTTTGAAAGAGGAAGGCTTTTAGTTTTTGTCGAAAAATATTAGCAGAGGGTGATCTTTTTATATCCACAGGAATGTCATTCCAGCATTTAGCTCCGCAATAGCGCACTGACCTAATACCGTATTGCAGGGTATTTTTCCGCGTTAGGAAAATAACATTTTTGGTGACTTGCCGTGTACTATATTGATGAACAGATTCAACTAAGTCAAAGAAAGAATGAAAACAAGAAGGAGAAGTCCTATTTACACAATCATAAACAAAGCTAAGCAGTTTCAACTGGAAGAGATCATGTAGTTTTGAAATCTTCAAGTCAGAAAAGATAGGTGAAGAAGGTGCAGTAAAATGTGCAAATGAAATTGCTCAAACAACCTTTTTCTGCAACAAGAATACTGGATTGATATATGTCTCATAGGTGAGACCCCAAACCAAAATTCCATACTGCAGGAAAGGTGAAAAAAAGAGAATTGTATAAACAGATCAAAACATTAATTGGTAAGAAATGTCTTACTTTGAAAAACATACCACAAGTTCTAGCCAGTTTTTTGACAACTCGGTTAAGTGATACTTCCATGACAGATTTTCATCTAAGGCCCCGTTCACACGAGAACGGAACGGAACGGAACGGAACGGAACGGAACGGAACGGAACGGAACGGAACGGAACGGAACGGAACGGAACGGAACGGAACGGAACGGAACGGAACTTTTTAAGGGGTGTTCACACGGCAATGGATCGATTTGAAGTGTTAATATCTTCCTCCCTAGAGATATAAATTTTCTAAGCTCGCCATAAAGTTTTTCCATTTTCATGCGTAAACAATCCTATTGTTTGGAGTCTTAGAATTACCTCATGCATAAATTGCATGAAAAAAGTCCGCAAAGTGGAACGGAACGCTTCAAAAAAGTGTTCACACGAGGGCTAAATCGTTTCGTTCCGTTTCGTTCCATTTTACGGCTCACTTTTCAGAGCCGTCCACTTTTCGGAACGGAACGGAACGTTTCTAGTCGTTCTCGTGTGAACACCTGCAAAAATTTCTTTGTTTTCTGGAACAGTTCCACATCGTTCCGTTCCGTTCCGTTCTCGTGTGAACGGGGCCTAAGAGAACACCAAGAAATTTGACAGAACAAGTCTGTTTCACAGTACGGCTTCCAATTTAATGCTGACAGATTCAGGAGAAGAATGTTGAGGGGACTTGAAGATTATAAAATTGGTTTTATCAATATTGAGTGACAGCTTGTTAACATCAAGCCACATCGTCACGTTTTTCAATTCCTTGTCAACCACACATTTTCATGTCAAGGAAGTATTCTTGCAATTTCGATGAAATACTATGACATTATAGCAGGAAAACGCCAACAAGTCTTTCCCTGAGCCCAAAGGAAATGTTTCCAACTTATTTAGTATCCTGATCACTATTGTAATACCTATATATTGACACAGATGCCTGCACTCATGTTAGAATATTTATAGCAGAGTTAGGCAAATATCTTATTCATTTATTTATTTATGCATTTATTTATTTGTTGGTTCATTTCTTAGAGAGTAATGTTTTTTTCCTAAAACTTCTTGCCAACATGAAGGGTTTTAAATGTTTAACAAGAGATATTCCCATCTTAAGATTTGCGCTATAGCATGCATCATAAACTTTCTATATCATTGCTCTGGACTAATAAGGTGGCTTCGGATGAGAACTGGCTGACCTTCTAACTGTAATTTGTGTGGCAGCAACTCATCTACCCACAAGGGGCATTTCACTCCCTAAAACAATCATACACCACCGGCCAAAATCCTTTTTGTTTTCCAAGAAAATCCACCAAAATCCGTAAAAATCCTTTCCTTCTGAAAATCTTTCACACTTTTCCTTGACGGTGAAATGCACTTCGATCTTCGAAATTTCTGCATCAGTGTTGTATTTTTTAGTGACTTTCAATCAAATTCTGTTAACTTTGATTTTCTTTCGAATTTAATTCAAGTCACTCACCTTTGCCCCCAGTTTAGCACCCCTAAATTATAAAATTTTCGGAAACTGAGTCAATTTTCGAAATCTCCATATCAGAACTGTACTATTTGGTGATTTTCATCAAGTTCTGTGAACTTTCATTTTCTTTCGAATTTCATCCACCTTTGCCCCCAGTTTAGCCCCCTAAATCATAAAGTTTTCAAAAACTAAGTCAATTTTCGAAATCTCCATATCAGGATTGTACTTTCTGGTGACTTTCATCAAGTTCTGTGAACTTTCATTTTCTTTCGAATTTTATCCAAGTCACCCACCTTTGCCCCCTGTTTAGCCCCCTAAATCATAAAATTTTCAAAAACTAAGTCAATTTTTGAAATCTCCATATCAGAATTGTCTTTTTGGGTGATTTTCATCAAATTCTGTGAAGTTTCAATTTTTGATGATATTTTTTCGTTGGGGACCAGGATGGGGACGCAGCGGCGGAAAGGATCTAAATTTGTACGGGGGTGTGCTTACGGAAAAAAAATTTGCCCAGCTCGAGAATATTTGCCTTCAAATGATACCCGATTGTAGAAAATATCGGTGAAAAGCATACTCCAAAACACAAAAATTGGACAATATGATAACCCGACCTAGCAAAATTTCCCCTTTTCACATGTTTTGACAATTGGCTCTAGAAAAATTGCTTCATTTTGACACCCCGTCTAGGAAAAATAGGCGAAAACGATGCATGGAAAAATAGCACATCTCTGGTGGATAAATGTACCAAGTACCCCACCCTAAGTTGCTTCTGGGTCCCGGGATTCCACTGTAAAGTACTTATTAATTGTGTGGCTTTCTTCCCCTCCGCTTTCTTCTTTCTGGAATTTTCAGTGAGGTACAGTTTGCTAATCTCTTTTCCAAGCGCGAATTATAATTTCACAGAATGAGGTTTGTTGTTTGTAGCGCGTGCATCTCCTGTTGTTTCCGTAGAGTTGCGATCTCCCGTCAGAAAATAGCGAACTTACGATTGCACTACGCAGCTCACTACGACGACGAACTGGAGACTGGAGCGAGCGCGGCGCTCTGAGGAAACCCCTTCCTTCGTCGTACTCAGAAAGTTCACTACGCAGATTGCAGGAATCTACGTTGTCGCGACTACGAAGGTAAAGTATTTTCTATAAATTATTTTGCTGCACATCTCATGATAGTGAGTGCGTTTCCTTACAATTTCAACATCGCCATTTCAGCAGAGGATGTTTTTTTGTTGGTAATTGGCCTTTAATTTCGTTTTACAGGATGGAGAAAGATTGCAGTTTTTGGGAACGGAACAAAACAACATGGCCTCATCAAGTCAAAGACAAGCCAGTGGAAAACAGATGAGTGCAACTAGAACTGAACTGTAGGACGTTAATGTTACTTGCTTTTATTAAACTGACTAGTTCTCAAGGCAGAACATTTAGAACTGGCTTTTCTGTAACACATTATGCAAAAAAGTTGAACGTTTGAAAATGGCAACAACGCAGGCCTGAGTGATATTCGATGTCTGATACTTTGGAATGTTTAACGATAGATCTGTTTGTTTTCTTGTACTGAAATGATTGCAATTCTTGTATGAAAAGCTTTTGATCGAATATCTATGCAGGGATACCTAGAAACTTTCTTAATGCCTTTTGAGGAAAGTTTAATGCAAGGTTCAATCTAATTTCATAGCTTATTCCATAGTCTCTTGAGTTAACTATGCTTGTTCATTCTGTTCATTCGACTTCATTTAAAATATATTCTGAAAGTTTTAATCCTAATTTGTGTCATTTCTGCATATTTTCCCTTCCATATTTCCGTCGCTGTTCAGTGCAAGCAGAGGGTCGTACTCAAGTCTCTGTGGTTTTGCCATGTTGATCAAAATTTCTTGATTTTTTTGCCAAGTATTCACCGTCGTCTCCTTGCCGATCCTACAAAACACTTGGCGCGCAAGGAGTACGCGGCCGCGTTAGTGCCATGCCTCACACCGTCGTCGTAGTGAGCTGCGTTGTGCAATGAGTTCAATTCAACGGAGGAAGGCAGGCCTTTGAAGTCCTGTTGACATGCAGGTGTTTCCAGTCCTGTCTAACCACCCCCTTCTCGCGAATAATTTGGCCGTTACTGCTTTTTGTTTTGATCTCATTGAAAATTGCAGTCGTTGCAGACAAAAGATCTTTTATGGTCATAACTGAAATTAGACAAATTCACATTCCAAGACGCTTTGACGTTTTTGTTATTGTGTCAAGACCCCCGGCAGCACCAGAACGAACTTCCGCATTCTAATGCAGCTTCAGATTTCCTTTTCGATTCAAAATCATCATTAGACTGATTCCATGTCGCAGTTGTGCTTGTTTGTGATTTGAGTGATTTGAAGTATTGTGCCATGCGAGTGTGATCATCCAGTTCAATGATGAAACGGAATCTGGGACCGATGTAAGTTGCTCTAAGTCAGGAGATGAGAAGTTTTATTACAAATTTCAATCATTATTGAATGAAAGGAACCCTTCCCGCTATAAAAAAGTTTCTACATTTATCTCCAAGTTATCCTCATTTCGCAAAATTACGATTAAGAGTAACCTGCTGTAAATCTTAATTTTAAGGTTTAACGGCTGTTAGCTGTCAGCTGTTGCATTTCTAATTAATATTTTTTCATTACCTTTTAAAAGAGTTGCTCAATTCGTGTCTATTTGATGTAAGAGTGACCCTTGATGTACATGTTTTTACAAATTCATATATATCATATCCCAACTGGGGGTATAAGTAAAGTTAGGTAATGTTATTGCACCAAGTCCAGTTGGGGACGCGTCAACAATCAGCTCAGTATGTTTTGACAAATCAAAATATGACATGACTTGACTCATAGCTGAACGTCGCATTCTGCTTTCGCAAACAGTTGAAATTATCAGATTTGAGTACTGCTGGTTTCTCAGCAGTTCTGAGCATCATCCTCAAATTTTCGTTATGTTTTTCGAAATGTATTGACAGGTGCCTTTGTGAGAACTTCAAGTTTTATGATCAGTGAAGGCACAGAATGTGAAGGCACGGCACACAGCAACTTTACAAAAATGCTACTTTCCTACAAGGAAAGAGAAAACGGCATTCGAGGAAATATAACAGGTAAAGTTTCATAGTTAAATAGCACTCACATACGTTCGTTTCACTGCCTCCTAGGCTTTCACGACGTCCTCACGGCTCTTCCAGGAGATGTCCCTGAAGCTTCCATTCGCATTGCAACTGAACTCGTTTTATCATCTGCGCATATGAGCTTGTGCCCTTTTAGCAAACACCGCGCACGCAAACACCATTACGCAAGGGATATCTCATTGGTTGAGCCATTGTGAAAGCAAGCCCTGAAACAATAGTGCACTCTATGTCGTGAGTGCAAGACCGAAGACGTTTTAATGATTTGCATGCTGCTGCGCAGCGCAAATCAATTATGATGTTGCAAAATTAGATTTCATTTTTCAATGTCGCTCATTCTGGAGTAGAAGTTGGTAAAGTTATGATTTTTGTACAAAAATATGCTAGTTTCTTGCAAACTGTAGATAGAAAGCTTTCTTGGACCGACATATGATTTTGATTCCCTCATAGTGGTATTAGTGATTAGGCTTAACAGGTAGACACCGCTGACAATTTGATCATAAACTTGTGTTCAGAAAGACTTTTTGAGCTTTCCTAATCTTACATTCTCATTCATGCAAAACTCACAACGAAGAAAAAACATCGTATCATCAGACTAAGTTGTACTATTTTTATTTGATCAAACATTTCCTTTGTTTCCTGTCTTGTTTTCAATTTCTCCGATATTTTCCAACTCGTGCATGCACAATACAGTGCACAATATCATGTAACAGGGAAAAAAGCATTTGCAGCAAAACTAATCAAACATGTTTAATCCAACAATGCTCGTTGACATTTTATAACGATAGTTGATTCATTTTGATAAGGTGTCTGGCATCATTCAACGATGTTCAATCATAAACTGTTCGATTATGTTTCGTTTTATTAATTCGTTCTGTCATTGCTTAAAGCAGTCACCTTTTGGATAACCCTGTATTTTTTCATTGGCAGTGCATTGCTGTCATTATTTTTCCTTGCGGTTTGCACTTACTATGAATATCATTGAGCATTTTTCGTTTTTTTTTCTAGATTTGGAAGAAGTCGGTCACCACTTCGTTAGAAATCATGATGGCTGACTGCAATGTAAGTTGTACTGCTATCTTTGAGTTTTCGTCAATCACTTTCCTTTGCTTTATAAACAATCTTACTGTGTTTGGTGGATTGGCTTCACTGAATTATGTTTTCATGCTCAATTAGGGCGGACCTCATAGAAATATACTGTCAGTTGAATAGTAGATCCAATTAGTACATTATAGAACCTTTTCGCACTAGAATTCCTGGTAGCTTAATGAGTGTTGAGTCAAAGGATGTATCATAACGAACTGTTACAATGTGGATAGCCTTATGTTTGGTTTGAAGATCTGGGGTTTGTTTAATCTTATTAAGTATTATCTGCACTTAATCCCAAAATTATTCATACCCTTGCCAAATTCGTATTATATTGAGCCATTTTATTTGTGAAACAATTTCATTTTGGCTAAATTTACATAACAACGTTTCAAAAGTTGAAAGAATCACTAAAACACGTTACAAGGCATGCCGCATGTTGAGTAACTGGTCCACAAAAAAGCCGATTCCCAATTTAGCATGGTTTTGAACAATTTTAGACTTAACTGTTTGTTATTGGCGTGTCCCGCTCCCCTAAGAAAGACGAGCTCGGATTTATTATCAAATTTTGAGCTATGATTGTGTAGAGAAGGCGAATTTGTTTCCATGAATGATAATTCAACGTCGTCTGATTAAAAACACCTCGTTAGTTCTTCAAAAACGTTTCATTGGTTGCAGCTTTAAAAAACTTATGAAGGCACAAACAAACTTCTCTTATGCGTGTTGCACAATGTTAAATTGACAACTAAACAAATAAAGTCATAGTAACTGCGCTACGAACAGAGCTTTGTAATATACAAAGGGAAACTCTGCTCGTAGTGCAGTGTAACGTAGTGTTCTGTTCGTAGCGTTCGTAAATTTTTATATTACAAAGCTCTGTTCGTAGCGCAATTACTATTACTTTATTTGTTTAGTGATAAAAGTTATGGTAACAATTCTTTTTTAGGTACAATAGAACTGGCGTCATTGAGAAAGAAAATTAGAACTGCTGATATTTCGAACACTCGGTTTCTTGAGTTTCTTGGAAACGTTTTGCTGAAATACCTCTGTTCCATATTTACAAGCATTAGAAATTATTTCAATCAGCTTGCTTATAAAGATATGTTCTTAACTGGTGACATTTTATATACTCTTAACCCCAAAGCCAGTCTGGCCAGTCTCAAAGAACGAGATTTTGTTATATATCATTGTGAACACGAACGTACTGGGTCACTTTTAAAGAGACACAATGGCAAATTTGTTGTGTCTGAATATCTCAGCAACACTTCTCATGAATTAAGTAGAAATTAAAAAAAGACATTGCACATTTCGAAAATGTATTTAGCTTTGTCGTGCGACATCTAGAAGTATGGGAAAACAGTAGAAGAATGGAAAAAATGACACATTAGTACCGAACTTTTCTCGCGCCGTAAATTCCTTTCTTAAAACTCGTTTAACTTTAATTTTAGGCGATTGTGTCTCTTTAAACGTAAATTTGGACACCAGCCATACCGGATGAGCCAGAAAAAGTTCCCACTTTTGAAAATTCATAGCATCAAAAGTACTTCACAGATTTGAATGATTCACATTCTTTTAAAAGCCGAAAGATCGCAGTATTTTTGTGATTTTCGTCGCTGTCTCACGAACTTTAGAAATATAGGGAAATTCAACCTTTAAAAGATTTCATAGTTGCAAAATGTCTGAAAAAGGGCATAATTCATTGATCAAATCATAATAGACTCCTCACGCAGAACAATAAAGAAAATGCAGTTTCTCATGGGTGAGGGATAGCCATTGCACATTTATTGCCATGGGACTGAAAATCTTTAGTATTTGTTTGGAAATCGATATCCTACAACTCTTGAGAGAGGTGAAAAGAGAGTCCTTGCAGTTTGATCGATGTTTTAGGTCGTTTTGCAACCACGAAGTCTTATAAAGTTCAATTTACCTATATTTCTAGTGCTGGTAAAACAGCGAGCAAAATTACA
Source organism: Aurelia sp. 3 sensu Dawson et al. (2005) (assembly GCA_964020215.1). NCBI lineage: Eukaryota > Metazoa > Cnidaria > Scyphozoa > Semaeostomeae > Ulmaridae > Aurelia > Aurelia sp. 3 sensu Dawson et al. (2005). The sequence goes on from OZ026584.1 coordinate 12,524,607, forward strand.
AAAGTAGTTCAACTTGAATCATTCAAATCTATAAAGTACTGCGAATTTTCAAAAATAGGAATTTTTCCTGGCTCACCCAGTGCAAGTTGTGTAAGGATTATTTGCCAATTTTTGCTCCTTTTTGGTTTTAGATGAGGAGCAATTTTTATTTTTTTTTGTGTGTTGACATGTCAATTTTAACAGTTATACATGTTTTTATAACTTATTTTGACTTTCAAGATAACTTGTTCAACCTGACTTGCAACGGTGTCAAAGCTCAGTAATGAATTCGTGGTTTTGTATTCACAAGGTCATGAAAGATTGAAGATGATCTAAAATGCCAGTGTGACTTTTACTCACAAAAGCAACCAGGTCAGATTAGATTTCACATTTAATGAGCATTTATTTTTTAGAAGGAATGAAGTCACATTTGAATTTGTCCCTTTGAAGATTGACTTTTGTTGCTAGCGTACAAACGTTTAATCGCATAAAGTGTCATAATACCAGATAGAGCCTCCTTCGATCAGTTGCCCTTCAAGTAGCGGCTTGTTGGATCCTCTTAATCAAAGTCACTCCATTTGGCGCTAAATCATAGCTCTTGCACCCGAGAGAATCAGAAGAAAATTGAAAGCCTTTAGTATTATCGGTCAATTCGAGTCTTTATATCAAAATATACTATAGTAAACCTCGTAAAGTGGTCTGTTATGCTAATTGAAAGGAATTAGCTCCCTTACTGGTAAGAAACTCTCGAGTCTCGTACCCAAATAGGGTTTCTTGTATGTTGATAGACACGAGGTCCTGTTTTATGAGGAGTTGCTACCAAGAAATCTTAGATTTGACAGATCATTGCTAGAGGCTAATATATCGTATAATAACCCCATTCTGCTGTAACCTGTTGCTCTCCAGAATTTATAGAAAAGAAATTAAAAACCTTAGAAACCGAGTTAGAAACCAGCCAAAAGTAAAATTTGCCTTAAGTAATATTTCAGGCTGAGGTGTGAAAATTGATTTCTTAAATGCGTTGCATGTGTTCACCACAAACTTCTTTTTAATAAGATTTGCTGTATGACTTGGGTTGGGCTGAGCTGGACTGAGCTGAACTGTAAATAATTTTGATGTAGGGGCTGGACTACTAATTCTTTGAAAAGGCGACTGTTCCCTTGACCTTGCGAAAGTTGTCATTACACTTATCGTAAAAGCTCTATTAAGCCCCGGGGGGGGGGGGTTATTTAATTTTGGCCACTCCAGAGGGGGGCTTAAATGAGAGGGGGCTCATTGGAGAGGGGACGCCGTATTCACACGATCAAATGACAACGATATATATGATAGCTGTTTAGTTCTTTTGCGCCGTATTTTTCGGATTCGACGTACAATTTTACGGGTCAATAACGTAGATTCGACACACTTTTATCCCATCAAACCCAACATGCAAACTTGCTACGCTAAATAAATAGAAAAGACTTTGTAAATTTTGGAATTTGATTTAAGTGAGGGGGGCTTAATAGAGAGGGGGGCTAAATAAAGCTTTTACGGTATAAGGTACTGGTTCAAGATTGTCAGTAAGATTTTAATAAATTCATACCCGGACCGTTGCAAGTCACACTAAAGAAATTCCCGTATTCAGACCTTTACATTACTGACAAAAAGTTTTGTGAATGTAGCCAAAGAATATTAGAAAAAGCTCTCGATTCATCTTCATGTTTTCCTTCATATTTTACTTGTGATGCTGCCCAGGTCACTTACGATATCTGTTTTGAAACTATTTTGTTCCTAAGATAAATTTATAGATTCTCATCACCGCCCGCTCGGAAAATAAAGTCCGCGTCGATACTTTTTTATATTTTGTTTACAAAATACGCCCGCTCATCAATCGAAATATTTGTAACAGTCATTTATATTTTATATCACTTAATCTAAGACCAAGTTTTAACCATTGGCACAGTTGTGATCGGTTACAAAGTTGTTACGGTTCAAGATCAATTGCACTGCTCCAGGTCAATACTTTAATATAGCAGGAGCAATCCGAATAGGTAGTAAGAACAAACAGGGTAAATTTTGGAATCAACTTCTACAAATCGGCTAAAATGGGAGATTTCGAGGGCATGAGCTTTTGCGAATCAGGTTCCTTATCATGTCAAATTTTTGTAATGTCTCAACAGTTCCAAGGGCGGGCATTTAAAACTGAGAACGATGGTCCTACCTTTGTCCAAAAACCGGTAGTTCAAGAAAAACTTTTTCACCATCTTTGTCCCAAAAACTGGTCGTTTTTTGATGACAAATTTAAGTTGTTATTTTTCTTCGATTTGATGGACAATTCAATCACTGACGATGTTTGTCCCAAAACCGGTTTTTCTTGCTCACCAGAATTCCATATCATTCGCAGAGAATCCAGAGTTTATCCTGTGGGTATCATTACCAAGCAAGGGCAGATTTTGTAATACAATAGCATCAGTTGCTTTGGTTCACACCTCAATTCAAAGCGATTAGTGAATGCAGACAAAGGAAATTCTCTCAAGTAGAAATTCAAAACAAACGAAGACGCAAACTTGCCCTGAAACCAGTACGGCAAACTCTCGTTTGGTGCAGGCGAAGGAAGGTTTTTAAGAGATGTAATGTGTTCATAATGAAAGAAGAAGGGTAAACCTAAAGTTCTTCCTTGGGCATTTTGTTTATTTGATTCAGGAGCTGAGCAGTGACTGCGTATATCTGAGCAATAAATGTGCTAAAATTGTGATGCCCTCTGCTCGGTTTCTGAGTCAAATAAACAAAATGCCCAAGGAAGAACTTTAGGTTTACCCTTCTTCTTTCATTATGAACACATTACATCTCTTAAAAACCTTCCTTCGCCTGCACCAAACGAGAGTTTGCCGTACTGGTTTCAGGGCAAGTTTGCATCTTCGTTTGTTTTGAATTTCTACTTGAGAGAATTTCCTTTGTCTGCATTCACTAATCGCTTTGAATTGAGGTGTGAACCAAAGCAACTGATGCTATTGTATTACAAAATCTGCCCTTGCTTCATTACCATCGTAGTTATTTCTATGAAGCAGCTGTGTCCCAAAACTGGTAGTCTTCAAGCGGCAATTCCGTGGTGATCACTAAAATCCCAAAATACTCGTAGATATCTTGTCCCAAAACCGATCTTTTTATCTTCATTTTACAGACATAGGTAGAGCCACTTTAGTGCAAAAATGGAATTCCTGGTCTTTTTGTCAATTTTGGCGGACAAAGGTAGAACCGCTTATGTGGAAATTTGAAATACTGGTCTTTTGAGCTTAAATTTGGCAGACAAAGGTAGAACCAACTTACAGGCAAGCTTTAGGATTTTGACTTGACAGGAGGTGAGAAAACTTTATTTTTGTGAGAAATTAATGGACAACGATGACTGATTTTAAAATTTGACCCTTGTCCCAAAAACTGGTTGTTTTGGACAGGAAAATGATACTGTGTCATAAAAGAACCGGCTATTTTTTCCAATTCCTTCGGATAAACATGGGGTCAAGTATTTTACAGTACTTGCCCGCCCCTGCTGTTCCTCCACTTTTCAAATGACTCCTCGGAATCTTCCGTAAGTATATATATACTCCTATATACTCCTAATATATACTCCTATAATATATTATATAATATAATATAATATAATATAATATAATATAATATAATATAATATAACATAATATAATATAATATAATATATACTCTTATATATATATAATTCATTTAAAACAACGATATCCCTTCAGTAAAATGCAACTTACAAAATCTAAAACTAAGAATATAAAATAGTTAATTGATGAATCTGATCTTTCAGGGAGTCGTTCTTGAGGGGGCTTGAGTTAATTATCAAGGATCATCAAATGCCTTTTTAGATGTGTTTTAAATATCATATCATATCATATCATATCATATCATATCATATCATATCATATCATATCATCAGTTATTTAAGCATGGTAGCCCATTCAACTAAGTTGGTTTACAAGGGGCCATGCATCTAAAATACTACAAAAAGCAAAAAAATTTGAAAAAATATAATACAACAAATCTAGATAAAGAAAAAGAACATTTTATCATACTCTACTCCTCTACCCAACCATTACATTACTCTACCCTGCCTTACCCTACCTCGCCCTACTCTACCTCACCATACCATACTCTAATCTACCCTACCTACCCTACAATACCATACCCTACCCTGCCCTACAATACTCTACTCCTACCTTACCCTACCCTACCCTACCCTCCCTACCCTCCCTACCCTACCCTACCCTACCCTACCCTACCCTATCAGGTTAATTTGGATACCCTATTACATTACTTTGTCTTTTCTTTACCTTTATCTGTTTACATAAGTTTACAAGTCATATAAGATAAATTTGAAATCATAACGGAAAAGTTTAAATCAAAGATTTGAATCGATTTAAAGAGGTTGCCCGCTTAGCTTCGGTATCTAGGCTATTCCAAAGTTTAGCACCTCTAAACGAAAATGACTTCTGCCCATTACATGTCCTTTTCTTTGGCAGCTTTAAATCAGTGTTTGTATTGCGTAGCTGCCGTGTTGCATCTTGTGAATTTCTTGTGAACATATCATTCATATATGGGGGAGCTATATTGTTGATAGACTTATATACCATTGTCCTGCTTTCGTGTTTAATCATGTCATTCACTGTTTTCCAACCTAGATTCTGGATAAGTGGTTTGCTAGAGGCATCAAAGCTGCTATTAGTAATGATCCTAGCTGCTCTTTTGAAGCTTCTGAAGTTTCGAGATTTCAGTAGTGCCACAGCATCCCCATACAGCGCAGCAGTAGCGGAAGTGGGGTTCAACGATGCTAGTGTATAGTGTTTTCAAGGAATTCTGGGGGAGAAATCTTTTTGCATACTTTAAGAGACCAACTGCTCTAGATACCTTGGCAGAGACACTTTTTATGTGCTCTTTCCAATCAAGACTATTGTCTACCTGAACACCAAGATATTTTGTTTTCTCAACTAAAGCCAAATCGTTATCTCTTATTTTTAAACATAGACTTTCACTAGTACATTCTAGTGACCTTTGTTTATTTTTTGTGCAAATTAGCATTCCCTGTGTCTTTGCTACATTAAGAGATAATTTGTTACCACTTAACCACGAATCCAAATCCCTGAGATCGCTATTGATCGCCTCATTCAGGTCTTCAATATTCTTAGAACGAAAGAATAGAGTCGTATCATCAGCATACATGGAAGTAGTTGAATTTTTTACTGCACAGGGGAGATCATTGATAAAGACCAAGAAAAGTAGAGGCCCCAGACATGAGCCTTGTGGAACCCCAACCTCTATTCTCTCCGTTTCAGAGTCTATACCATTAACCCTACAAAACTGTTTCCTGTTAGACAAATAGCACTGAAACCAAGAGAGATTTCTATCACAAACTCCATAGTGCTCGAGTTTTTGGCATAGAATCTCATGATTGACTGTATCAAAGGCCTTTCTTAGGTCGATAAAAACTGACCCTATCATATAGCCATTGTCAAAACCATCATACCATTCATCAGTTGTTTTGAGCAGACATGTCAAAGTGGAAAATAACAATCTAAATCCCGACTGACCATTCGAAAGAAGTCGATTCGAGTCTAAATATTTGTACAACTGATTGAATACAAGCTTCTCAAACAACCTTGAAACAACAAATAGGCGCAGTGATGGCAGTTCTCTGATGTTAACTGGAATATGAAATCCTTTTTTGGTTAGTTGAAGGTTTAGCTTGGGAATATGGAGATCTCTATAATTCCTCGTAGTACAATGTGATATAGAGCATCTCTGTTGGAACATATTGCACAGGCTTTCAGGGCATTGTTTGTTTACAATCTTATATACCATAGCACAGCGATCAAAGCGAATAAGATTCACAACGCTTAGCCATTTTTTAGTCCACGGGTCCTTAAATCTTGCGCGCTCTATAATTGATAGGGTTCTGTTTTGGAGACGTTGAAGTGCTTGTAGTTCAGATGAAGAGATGCTACCCCATACAACGTTTCCGTAGCGTATATGACTCTCAAAGAGAGCATGATACACACCACATAACTTTGATTGAGGAAAAACGTCTTTAAGTTTTTTCAAAGATGATAAACCACCTGCTAACTTTCCCATCAGTGATTTATATTGATCCTTCCATTTCAGCCCTTCATCGATAATGACACCTAAAGACTTGGTTTTCTCCACACATTTTATTTCGGAATCATTGAGTTCGAGTGGAGGGAGGTCATCAATTTCATTTATTCTTCGTTGATGACCAATGACCATGAATTCAGTTTTTTTCGGGTTTGCACTTGGTTTATTTACCCTCAACCAGTCACTGATATTTAACAGCTCTTTCTTTGTCATGCGTACGAGCTCTTTTATGTCATTAGATGCAACTGTCGTGTGTGTATCATCGGCATACATGTTTGCTTTGGAGAGATCCAAGCAACCCTCAAAGTCATTGAGGTACACAATGAAAAGGAGGGGACCTAAGCACGACCCCCGAGGATTACCACACAGAACTTCCTCGGTCTTTGACCTATGACCATTTACAGAATAAAACTGCTTTCGTCCATTTAAGTATGACTTGAACCATTCTCTTTCATATTTGAACCGTTTATCTATCAATATTTTGAGATCAACCGTATCAAAGGCTTTTTTTCAGGTCCAGAAATACTGTCATATTCAGCTTCCGATTATCAGCATTTTCAAGCCAATGCTCAGTACTATTTATCAAGGACATAATCGTGGAATAGAGTTTCCGAAATGCATATTGGTTATTAGCTTAGATACTATTTGCTTTGAGAAACTCGTGTAACTGATCATGGACAATTTTTTCTGATACTCTTGAGAAAATTGAAAGCACTGAGATTGGTCGGTAGTTATTGTTATCGCAAATAAGTATGCTTTTTGTAACATAGTTTGAAAGGGTTGTAGTCATTCAACAGGAGTACACATATCTCATCACATAGATATTTGACTCTTTATCTTGGGAAATTTCGCGAGAATAAGCTTTCGTGAATTTCAAATTAAAAGAACTTTTGGGGAATAAACCTTCGCGAAGTGGGACCAGAAACGCAGTAAACGCGAAAGTTTCCTCCCGCAAAACTTCCCTTTTCGTCGTGTTTGGAAACAGTCAGTAACGCCAACCATTTTGTTTACAAACAACCCAGGGTGACATTGAGACAGTTATTTGCACCAAAGACACTGTTGACGATAGAATTCGCCAGAATAATGTGCCTCCCTCCCGATTTGCCCAGATTTCCGAAATAATTTACATATAAGATATAAACCTCCCGCCTCGCGACAGTTTACAAAACTTTGTGGTGAGAATCTATTAATTTATTTTATGTGGCCTTACTAACAACATCCAACCTTTCCAGATCCATATTTTGTACGATGTAGCTAAAAATTTCCAAATTGGCTTAGTATCAAGTGGTAAAGATCAGTCTTTTGGCAATAATCTATTTCCGAAAGTTATTCGCATCCAACCCGTTGCAAAGCCTTTTCAACAAACACATGGACTGGAAAAAGATGGCGGTTACGTTACGATTGTTCAATCGGATTTTTGAAGTGGCAGACTTAGCTACATCGTATTGCAGAAGCTCAAAAAGATAATCAAGCCTTTCATCTAAACTGTATTACAGGGGGATGTTTCAATAACAGTCTATGGCTTTTCATTATTGGAAGCTATGTCAAATCAAACTAAGGTATAACCAAAAACTATGTGGAGTTAAGTGGTTTTGGCCATACAACTACCAATATTTTCCAGAATAATGCAGACTAGATATCATTTGAAAGAGTTTAGGGAGTGGAACTTGATCCTTGTAAGTTAAGGAAGCTTTAGTCCCGTGGGGATTTTTGGAAATTCTTTGTTTTTTGTCATGCAAAAAAGGTTTGGTTTCATATTAATGTGTGACCCCTTATGATTAGGAATTTGCAAGCAGAAGACGGAAATATTTGTTCCTTATAAAACAGTAAGCTCCGAAATAAGCCGAAATAAGTCAAGGTTATTTCTGCCAAACTTTATCTTGAAAGTACAGGAGCAAAATCTGCCCATAGTGTAAATAGTGTAATTTGAGTGTAATCTATTAAAGGTGACGGTCAAATAGACTAGCTCCAGCTCCACTAGGCCCTCAATTTCGCTGTTGTTGTTGTTTCTGATGGGGCGACAAATCAGCTCTAAGGAGCATACAGAGATTGTGGAACCAGTCCAACGGTCAAACTGAGTCCCTTTATGCAAAATCTAACTGCATATTACTGTTTACAAAGACCTGCGCTTTTGAATGATAGAAGGTACGAAACAGTTACGGGACAAAAAAGTTCTTAAACTTCCCATGGGACTAAAGCCCCTTAAATGAACAAAATTTTACAACTCTTGCAAGAGTCAAGTTTGAATTACTTTGGACAATATTGGTAGTTCTACGTTCAAAAACCATTTAACTAACCCTACAAGTTTTTGGTAGCCTGCGTGCAGACTTTACTTGCCATCAACCTCGTTCCCAGGCCCCAAACGGTCTTCTCGCAATCTCAACCGTCGACCCATTATCGACGCAGGAGTAATGGCCGTTGTATCAAGGTTGTACTTGCCATTCAATGGCAAATGAAGTCTGCACGCAGGCTAAGTTTTTGGTTATACTTTAGTTTTATTGGCCATCCCGTGGGAAAGCGGATTAAGCTGAAACTTCGGAACGGGGTGACACTTATCAGTTGGTATCAAAGGCAGACAAGTTTTCTCGGCGCGAAACTGAGCCGTTATTTGTGGTACGGGACTATGGGTACCATCATCCCACAAATTCTCTTTGCTAAACTTTGTACCTAGAAGAATTGACACCGTGCTCTGCAGAAAGCCATTTTGGTGCGAATGTTCCTAGAGTATCCAGAACATCCGCATTTCTGATTTTATAAGGTTTCCTGATGACGCCAAGATGATTTCAACATATTTAAAAGTTCCCAAAGGAGATACCCCCTTTTCTGATCTGGAAACCTAGGAAACCTCCCTAAGATACTGTAACTATGTAAGGGACCTGTCATAAAGTATCTACTACAGGGGGGCGGAGGATATTCGACTTTGGTCAAAATATTATTCAAGGCCTCTATTGAAAAGGAATAAAAAGTCCCGTGGCCCCCGTGCAGAGAATAACAATTTTCGTGGCCCATTTCGATTTGAATTTGCCCATAGCACCCCTATAGCACAAGGTGCTCTCCTCTTTCGACTTCATCCTATGACACTATATTGTTCACGTACCATAGACCTAACACTATTTTATACTGAACTACTGTGCATAGCAGAGGCAAGGCAACATGTCCACTCTTCGTATTTATGATTGTTGCCCAGCTTTGTTGATGAAGCAAAGAATCATAAATTTTAAAAGAACAGCTTTCAAGGAACTTGCCTCCAAGCTTTGAGGTTGTTTTCGCCTCAATGTACTTTCAGCATTCAGCAAAAAAGAAGCAACCTCTAAGAATATGCAACTATTCGAGTTGATGGGCTAATGCAAGGATTCGAAGAAGGATGGTTCTGTTGTGGAAGTTTCAAACCTGTTCCTGGTGCAAAACAGGCATCAGAAAACGGAAAATCCGCTTATGCTTTGAAAAAAGTGAATGGAAAGTTGAACCAGGGACTTGATCGGACTCTGACTGCATAAGACTTCAGAATTTTCTCTCGCATAAAGTTCCCAGTATCTTTAACATTTCAAAAAGCTTTTGTATGGTTACTCACTGACACATTTCATGGCCCATTCAAAATCTGCAAATATTTTCCGTGGCCCATTAACAAGCCCATCAAATTTTTGGTGGCCCCGGCCTATATCCTCCGCCCCCTGCAGCAGATACTTTATGACGGGTCCCTAACTGTCAAAATACCAAGATCGATGTACTACCAAGATCAATCCTTTTCAAAGCCAACAGATCGCAGCGGAAGATATTTCAACGGTACAACATGATGAAAGTCTGTTGAAAATAAGATATTACCCCCCCCCCAGTACAATATATAGATTCGATATTTCATTTAAGTAACTGTCCTTTTGAAAATGTACTTCTGATCGTCACATGTTCGAAGGCACTCTTTAGCTGGCCCACGCTCTGTAGCGTATGACTAGAAACTGCAGGGTAAGTAAGACCCTGTGTCTCATGGCAACTGTCATCTGTTAAGAAATAATCAACAAATGCAGCGTTCAAAAGATGCCGTTTTGCGGTAACAGTTTCACTACGTCACTTTATAGATGTCAAGCATGGTCGTACATAGCTGGGGAAAGGGAGGGGATTCCTGTCAGAAATTCTCAAACCAACGCATTTATTGCGGATGATTCAATTTGGATGAAACTACCGTAAAAGCTCTATAAGCCCCGGGGGGCCTATTTAATTTCGGGCCTTGCAGAGGGGGGCTTGATAGAGAGGGGGCTTATTAGAGAGGGGGGCTTATTCACAAAATCAAGTGACAAGGATATATTTGGTAGCTTTTCAGTTCTTTTATCCCATGTTTTGCGGAATCAACATACAATTTTTTTCTACTCAAATACATAAATTCAACGCAGTTTTTATCCTAAACCATATAAAAAGTAACATGCAAGATTGTGTCGCTAAGTAAATGGAAATATTTGGTAAATTCTAGACCTTTGCATAAGTGGGGGGCTTAATAGAGAGGGGGGCTTATTTCAAATTTTGACTCAGTGGGGAGGGCTTATTAGAAAGGGGGGCTTAATAGAGAGAGGGGGCTTAATAGAGCTTTTACGATATGTGCCACTCTTGGAATTAGTTGACTAATATCAACCTCGCTTCTTAAGGTACCAAACTGGACTTTGTGATGAAAAACGGAAAAACGTAGCTCTCCATTATTGTCAAGCAAATGGTCAAACCTTTTGGGACGCCATGTGTATATGAACCTTTTGAGGGCAAAAAATTGACTTTAATATGACTTTTAAGAAACAAGTTGCTAGAATTCAAAAGGGAAAGCCATATTTTGCAGATCCCAAAACTAAACATAGTCTCAAGTTCCGGTCGTTTTGATCTTTTAATCAGACCCTGTTTTAATGTATGGTGCAAGAGCTGTGCAGGGGAAATTTTTTAACCCTATCTGGGCCGGGGGAGGGCTAAAATAGCCCCCCTCCCAGTTTTGTTTAGGTGATATCTTTTTGATAATTCGAACGCTATTTATTTTTTGTGACTTTTCCTAACTATCTTTTTCACATCTTCTCTTCAAATTTCATCATGATATCTTATTTATTTCTGGAAATACAGTAATTTTTTGAGAGAGTAGTTTTAATTTTTATTTGTTTTACGGTTAAACCTTTTATAACTTGAAACTAAGATAATTCTTGACAGAATGAAGATAACTCAATGAAATTTTCTGTGCAGCCTTCAATTGATAAGAGAATATGGAAAATGCTCATTTTTGTTACTTCCTTGTTGATGACGTAATTCGTGACGTCATATATTTAATGAATTTAGGTAATAAATATAAGATAACAATTTTTTTCAAAAAATTGTCTTTATGATAAATTGATGCTTTATCTATTATTTAAATTCAAAACAAGAGAAATGTTCTCCCTGAATAAGTTTCTGCAGTCAAAAAAGTAAGACTACTATTTTTGATAACAAACAAAGAAAATTGATGACGTCATCGAAAGTACAACAATTACAGTAAAATAAATTAGATATTCGAACTTTTCACATCAAGTTACACTAGACAGCTAGACAGCCAAGTGTCATCTCTCTAGCTCTTATCAATTCGGAGTTCTGAGGGGGGGGGCTAATTTAGCCCCCCTCCCTCGGCCTGAGGATGCTCAGAAAAGCTCGGTCCAGATAGGGTTAAAGGAGACAAATCGTTCTGATAACAATGGAAACAATAGGCTTTGTCGATTTAACATAAGAGAGCAATGAAATTAGGGACTTTGAGGGGGTCGAAGACACCCCCAAGGATAACAGCCAATTCAAGAAACTTTGAGTTCGGTAGGATAGGCTAGGATTTCACTATTGAGTCAACTTCTTACTGTCTTACTCCTTGTACAAAATACGTATAGGCCTAATACAGCGTAACTTCTTCCCCCTTGTGGCAGCAATGACCAAACTGCCAGAGCATGTTCTTAACAGAAGCATTATTGAATGAACAGCTAGTTTTTGGGAGTCAAAAGTGATAGAAGACTGATGAATTCCCAAAATCTACTCTGCTCCAAGAACTGCATCATTGTTATGAGCCATATACGGCTTTTTTCTGTGGAAAGTGAAGGCCAAAATGTAGAAAATTACGAAACCATGCAGGGTATTAGTTGAAGGAGTGTAAAAGGCTATGTTGACTGATTGATAAATATGATGTACACACAGTTTTCCTATATAAAGAGTGAGTTTCAAGATCTTTAGGAAGTCTTTGCTTCCAAAATTTTATTAAGAGTTTCTCAAGTGATTATTGCTTCATGTGAAGAATGATGTTTTGTCAAAGAGGTTCCTGGTTTACCTGGTAAGATGAGAGCTGCCGAGAGGGGGCAGGAGTGGCAATATGCCCCAAGAGGCTTCGTAATTGAAGATTTTTGACATTTCGACATTGGAATAAACTTGATTCAGAAGTTAGAACTGCACCATCTGTTGCTGTTTTTAAGTCAAAGTTGCTATCCAAAATACGCTCTCCTGCAAAATCCGTTTTTGGCATTCATGACCCTAAAGGACTATCCTGTATTACTCAACTAAGGGTTGGTCTCAGCGCACTGAACTTTCACAAATTCAAGCACAATTTTAGGGATACAATAAATCCAATGTGCCCCACAAATGATGGTGTCGAGGATACTGAACACTTTTTGTTGCATTGCCCTTCCTTTGACGAAGGACGACGAGATCTTCTCGCTGGAGTTTTTTCACTATTGCGACCATATGGATATATTGATCCTTCAAACAAGTTTCTTACCGAGCTTTTATTGTATGGCGATAAAGGTCTTTCTAATGACGTTAATAGAGATATATTAAAATTATCCTTACAGTATATCCATAAAACTGGTCGATTTGATTGAGATAATTGCAAACCTCGCTACATTCCACCACCCTCTCCCGTTTATCAAAAACTTATGAGTAGATTGCATGTAGTTCTCTTTGTTGTTCTCTTTGTTCACGTAATTCTCTTGTCTTGTTTTCTAACCCTCTATATGAATATTTATGTTTAATGGCCTCGGGGTAGACATTGCCTGTTGCTCCTCGGGGTATCGTTATAGTAGTATTGTGGAGTCATTTCCGAAAGTAGTGTAGTGTAGCTTATATTGTAGAGTATTTTTATTGGAATATAGAAAAAAAAATTTTTGACATTTCTACTGCTGGAAATGCTCTGAAATGCATTTTAAGCCAATTCAAAGGGCGTGATCGAAAAACTTTTCTGCTCACTTCGCTCACTTTGCAGTCATGTCCGCGGGCCTCGAAAAGCTCTCGGCGGCCCTCGGTAACCTATCAGACCAGTTTTTGCACTCAAAGCAATTTTGATTCGTCAATGATGTTCCGCGTCAACATCACTTTTGATTGACCTGGGGAAATTACAGCTGCAGCTTCAAAGGTTCTTCGGCTACTGTAAAAGAAACGAATGGGTGCTACTGCATGCAAGAATCTTGGCCACTACTGAAATGCTCTTAAAATTAGCAGGTGCGTGCATCAGGGTTACAGGTCATTGGGCAAGAACGTTGGTGTCACATGCCGCATTTTAAAAAAGGCATTCCAATTTCAGGGGTGGTCATGTCCCTATGGGGACAGTGGTTCTAGGTCTGTCCTTAAAGTTGACTTTTTTTCTCTGATTCATGGCCAGCTCTGTCCCCAAAAGTTGGTTTTTATTGCTTTTAGAGAAGTTGGTTTTTTCCCTCACTATTTTTGGACGATTTGTCACTGGGCAAGGTTTGTGCCAAAAACCAGCTTGCATGAGCATTTGTTAGCACAGTTTCTTCTACTCGATTGCAAGACAAAGCTGAAATTCTTTGGTTTATTGGTTTATTTCTTCAGATCCAAGGACAAAAAATTGGATGCCATCGTTGGAAAACGTGGCTTTTTTGGGGTAAAATCTATGGACATCTGCCTTTGGATACTTAAGGACATTTCGAAATCACGTTCATTTGCGCATAACGAATGTAAGAAAATAAGAAGTATAAACAAGAAAATATTTGATATTAAATCTTTGTATGCAAAAACTGGATGGGTTTCCACAACTGATTGGGACAGAGGCAGCACCGCTTTGTATTCAATGTCGGATTTTCACACGAAAACTGGGTGGGTTTCCATAATCATTTAGGACAGAGGTAGCACCGCAGTACATTCAGTATCTGATTTCAAAGGAAAAACTGGATAGGTTTCAGCAGCTGCTGGGAACAGAGGTAGCACCGTTGTACTTGAGATCTTTCTATTTTTATTTGCAAGATGCAACAATTGGGTGAGGTTGCTGCAACAAAAAGGACAGAGTTAGCGGAGCAGTAACTAACATTTTCCATGAAAACTATGTAGGGAGTTCCCTAATTTGGTATAATCTGGTGGTTATCAGCTATGTCCTCAAAAGTTGGCTTTTTCTAAGTTGTGTAGCTTGGACGTCGGTAAAAACCGGGTTGGTTTATTTTCGTTCCCAAGACAAAGGTGGTGTCACAAAATCTACCGTACTTGACCGCCCCTGCCAATTTCTATTGTCAAACTGCTTGACATGAGAGTCTTTCACTGGAATTTACTTAGATTTGACGTGGAAGATCTGCATTTCTGATGCCAATTTGGATACCAGAAGAGTGATGACGTTCGACTATTTGCCTGCTTTCGAGGAAGTGATGAAGGCTCTAACAGCTGCTTTCAAATTCATTTTTATAAGGAGGTTAATTTGCTGGCTGTTAGGTGATGTGAACCCAATAATACTGAACGTAAAATACATTGATTTCTAAGCGAGACACGACTTTTTTCTTCTCTCCTTCTGCAAGACACGACTTATTTCCTCAATTTCTAAGCAAGACACGGTATTCCGGTATTATTTCTTTACATTTGTTGTTTTACAATTATACGGATGGAGTATCATGTGTTACCCTGGGTACCAAAGCCTCAAAATCTAAATGCAAGAATCATGTGTAAAAAGGTTAAATGAAAAAAATCTCGCAAGTTTTCATGTTTGTTAATGTTTGCAAACGTCGTTTCTGTGAATTCAAAAAGGCGTTGCAATTAAATTTGTTGCAAAGCCAAGTTACAACCAAATGTAGATGACAGCACTAGACCATCTGCAAATTATGCTGCCATAAACCTACTTGTCCTTGCAATTACAACTTTTACACTTATTTTTGACAAGGCATGATGCCGACATCAGAAGATCACCTCAAAATTGCTTTTTAAGCCAGACATTACCTATGCATGCTGCTTTCAATATGCTCGTCTTTGAAATTTGGAATAAACTGTTCTTAAATCTAAAACACCTTTGCAGTTTTTTTCCGTTGAAGCATGACATAGTCTACTGCAGATGAAATCACGAGACCATCTTCGAATTATGCTGCCGGAAACATACTTTGCCTTTGTAATTTGACATAACACACAGTCATCTTTTTACGCAAATCGTAGAGATTTGACAGAACCAATGCAATTCCTGCAATTCATATCACTTGTCTGTCTGAAGCCTAATTCTTGGTCAACGAAATCATTTTGTTTACTTTTGTTTTGAAGCCATGATGCTAATTCATTCGTTGGTCAAAGGGTGATTGTTGTTAAGAAGTAGGAAGTTGTTAAGAAGAAGTATTATCACTGAAGGAAGACTGATGATTGCAAATGTAAACATGAATCTAAACAGCTCGTCTATGAAAACTTTACTCTGAACTTCCATGACTGAATGCTTAGACATGACTCAATGACTCAAGTTCAGGGGCGGATCCAGATATTTCAGTGACCGATGCAATTGAGGGGGTCTGGGGGCGAAGGCCCCAGGAAATTTTTGAGTGACCACGCCCTTCAGACTCTCGGAAAACATAGGCAACGCCCTTTTTACAATTTTTTGGCTGGAAGACCTTGCTTTGAAGGTTACTTCAGGCACTAGGATATGAACATGTATCTCTGATCAGAGCTATTCAAGCCAGTGCTTTTTGAAGTGCTGTTTACATCTTGGCCAAGACAGGCCAAATTGCGTTGTTTACTGATTTGGTATTGCCAGAAAAGTTCCCCTCCGCGAAATGATTTATCCAGTCAACCACAATTTGGTCTTCTAACACGTTGAAGAAGAGTTTAGGTCCACTTCACTTTTCATTCAGACGAGAGGAAGCGAGACAACCAAACAGCGGACAACAATAATGATAGTAGGGCAATCCATTGCTCAATGTTAACCTTTGGACTGCATCGGTCAAGCGGTGCAAAACGCTGATTTTTCTCCACTTAGGGGTCTGGGGACCGATGCATCTTGGCTATCGTTTGTTGAGAAGAAAGGAGCTGTCAAAGCTGCTATGATTGACACCGATGCACTCATCAAAGTGATTACGCAAGGTTCTCCTGTTTGTGCGTCAGCGTTTGTTGCCTTTGTCGAGACGCGCGTCACACATTTTGAATAGGGGATTAGAATAATAATGGGATTTACCGTAGCTGTTTGGAGGACACTTCATTCTTTTGGATAATGGGTCTAATCGTCGGCCATGGCCTTTGTACCTGAGTCTGAGGTTGCAAGGTTGCCACCTAGAAGCAGTGGGAACAGAGAGAAGGGGGCATTTGGAAGTTGAAATGATTTGCGTCTGATCAAAAATCTTGTGCACAGACTTCTAGATCATCGATCATGTGGGACTGACCGATGCATTTGCATCGGTCTGGATCCGCCCCTGGACTCAAGATCGTTCTGATCAATGTGATACAGGCAACAAGTGACGAAAACTTATTTCTTATAAGACACCAAGAGTCAAAGTTTCTATTGCGCGTTTCTTTGAGGTTCCATATTGGTATCTCTATTGGTATCCATATTTGGTATAATCACAGCGGTATGCATAAAAATCAAGACCTACGCATGACCTGCCTGCAACATTTCTGAAGCCTATGATACAAAGGCATTTTTCCGCACAATTCTTTGAACATTCACAGCAAGCAAGTGCCTCATATGGTATGGTTAAATCCCAACTGAATGTATCTGAAAGTTGCACCTGACGAAATAAATGTAACATTCTCAATTTCCGGGAATTTCGCAGGCCTCGCTTTCACTTCCGCTTTGAGTGAATAAAACAAGCATAGCAAATCAACAGCGGCAGTTAAGCTGCGGATGAAAAGACGAACGACAGCTGGGCAGACAACGCAAGATGACTTTCAGATGTATGCATAATTTATAATGGTTTCTGCGCAATATTATCTCAATGCTAAATGGCCATTCATCACTAGTATCAACTTGCTTTCATTATACTATCATTACTTCGTCTTTGGTAAGCATCGTCATTCATGTGTGGGGGTAGATATTTTAGGCCCATTTGGTTGATCAAAAATGGAGCCTGGGATTTATTCAAGTTGTTCTTCATCGAAAAACTCTACACAATACATTCACTCTAGTCTGCGATAGCTATGGGAAAAGATATATCATCAATCCAGGACAGATTCGAACATTTAAAAGATCATTGCATGCGATTAGATGAAATTCAATGTACTGCAGCTTACGAAGAATTCCAGATGAGTGATCAAGATCTAAACCTCGACGCATTTACGATAGAATATGGAGATAATGATGATGTTTATGAACAACTTGCAAAAACACAAAATTACTTGGTACTTGCTGCTGAGGCAGGCAATGCACTTTTAGAGAAGAACAGAGACTTAGAACAAACTTTGGATGCAGTAAAAGAGGAACTTGCAGAAAAAACAGAGGTAGCTTTGCACAATGAAAACTTTATAGTTTACGATATGAACTTCTGAATTTTACATAAAGCGATCTTTTCCTGTTCATATTATATCTCCTCACCACAGGTTATTATTCCAAACTCAGGGCATGCGTGAGTTACATAAATGGAAATTTTCAAACAATTTGGAGAAAGCTCGTTTTCTCTGTGCCAAGGAGTTTAAGGTGCATGAACCACCTGAGTTTAATTTGAAATCATCACCATTTTCTGCAGAATGTTTTCGTTGAATAATTCTTAATCCTTCTTTTAGGTTTTGTACTCCATGTTCCAGAATGACATTCAAAAATTCTTAAATTCATTTTGGAAGAAATTTTCAAAATCAGATATCCTCACTCCTTGGGTCAATGAAAGTAGGGGCCACTTGGATCATATGGGTACGTTTAGGGTGAAACAAGTAGGATGAAAAATCTAGGTGAATTTTGCTAAAATCTTTGTTCAGGGTCTTCCTCTGACTAGGGGAGACTACCTTCCTTGACATAGCAAATGTTGATTTATGGATTTATCAGTTCCTGGTCACTGGTCAGTTGTTTCCAGCAATCAACACTGCCTACATATTTTTTACTTCCAGCATACCTTACCCAAACTGATGAAAGCAGGAGCACTGCAAAGGTAGACTGTTCTTTGTGAAATTGCTCCAAGGGAGACTCCTCCTGAAAGCTTTTACCTGAAAAGGTTTGTCTGAAACAATAGCAGAGCAAGGCCACATTGAACTCTTCAGACTGATTGGTCTATTTATGAAGGTTATCTTGCTTGTCATTTTTTGATCTTAGCTTCTTATTAAATTTGAGATTGAATTTCACATGTGATAATAACCTTCATTGAAATGTGCCTCTCTCCTGAAAGGCCAAAGAGATGTGAAAGTGCACATTGTGCAATACTTTTATTGGACAAGGCATAGCCATATATTTGGCCAACATAACCAATGGTTTTTGTTTTGTTTCTGGAAAAGAGACCGAAATTCAAAATATTGCTCCTTATTTGTGAGTAGTTACTGTGTACTCTAACTGTAAGTTGTTGTAAGTAAAACTTCCAAACCTTATATTGCTTTGTAGGAATTTGAAGGGAATACATACAGCATGAAGAGATCATATCATGAAAAGGAAGCTAGTTATGAGGCACAGATTCATAATCTATCAATAGACATTCAAATATTAACAACCAAATTAGAAGCATCAGAAAAAAAGGAAAAGTACCATAGACATAACATTGGCAGTTGCCAAGAAATTTTTAGAAACAATGAATCATTGAAGTATGAACTTAATCAGGTAAGAGTGGCTTTTTTCTCACAAGATTCATAATGTTGAGGATTCCTTACCTAAGGTGATGCTGCTTTCTGCTCTGACGAGCATGGAAAGCCAGTTTTAAGAAATCCTCCTCTCTAGAAACTTGTTAATTGCTCTGGAACCAATCAGTCTATGGAAATTCTGTAAAAAGTGTGGTTTTATTCACATTATTGGACATCAAAAGATATATGAAACAAGATTGATTGTTTTCATTGCTTTGGAGAGGGCTCCTTTCAAAATACTTTACTTACTTCAAAAAAACTTTAATTTTCCAATCCACTAATCTAAAGATTTTAATCAAACTGTTTACTGCCTCTCACGTTTTGTTCACAGATGCACATGCCAAATTTAAAGGTCAAAGCTTGGGCAGTTTTTCCACAATAAATGCTAAAGTGTGGAGCGTACTTGACAACAATTACTAGAAAAATTGGTCAATCGATAATTGGTGAATGTGAAAGAATCAGTGAAGTGCTGCCTCTAGTTTTGGCTAAAACCACCATAAAACAATAATTTCCTGCCTTTGTAGATATAACCACTGCTCTACCTCCTAGAATATCACCTTGTTCTGAAACTGGATCATCTTTAAGTATTTTGAATCATTGATCAAAATCAAAATGGATTTGCGAATGATAAATCAACAAGAAATTCATTAAGATAGGTTTGAAAATCGATTTTTGTGATTTAAGGGGAAGTCCTTTTTGGACACCTGAGACAGCAGCAATGACTTCCACTTTCTTTTCTTACAGTGAAGCTCCGTCATGCCAAGAGCTTCTCTCCTATGGAACAATCTCTAATGCTCTGCACACCCCCCTCCCCTTGTAGACCTATATCATGTAAGCCTTCAAACATCTATTTCTCGTTGTGATCTTCTCTTCCCCTGCTAAATTCCTGGCCCAAAAACCCAAAAAATTGTTCGACATTTGATTAGATATTGAAAAGTAACGATACAATGAAGAAGCTCCCTGATTAGGTAACCCTGTTCCTGAGACCATTAGAATTAATGCGCTCGTCAGTTGGAGCCCCCCCCCCGCCACCCCGGGAGATGACGGGGAGTTATCAGGGAATTCACCATGGAATAACATATTTTTAATTCTGCCTTGTCTGGGGGGGCGAGGGTATTTTCATAATTGGATTGTTGTGGGGATATTTAGCGGTCGTTTTAATATTTTCCGTGGCAGAGGGAAATTGGGCACTAGAGAGTGCCGAGCTGGACACTGGTCTCGCGCAAAAAACAGTGCACACTCGTCCTTGATACTTGATAGTCAAAATCCTTGCCAAAATGAGTCGGCATACGGAAACATATTTTGCTAAAGGAAGCGATAAGATTTATAAAATCCTTGCCGTGTTCTTGCCCTATCCTCCCCGTTCATTGCCAAAAGATATTGAGTTTACATGGAATAGCCATGAAATCTTACTTTAGTTGTGGCAGTGATAAACATCGAATCTGGGATGCGGGGGGGGGGGGGGGGAGGTAACAACCAGGAGAAACTTATGTTGGGTGCCAATGCCAGCACAGCAATTTTGTTTTAGCTTTGATATAGAAGGCAGCTTCGTAATTTGAAATATTCTGTGCGCTAACTAAATACTAGCTGATATCTTATCAAGGAATGACCAGTGCGCGTACTGTTCCTTCTCAGGTAAACTGATAGCAGTTCAGCCCGGTGGGGGGGGGGGGGGTACTTGACTAGGGAAGTGACGGGGGTGTGTGGCAAACCGCTCAACACCCTATACCCTGTCGCATAAAAAATTGCCCAAAAGTATACCCTGTCGCATAAAAATTTTACCAAAATCCATTGTTTCATGATAACTCTAAAAGGTGTGCTTCCACGTGATACCCTGTCGCATAATTTTTTTATCAATTGTAATGCCCTGTCGCATAATTTTTATCAAAAAAGGACACCCTGTCGCATAATTTTTACCGTAAAGGACACCCTGTTGAGCGGCACATCCCGTCAAGTCAAGTATGGGAGTACCCCCCACCCCCACCCCCGGGCAGTGCAGAGACCACTCAGAAGAAGTTTGTTTCATGAGAGCTTCCGGGGGAGAGCTACTTCAAGGAGATGACTCCAGTCGCAGCTACTGGGTGGGTAATCTTCGAAGAGCAAAATATCAAATTCTTTCAATGCACTCCTTTTCATAAATGAAAATTCTGAAATTTCGGAGGATTGAGGGTGGGAAATTGAACAGCTAATGCTTGCCCGATAACGGGAAAAGGGCGGGGAAGTAATAATGCTCAATTGATAACTTCCCCGCTATTATAAAGATGATTCTGCTGTAAGACTTCCAAGTCATGAAATGAAAAGGATGAGGAATACAAGACAAAAATAATACCGACCTCTCTATCTTTGAAGATGTGCAATTTAGGACTAAATCATATAGAAATAGTTTCTTCACAAGAACAATCATGGGCGTTAGGACACCCAGTGTGTAGCTGTTAAAATTTATATTAGTAGCGAGCCACCTGAACTTATTGTTTTTTGTGTCTTGAACTTGTTTTTACCTCGTACACAGCCACCTTTCAATGTTTCGTAATTTTGAAATTTTCAGTAAAAAAAGTTTTTCAAGTAAGAGCTTTAAGAGTTAAGGTGGATCTTCACTTAAGGTGGCTCACTACTGAAAATTCCAAAATTACGAAACATTGAAAGGTGGTTGTGTACGAGGTAAAAACAAGTGCAAGACACAAAAAAGCAATAAGTTAAGGTGTCTCGCTACTAATATAAATTTTAACAGCTACACACTGGGTGTCCTAACGCTCATGGTTAGATCTCAATAATTAATTATTAGATTATGTATTTTAGAGACTGTTATAATTAGGCGACTTTTAGGTCGCTGACCAGTGACCACTTTGCAATAATGCCAATTGGTCTTGCAAAGTCTTTATATGAATGTAGGTGTGCATGTAGATGTAGATGTCCCGGGCATGGGGGTGCTGAGGTTTCAGTTTAGGAGTGTGTAGATTTTAGACACCAGAATCTTGCATTTCCGCTGAATATTCACGGACCTAAAAGCTATTTAAGCTCGAATTTCTGTAGCCTGTTAACCAGACCCAATTTCAAAGGAAATAGTTTTTGTCTTTGAATGCTTGCAACTCAACTCAGTGAATGTTCAAGGGATTTGGAAGATTTTGGTGTCTAGAATTACTTCAAAATCTTAGTGAAAGGTTTATCTTTTCATAGGCCTTTTCATGTAACTGTTATTTTTCAACATCCTTGTTGCAATGCCAACAAACAGTTTTGGTTGCAGTTTCAGTTTCATTGGCTTGCACAAATCCATGCTACCTATGATGCTACAAACCAATACGTCATAAAACTATAAGCGAAAACCAAACTAAGAGAAGAGACAGTCTCTGATTGGGGGAAAGATAGATAGGGAGCTCTCTTTAAAAAGCTCCACCCCTCCTCACCTTGTACGAGGTGAGCCTCACAACTCACCTCGTCGTCCTTCGCAAGGGACGTTAATCTAGGGGTTCCATGGCTGGATGCGGCATGCACAGTGGCCCTAAATTAGCTTTCAGTATTTAGAAATCCTGACAAGCCCACTCGAAACAAATTGAGAAACAAAAAATAAAAACAAGATCCCTTAAAGCAAAGAAACTAAACTACTAAGATAAGATCTTGTTGATCTAAGCTTTGCATACACAAACAAACATTCACCAGGCAAGAGTTAAAAGCTGTGCTTCTCATTTGCCGGACCTAGCTCAGTTAGGAGCAACACTGGAGCATGTTTAGCACAAGTCCCGTTCCAAACATAGAATTCATTCATGCCGCTCCTGATATGTTTGGAATCGTTACATGAAGTAGCTACTTTTTACTTTAGGGCCCCCTTTAGCTTCAGCATGGTAATGCTCTTGTGCAGTGAATTCGGCACATAAACAGTTTGTCGTTGAAACCGAGTCATGCTTGAGTTGCACAGCTCGGCAAGGTGACCGATGTTAACTATATCTGTCGTACTAATTGATTCAAATTTTGTGGTATTTTATTGTCAAGTTAAGTTTTGCAAATGAGAAAAGTGACGTTTGAATTAGTCTAAGCTCTGTTACAACTCTTTTCCAAGACAGGCGCGAGTAATCTCTTTTTATTGTTCGTCATGAAGGAAATTATTTTATCCGTCACGACCTCTTCAATGGATTTCATCTGCTTAATTTGCTCATCTCATGAATAATTACTGATGTAAACCTACTGACATTGCCAGCAGGTGAAAGTTTATATTTTCAGTGGAAAAACACTACAAACTGAAATGGACTTTTTCATGATCAAACAAAACTTGAAATATGAAATTTGGGCTGATATGAGGACCGGGCTTCAATAAGGAGTGCTAGAGATCTATATGTAGAAAAACAAAAAAACATCGACACAGAATCCTGGATTATAGAATCAATTTCATTATGTCTTTGGTTGAGAGAAGCAATCTAGAATTTAGTTGCAGTCGTTTCCCAGGTAAGCATTTCTAGCTTTTGAATTTCATTAAGCATCATATTGCATGTCATTTCTGTCTTACTTCAATGCAGGCCGCATCTAAAAATGCAGAACTTTCTCTTCAAGTACAAACAATGAAAAGAAGGATCGAAGGAAGGGCAACATCATGGACTGCGACTTCTGAAGAATATGATATGATGGAGTTTAAAATGGCAAATGAACAGGTAAGCCCTTACAAACCATTGATTGATACTATTTGATAATGCAGAATTGCTTTTGCACAAAACTACAGGGTTAGCAAAACAATAAGGCTCATTGCAAATCTAATCCAATTAACCAAGTTGTGTAATGCTAGCTTCGATCTGCTTATGAAAGTCATAGTTGGAGACACTGAGGTATTTAGGGGCTGTCAGCATTCGATTTTCATATTTGGCGGCGCTAACTTAAAACCCCCTTCCTCCCCATACATCTTTGTAGCAAGCTTGGCCTATAACACCTAGGCCTAACCTAACCGGGAGCCACCGAAGCATTACTAGACCATCTCAAAATGCATTGAAAGTGAGAATGATTATGATGCTTTCTGAATCGCAAGAATGGCAGATAAGACCTTCAAAAATTTAGTATTATGATAAAAATATTTTCATGAATTCTTAAGTATGAACTTTCGCTTTGCTTGGTGCTGTTCCTCCTTTCTTAACGGTTGTCTGTTTTCTTCGCCGGTCAGGCCTTTTCAATATTTTAAGAATTTAGGCATTCTTCAGTTCTCTACATGCGGCATCTGGGGTGAAAATATTTGGTCTGAAAGGCTTTTACCACTTTGTGGATGGTATTAAATGCTCGTTTCAGGTTGATACAGTACGTTATTACCTGACCGAAGTTTCAAAAGCAAGGCGATAGGAAATCCCGCAACTCCTGTTGGTTAATCGCACATTTTCCGCGGATTTCCCGTAGCCATGTATAATACGATACAAGGACGCGCTTTTGCCGCCACAGCAACTGCTTTAGGCCTGTGAGATTTACAAGAAACTCAACCGACATAGCAATAACAAAATGTGGCGTTTACCTATGTGACACGAGTCAAAATTAGGAGCTGTCCGGGAATTACTACCGCAGCTTGATAGATGAGAATTCCAATAACCCCAAGGAGATGTGGAAAACGATTAACAAAGTCTTAAACAAAAATCAGTGTTCCACGACTCCCAGATCCGTTATGTACGAGGGTCAACTGGTTGAAAAGCAAAAGGAAATTGCGGAAGCATTCAATAACCATTTTACCACCATAGGCCCAAAACTTGCGGAAAAAATCGAAACTAAAGAATCCGATGACCCACTAAAATACCTAATTGATGAAGGGCGTTCTACAGCCCCTCGTTTCGAATTTCATCCGGTTGATCCAAGCACTATCGAAAAAGAAATCAAAAAGTTGAAGTGCTCCAAATCTGCAGGATATGATAAAGTTTCTGTAAAGTTAGTAAGAGATGCAGCAGGAATTTTATGTAAGCCGCTAGCTGCCATATTCAACTCTTCATTTGAAATGGGTATTTTTCCTGACATGTGGAAAATAGCAAGAGTGACCTCTATTTTCAAGTCTGGTTCGAAGAACGACATGGGCAATTACAGGCCTATATCCGTGTTATCTGTTTTCTCGAGGTTGCTAGAAAAACTAGGGCATGATCAAGTTTCAAATTACTTGAAGGTGCATAAGAAATTTTCAAAATGTCAAGACGCATTTTTAAAGATGCATAGCACTTTAACGTCACTATTTAACGTAACAGATGCGTGGTTTTCTAACATTGACAAACGCAAAATTAACATAAGCGTATTTCTAGACCTCAAAAAGGCTTTCGATACGGTGGACCATGGTATTCTCCTCTCAAAGCTTACTAAGTACGGCGTTGTAGGGACACCTGTTCGGTGGTTCACATCGTACTTGACGAATAGAAAACAATACTGTCAGGTGAATGGCCACAAATCTAGCCTAAAAACTGTTCACTGCGGTATTCCTCAGGGTTCGTGCTTGGGGCCTCTCCTCTTCATTCTGTATGTCAATGACTTTGAGCAGTGCCTCAATAAATGCACCACAAACATGTATGCGGATGACACCAGCGTTACTTGCTCTGCTGAAGATATTGACGAACTCTGCAATGATCTAAGAACTGAGGTTGACAATATTGCAGAATGGTTACGGCAGAATAAGCTCAGTCTGAACACTGATAAAACAGAATACATGGATGTTGGTCACAAAAGACAAACTAACCGTATCCAAGGTCCATTAGAGGTAAACATAAATGGAGGACCAATCAAACGGGTCAAAAAAGTCAAATACCTTGGAATTACAGTGGACGAAAACCTTACATGGAACGAGCAATATAAAAACCTCAAAGGTAAAATTAAAAATGCTCTCTCGTCCCTGCGGAAATTAAAGAACATACTACCGCAATCAAAATTGGATCAGGTGTACAAGGCACTGCTTGAGAGTCATCTGAGATACAGTGATGAACTATGGGGCAGTTTGTCAAACACAAAGCTTGATCATCTTCAGCGTCTGCAAACTAGAGCACGAACGCTAATAGAAGGCTCTAGATTAAAGGATGGGTGGAGATGCAATTGGCTTTCAGTCCAAAACTTGATAAAATTTGACAGGGCCGTGATGATCTATAAAATAATGAATGGCCTCTGCCCGGACAACTTAAGAGGGAGACTTGTTACCAGATCTCAAATATCTAGTTATCAAACAAGAAATCAGTTAGATATTGACACTCCAAGGCAGAACCTAGAATTCTCCAAAACAGTTTTTTCTATTCTGGTGCAAAGACGTGGAATGAAATCCCATTAGAAATCAGAACAAGTTCCACTATCACCCTATTCAAAAGGAAACTGAAGGAATTCCTACAAAATTAGCATCCTTCCCGAAGCACGATCCCTAGGAAGACCAGCAAAGTTGTAAGATTTTATATATATGTAAATAGACATTTGTATAGTTTCTCTTTTCTTTTTTAGCTGATAGAGTTTTGTGTTTAAATATGATAAAATGAAATGAAATGAAATGAAATGAATAATACTCATACTAACCGGTTTTGTCGTTTTACAGGAAAATATAAAGCCCTCGGTCGTAAATGCACAGACCTCGCTAACTCGGTCTGTACTTTAAAGACCTCGGGCTATATATTTTCCTGTGCGACTCAAACCTTGTTTTGTTGGATGAAAAGTGATATGCGATGATGCTTATGATCAAAATAACTATGCTTAGATACTTAGTGTCTCCTTTGGCTTAATGTAAGGTTAAATAATTTTTAAAGCATTCTTTTTTCCAGAACTGATGTCTGGTCCCAATTTTTTACTTTCTATCTCTCTGGTAGCAACATATTCCAGCCAGGGATGTAGCCTGTGTTCCAGACCACTTGAAGAAAAAAGTAAGTGGTCTAGAACACAGGCTAGGGGCATGTTGCACGAGCGACTACTCCATAAGGAATGATTTTGTGAAATCTTTGTTGAAAAGCAGAATAGTTTTACTAAACTCAGGAATGAAAGGTATCTATAGGCTATCTCAAAACAGTTCCCTACTTTGACTGCAAAGAGGAACCAAATTATAAAGATATCGGGACTTTCCGAGTGCACATTCAAATTTGTTAATTTTTTGGACCGAAAACCGGAGATACGAGTTCACGAAGTCAAAAAGGGTCATGGTGTGGTATCATGGGCATTTTCAAAAGGAATTTTAAGGTTTGATTTTGCTTTTGAAGTGATTTTATTGCCTAACAAGCTTGAATTAAGCGAACAGAGGATACATTGAGTGAATATCATAAGCTCTTGTCAAGTTTCACGCTCTTTTTCAGCCATTTAGCAACTAATGGCTTTTTTAATGTTGAACTTACTCAACCTTTTCGTCTAAAGCTGCAAGAAAATATGAAAAATTACTGCAGTACTGAGATTTTTTCGAATCTTTCCACTACGCTAGGTACAACGCTTTTTCGATCTTCTGAGTTGTTTGAAGCACGCAGCGTTTTTGCACTTAACTTGTTTTCGGCGGGATTTGATTTAGTTTTATTTTAAGTTGTCCCTTTTCAGGATTTCTAAGAATCAGGGACGCACATTAGGGGGTGTGGGGGGGGGGGTGAGACACCCCCATTATTTTTTGAGTCGGTCCAAAATTTTTCTGGTAAACGAAAAGTCGGTCCGCGAAAATAGTTGGATAGTTGGTCCAACTTCAGAATGTTTTAGGCAAAGGTCGGTCCATGACGACAGTTGGAGACTTTTTTACATTTTGACTGCAGGAAATGTTTTTAAATACATTGTAGGCCATTTTAAGCTAATGTAAAGAAGGTGATAGCAAAAATTTTCTGCTCGCTTTGCTCGCAAGGGGGCCTAATTTTACAGTTTTGCTCCTGGGCCTCCACAACTTCTCGGTGGCCCTGGAGTTGGTGGTGGAATTTGGGCACTTCTGAATGAATCCCAAAAAAGGAAAGGAAAAGTTGGTTACAAACGGTATCCATCAAAGGTTGTATGTTTCAACTAAACGCTAGCATTGTGGCGGCAAAGAAGGCGCTGTATTGAAGATCACGCCTGTATTTGAGAATCTAAATCCATGATCAAATGAGGCAGAAATCTTAACCAAAGAAATTGGGTGTGTGACAAAAGATTGTGCCATTTTAGTTGAACCATTTTAGTGAACTCACCAAAAAATCATAGCAAGAACGGCGATACGAGCTATTGCTTTTCCATTTATGAGGCGGGAAAGAAGGCTATTCTATTTCTATTTCTAATTCTTTACACACCGAGACCCTTCAGCAACAAAATAACTTTAGCTAAAAAACATAAATCTAATTACAATCATTGTTAAAACAAAAAAAGAAAACTACTGCTGATCTTCCAGGGGGCCGTGTTTGCATTGGT
Source organism: Aurelia sp. 3 sensu Dawson et al. (2005) (assembly GCA_964020215.1). Lineage (NCBI taxonomy): Eukaryota > Metazoa > Cnidaria > Scyphozoa > Semaeostomeae > Ulmaridae > Aurelia > Aurelia sp. 3 sensu Dawson et al. (2005). The sequence goes on from OZ026584.1 coordinate 12,553,005, forward strand.
TTCAGCTCATCAAATGACTTTTTAACTGTTTTTTATATTGATACAAGGTGGGGAGCTCCCTAATATTCATAGGAATCTCGTTCCAAGCCTTCAGAGCTGTGTAAGAAAATCTCTTTTTAGAATATTCCAGATTATACTTTGGGATTTGAAGGTTCTCACAAAATCTAGTATTATAGTTAGAGTAATGAGATCTCCGTTGAAATTTATTCCAAAGGTTTTCTGGACATAGCCTGTTCATGATCTTATATGTCATGACTGATCGATCAAACGTAATGAGTTGTTTAACTTGTAAAAAATTCTTCGACCAGTCATCCTTTATCCTGGCAGTGTCAATTATCGAAATGGCCCTGTCTTGAAAACGCTGTAATGATTCCATTTTGGAGTTGGATACACTACCCCATATGACATCAGCGTATCTTATATGACTCTCTACGAGCGCACGATAGACATTGCTTAATTGAGATTGCGAAACAATGTTTTTTAGGGTTCTTAAAGAAGCAAGGCCCCCGCGTACTTTCGCTTTGATAGCTTTAAATTGGTCCTCCCAATTGAGTCCTTGATCGATAATTACCCCCAATGATTTTGTTTTCTTCACTCGTTTTATTTCTGAGCCATTTAATTTTAGTTTTTCTTGTTCGGTTATCTTATTAGTTCTATTTGGGTGGCCAATAAACATATATTCTGTTTTTTGTGGATTAGCACTTAATTTATTCAGTCGCATCCACTCAGAGATATTACTTAATTCATCTTGGGCTTTGCGAACCAACTCATCGACACTTGAAGATGCCAACGATACTTGAGTATCATCAGCATACATGCCAGCCTTAGATGCTTTCAAACATTTTTCAAAGTCATTTAGATACACTATGAACAGAAGAGGACCCAAACAGGATCCTTGGGGAATCCCGCAAGTGACAGTCTTAGCCTTAGACTCATAGCAGTTAAGCTTGCAGTATTGTTGTCTGCCTTCCAGATATGATCTGAACCAGTTACCGGCTAATTCTCGGATTCCATACGCTTCTAATTTTTCAAGCAAGATCTCATGGTCAACGGTGTCGAACGCTTTTTTCAGATCAAGGAATATTGCCAAATTAACCTTTCTGTGATCAACATTTTCATACCAAAACTCCGTACTGTCAATTAAAGATGTTACCGTTGAGCAGAGTTTCTGAAAAGCGGATTGGCTAATCGTCAAGATGCCACGTGATCTTAGGTAATCATACATCTGGTCATGCACGATTCTTTCCAGAATTCTCGAAAAAACGGAGATGACTGAGATAGGTCTATAATTATTTGCATCACTTCTCGAGCCCGATTTGAAGATGGGAGTGACTCTCGCCAATTTCCAGATATCAGGAAAGATGCCATGCCGTAAAGAGGAGTTAAAAATCATCGCTAACGGTTCACATATAACCTCTGCAGCATCCTTTATTAGCATAGTCGGAATCTTGTCGGGTCCTGGTGCCTTCCCATTTTTTAACTGCTTGATGGAGTTAAGTATGAAGATGTCGCTAACAAGATTAAACTTCATGACACTAGATTGCTTAACTACGTATTTTAGGGGATCATCATTCGTCCATTGTTCGATTTTACCTGCAAGTTTTGGGCCAACTGTGACAAAATGATGATTTAGTGCCTCTGCTATGTCTGCTTCTTTCGTAATTCTATTGCCCTCAACGTCTAAACATGAGGTTGTTATTGATTGTGAAGATTTATCTAACACTTTGTTAATGGTCTTCCACATCTTCTTTGGGTTATCCTTATTTTCTTCTATTAACCCGCGATAATGTGTTTCTATAGCAACTTTTATCTCTTTTGTTACCTTGTTTCTAAGCTGCTTGTATACTGACCACTTCTCAGGAGATTTTTGGGCAATTCTCTTTGCCAAATCCCTTTCCTTCATCAAGTTTCTTATGGACTGATTGAGCCAGGGTGCATTTTCACTACGGACCCTTCTTTTTTTCAATGGAGCATGTATGTCTAAGATTGACTCAAAAATCCCCTGAAAAGTGGATGCCATTAAATTAGGATTTTCTGCGAGAGGAGAAAGGATGGCTGACCAATTTATCTGGCGTAGGTCATTGATGAATGATATTTTATCGTATTTGGTAAGGCTACGAGTCTCAACAACTTTCTTTTTGTTTTTCCTTTTGAGTCTCCATGCATTAACTTTTCTTATCCCATACACCATATAATGATCAACCATCCCAATTCGCAGAACATCAGCTCTTAAAATGCGCTTAGGGCTCGTTGTAGAAAAATGGTCTATAAGCGTTTTCGTGGTTCGTTGCTCATTCCTTTCATTACTTGTCACAGCAACTCTGGTATACTTATTAATCATTTGAGAAAATTGAAATTCGTCATAAATTTGTTTGAGCTTTTTTGCGTTTCCATTATGATTAAACGGCTAATATGATGCACAAAATAGCCATGAAAATGAAGCAGAAGTGTCTATAGACGGACCACATTACACATTGCAAGTATACATAAAAAGACATTTTTTTTTGCGCATGCTGCATTGTGAACTTACTGTCCGAAAACCATCGCCTAGCCTGACAGGAAAAACGTCCACCGCAAAAGCTATACAGGCAAAGTCGAATAAAAAATCTTTGAGAAAAATGTGAGAGAGGCTACTCTTTCACTCCCAAAGCGATTTAGCTTTGTTTTCGATTAATTTTTCTTGCGAAAAAAATTCTGCTTTTCTAAGCCGAAGAGGTGGTTTTTACTTGAAACTTATCCTGAAGATGCCAATTTAGGAAAACAACTTGTTACAATATGGCAAACATTTTTTCTAGAACCGGTAAACATGGGATCAGGAGAGGTGTTCCAAGCCAAAATAGAGGGCGTATCCTCAAAAAATCCCCTGGGGACTTTGCCCCCAGACCCCTCTTTTTAGCACTCTTAGTCATTCTGTACTACTTGTATCAAGTTCCTAATAAGTACGGACAGCCCTATATACGTTTGTCGGTCCAAGAAAAATTAGTCCGTCTGAAACATGCTGACACCCCCCCCCCAAAACAAAATTTGAATGTGCGCCCCTGCTAAGAATAATTGATTTACTACAATAGACGCACTAACAATGATTGCCAAATAGTTCTTGAATGTGGTAACTTGTTGTGCCGATGTTAAGAAGTGTTTGTTCTCAGACAGTCAAATGAATGGCTTCACTGAAAAACAATATCAATGCATGTGATACAGCAGAGAAACAAGTAAAAAATGGTAGCTTATATTATTTGGTGTACCAAATACGTAAGGAAGTGTTTTGGACTCCAGGTATACAACAAAGAAATTAAGAAAGGGAATAGCATACCGTTGTGCCGATTTTTTATTTTGTACTTAATTTTTATTTTCAGGCGATAGCTTTAGACCGCGTTCACACGATGCCGGCACACTTTGAAAACAGTGAAAAGTGTAACGGATAGGCCTCCCGTTCACACGAAAACGGCGCATTTTTTGCCGGCACATTTTGAAAACGGTAGATTTTGAAAATTAGACTCTAACTAGCACATTTTGGAAACGGCATCGTGTAAACACTTGAAAATGATGAAAATAGAAAATTTGTCGCCGCTTTTGGAACAAGATTGCTCGATACTTAGGGTGTAGGTATCTTTATATGGCATCAAAGTCTTGCAAAGAGTTTCTCACTGTAAAATTTCCAATCGTTTTCAAATTGTTCCGGCATCGTGTGAGCGCTGGCTCAAATTCTGCTACCGTCACATTTTTCACCGTTTTCAAATTGTTCCGGCATCGTGTGAACGCAGTCTTAGAATCCTTGTTCAAAATTTTTATTGCTTGTTTAAAGATACATAGACTACTGAGCGAAAAGAAGAATTTAGAGGAGACAATCAGCGAACTTGCTGCAGAGAAAATTTTGCTATTACAAGATGCTGAAAAATCAAGTCAACGCATTGCGATGTTGGACCAAACTTCCAAGGATCTGAGGCAACAGGTAAGATTTCTTTTTACTGTACTTTTCTGGTAGCTAAACTTGCAGCTTTTGGATTCGGCTTGTTGTAAATTGACAGCTGCCTTTAGAAGAGAAAACAGTGCACGAAAATGAGCAAATTGGATCTGAGTTTAATGAGTAACTAGGAATCAAATCTGGCGTTCCACAAGGCTCAGCCTTTTTTCAACTCTGAGTACTTATTTACCAGCCTCAAAAGGGTGGCTTTTGATCTTTTTTTTTACATATCCACTAAAAAATTACAATATGAATTTACAAGCTACACTACTCTACAAAATTACTATACGACTATACAATACTACTAGAAACGATACCCCGAAGAGCAAAGAGGCTATGACTACCCGGAGGCCAATTTAACATAGAGATAAAAATTTGTGTTTGTCTCAAATTACATGCCACCACGAGAAATGTCAGCGATCGAACAACTAAAGTGATTGAGTGAGTAATTGACATCAGATATCGCGTGGTATCTAATTTGAGGCAGACATTATATGTACGAATAAAAGACAAATGACGAAAAAGAAAACAAACAAAACAAAACAGAACAAAAAAAAAAAATTCACGTACTACTTAAATGGGATATGGTGGTTGTGGTTACTTCACTGACAAGAGTTTAAGAAGAGTTACTTCACTGACAAGATTCATTCTTGTGAAGGGAATATCAAAGAAACTTGGACCACTATAAATAAGCTGATCAATAAACGTTCGAAGACAACTAATATTACTTCGTTGAGAGTTGACGATGAGACGATCACTAAGCCCGACTTGATAGCAGAATCGATGAACAAGTACTTTTGTAGTGTAGGGGAACAGCTTAGTAAGAAAATTCCTAAAAAGATGAACTCGTTTATAAGTAGTCAGATTCTTGCTCCTGAGAGTAATTTTAGTTTTTCGCCTGTAAATGCTGAGGATCTTACCAAAGCCATGTCGAAATTCAAGTCATCTCAAGGCTTTGGTATGGACAATATATCTAGTTTCTTTCTTAAGAAAAGTATGCCCATATTAGCGAACGGACTGTGCCAAATATTCAACATGTCCTTGTCTACAGGGAAATTCCCTGACAGCTGGAAAGCTGCTAGGGTGGCTCCTATCTACAAGGATGGCTCATCAAGTGAAAACTCAAATTACAGACCAATTTCGGTATTACCTGTTGTGTCTCGACTCTTTGAGAAACTTATGTATGACCAGCTGTACACGTATCTTAGTAATAATCACCTACTCTTCACTGGGCAATCAGGGTTTCGACGGTTTCATTCAGTATTAACTAGCTTATTTAAGTGCAGTAATGACTGGTATCTCAATTTAGACAAAGGGCATTATACGTCAGTAACTTTTATTGACCTCAAAAAGGCCTTCGACACTGTTGATCATCAAATTCTCTTGCAAAAATTAAGAGTGTATGATCTCGCTGGTAAAGAGATCAGCTGGTTTCAGTCTTATCTAGACAATCGCAAACAATACTGTAAGGTGAATGGACATATATCGAAACTAGAGAACATTCATTTCGGGGTTCCTCAGGGATCTTGCTTAGGTCCCTTGCTTTTCTTGATCTATATCAACGATTTACCCTTGGCACTCGATTCTTCAAACGTTAATATTTTGCAGATGATACAAGCATCTACTACTCCTCGAAATCTATTTCCTCAATCAACAATGCAGTTAACAATGACCTACAGTCTCTTAAGTCATGGCTGGATGAGAACAAATTATCTCTTAACGTTGCTAAAACACAAAGTGTTTTGATAGGTAGTAGGTACAAAATTAGAGCGGTTGAGCAACCTGGCAACCAAAAACCATCCCTCCATATTGGAGACGAAGCAATCTCTATCATAACCAGCACAAAATATTTGGGTGTCCAGGTCGACCAATTTCTTAACTGGGATGAACATTTAGTGACTATAACAAAAAAGGTTTCCCGCAGTCTAGGAATGCTGCGTTATGCTAAAAGATACCTCCCTTTAGTAACTGTACAAGCGATGTACAAAAGCCTTATTGAGCCGCACTTCCGATACTGCTGTCCCGTCTGGGGAGCTGCAGGTATTACAGCTCTACAGAAGCTACAGAAATTACAAAGCCGGGCAGCGAGGATAGTTACAAACAGTCCTTATGACGCCCATTCCCAACCTTTAATACAAAAACTTGGGTGGCCTACTATTAAGGAGCTAATTGAGTCAGAAACTGCTAAGGTTGTTTACAAGGCTCTCCACAGTGAGGCTCCTGATTACTTAAAAGGGCTATTTCATAGTAGCCTTATAATCTAACTGTTGATTGAGATGAAAAGCTGCGACAACTTTTTGTCGCAAAATTATTATTATCATTACAGCAATGCTGCAATTTGATTGGCTAAGAGCGAGATTTTTGCTCATGAAACTGCATAGCGAGCCCCCGTCTTTTGCGTTTGATCTTATGTGGTGTGAAGGAGGAATAATGGCGGCCCAAGTCATCGCAAAGCTGTGGCAGATCGACGTCGTGTCAAAGTAAGAGTTTTAAAGCCCTGTTTGTTGAAATTTTGTGCAAGGAGAGGAAAGATTTGCATGTGCAACAACTAAGTGTAGCCTAGGAAACGCGAATTACATTCTGCTTCGCTTTCCTTCAGGAACTTTTTGAACTCAAAGAAGCTTCGAACAGCAACTTCAAGATGGCATCGGAAATGTCCTATTGCCTATTTGCCTCGTAACAAAAACAAAAGGTTTTCTCTCCAACCGAGACCTCAAATCAAACTGGTTTGGCGGGAAAATATTCGTCATTTCTTTGTCTGATCACCAGAATCCAAAGTTGAGTTGATATGTCAATATTTTTGTGACTTTACGAGATGAAAACTTCGAAATAGTGGACTTATTTTGAAGGGAGCAAAATTGATGACATCGCTGGCAGAGATCAGGATGGGATAATATTTGCACTTTGTGCAGGGACTTTTTACCTTTAAAAGAAGATTCGAAGGATAATGTACAAATTTGAATAAATTGGCCAGGAAACCCAAGTTGCTGAGAAATGGGAGCATGTAAGTCCTTGAAAATTTTCAGTTTTCACTTCACTTGTGTTCATTTTTGCTGCGTAATATTCTTCAGAGGAAGATCTTAGCACTTTGTCTAATAAAAATCAACATTCAGCTGTCCCAAAAAGAATAAACTGTGATTTGCTTTAATTTTCTGAGACTGAGACACCAATTTCAGGTGAAAGTTGTTTTTTAAATTGATTGCATTTCGCAAATGGAAAGACGTCATTTGCATGCCCGAGCACATTTAGGTTTCCTGGCTGATTTATCAGAATTTCTACCGTCGAATCTTCTTTCACAATTAAAATGTAAAACACAAATTGTATAAACTAACACTACCATTTAATTAATATTTTCTCCAGCGGCGTGGCCAGACTAAAATTAGTGGGAGGGTAAAACTAAAAAATTTTTTTCAGACTGGGGGGGGGGCAAAATACCCAGACATTTTTTTGCATTTTTCAGTTGCAGTTTGTGCCAGTTTTTAAAAAGTGGGAGGGCCATTGTCCCTCATATCCTCCCATGGCCACCCCTCCCAAGTGGTATATTGCTCTAAAAAAAGTGATTTTCAGAAAAGCCTTCTTTCACGTGAATTTTCTTCAAACACAAATGAGTAGTGCAATTATTTCCTTTTTCTTTTTGACATAACTCATACAGGTATGCCATGTAGTCTTTGCTTATGATATGGAAAATAAATTTCAATGTAATTCATCTATTAACTTTTAAAAGCCAAATCAAGGAAAATTGCTGGAAAACACTTGTTGAGCCTTGTTTTTGAGTAAAATTCATAAAACTCACAATTCAAAGCCCATACTGCAGTCCATCTCTGACAGCACAAGCTAACTACTTTCGAACAATATTTTTGTACTCTTTTCAAGTTCAAATTAAATTTTAAAAGTCGTTTTGGATGTCCCCTCATTCCTGCTTCATGAAGTCCTTGCAGAATAATTTGTGAAACTTGCCAGTGGTTGATTTTGAAGAGCAATAAGACCTTGAGCGAAAGATGAGAGCATTCTGCAGCCTCAAAATAAGTTGAAAGGCAATTAGATAAATGGCCGAGTGTTTCTTTTCAATGTTCAAATCATGATAATCAATACACGTACCACATACTCCTTTTTATAAGAAACCGCTTATAAGAAACTCAACTCTCAGATCGCCAAAAAATTAAGAAACTCCAGTACTGTTAAGAGATAACTTACGAAACTATTTATTTTTAACTAAGGAAATCCCGGACCTATTTTACTCTATTTTGACTTCTTTCCTGTGTATTTGTATAATATTACTTGGTAGGTAACTTGAATAAAGTCTAAACATTGGCATGGCTTCAAAAACCTTTGTTTCGGGAATGTTCAGGAGGGAACATAGAGAATGTTATGTAACCTTTAAGAAACTCGTAAGCAACTCTGAGTACTGAAAATCTAATAATTTGAAGAAACTTTCAATATTGACGCAAATTCTTAGTTTTTCAAACAATACGTGAATTTAAATTCGTTCAAGTCAATGAATGAAAAACTTCCTTGTGAGACGTGTCATGGTCGTGCAACGGAAAGAGACCATTGTAGTGCCAGAAATCGATGTTTCAAATTTGATACAAAAGCGATACATCAGAGAATGCGAGAACAACTGAGGATCTTCCGCAAGTTCTCAAGAACATTTCAAGATCACAGTCTCCCTCCGTTTGAAATCACAGTCTCTTTTGGTTGGGCTGTCGCTGCTTCGAGCTGCCATCTTTGAATGGTCTTCTGATCTGCTTTGTATCCTGGTAACCGTTATACAAATTTTTCAGGGGGTAATGTTGTTGAAGGACAGTGACCTCGATATGAAGATGAGGCTTTCTAAATGCGATCGTTAGATCGTTTCAATACACAGTTAGATCATGAGTCGTAGTTGTAGCGGTATATCAGTTAGGCAAATAGCAAAACTACGACTCTGGATAAGTCTAATTTCATAGGCTGTCTGATACTAAAAGTAGGGTGCTACGCAATTCCAATACAGATCTTCATACTCCTCTGTTCAAAACGTCCTCAGGACAGAAAAGCTTCGAATTTAGGGGAGCACGTATTTGGAACAACCTTAGCAATGAGGCAAAACGAGCAAGCACATTTTTGGCTTTCAAGCACAAATTATGAAGAACAGGCCTTATTATGACGCCACTTTGGCAGCATGTAACCGTTTCCTTTCAAATTTTAATTTTCTTTTCATTAACGTATTTTTAGGGTCTATTTATTTATTTATTGCTTATGTATCTATTGTAATTAGGTTTTTAACAGGGCAGTTTGTAAATCAATTGTTATTGTAGACTTTACCCTGTATAAATAATTTAAAATGAAATGAAATGAAATGAAAGTGGTTTTATAGCTCATAACGGAGTAAGAAATGTTTCTAATCAAATCGACCAGATTTGTGGATGAATTGTAGAGTTAGCAGAAGTATATTTTTATTAAGTTCATTGGGAAAGTTTTTGATCACCATACAACAAAATCTGTATTAGAACATTATTTTGGAGATTTGTATATCCAAATGGTCGTAATAAAGCAAAAACTCCAGCGAGAAGACATCTGCGTGGTACTGCAAAGGAAGGGCAAAGCAACAAAAAGTGCTCCGTATCCTAAAAGTGCTCGTATCACATAGGCAAACGCCACATTTTGTTATTGCTATGTCGGTTGAGTTTCTTGTAAATCTCACAGGCCTCAATACCTTTTGATCTTTAATGCTGATGACGGGGTTTGGACGCACGGACGCACGCTGGTAGACCCCACAAGATTCGAATCATTGTGCCTTGACCACTTAGATTGTCGCTTGTCACTGCTTCGTTGGTTTGCGTTAATTTTCGATCCTTTCTCTTCAACCAATCGTTTAAATCCGTCGCCCCTCACTGCCCGAAATAAAGATATGGCGTATTTTTATAACATTCATCGTATTTATCTACGTCCTGTTGAGCCGTTGTATAACCTGAGTTTTCATTTTTCATAGATATCAATAATGAAAAGTGACCTTGAAATCTCGAAGGCATCAAATTCGCAGCTGAAGGAGCAGCTCGAAGATTACATTATGCAGGTATCGAATCTTCTTCAACCTTTCCAAACGTTACACCACAACAGACACAAACATATAATGGTATGAGATTGGCAATATCCTCAGTTCAGATTTCGATGAACATTCTAAGGAAATTAGTATTTCCAAGCTTGTTTCTAACTGACCGTAAACTTCAAGGTGCAGAATGTGCGTATTACAGCATTAGCAGATCCGTTCAATTATGTTTTGCATCTGATAATAATTCTCCTTTGTGCAAAACTATACATTGGAAGGTCTGTTTTTACATAATGCGATAAAGCGTTGTTGCGTTATCTGCTGTAACATTTCCTCTTACTAGTGACAGCAGTTAGATTTCTAGCAGTTCGTTTTCAATGAAGGACACAGTCTTCATTTCCAATAGAAAGATCGTAGCTTAGCTAAGTTCCTAAAATATTACTTTAGAATTAGACTGTTGCTTCATTTAGGCCTCCTTTTCTTCTTAAACCTGAGCTGTAGTGTAAAGCTCTTTGCAGATGATACATCACTCTTCAGAGTTGTGCAGGACCCACATTCAGCTGCTAGCGACTTAAACCATGACCTGGATCTTATTAGATTATGGACACATAAGTGAAGGATTTCTTTCAACCAAGATCCAATGAAGCAAGCTGTGAAATCAATCTTTTCGAAGGAGCTGCTAAAACAGCCCATTCACCAGTCTCCTTTAATGATGAACCAGTGACGAAGGTTGATCAACGTAAACATCTAGGAGTAAAATAGGACACAATGCTTTCTTTCTCTGCTCATATACAGGCAGCCATAAGTACGCTAAAGGCAATTAGTATGCTGAGATTCTTGTCCAAATATCTTTTCAGAAAATACCTAGAAAAGATTGTATATGCTATATGTCAGGCCTCAACTGGATAACGGTGACAAGAGCAATACAAGTAGCTGGGGAAATTATTTGGTGGAGAAACGAAATCCGTACAGTACGCTGCTGCACGGGCAGTGACAGGAACGCGAAGAGGCCGTGAAAAGGCACTTCTCAGGACAGACTGTACAATGAATTAGGATGGGAATTCTGAAGTTTAAGAAGATCAAGATTAAGTCATCAGAGTAGACGACTTAATCTTTTCTACGAATTTATCAACGAGTTGATACCTGATTACACGAGCCTATTCCGCTTCTCAATGAAACCACCTATTCCGTTAGTAGTCAGCCTATCGTTGGGCAGCTAAGGGCAAGAACGGAAAACTTCAAAGCCAGTTTTATCCTCACTGGTTATTGGAATTGAACAAACTTGATCCTGAGATCAGAGCATCACTCTCTGTAAGCATTTGTAAGAAGAAACTTTCTGCGCAAATAAGGTCGCCTGTGAACTCCGTATGGGGTATTCATTATCCAAAATAGTCGGATTTATGGTCGCGTATTTGAGTCAGCCAGGGTTAGGACTGAGCAAACTCAATTTCCACAAATGTAGACGTAATTTTAGAGACGCAATAAATTCTTTTAAAGAGTACAAATACAATCTTCTCTCCGATGTTAATGTTGCACTTGAAAATAATGGACATTCTGTTTAGAGCAACGGCTTTTTGCAATTTCTTTTGTACGGTGATGAGAGTCTGTCTTATGTGGTAGACAGATCAATTCTAACTTTGAAGAATACGCATACCTTCAAGGCAGAACATCTCGGTTCTTATTGCCTCAAGAAATTATCCCATTTCCTTCCATTCCATGCATAGTAGCGGTTTGTTTTCTCCTTCCCCTTTTCTGCCCTTTGATGCGATGCAGAGGCTCGTTGTTTAGAATTTCCTCTCCGCAGTCTTTATCGCAAACATTCTTTTTTTGTATTTATATCATATTAGTGTATAAAGTTCTATTTACTTGTTACTATTTTCTCGTTTTCTTTTGTATGTTTTCCTGGCAGTGTCTTGTCTTTTATTGTTATGCGTGATGGCCATGGGGTAGTCATTCTATTTTACTCCTAGTGGTTTCGTGCCCCTGTAGTGATTTGCAGTTGTATAGAACTAACTTGTAGAGAAGATAGTATCTTGTGTTGCAAAATTTTATCTGGATAATGAATTAGTAACGGGCTTCCCGGGAGGGGGGGGGGTTTGACTGCTAGTCGTAGCTGCTATTTCAAATTTGGGGTCCAAATGTGATCCAAAAACCAAGAAAATTGAAAAATGTTACGGTTGTGTTGCTTGATGTGTCCAGCTTCCTCAGGATGCTTTCAGAGATGTACTATCTCTTGTCTAGTTTCAAACAAGGCACCAGCAGTAGCTCCTGGACATGTCAGTGTATGATAAATTTTTGCCGCTGCAAAATGTTGGAAATGAGTTCAGTTTTGGTTGAGGCCTTGCAGAACCATAACTTAGTCACCAACTTCTGTTATCCAAAACGTAATCCTTTGACGTGCATTTTTGTTCTTAGGGTGTGCAGTTTAGCCAGATTATAAACCGAAATTGCTTAACTTGCAGGCTTCATTCAACAAATTTCAAAACAACAATTCACTGTTGAATGAATTGGAAACGAGTCTCACTGACGTTGAAGATACAAAAAATTTCATCAATGGAATTAATGGCTTGAACGATTATGTTCCTACATTTACTTCGAGCCCAAAAAAGAGCCAGAAGCATCTTGTGAATGGTGATCAATCTAATGTGAGTAGTGGATAAACAAGGTTCTGTCCCTTATAGAGATTATTTGACGACGTTTGAAATCATGAAATAACCATCAATTTTGGCAAAAGGTAAATCACTTAACATAGCAGAGGCCAACATACCAAATGAGCAAAAAAGTTTGTACCTTTTGGAAAAGCCATAAAAACTTGATCATGTTACCAACTTTGAATTCTTTGTTCCGCATGTTTTTCAAGTAACGAATATATGGAATTTATGGCCATTAGCATGGTAAAGCACGTCAAAAGTACGAAACAAAAATATATTGAACAATATTGAAACTGATATCGCAGTGTTTTTGTTGCCGTTTATTAAGACAGATGCAAAATGCTTAGCAAAAACGCAACTTTGTTTTTTTGCAGATTAACTGAGTGCCTTGCCATCATATAAAGAACTCTTTTACCCTAATGTTTTAGTACGATTGTGATAGAGCCATAATGACAGCTGTGGTGAATCTAGAAACTGGGCAACTGGGTGCTTTGGCTGCTGAATGCTTCTAATGTCTGAGTCCTTCATGTTTTTGGGAATTCTTTTTTTTTTGAAAGGATATCTCCCCACCAAGGGCCTATGCAAGCTTCCATAAGCAAATTTACATCGATGTAGAATGAATTCCTGAGGTAGTTTTCTATGGGATACTCTATAGGTCATCAGTTAAAGAAGGATGGTTCCTATAATTTTTTTAAGGGGGCTGGCAGAATAGGATATTGCAAATAATGTAACTGCTTAACTCTTATATATCTTTGTAAGGTTGTAACTAGTTAGTTTTATAGTTATTTTTAATCCTTGACCATTTTTAAATAACTATAACTGGTATGACATGATACATGCAGCACAGTTTGCAGTTTTTCTTCCAAACTGCATTGGCAAAAACTTGATGAGATCATCTAATATTACAGGAAATGGAGACCCACTGCTTCGAGGCTAATAAACCTACTACCAATGGGGATATTTCTACAGTGGAATCACTTGAGAAACAGGTAAGATGTCTGAGATTTCTTTTGCGTCGACTGACTTCATTTGGTCATTTTCCAGGTAGCACAAGGAGAGTTTAATAATGTTAGCAGACTTCGTTACAATATCATCGGTAAAAACGGTCAGTGACTGTGGTGGGACGGATTTCTACGGCAGATGATTCAACCTGTAAATGTAGACAAATGAAACTACAAAACATAGCCTGAAAAAGCTTCCTTTTTAAGCCAAGGAATTTGTTTAAGTATGAGCTTATTGCTGCGCAACAGCATCTAATCACTTCCAATCAAAGCATTGCAAACTTCGTCACTTAACTGTGTGATGGTAATGATTTAATGATATACTGTGAAGCTATTTCGATGTGGGGACAATGTGATCATAAAATCATGAAATTTCAATGCAAATGGATAGAAAACCTTCGTGATACTGCCTGCAAACACTTTCATTGAAGATTTTGGGGATAAAAATGTTATTTGCTGCTAATTTGGATTTCGAACGACGGCCCTTTCCGGTGTGAACGCGATGGCGGAAGCCATGGACAGATTTCAAACTGTTGTGGAAATGGTATTGTTTCACATCCGTTTCAAACCATTTCATGGAGAAAAATTAACAAGAAATGCTTCGAGTGCAATGTTAAAACATTGTGGAACATTTTGATGCAAAAAATGGTCGTTTAATGCAGAATTACCGAGATCGAGCGAGGATAAAGCTGTCGTTGAATCCAATAAGCTTTGCTCCATGTTATTTTCATTATGACATATACAACATACCGCACAACATATAGCAAAACTCACAAGGAAGTTCTTCAGATGTATCCTTCTTCTTCTCATGACTTCTCTTAAAAACCTCTTTTTGCGTTTACATGGCGATAGTTTGCCCCACTGTTTTAAAATTAGTTGATGGAGCTAAGTGGACATTATCTGACAACAGGACAAAGAAATTGCTTATGCACGTTATTGTTACTCCAATTAAACAATATCCGAGCAAGTGTTTAAGTCCTCAAACACAACCGACTAATTCTAGACATGTGTATGCAATTCTTTAGTTCGCTATTTATCTCCATCAACCAGCTTTTATAGGAACCTTTGCGGCTTTGTTTGTTTTTATTTACTGTTGAGAGGATTTCTTTTGTCTGCAGTTACTCATTGCTTTGAATTCTGGTGTCAGTCAAGAGCAAATGATGTTATTATGTCAAAAAATCTGTCATTGTTACAACATACAACGTCCAATATTGAGTTATTGTAGTAGGTACTTTGTAACAGCAGCAGTAAAGCTATAGCACGGTCCTAAGTTGCATATGGTTTCATAGCAGTAAGAGGCAGGAAGAATCAATAAGTAGGGATCAAGACATTAACCCTCCACATAATACGTGACTAAGCTTCCTGTGGCCAGGTAGCGTGCAAACATTATTAGGTGATGTTATTTGTAGGATTATCAACATCGCCAGAACCACTTTGAGATGTGCTGACTGCGCAAAGAAAGAACTCGTATGGGATTGGTTCAACGTATTGAGGCTCGTTATTCTTCGTGGAAACATTTCTACCTTCACTCGGTGGCTTGGGCTTTCGCTTGCAGTCCACTTTGATGGCTTTGATTCCTTTTTGTTCCACAACTGGATCATCCTCGAGTTTTGTTTATTTCAAACGTCAAAGTTCTTCCTTGTGCAATTTCAGTAAAGGGCGAATGCGAATGTTGCTGGCCACTGTGACTGTCCCTTTACGTTTTTTTCTATCAAGATTACAAAGTACAATATATAGCTTTATATTACACTGTACCATCCATAGTTGAAAAAGACATTAAGTCATCGGGTCTTCACTATGGACTGCACGTACAAATCAAACTAATTTTCTATACACAACACAAAGAACATAAACTCATAGCTGTTAACCAAGAGAAAAATATAACAGTAGATTGTTTATCCCAGTGATCCACCTCAGCAATACAGAACACAGCAAGAGAAACAAAAAGTAGCGCAACCCGAAAATTAATAGGGAACTGCTGCTGCTGGCTCGATGTTGTTTCATCGATCAAATCGGCCAGAATTTTTGACGAAGGGGATCATCGCATCCATTAATATTCTGTTTTCAATAGTCCTTTGACGTGGCGTGGTTTTTTGTATCATTTTAACAGGTTTTGGAATTGAACTACTGCTGCTGGTTCGATGTTGTTGTATCAATCAAATCGGCCAGAATGTTTGATGAATGAGATCATCGCATCCAGTAATATTCCGTTTTCAATAGCCCCTTGACGTGACGTGGTTTTTTGTATCATTTTAACAGGTTTTGGAATTGAATCAGAAGCTAAATGATTCATCGAGAAGTTATGAACAATTATCAAAGAAATATTCATCAGCAAGGAATCAACTCAAAGATGCTGAATCTAAAATTGAAAAAGTGGTGCAACAGGTACTGTTTTATGTTTTTGAAAAAGTGGTGCAACAAGTCTTTATTAGTTAGGAAGGTTGCTCTTGCATTTCAAAAACGGTATTTCGGGACCACTCGGAAACGCTTGCCCGTATATCCAGGAAAATCTGAAAACCAGCCATATGAATCCGAAGATTCGTAAAAATATAACAGATGAGGAAATGTTAAAAGTCCCTGGGTAGCAGAGGAAAGTACACCCTTAAATCTTGTAAAAGTTTAATCATGATTTTCGCTACTGTTGCTCTGTGTGTGGTAGCTGTGGAGACTCTCGCCTGTTAATGCTACAAAAGTTACAAAATCGTGCTGCGAGAATAGTTACCAACAGTAGCTATGATGCACCAGCAGCAAACTTGATAAAAGAGCTCAAATGGCCGGCTGTCCATGACATGATCAAACAAGAGAAGGCTACCATTGTTTTTAAATCAGTAAGTGGTCTCGCGCCCACTTACCTCTCTACTCGATTCACGAGAAACTCGACAAGGGAGACTGTAAATTTGAGAAATTCTGAGACTGACTTGCTTGCTCCACGAATGAAAACAAGTAATGGGCAAAAGGCATTTTCGTTCCGTGGATCCAAGGTTTGGAATGAATTGGAACATGAGGTCAAGCTAGTCCCCTCTCTGTCTACTTTTAAATGTAGACTGAAATGTAAATAGATTTTAATTTTTCATTTATTCTGATTTAACATTGTAAATATTCTTTTTTTATTTACTTGTTTTATTAGCATTGTAATTAGGTTTTTTCCACGGCTCCCTGAAAATTAGCCACTCTTGGTTGATTGGACAACCGTGATTAAAAAATTTTAAATGAAATGAAAAATGAAAATGAAATGAATACCCTTAAAAGGCGCTTCTGACAGCATGCCTGAAAGTAAACATTTCCTGGTAAAAAAGAGAATAGAGGACGACAGTGCAGATAACGATATAAGAATTTAGTGCTTTGAAGATGATGGTCTTATCTGTTTCACGTTGAATCCGTAAAATATGGGGCACAAGAAGCTATCATATATATCCTGATGTTTCTTCCAACTCGTCTGGTTCCATATCCAAAGAAATTTCGAGAATCGCACACAAATTGCCAGACCTAAGGCTCCTTTTGGAAGGCACTGTAACTGACACTATGTCCCCAGGTGCGTCCACCGCGTGAAACCCTTTAGTTTTGGTGACTATTTACACACGGTGTTGTTAGGGTTGACTGAGGTGAAGGATATGAGAGTTAAAGCTGGAGTGAAATTAACAATATTTTGAAATTATTCTCAATCAAATTAGAACTTGTCATATAACCTTCTGGCTTTATGAGAAAGTCAAAACAATTTTTGAACTGATGACGGCCTTGACAAGTTTTTTGATGTGCTAAATTCGTCGTTCTTCTGCAGTGGTCTGACCAGGGTGATACGGCCTAATTTATGCGTTTCAGACCTGTCCGTATTTGTGTGGTTCCAGCATGACAACAAGGAATCGGATGGTACAGATCTCATTTTGAGGTTCGAAGCACAAGTTGAGAAGCCTTTTCAAGGTGACTTCCCTTCCAGAACTTCTTTGACCTTCCGAAAATCTTAGTTTTCTGAAAAGTGATCTGGCCAGGGCGATAGTACTCTAGTTCTCTGACTTTGCTTTCAAAATAGTTTGAAGAATGGTTGCTCGTGTCCTCACCTCACAACATTGGCGTCTGAACAAAGGGTTGCGGACTCGATTAGCGCTTAACTTTTCTGTGACCCTAGCTTTTTGTGCTGAAAAGCGGTAACTTATCATTAATTTCATCGTATGAATTTTCCTTACGACAGGTAAGATGTAGAAATAGAGAAGTTGAAATGTTCAAGCGTGAAAGAGATGTAATAATGACACAAGGATCACTGGATGAGGCTTTACGAATATCATTGGAAGACAGGAAAAAAGCTTGTGAAGCGTAAGTTTTCTTCTCATTTTGTCTTCGTCAAGGATTTTAATGGAAAAACAGATACTTTTGAGACCATGCATGAATCTAAAGTCTGTATCATATTACGTCTCAATGAGGTTTGCGACAATATTGTTTTTGGTGTGGACTTTCTCGCTTGCATGTAAACCTGTTTTGCACTTTGTCATTGGGATCGGTTGCGGGTTTTGAAAACGGATAACGACTTAAAAATGACTTAGTGGAAGCACTTTTTCCAATGATCCTAGCCACACAAGCGCCTCAACTGACCCGAAAGAGCAAGTCAATACTAAGCTTGAAGCCCAGTTCTTATCAGGTCATCTAAGTTGCTGGAGTCATCGAAACAAAGACCATAACGAAAATAACGAGCATAACAACCGAGAAAACCCAAAATACTGAACGTGAATAGCAAATACCCCAAAGACTGACTTTTTGCTGTTCACATCCAGATGTTTAGATCCTTAGCTCGTTCCTAACGGCCCCAACGAATTAAGCAAATCTAGCGACTCCAACGACGTAATTTGAACCAGACTTTACAACTGCAACGACCCAATGATACAACGACGCAAACGACAAATGAAAACCATCAGGCGTAATCAGACAGACTTTAGTAATCAGTTGCCTCTTCAAGCTTTATCAATCAAAATGCAGAAATTAATTTAGTGATGTTTTGTTCTAACATGTAAAGTGAAGTTATCAAGGACCATTGAATGAAAGTATTCTTCCCTGCATCCTTGAAAGATGTAGAGGCAATCCAAAGAAATACGGGAGTTAGACTTGTTAGAGTAAAATTATTCCTCTTGAACCTTCGATCGAAAACTTAATTTTGCTAACATACTTGTTTGTTCACACATTTGGTTGCCAGTCAAGTTTGTTTTTCTTCTACGATCTTTTTTCTTTCCTTGCATGTTGTATTGAGTGCTCAGTTGCTTCATGTCTGCTTGCTTAACGGCCTGCTTCCTAACTTAATTGCTGCTTTGCTTGCTTGCTTTCGACATTCGTTGCTTGGTTGTTTCAAGATAGGAACCAAATGTTTCCGCCGGTTTTTGTTCGTGGCCTATGGCCGGAAACTTCAAAAGTGTCTCTTTCACGGACCAATCGGACGAAGATAGGGATCAAATATTTTAGCCAATTTTTCTTGTGTCCCATGGCCGGAAACCTTCAAAGCCTCACTGAACTGGAAAAATTTACCAAGATTTGTTTACGCATTTCAAGTCAAATGACAATTCTCTTGGGAGATTTCTGTATTATACTTGTTCTTGCATTCATGGCACAAAGCATAGCGGACAAATCTTTTCTTTTGTCCAAAGATCCCGAGGGGTTGTCAGTCACGCTCTGGTCAGATCACAGTTACTCCTAATAGTGACCATTCAGGTGCCGTCGTTGTGTTTACTTCCGCGTTTTGCGGCGAAGCTTAGGCCATTTTTGACCGTTTTGACCACCATCCCGAAAAAAGCATTGGGGTTGACGGTATTGCGGTTTTTGTCTATTTTGACGTCGGTTATTCGGTAATTTCCTTAAAATTTTGCGGTATTCCGGTTTTTGAGAATTCAGCGGTGAACGGTTTTTTCGTACATAGAGGCTTTGTATTCGGTATTCCAGAGTAACTTTGGAAATTTAGAATGAATGTGCTGTGTTTCATATGAATGAAGTGAAGTGATGATGTAGTAACCATTGAAACTGGCAGCGTTCAGCTAACTTTCTGTTTCGTTCATGCCCTAGGTATAGTAGGTGGAACCATAAGATTCAATAAGCGGCCAGTCTGAAGCAACTACTCTTCTAGGTACAGTTTATTGGTGTTCTAAGATAGTCCATGCGTGTCTGATTTCACTGGAGGCGCGCCCACGGGGGATATAGGGGCAATTGCCCTCCTATCTTGCTGAAAAATGGTACTTGAGATTTCTTTAAAATTGAAGAGAAACTGGCAGGGTATAGGATGAGTAAGAATATTTACGAGAAATGCTTGAAAACGTGCTTTAAAAATCTCATTGAGCTGGAAAGAGATGAAAACGGCAAGAAGCTCATATTAGCGCATATATATGTTGCCAAATTTTCAAAGCTTCCATTTTAGTAGTGGTTCCTTATAGGCCAAAGTAAAGGCTGTTTCTTCAAAAATTTCCTCTTACTCTGATTTATAGAATTACGGTCACGAAATCATCAAAGTTTCCTTGTCACTAATGGCAAGCATGATATTGGGAAATGCATTCTTAGCCAAAGTAAAGGGCGTGGTCCCAAAAATCTTCCTGGGGCTTCGCCCCAGACCCCCTGCTTTCCATGCCTCTCACCTAATGTGACGTGGCCACGCCGCTTGGTGGATTCTATGGATAACAGATGAGCGCTATTTAGGTTAGTGGTGCAAATTGTAGCAAGAGGTTTCCACGCTGCCTAAGCCAACATACTTCCTGTCAAGATTTTTTTGGAAGTTTTTTGAACAATTGTACAAGCAAGGCAATACCTTTCATATGGAGTTAACCCCCTCTCCATTGAGCTGTAAAGAAATGGCACAGAACTTTTGCACTGTCTCCATAATTTTCTAACCTGGATTGCTCCATGAGACGAGAGATTTGTATAAGACAAGTGAGAAAATGTACTGTGTCCATTCACCTTCAATATCCAAAAATGGTTATAATGAGTTTTTGTTCATCTTCGGTAATCTTCAGTTTCAAAGTGCGGTATTGCGGTAAGAGGGGAATTTTCTTGCGGTTTTGCGGTATCACATACCCCCAAAGACCCCCTCAGCATTGCACGCTCGGCTATGTCGATTTTCATCGAAATTTCAACGGGAGAAGATTCTCCATACCTCGGACCATAAGTGTTTTCGGCATCGCCATAAGTGTTTTCGGTTTATCGAAAAAGGCGCATAGCAATGGGAGCGATTTGGTGGCGCAACTGGGAGGGGATTGCAGTAAAGTAGTGGATATTTGTCTTTAAAACAGTTGAGGTACGTTTATAGACTTTAAATTATCAGTTTGTGCTCGCCTTTTGCTAAATTTTGCTGGATTTGTTACGCAAAAATGGCTGCAATGATTTTCAAAATGCCACAAATCGGCTAATTTTAGCGATCGCATAGCGATGCCGAAAACACTTATGGTCCAAAGCATGCAGAATCCCCTCCACTTGAAATTTCGATGAAAATCGCCTTACCCGAGCGTGCAATATTTTTTTCGGGATGGTGGTCAAAACGGTCAAAAATGGCCTAAGCTTTGCCGCTAAAGGCGGAAGTAAACACAACGACGGCACCTGATTGGTCAATATTAGGAGAAACTGTGATCTGACCAGAGCGTGACTGTCAACCCCACGGGATCTTTGGACAAAAGAGAAGATTTGTCCGCTATGCTTGGCACAAGAATTCATATGGTGCAAAATAAGTTCTAAGATTGAGAGGAGGTTTTATCAAGAGGTTTTATCACTTATCTTGAAGTAGCGTAAACAAGCTTCGACAGGCCTTGGCCAATTTTGTCAACTGGAAACGCTATATCTCCACGAAACCGTGTAGTATTTTAACTAGCATCCAAACCTGGATACCCACACATCTGGAGAGTTTAATTTACCCAAAATATTTGGAAAATTTTCAGTATTTTTTTGTCCTGGTTGCAGCTTATGAAGGTAGGTAAAATCTAGAAAAATCTTCACTGCGTTCCTTTGTCTTTTTCGCTTATTCGCCCTCTGATTGGTCCGTGTAACTTGTAAGTGAGGCTTTGGAGGTTTCCGATCAAGGACCAGAGGAAAAATCGGCTAGACATTTGATGCCTTTCTTAATTGTTTCATGTTTATTTTCATTAATGTGTATTTGTGTGTTGGCCTACTTCCTTGCTTAATAGCTACCTTGCTCACTTGATGACTTGCATGCTTGGGCAATGTTTAGGCTGCCTGCTTTCTTTCATATTATATCTATTACTTGGTTGCTTTCATATTTAGCCCATTTGCATGACTGTCTGCTTGCTTATTGTCATGCTTTTCTGCTTAGTTGCTGCTTTTTTTATTTGGTAACTTGAATGCTTGAGTAACTTTTAGGGTTCCTACTCGCTTGCTTGATATGATTGCAGTGACCTTTTTTTAGATGTTCGTAGCCTACGCAGCAGCAGCGAAATGCTGTTGTTCACATCTTTACGTTATAGTAAAGCAATGAAACATTTAACTTTCTTCCAAAGTGAGAATCAAGCTATGTTTGAGCTTGACCAAGTGAAAACAGATATGATCAAATTGAATGATCAATTATTGGAAGCAGTGCAGCAAAAATTAGCACTATCAGAGCAGCTGGAGATGTGGCAGGTACGTTTACTTTCTATTTTATGGTCATTAGTCAACAAGTTTGCAAAGGAATTGAATTTACCGTAGAGCTCTATTAAGCCCCCAGAAATACGAAATTCTAGAATTTGCCAAATGTTTTCCATTTGTTTAGCTACACAGCCTTGCATGTTAGTTTTGGCATGTTTTGGAATGATAACTGTGTCGAATTTACGTATTTCAATCGTAGAATTGTATCTTAATTCCACAAGATATGGGATAAAAGAACAAAGCTACCAAGTATATCCTTGTCACTTGATTTTGTGAATAAGCCCTCTGATTTTGTGAATAAGCTCTCTGATAAGCCCTCTCTCTTTTAAGCCCCCTTCTGGAAGGTCAGAAATTAAATAGGCCCCCCCGTGGGCTGAATAGAGCTTTTATGGTATGTCAGAAATTGATTGTTTAACCTCTGCATTCTATTTAAAATGAACATTAGAAATACTTGTAAAAGCGATTTTACAAGTATCCATGCTAAGTACATTAATTTCCAAAATTTTTGGACGTTTTATTTTCGGACATTTAATTTTCGGACAAAAATTTTGGGACGACATTATCAAAAATTTCGGACAATTTCGGACAAAATTTCGAACATTTTCAAACAGATGAATAAAATTTCGGACACATACGATTTGATGACTCAGTTGGCAAATCACAGAGCACACAGAATGAAATTTCTTCACTCCATGTCTCAAAACGAAAACTAAGATAGTAATCAAATTTAAGATACAAAACATAATAAAGAGAATCATGAATTGAAGTTTAAACGAGTCCCCTATGTAACAACAATAGCATCAACAACAATGAGGATAACAAAGCAACAATATCAGAAGTCAAATAGACATTTTTTTATAAGGAACTTAGAATTTGGGGCAGTACTGAGAGTTTCCTAAAATGATCAAAATTTCAGTACTCAGGAGTCGCAAATGAGTTCCATAGGATCCGTTATCCGTTACAATCTTTGAGTTCACTACCTGTGCTGTTTTGAACGTTTTGAACATTTCATGCTTTTTCAAGCCATTCGCATGTTCAAACAACACTCAAGTGCTGTCCAAGTAATATGATAAAGGGAATAAGTGAAAAATGTTAAAATGTATTAATTATTTCCTCTTAACTTTTTGGCGATCTGAGAGCTGAGTTTTATTATGTTTCTTTTTGATGACAAGGAATAGGCCAATGATTCTGAAACAGATGAAATTACTGAAAATTCAGACGAATTAACGGTGCATCTTTTTCAGCTCTTTACTACTGCAAATTGGATGGACCCTTTTTGTATTTACTCAATCAAGTTGCA
The DNA here is from genome assembly GCA_964020215.1 of Aurelia sp. 3 sensu Dawson et al. (2005). Classification (NCBI taxonomy): domain Eukaryota; kingdom Metazoa; phylum Cnidaria; class Scyphozoa; order Semaeostomeae; family Ulmaridae; genus Aurelia; species Aurelia sp. 3 sensu Dawson et al. (2005). The sequence continues at coordinate 12,576,535 of OZ026584.1, forward strand.
GAAAGACCATGGATTATCTATGGGCAAAGTTTCTGTTAGAATTTTTGGAAATTATTATGTTTTTCTTTGATTGAGATGTTGCCTTTCCTTCATTGAGATTTCCTTTGTCCCTCCATTAGAACACTTGCAATCTTATAGCAGAATTTCATTTCCTCTCATTTCATTTCATCTCAGAATTTCATTTCATTTTAATTCACATTGTAATTTGCCAGACATTTAGATTTTCGGACAATTATGTTTTCGGGCTACCCTTTTGTCTACAAATTAAAACGTCCGAAAATTTTGGAAATCAATGTAGGGCATGCAGAGTCGTTTTGCAGTTTGTATTGCCGCTTTGGGGGAGCTCTGATTTAAATGATCTAATTGTCGGTACTGTTGTACAGGAAAGCTCCAAAACAGAATTTGAGACCGTAATGCGAGAAAGTCGAACTTAGAGGTTGTTTCGAAATCTATGGTTTCTTATTTCTTTCATTCACCTTAAAATGTAAGTTCGAATCTTAATAACATTTCGAAAACCACATTAAACTACTATACATTGGCTACAATAAATTTTCAAAAGTAGTTTTTGTAACGTAAAACAAGGAGATCACTTGATAGGTGCCTATATCCTTGATAGGTGCCTATATATCTAGATTTCTGGGGCTCTTGAAATCTTTCACGTGCAATGGTTTGAAAACAGGGCAGCTGATATCACTGCTCCGCAGCAGCAGCTATTCAAATATGCACGGGGGTGCGAGAGGTCAAGATGGCGGTGACAGTCACGCTGAGAATCATTGTCGGAATTCTGATTACTTTATGCATTAAAAAGACATCACTTATCAGCTGTAACTCATGTTGTTATTCACTTTACCCACATGAAGCGACTGATGTAAAGGAATCTTTTATTTTTTCATCTATTTGGGAGTACAAGCAGGAACGTGGACTGAGGCTGCGACCAAAACATGGCCTAAAAATTCTACTCATCCTCGCGGGAGACATCGAGCTCTGCCCAGGTCCAGCAATGAAGTGTAGCAGCTGCCTCAAAACCATTCGAAAAAATCAAATGCAGCTCAAGTGCGACACGTGCAAGAAAACATACCACTCCAAGTGTATTATAGACAAGCTTAATGATACCACTGAATCTTATATTTGTAATTCGTGTGACATTGAATCAACGCCGGATTTCAGTAATGGCGATTCGAACGATAATGATCGTGACTCTCTGACATATGCTGGTTTGAAGCAAGACCTTAAGATCCGTGGACTTAAAATATTTCACCAGAATGTAAATGGTATTTTTTCGAAAATTGATTTGATACGAACCATGCTGCAAGAAACCGCGAAGGGTGTTCAAATTTTTGGTATCACAGAAACGCACCTTAACAAGTCCATAAAAGACAAAGAAATTAAAATTGATGGATATCTATATATATAAGCGATGAAGAGTTTTGTTACGCACATTCCTGTTTGTGACACTTTCCCGCACGCAGCTCCTCACGCCTACTGCTTACCTCCAAAAATGTGAGAAAAACAATGAAAAATAGCTGACGATAATGGCTTTCTTGTGGTCCAATACTTTTCTTCGTACAATATCTTGGGGGTAATGTGAGGAGGGGTTTTGTACCCAAATTTTAGCAATTCAATTCAACAATAGGCCTTAACCTTCGACCTTTCTTTGTGGATGCTGATGGCAGCCATAGAAATGTGTTGGTAGCGTTCAATCTTAGCTAAAAACAAGTTTTGCAGTTGCTTTTTCCAAACACCGAGGGAGTAAAAGCTTGCAAATAGCTGATATTCTGTTAGCTGCAGTATCTATCTGGCTCGTGGCAAAGTATTTTGATGCTCAGGTTGGATGTAGCGAAGTTATTGCCCTATTTTGCAGAGGCTCTCCTCTTGGCTTTGTTGCAGTGTTACAAATTCAGAGTTTGCTCCTGTAGTTTTTCAAGTATTCTGCTCATAAATTTACTGATTACAACATATAGATTCTTTACTCAATTCTTAGGGAAGATTTAGCTCAAGTTACAAAGTGATTACACTTGAAACTGATTTTTGACGATTTTAAGGCCATACGCATAGCTTGAGTTTCTCGACTTCGGCCAAAATGGCATACCGTAAAAATCAGACCTGTGACCCTAGAAACACAGAGTCATCATTTCCAAATGTTAACACGATGACTGGCTCAAGGCCACAACCAAAAATCCTGTTTACCCGTACATAGGATGTTTGATTGCAAGTAGAAAGCTTGACTGTTCTTTAACCAAGCTATGTTACCAAATCAGAGTATGATTAAAGTATGTTATGCAATGTTTTCCAGAATTCCAAATATAAATTTATCGCAGCAAGGGAAAGTCCTCGGTTATTACAAAAGGGGTGACTTGGAAATAACCTCAATAACAGTTCAACAATTCACTCACCGCTGGGGCCAAGCTAAGTAACATAACTGAGGTGTGCAGAGTCCGAATTTGGCAAAACAAGTGCCATTTGGTGACGAAATGGCTATTTCTTGGGTTCTGTTGTCGGATGAAAATAATGCAATCCAGTAACTGCCTTTGCTACTCCCATGATTCATCGCTTTTCCACGATTTCAAATTTATGTAGATATCCGTAAATAATGATGAAAGGCAAGCCAAACCTGCTTTAACGTCGATGACCATGTTATGTTACCAGATCTGAAATTATTGGTCATCGGTCCTAGGTCTATTTTTCAACGAGTTAGTAAATGACTGCATAACTAATTTCTTTCTAGCAGTATCATCTTTTGTAGTACGTTGTTTACGAACTCTGAAAGAGAATTCAGCACAAAAAGGTCAAATAATGGACAGATTTTCTCCTGTAAGATCATTTCTAAGGTCTTTTTTCTTGTATCATGCGTGCAACCGTTAGCTTGCCAACTCGCAATACTGAAAATCTGCCCGATCATCTAATGTGTGCATCATTCGCACAAAAAGATGAGACGTTCTTTTGACCGGACCCGGGGACTGTGCGACCCGGGACTTACAACACAAGATCATTACGACAATATGACCCCAGGCCCAAGCTTTATGCATTTGGTTAACAAGACTTTGTTATGATGTATTAATACTTCCATTGTCTTCAATGTCAACAGAGGTGCTCATGAGTGACTGGGGATCTGGATAGAATGAAGAAAAGTTTGTATTTAAGATATAACTTTCCAACATCTTTGTTATTGTTCTAAAAAAATTAGAAAGGCTGGAAAGACTGGAGTGACCCTAATCAAGCAAAGAAGTGCATATTTGTGGATATACAACATAGAAGATATTCATCAATTTTATTTGCATTCAGAGGGGCCAGTTTTGCTTACAACAACTGGCTTTCGAATTTCTTGCTTCGTTCTTTGCTCAGTATGAATACACGGAATTCTACGTGACAATGAAAACTGTGACACGTACTGATGTCTTGCGTGGTCACTAAACCATCGGTTGTGAAAAAATGTTGTAAGCTAGATGTATCAAACTTTGGACCGGGGTGGTATGGTTGAATGTTCGTATGATCGTGTGGTCTTGGGTCGTAGGGTCCAGTGTCATAAGATCCGGGGTGGTGCGGTCGTACGGTCCGATTACAAGGACATATTCCATGCCACTGAATCCTCCATTTGAGGCTAAAGGTAACGTATGGGAGCCAACAAGGCATTCTATATTTCAATAAAATCGAAGTTTATCCATGTGAAAGCTGAATTCTAGCATACCATAGTATTTTCTCGCAGAACACCTTATTTTTAATTCCTTACATATCAATGCACACATCATGCATAAATGTACAGTTGTACACGAATGTTTCTTTCATAAAAACTGCTTATAAGAAACTCCATTCTTTAATCATCACAAATTAAGAATCTCCAGTGCAAGGAAATATAACTTAGAAGCTATTCATTTCATTTAAGGAAAGCCTTGGCACAGTTTTACTTATTTTCACCTATTTCCTGTATCTTACTATGCAGGAAACAAGTATTACTACTGCCTTCGCAGCTTCCTGCATTGCTGCATTGCTAGAGCAATTTTAAAATTGGTAGGCTCCTACAACAGTGGCAGAAATTGTTGGGGATTGGAGAACACTGCCCCCAAATTCCGAGGGGCATTTCACTCCAAAAATTCTGGTACATCTTTGGCAAAATCCTTTTGTTTCCTATTAATGTTCCACCTAAATTCATATAAATCCTTCTGTTCTGAAAAAAATCATGCACGCGTGTTCGAATGAGTGAAATACCACTTGCCAAATTCGAAAAGACTAGGAAATTTTACTGAAAAGTCAGAAATCCTTGGGAAGAATCGAAACTGCAATGAAAAGACGAGTCACTATCTGATAAAAGCAAATAAAAAGAATATGCTCAAAGCATATTGTTCAGCTTTATCTACGCTTGGACTTCTTTCAAATTTGAGAAGAGAGTGGTCAGGAAGGATAGCAACATTTTGAAGTGATTTTGGAGCGTGGAAGGGAGAGGTTTTCCACTCGAAATCTGACCATTCAAAGAAGCACCCTGGGAGCAACTTTTTTGATATTTGAAACGAATCTATGTATGGCATGTATTTATCAATAGGCTTCAAGCTTGACCTAATTGTATTAAGGGAAACAACCATCTGACCCCCCTTTCCAATTACTGCGTATGTCGCTGGTTCAGAGACTGATGTATCTATCGATAATAGATTTGGAGCATCAATAGTCAGCAATTTTTTTTATTTATTTTATTTTCTTTTTTTATTTAAATTCATATTTTTACACGATATCTCATCAGCTTTAAATAATATAAAACATGTTATAATTTTATAAATAGAAAAGAAAAGATGGAAAAAGAATTCAAATAGCTGTTAAAAGTTGGACTGAGTTCAGTCTGATGTCTGATCTTCCTGAGAGTCGTGTTTTAGTTAGGGGTTTGCTGAGCTCTTTAAATGCGTTTTTAATTTTCTTTTAAACTGACAGAGTGAGGGGGTTTACCTTATTTCAATAGGTATTTCATTCCAGGCTTTCAGCAAGGGGCATTTCACTCCCAAAAATCTCGTACACCTTCGGCAAAAATCCTTTTGTTTTCAAGAAAAATCCATCAAAAATCAGTGTAAATCCTTTTGTTCTGAAAAACTCTCGTACGCTTCTTCCATTGAGTGAAGTGCCCCTCGGCTTTCAGCCCAGAGAGGTGGAAACCTCTTTTTGTACATTCAAGCTTAAACTTTGGAATGTCGAGATCTCTATTGTTTCTTGTGTTATACCTAGAGATTTCATTCCGCTGAGTATACTTGTCCCAGAGGCTCTCGGGGCATTGTTTATTGATTATTTTGTGTGTCATGACAGATCGATCAAAATGGATGATTTGATGAACGTTCAGCCCATTATTGGTCCAGAGGTCTTTTAGTCTAGCATCAAATAAGGAGCCATTGTCACCCAGGGTCCTTTGTAGGCATGTTGCAATGTCAGATTATTTGAAAATCAAATTTGGCCTAAGTAGGCGGAAATATGTACCCACTTTGCAGTAGATGAAGTGATGGAAATGTCATCTAAAGTCAAATTTTCATCATCAGTTCAACTACTACCATGGAGACTCATATTTTGTGCAGGAAAAATTTGGTTTTCAGACTTTCTGAAGATGCAGCCTGTACACAAAGGACTCTAGGTGACAATGGTTCGTTAGCAAATCATACTTAGCATAGAGCAATCAAAGGATATCTCAGTTTAGAGAAAAATTGCACGGACGAACATTAACATTTGAATGAATTTCAAAAAGAGGCCGGGGGGGGCAAAATTGTCTCATTGCGAGGTAACTCTGAAGCATCTGCTACTGGATTCATGTGTTGAAAACATAACACTTTTGTTAAGGTTTATGTGAGGCTTATTTGGGGGTACAGGGATATTATAGAAAGGGGCATGTCCGAGTTTCTCATTTCCTCGCGTTATAATGATCATAACTGCTCTGATTTCAAGCAGGGTTGGTAACTTGGCTTTTTTAAGCCAAATTTTGGAAATTTGGCTTTTTTCCTTCATTTTTCGATTCATAGATTAAGTTTGGCTTTTGGCTTAATATTGGCTTCTTTTGATAAGTTTGTCAATTTTCATTCAATTCTCTTCAAACTGGACTACATTTCTAACCTGATTGCGTGCAAATGTTGTGTGACGATCAGAATCTGGAACATTTTTCTTTGCAAGACGACATCAAAGACAATGTGTTTTCATCCGGAGCTGCACAACATAGTATGTGAAAACAATGGAATGCAAGTGTTCAATGTTTAAAATAACAATATAACAATAGGTGGAACAACAATAAATTATTGTTTTGAAAGGTTTGGCTTTTCCCGACCTCGGTTTGGCTTTGGGGCGATCCAGTGATCTACCAACCCTGAATTCAGCTGAATTTGAATGGTGGTCACTGAAAGAGTACAGCAACCTTAAAAGCACTCCGCAGGAGCTAGGAATGTTAAAGCGCGAGCGAAGCGAGCGCTTTTACTTCCTAGTGAAATTATAAGGAATGACCGAAAGCAGGGATCTGGAGGGGGAGTTTGTGTCTTTGTCAGGAACGATATGTCTTGGTTGCGCAGAACAGACCTCGAAAACGACAAAATAGAGGTTATTTGGATTGAAATATTTCCTCAAAAATCGAAATCAATTTTGATTTGTTTTTTATACCGACCCCCAGATACGTCATCTTACCTCAGCAAAGATTTTGATCCATTGTTTGATGATATCTTGACAACAGCAAATGCAGAAAACAAGGAAGTCATATTCGCAGGGGACCTAAATTGTAATTATTCTAAGAAATCTGAATCGAAAAGTACAAAAGAAATAATAAAATCAAATGGCCTCAAGCAGATGATAAAAAGTGCAACTAGAATAACAAAGGAAACAGCAACTCTTATTGACATCATAGCTTGTAGTCATGGTGATCGTGTAGCGAAAGCCAGCGTCTATTCAAATGCAATCAGCGACCATGAACTTACGGGAATCATTCGAAAAATGAACTGCAAACGCTTTGTTCCGAGGCGTATCTTTACTCGTAACTATAAAAACTATGATGAGTCAAGCTTTAAAGCAGATGTAAGAAACATCCCCTGGGATAATGGTACTGGCCTGGATTTTAATTCTGAATGGAATAGCTTCAAGAATCAGTTGATGCAATGTGTAAATAAACACGCCCCGCTCGTTGAGAAAAAAGTGAGTGGGAGAGACTGCGCTTGGCTCACCTCAGAAATTAAATCCAAAATAAGAGAACGCGATTTCTACCTCCGAAAAGCTAAGAGGACTGGGGCGGAGCTTGACTGGTCGACGTATCGGAGAACGAGGAACAAAGTGACGCTGATGATCAGAAAAAGCAAGGCAAATCACAGTCGAACCCTATTTCGAGAAAATATCAAGTCACCAAAAGAGTTTTGGAAGAAAATTAAACAGATTTATCCAAAAGAAAATAACAGTGCAAATGTAAAAATGTTCAAAATTGACCAAGAACCGGTCATAGATAAGCAAAAAATTAGCAATAGTTTTTGCTCATTTTTTACCAATGTAGCGTCGACATTGAAGGGTATCGTGTGTGACATAGGGGATAAGGCCTGGAAACACAAGCGTGAAAGTAATCTTAAAGCAAAGATAAATCCTGAGGGAAAAAAATTTCAGTTTACAAGGGTAAAGGAAACTGATGTCTTGAAGATTCTCAAAAATCTCAATACTTCGAAAGCGGCTGGCATTGATAATCTACCACCAAAAATGTTAAAGGACGCCGCAGACGAGCTATCTGCCCCGTTGTGTAGCCTGATTAATAAAAGTTTGCAAGCGTCATTATTTCCTACATCAGAAAAATGTGGGAAAATCACTCCAGTTTTTAAATCGGGCAATCCGACATTGCTAGATAACTATAGGCCTATCACAGTAATTCCTGCTCTATCAAAAGTTATCGAGAAGATCATTTATAATCAACTGTCCCAGTACCTTGAATCAAATGGCCTGTTGTGCCCGCGTCAGTTTGGATTTAGACAAGGGAGATGTACTCAGCATGCAGTTACCTTACTGTCAGAAAAGGTTAGACAGAACATTGATAAAGGGCTATGTACTGGTGCTGTCTATATTGATCTTCGTAAAGCCTTCGACACAGTACGTCATGCAACCTTGCTCGAAAAATTGCCAAGTTATGGTATAGATGATGTGGAATTACAATGGATAGGTGATTATCTCTTTAATAGGAAACAAATCGTAATTTTTGATAATACCAGCTCATGTGAAGAAAACGTTACATGTGGTGTCCCACAAGGATCCATCCTGGGGCCCCTTCTTTTTGGGCTGATAATCAACGACATCCACATTCCGCTCACTGATGCTGACATTATATTATATGCCGACGATACTGTTTTATACTGTGCTGGAAAGAACGCAAACGAAATAGAACATTTACTTAACAATGAGCTGCAAAAAGTTGCAGGCTGGCTCGATGAAAACAACTTGTTCATTAATTTGAAAAAAGGAAAAACTGAGTTTGTTTTATATGGATCACATCAAAAGTTGTCCAAGCAGCCAAACGTGGAGATCAAGATCTACAATCAAACTATCCATGAGACAAAGTCATACAAGTACCTTGGTGTAGATTTGGATAACCATCTAAACCTGCATCAACACTTTGACAATGTTTACAAAAAAGCGTCAGCCAGAGTAAAGCTATTATCTCGTATTCGCGAAAAAGTCAGTCCTTATGTAGCAGAATCGATATATAAATCAATGATAAGACCACTACTGTTGTACTGCTACCCACTACAGCTTTCCCTACCCCAAGGGACAGTAAATAAGCTGCAGTATATACAAAACAGAGCAGCCAGAATTGTGAACCCAAGTGCAAAGATAACGACATGGGATAGTATTGAAAAAACACGAAACACAAGGGTTGTCATTGACGTGTTTAAATCATTGCATAATCTACTACCAGAAGACCTGAATGGTTACTTCAAAAGATGTGAGCATGAAATAAACACAAGAGGCAATGGCTCTCGTGTTGTTTTACCGAAAATGCGCACTGAAACTGGGAAAAAGTCGTTTGCGTACCAGGGAGCCCGCATTTTCAACCGACTCGAAAAAACAACCCGTGACGAAAAATCAATCTTGCTGTTCAAAGGGAAACTAAAACTATCGAAGTCTCTGTAGATATCCAAGAAAACTTTTTTTTGACAATTGTAAATTCTTATCCTTAATTGTACATTAAAGTATCTTCATTTTATTTTACTTTTTAGCTTGATTTTAACCAAAACTATTGTCAATAGGTAGGATTACAGGTCCTTGAATGATAACAGATAGTTTTACATCTGAACAAGTCAACCTGTTAAAATATTAGTTATTATTATTATTATTATTATTATTGGGCCTACTGTAGACTAACATTGCTCTGCTCTTTCCGAATCTGGGGAAACTAAGATCCCACCTTGAAATGTTGACAATTTTCTACTAGTGGCCGTTAGCTGAATTTGTCAATCTGATCATACTTTATTTGTACAATAGCATAAGATTGCAGGAAACTTTAGAACTGTGAATTAACTCCGTTCCAAAAATGTTTTTCTCTGACATTTTTAAAGTAATAAGCTAAATTCACATTTCAGACTTCGTTCTTGATGCATTGTAGATAGAAGTGACGCATTTATCCTAGTTTAAAATCATGTCATAAAAAATTAGAGGATGCATTTTTCTTCATGCAATGTTGGTTTTTTACGTCATTTAGAACAATCGATTATGGAACCAGCCTTAACTTGAATGATGGTTATGCTTAAATCCATATTTTGTCTCACTGCAAGTTGAGGTTGTGGATTTTGTCATTTCATCTAGACGCAGGTTGTTTTCTAGTTAGTTACTAAGCAACTAAAGCTACCAAATTTACTAAAGCTACCAAAACTACTAAAGTTACTAAAGCTACTAACGGTTTCTAAGTAAAGTCTTTAAATTTTGGTTTAAATATCGGTAGTTAAGTCATTTAGAATAAAGTTTGATTCCGTCTCCTGGCGTACTCTGAGTTTCTTTGTTTCTGTATATAGGTTGATATGGCAACATTGATAGACAAGCAGCTGCAAGGTAAGCCTGGAAAGAACAGAAATAAAGAACATGGCAAATCATCAAAATTATTTTCAGGTCGATGGTCTTGGACATCAAATGCATCAAATTGAAATTAGTACCTTTATGCTATATAGTTTGAAATTAAATGACGATATCGCGTCTTCTCTACGCAGGTAAATGCAAAAGGCTGATTAGTGAATAGATTTCGTAATTGTCTTGAGTGACAAATTTAGATGGTCGTTCCAAAAAACTTATAAAAGACCTGAAAACTTTAACACATCTCTGCAAGTGTCTTCATCACAGGAATGATAATGGAACAAGTTATCATCTTTGAAGAATGAAATGCGACGCAGAAAGAAACCTTATAAAGTTGCCAACCGTAAGGAATTATAAACACTAAAATTCCATTCCATTTCCTCCAGTCCAGAGTATGGCATGTCCCAATAAAAGTGCAAGGATTTAGTTGGGCCCAGCAATATGAATTTAGCTTTAATCAACCGCTGATCACCCTCAAAATGTTCTTCGATAGTTAAATTGAACATCAATACCTTTTTATTGGTATTGGCCTTTTATGTGTTGAATTACTAAGGTTGAAATGTTTAATTCGCTGTCACAACTCTATGGCTGTCACCTCCAAGCCAGAGTTGTGGCATTCTGACCTAGGCAAGTTCTGTAAACACAGCGAATAATAAACAAAAGCATAGCCTTGTAAAACTTTGCTCAAAATTTTTGATGATATTTTATTGTATTTGCTAGAAGTTGTGCATTCTGCAACTCTTTCTTATTCTGTGACTCTTCTTTTTATTCCGATATGCTTTTAATTCCAAGTTCTAACTTTGAACAAGAATATGTTAACTCTCAAAGCATCAAAATTTCAACAAACAAGGTATCCATGTTCAATTTAGATACCCAGGAATTTTTTTTCAAAAATGACAAGCCGAATTCAAAAATGACGAGTTGATTAACGCTAAATTTATCATCGTTAGGTTTGGCACAATTAAATTTGTTCACATTTCAGGACACAACGTAATTCGTTTAAATTTACGTTGTGTTAACTTTCTAGTCGCAACGGGGACTACTATCACTAGTAAGTCGATATAGCAATCATATTCGAGCCTTTGCATTTACCAAAATCTCCGCGCAGCTCGACCTAAAGATTTATTAATCACATCATGCTCGACGTAAAGATTCATTAATCACATCATGCTCGACCTAAATATTTATTTATTACGTCATCCGAGAACAGGAACTGTTTATATGTATTTAAAGTAATCTTGTAGCCATCCTGAATGGTTCAGTGTTATTAGTAGAATTCTATAGGCTACTGTCGTTTCTTTCATGTGATTTGGTCGTCATAATCTTGTAATGTTTTCAAATTCAATATTTTCAAGGCAATATCATTTGCAATTCATCTTCGACGAAGGACTCTCAGGTGACTAAATATAATTTTTAGAAATGGCTAAAATTCCTGGCGAATTGGTACTTTTTCTCCAGCTTCAAGCGTTTAAAATCCAAAAAGAAAAATTATCTTTGCAAGCGCTTCTTTTTGAGACCATGGCCAAGGCGAACTTGGAAATGATATTGATTTTGCAGATAAAGAGCAAAGTGTCATGAGTTTTTCAAGAGGTCTGTTCATAACGAATCGATCATTTTTCTACCATATAATGCGACTTCTAAACGTTGCTTTGCAGATAACTTAACAAATGTACTCTCTGACCATGAGTTGTGGGATCTAATTCTTGTTCCCGTGCCTATTTTCATTGTTGTCTGTGTTTGACGTTTTCCTCCCCCCCCCCCCAACCCCCGATCAACATTTGCAGGTTCAAATTTAGAGCGACCATATTTGATTCATAAAGCGTTGCGGTCTCGTTTACAATTCGCTGGAACCAAGGTGCTTAAAGGACGGGGCAAATGGATGGGGAGAAGAAAATGATAAAAAAATTGATACGAGAAGGAATATTTGTTTCATTCAAACCATGATATCTCACCGCCTAATGTTTCAGAAATCATAGAGGTTTGATTAGAACACAGATAGTGTTTGAATTGTCTATCGTTGGAAATGCTAAACAAAGTTTCTTGATGCAAACCCGGCCATTCATAATGCATAGGTACTGCTGTCCATGCGTAATTTGAGACAGTTTTGGGGGACCTGAGAACTGTTTGTCTCAAATGTGTGCCATCCTCGTGTCACCAGAGATCATTGTCATCATATGCAAACAAAGTTCTACAAAAACGATGCATTGCATTTTGCAACGATGTACACCCATTTAAGGTTACGGTAAACGTTTTTGACACGAAATTTGGTTTTCGCTCCCTAAAAGCCGAACTATTGACGGAATCTAGGTAAATTATACATCATTCGATGCACAAGAAAGTGGGGATTCTAACCATATTAAAATTATTGGCAAATGCTGTAAAATGATATTTTCCAGGCAAATTTATTGCTTAAAAGAGTGTACGACCTTCAAAAGCTATTTTGTACCCTTGCGTTTGAGGTAACAGAATCTGACTTACATCAACAGGAAGTGCAGATCCTAAGCTTTTAAAGTGTGTCTGGGATTTTTCAAATTCCTTTTTCCTTTGAAACTACATGCTGTCAAAAATTAGCAAATGATTTTTCTGCCCTCTCGCAGTTGTATTTGGCTATAAAAGACGGACCAGGACACATACAAAAAATTTGGGACACACTTTCCAAGCTCCAAGTCTGTCCTGGTCATGTGCAAATTTTCGAGCCATTCGATTGGGTCAAAGGGTACAAAATAGCTTTTTCGTACCTGTACCTCATGGATTTGTGAGTCCTGAGAAAAATGGTTTTTACTGTTCTGCAGTCGTAAAGTACACAACGGGACCATATAAACCACACTAATCCGGATCAAGTCATTTGGGCTTAAAAATCAATTAGAGTCCTCAAATAATTACCCGATAAACACAAGCATACAAGAACGCGCAATGCTATTTCACACTAACCACAAGGACTTACGGATTATCGGCTTAACAGGTCAAGCATTTAGGTATGGATTTTGAAGACCACAAACAAAAAACTTTGATTATGAAATTGTGGAAGCCTTCGTTTACATGAAATTTCTTCCATTTTCAAAACTTCTGTTGGCTTCAAGCAAGGTATCATTGTGTGCCTTGAAAGTTCGGCTAACAGAATCTGAAAAAATTGAAAAATGGATATTTTCACCCAGAAAACGTTTACCGTAACCTTAAACAATGACCAAAGCTATCTTGTTCGCCGATGATGTGAGACGAAATCATCGGCGATGATTTACGACTGACTTAACGAAAACGAAGTCAGAAATCATAAATCATCACATCATCACAAATCATAATCAGAAATCATAATCAGAAATCATAATCAGAAATCATAAATCAGAAATCATAAATCATCACAAATCATAAATCGTAAATCATCGCCGATGATTTCGTCTCACATCATCGGCGAACAAGATAGCTTTGGTCATTGTTTAAATGGGTGTACATCGTTGCAAAATGCAATGCATCGTTTTTGTAGAACTTTGTTTGCATATGATGACAATGATCTCTGGTGACACGAGGATGGCACACATTTGAGACAAACAGTTCTCAGGTCCCCCAAAACTGTCTCAAATTATGCATGGACAGCAGTACCTCAATTCAATGGTCCTGTATTTCATGCTACCACATAAGCTCTTCACCCGGCTAACGCACAGCCGATTTAGACATCCTATATCGAAAATCGAAGGTGAAAATCTTGCCTAGATCAAAGAATTAAAATCATTTTTTCGAAAATGAGGCCCCTTTGTAGAAACTGTTCGAACACTTTCTCTGTTGGGACACTAGGTACGGCTTGAAATTGTGCTGTCGCATTAATTTGAAATGTTTGATAGATGTAATTCGTTGAAATTATAGCCTACGATCAAAAGCATGAAATAGAAATTTCGTAGGTGTCATGATTACATCAGAGACAGAAAATTGAGTAATTTGCAAAGCTACCAACCTCGTTCCCTGGCCCCACATTGTCTTCCTTAAGACATGTTGGTTACTGGCCCGAAGAAGGAGGTTGCAAAGCTACCTAATTTTTCGACAAGTGAAGAATTCGTGAAATGCATGGCAAAATTGTGAATGCGCAAGGAATTGATGATAGATGATGATGGGATGAAAATATTTTGATAATCAATACTTTGCATGATTTGATTGGTCAAACTTTGACAGGAGTTCGACTTTTGTTAGTATTCTAATGCTTCTGCTTGCTCAATACGTAACCCACGAGTTTAAGTTATTATTAATTTGATTCTGACCTGCATTAGGCAGCTCTCACTTGTGTGTGTGGTAGGAAAAACTAACTTTGATTTTGTAACTTGTGTAGGTAATCATTGAGAGTCAACAACTGATGTAAATTTTGTAAGTAAAAATACCAAACTGAAAAGAGAGTGACATTTTATTTAAACTGTATTCATTCAATGTAAAATATAAGAAAAACTATTATGTCATACTGTAGATGAATTGAATTGGTAAGTTAGTTTAAATTATCATTAGTATATGAAATTTAACGAAAGTATGAAATCGTTGTCGCTATTTTGAACCATCCTCATTCCATTACTTCAAGGTTTCGTGAAAATATACGGATTGACCAAAGAATCATGATTGTAGTGCTCAACGATTGAGTACGTAAACAAATTCTCCGAGTTTCGGGCCCGTCTGTCGATCTATAAACAGTATATTTCCGGGTTTTTGAAAGAGTATAGACTATACTCTTTCAAAAACCCGGAAATATACTGTTTATAGATCGCACACTCTTCGCTTTACCCCGTAATATATACGTGGGTTGAGTATGCCGCCGTTTTGATGTTTCTGAGAAGTTTCAAGCTTTGTTAGCAAGAAAGGATCGGAAAACTTCTAGTGGAAAAGATGCTTTTACTGTCATGAAATTTTTCAAAGGTCATGAAATCAAATCAGAAGAACCTGTAAAGCTTTTGGGCGTAGCTCTGGATAACGAATTGAGATTTGATACAAACAATCATCATATCAAAGCTCTGTAAAAAATAGATGTGATATAACTAAATGTTCTGAAAAGATTAAAATCATTTATTGGATTTGAGCAGAAAAAGTTTGTTGTGCAAAGCTTTGTTTACTTTCAATTATTGTCCTTTAGTTTGGTATGTTTATTCCATGAATTCGCTTCTTGAAAAGTTGCAAGAGCATGTGCACTAAGATTTCTTCCAATGATCATAAGAGCTCTTATAATGATTTACAACAAACGTCAGGAATATGTAGTGGTTTCCCGGGGGGGGGGGGGTACATAACATCTTGAGGATACGGGTATGTGCCGACGGTATGGGTGGGTTTTTGGGTCCAAAATTCTCTGAACAAGCGAACAAGGATCCCTCTTTCGGCATCTATGGTGTTGTGGTCGGCAAATCATTTTTAAGGCAAGGCCAGAATGTCAAAACGCCCATTACAGGGATTAAGAAATGCTTTATATGCGAAGTACCCTGAGTACAAGAGCCTCAAAATTAAAATGAAAGCAAAATTACTATTTTATTTTTTTGGCTCTGGGTACCCAGTGTATATACGAAGGAGCGTTGGCACTAGAAACTTTTTGGAGAGGTTGGCATATATAGAATGAGAACGAAGCTAGTCAAATTTTGTGTTCAAGGTAGATACATCGTCAGGAATATATTTGGAACCACCATGCACTTTCGTTAGATTATTGGAAACGTTCACCACATTTTTGTTGGGAAATTTTGGGGAAACGGACACATTTCCCATAATTTCCCAAAGGGGCAATGGAAATTTCTGTTATTCCCTTAAGGCCTGATTTCCTTTCCATTAGGCGGAATATTCCCGCTCGCAGCGCGACTTTTTCCAGCCATCTGATTGGCTTGCGGAAGAGCGACGTCACTCAGAATAAAGTAGAAACCACTGATCTGTGGTAGAAACCCATTCAGCTTTCGAGCAGAATCGCGCTTGCAAGAGGGGGGTGACAGGGTAGTGGTACCATGGTACCAGAAGGGTGGTACCTGGTACAACATTTTGCAAATGTGGTGGACCCTGGTACCAAAGGTAGGGGTACCGGTACCAAGCTTATATGAGTCGGTACCAATAAAAATTTCGTCCATGGATGATTTTGGAATTCCTAGAACAAATTTTTAGCTTTTAACAGTGCAGACAGTGACACAGATGCCACGGTGAAGTGCTCAAGAGTGGCTTCGTCTTGCCCATTGGTCTCAAGAGGAACTGACGTAGACCTCCTTTCAGAATTTGTCATATTCATGACTAACTGTACAATATCAATAGCTCCTTCCCCCGAAATTGGTGGTACCAATACCTTCAATTTGGGTGGAACCTGGTACCTTATGAGTTGGTACCGGTACCAAAGACCCCCCTTGTCACCCCCTCTTGCAAAAAAGGAAAATTTTTGCCAGAGGGATTTTCCGCCTGGTGGAAAGTAGGCTTAAATTTCCCATGAGAAACACTTGTCTATTTCCTTTAAATTTCCATCCAAAAACTATGGAGAGATTTTGGTATTTTTTGTGGTGGTTCGCCGTTGAATGGAGAAAAAGATTGTCATCGACCATAGACTTCCTCAAGAAACTTTTTAAAATTGAGCTGAAAGATCGTACAGAAATAGCTTCGTCAAATGATCTGCTAAATGGGTTTATCTTCTCCAGAAGAGAACAAAGCATCCTTTTAAGTTTGTAAGTTACAGAATTTCAGGATGTACTAAACCATAAGGACCCTCAACTAACGTTCATCCCATTGAATTGAATAATATTGTCATTTTAGCATCCTATCCATTCAGCAATTCTGGCAACGGGAGAGCTACGACATGTAATCATGCAAAATCAACGCGCTATTTCTCCAAAGTTGAATTAAGACTGCGTTCACACGATGCCGGCACATTTTGAAAACGATGAAAAATGTGACGGTAGCAAAATTTGAGCTAGCGTTCACACGATGCCGGAACAATTTGAAAACGGTTAGAAATTTGCCGGTAAAAATCTTGTTGCAAGACTTTGATGCCAATTCAGTGAACCTAAATCCTAAGAATCGTTCAGTCTCGTTCCAAAAGCGTCTGAAAATGTTCTATTTTCATCATTTTAAAGTGTTTACACGATGCCGTTTCCAAGCTGTGCCGATTAGAGTTCCGTTTTCAAAATCTGCCGTTTTCAAAATCTGCCGGCAAAAAATGTGCCGTTTTCGTGTGAACAGGAGGCCTATCCGTCGAATTTTTCACCGTTTTCAAAATGTACCGGCATCGTGTGAACGCAGTCTAAGACTTTACTGAAAATTGTAAATCCGTCAGGAGCCCCTTCAGGGCCCCTGCAGCTGGTGGCCCCTTAGGAGTTGCTCTAACCCCAACAACCACAGTGTGTTACAAAAAACCTACTTTTTGAGCGCCAGGCTGAAATTGGATCTCCTATTTTGGGTACTAAGACTAATTTCAAAGGTGTGGGACATTTCTATATTGTATTGTGGCTTTGAGAAAATGGAAATAAAACTTTCTTTCCTTCCTGAAATTGCATGATGCATGATGCAAAACTCACAATTTCGCTCACAGATGAAAGATTACACGTCACGTGATGTTGTTTGTCCAATCAGATTCATCCGCGATGAAAGACGAATGTGTGCAGCGTGTGTATTTGAAATTTCTTTGCGCCTGCGTTATTCTTTTGCCCAAATTACTTGATCTGCCAAGACTTCTATGGTATTGTGCTAGCCCTAGGAATCGTCGACAACGCAAGCGCATTGCGTTCTTATTGCTACAAAATCATTACTGCGCATGTCCAATTATTGATTACGGGGGTCATCCGAGAATCTGAGAGACTTACACTTCTTTGTCTCTCACTTGGCTTTTGCTTTGAATGCCGGTTGGAAAGTCACAGCTAACATAACTCAAAGCAAGCTCAAAAAGTTCTTGTTTATACTCATAAATGCATTGACTTATCGTAACAACATAGTTCAAGAATGGATCTTGCTCATACAAGGTCAATTGATGAGGTTCTTGATCATTTTCAAGTATCTGCAACCGAAGGTTTAAGCAATGATCAAGTGGAAAAGTCAAGGGAACAATATGGCCTAAATGGTATGACTTACTAATCACTTCACTACATGATTTTAATCATTTGCTTGCACCTGTCAAGCGCGTTGGCTTGCCAGCCTGAACCAAAACGTTAGATGTTCATCATCGTTGGCTTTGAGCATTTGCTCTCGAATAAAAACAGGCCGTTGTGAAATTCCCATAAATTGTTGGTTGAAAGTTGGTACCAGGTAGGATCCTTGTTCGCAGGCTTGCTATAAAACAGCTGAATGCCAACTGCTGATTAGGATCTGCACACAACATTTTGACTTTCATGAACACCAGGTCACAAGCTGTTTATATGGTATTTTTTGATTAGTTGTTGCTCATGTCATATATTTAGTGCAGTTACAATCCATCACAAACACATTAACAACAGTAGATTCTTGGGATGCATGATGGGGCAATTTTACAAATTGATTAAGAAAAACCCTCAATAGAATTTTTCAACATTATACGTTTGTGCAAGATCGTAAGATTACATTTGCAAAAGGGCAAAAGAAAATGAAATATCCCATTCAAACCAGAGCTGGAACACTGTTGCCATATGAGAATTGGTCTAATCTCAAGAATACATGTATTAAAGTGCATGACTCGCAGAAATTTTTTCTTCATGGATTTAGATGATATTTCCTTGCCACCATTATTTCTGAGCCAAAAATATTTTTACTCGCATTTCCTTGCAAAACTGTGACTAACATCAGCACCAGTCAAATCAACAGCTTGCCTCAGTTTTTGCCCTGAATGGGACTTTAAATATTGTTAAGGCCTCAGCAAGGAAACTTTACAACAAGGGAAGCCAGGGATCTTGCTACAATTTCTACACTGAATGAACTTTAAGAAAATGTGTATGGCATCTGGCTTTTGACATTCTTGGCAATACAAGACTTTGACAAACAAATCCTGCTGTCCTGTGCCAATGAAGGTCAAAATTACATTGTGGTATAGGCACCAAAATTGAAGAAACCCTCAAAGTGTATCCAAAATAACTATGGTAGCACCCTTCCTATCTTAGGGGTCATCCAAAAATCCACTTGTGGTCGCTTAGCGGTATTGGGCCACTAAGAGGGAAGGAGGTTTCATCAAAATCTGTTAAGTGATCATTGATAGAACTTAAGGAATCCTGATCAAGGAATTTATGTTTATTTTCAATTTCATGGACCTTATACAACGATTTTTGCAAGCTTTTGCTGCCATTGCTTCATAACATTCTGCAATCTAATGAGCATTCAATTTAGGTGCATGAAAAGGAGATGACTGAAAGCTTGCATCATCAGAATGACAGAATAGACAATACATAAGCCCGCTAAGGAAGGGGAGAGAGGGGCTTGAGAAGTTAGTGGCCAAATGCGGCAAAACGATCAAAAGTAGATTTTTGGATGACCCCTTAACTGACAAAACTGGCACATATAAACTTGTTGAGAAGAATTAGCACCTCAGGGCAAATTTGTTCCAATCTATGTGCCTCCTGAAAAATACTCATAAATTTGCAAAAAAATTGGCAAAATGTGTTGATAAGTGTTAGAATTTCCTCTCAAATGATTGGTGTGAAACAGGTTAGCTGGATATCAAGTGTGCAAAAGTGGAAAAAATACAAGCTGACCCATTAAACCCAATATCAATGCAAAGGGAAGATTTGACAAATCTTTGAAGTCCATGGAAAGTAGCCTGCGTGAAAAGCTTCATATATTTTTGGAAATATCCCCTCAAACAAAACACAGGCAATGAATATCATAAAGAGGAGCTTCAGCAAAACATTTTCGTTGATTCATTGGGTTTTTTTTTCAAACATAGGAGTCTAATATTTTACTTTGAAAGAGGAGCATGGGAGATTACACCTTTTTGCCACAACAGCATCATTAGAGAGGGGGATTCAAACCTATTGTTTCAGTCAAAATGCATTGTTTACTACTATTGCTTTAAGACAAAGGTTAGAATTTTCATGGCATTTTGGGATGATCACTCTGCTACTTTTCTGTTTCAGAGTGAAAATATTTCCACTCTAGAGTGGAGGTGAAAAGGTGCTCTTTATTGTTGTGTAACTGCAGGTACACAGGCTGTACAGTAAGATCCACTTGGTAGCCTGGTTTTTAACAACCAATAAGATACCTCTTTAGTTGAATAAACAAAGATCATGGCTATGGAGTGAGACTCATGGCAGAGCAAATTTACAAAATTTTATCAGGTACCATGTGAAAAGTGAGGGCTCCAGAAGTCTGGTATCATGTAACTCAGGCCTTTGATTTAGCACCTGCACCACAAAGCAAGAATTTGTTCCTTCCATTTACATGAAAGATCTCATCCAACCTCTTGAAGCTTCTTTTCTGGCAGAGTGGTCCTGTATGACGCTAGCCTGTGTGCAGGCAGTACCCATTGATAAAGCATAGTCTGTGCAATGCTGCTCAATACCGTCTATTGTATGTGTCAGTATTTCATTTCAATAGCAGTTTGAGCAGCCCTTTGTACATAGTATTTGAGTATTGTCTGTCATAGGGTACTTAAAATTCCAGAGTATTGCGTTGTTAATGTATATAGTTTTCTCAGAGAACAAAGCGAAACCTGAGATTTAATCACATGATGGCGTTCTCAATTCTGATTGCTTCCTCCTCTGGTGGGAAAGTGATGTTCTGTTACAACAATGCAATTTCTTTGTTATCAAATAAATGCTGAAGCATGCACTACACAAAAGCGAGTTGCACAGACTAAAAATTTTTCTTGGGTATAGTCTGCATGCACTGGCTTGTTTGCCATTTAAAACACTACAAGGATTGTACTGGTGAATGGCATCTCACCACTCAGGTATACAGTAGCCATGAGGGTGGGATGATTTGCCTCAGATAAACAGGCCATATCCCATTCAAGGTATTCTTCCAATCTCATCACATCACTTACTGTAGAATCATGAATGCAACAGGTGATACACACACAAAATGATTTCATAATTTGCATCTTAATGAAACTATTTAATCTGTATAGTCTCAGTTTCAGCTGTGCGATATTGAATGATTAACAGTCACCACTCTGAACATTAGACATTGCAAAACAGTAATGGATTAAGCATAAATTTATAATGAAAGGTTCAGTGAGCAACCACAGTATAGCAAATACTGTAGTTTGTTTGTTGTATGAATGCTGCATTTGATCATTTGATTAAGGTGGTGTGTTGTGGCATTTTGTATGATGTCATAATATTTTAGCAGTGCTTTCAACTGTCAATTTTCCTTCAAGCCATTCTTTCAGGAATTTCGGTAGGAGCTCAGCCTTGGTGAAAAGAACGAATATTGAGTAAAGAGCAAACAATGCTTTTGAGGAAACAATGCATTTACCAGGGTGCTAAATGTCTCTGAAAGGTTTCACGACAGACTTCATACGCATGAGCCCAACAATGATAGCCAAAGAATATCACTGCTATGCAATTCTAATGCAAGCCCTGAAAAGGCCATAAATCAAGCCTAGTACCAAACCAACTTATTTGCAAGAACATTGCAAAAGTTTTTAGTGTGCTTGCAATGGTAAATTAAGGGTAAGAATGAATAATAAGGGCTGGTTAAGGCCCAGTTTTGGGTCTGTAGGGCTATATGTTTTTGGTCAAGCAAACTGTTAAGGCATTCATTAAAATCAATAACATCTGAGAACATCAAATGCTTGGGACATCTACAGTATAAAGTTGATCAAGAAAGTATGTGGTCCTTTCCACACATATACGTTTATGTCTGTAAATGCATACTTTCTTTATGTTTATGCCTTGCATCCTCACATAGATGGTGTTTTAACTTGCCCTAAATGCAGACGTTCAAAAACACTTTCCAAAGTGTATACTTTCAAAAATGCTGTTTTTGTGTCTTCTTGTGGACAGTCGTAAATCAATACTCAGTCCTTTTCGTGAGAAACATAGTATGCGCGCGACATTTTGCACTCGTAGAACATTTTGCGTGTGCGATCGCACAAGCTGCTGGAAAAAGTGTGAAATTGTCACTGATGTTTCATTTTGGCTATGTTTCAACGCATAAATAGAATCATAATTTAGGCCTTTTTTAAACGTATATATAAAGACTTTTTAATTCTTCACAAGTACGAGTTCCATGAAAACTAAAGAAACTTGGGAAGTAAAGTCACCTTTCACCCTGATATCATTTGATTTCAATTGGGCTATCTTGTAATCAGCTTCATTTTCAATTCTCCTTTGCACTGCAATGGAGAATGAAATTGCCCGGTCATACAGCACAGTACATTCCGAAAAGTTCAGTGATTTTAACTATGATTTGACTTGGTTTCTAAGACTGTCTTTGCGGCTCAAAGATGCTTTGTTGTTTTCTAAGAATCCTTCAATGAGACTGTTTTGGTTTAATTCCTGGAAAGGTCAGGAAGTTAGGTCTCCTAAACTTCTGACATCTAGTTTGATTAAGTGCTTAGATTAATTGGGAATTGAGTATTACATCACTGAGGCTATTACTGGATTAGAGTTTTCGATGAGGTAAATTTAGGCCCCTGTCGTCAGAAATGAAACGGCTTGGTTTCTCTTTCTTATATCTTGGTTAATCAGCACCAGCCAGCAATAAGCATTTGAATGAAAATGCTTTTTACAGTAACAACCAAAGTTTTGAGACGAAGAGGTTCCATCTGACGCCAGCGAAATACTGTTACCTGCCAAAAATTGATTTGCTAATCAATTTATAGTTTGGCCCTTACCTCAACACCTGCATTTACTATTACGATAAGCCTTTTACATCAAATTCTCATTCACTCTTTGCTTCTAAACACGTTAAAAGCCTGCAGAGGCAGTCAATGCTAAAAAACACTTGATTTTGATAAAACTAGCTGCCACATATTAGTTGTGCTTCATTACTCATATTTCTCGATTGATGTCTAAAAAGGTATGGTTTCGTACAACTGGCAATGAAGAATATGTAGAGGCCCAAGAGATTTCAATAATAAGGAAAATGAGATAGAAACTTCCGCACTGATGACTTTAAAGGGAGTGTGCAATGGTAAATATGCTTCTCTATAAATAGAACAAAGAGAATGCGCAAACACAGCATTGTTTCTTTAGCTATCGATCATTAACAACACGTGCGGGCCATCAATTTCAATGGGCTATATTTAGATTTTTCTGCTCTGTGCAAATGCAGGCTTATATCCTTGCACAAACCCTTTAAGAAACTTTCCACATTGGATATGGACAAACTTGTTAGTTTGCAATAAAACATTAAGCGGACATTTGTTGTCACAATTCCACATGCAATTAATAACGTTGTAGCAGTTCTTTGCTTCTTGAAGTGATCTGGTCTCTTCTCATTCAGTAGTGACCATGGCTTATGATGATTTCAAGTGGTAACTTAACGGCAAGGTCATTACATAGGTCATGGCTGTGAAAATCAGCCATTGTCTGGATTGTTCCTTGAAACGTTGTTGTCTCATGACTTGGCTTTGTTGAAACAAAATTCATGTTGATCTCCATATCAACGACAGTACTGAAGTGGCCAGCTCAGGTTCTATTCTTGCCTGATCACCGCACTAAAAGATCGTTTTGCACGTGTGACAAAACGCACTCCTACCTTAATCTGCGCGTGTGCCAACATTTGATCGCACGCGTCAAACGAAAAGGCCTGAATACATACATAAGCCATGATGTCTCAGACATCGCATTTATCAGGTGTTTTCAGTTGTGTTGAATACACAGTTTTTGCATTTTCATGTGGACAGTCATGGATGTCATGCTCATCATTCATTTCCAGTCGCTTTGCCATTTGCATGTGAACAGGCTAAAACGCACCATGAAATGGATCATAGTGAGTTTTCTGAAAGCATCCTGTGCATTTACGAAAAGTAAACACATACGTATGGATGGGCCTATAAAAACATTTAACACAATTTTTCTTTTCTTTCAGAATTACCCCCAGAAGATGGTAAGTTATCCATAATATTGATATGGCTTTATCTAGTGTGTTTGTACTTTATCTGTGCAAAGCAAACCATGCTGTCACCTTGTGTACACAGTATGTTATGTCTCATTCAATCCTAACTTGACTATCCAAAACATTTTTGCTATCACAAGAATTCTCAAGAATTTTCAGCCATTCTTCACATCCCACTTAGAGCTGTGGGGCATGAGCAAGTTTTAACCAATGTTTTGTCAAGAAAAGTAATGTACATCCATCCAACACTGTCTGTTGCATTTACTGGGGGGGGGGGACTGGCTGTTAGAAAAGATGCATTTTGGAAGTATACTAGCATCAAAAAGTCTAATTTTTTGCTGTGCTGAGAATTCAAAAATACTTTATCAGGTATTTCATTCCTGAAAAGAGACAAACAGAGACACTGAGAGACAGATTGAGAGAGTAGTGGGTGTAGTTTACAGAATACACACTGTGGATTTTGGGACCATGGAATTGCAGAATCCGGAAATCAATTGCAGTTTGGACGTGTATCATGGGTATAGATTCTAGAATTTGAATCTCCTTGAATTTTAGTAAGTGGCATCACAGTGACCATGACCCAAATTTTTTAACTTCCAATTGTTTTGTAATGTTTCCTACTGTACATTGTCCAGGAAGAAATGTTACTCTACCGGGTGTCCCAAAAAAAGGTTCCAACGTTTGATGGAACACAGAGAAAAAAGTTTGGTGGAGCCTGACCATTTCTATTCATACTTAGCTACATGCAAGACATTTCAACTTAAAGTTTGACATATCGTAAGAAGAATTTAGTAATCTGAAAGTGGAATTATGAGGTCTATCATTTCATGTTCATGTTCAAGACAAAACCAGAGAAATTTGTATGGTGTCCTGTTCCTTGTTGCTCGAAGGGGACTCCCTCAAGGACCCACACAAACATTGAGTTGACAGTGCGCTCATTAACTTGACAACAGGCAAGGTTTCTATTCACTGAGCACATTCAAAGTAAAGACCATTTTCCAGCCAGTGGAATTTTCCAAGGGGGCAGAGATTCTTTTGTTTACAAGAGAAAACTTTACTTTCTAATTGATGGAAATTTAGCTTTGAATGCCTTTTGATTGTGTGAAATTCCACCTGATTTCATGTACTGTCTCAGGACAAACAGCTTGCTGCTGTTATTGTTGCATTGTGCCAACTGGGAATTTCAAACAGGAGTTTCAGTGCTTTGCATTTTCATGTAGTTTCCCGGTTTCTTTTCTGTAACTAAAATTGTTTTAAATTCTTCGTTCAACCTGCGATGTAATGCAACAGTCAACGGTGCATTTTTAGGCTTTGTGCAGCTATCTCGAATTGAGTAGTGGTAAAGGTACAACCTAAGTATGTTCCCCCAAGACCCATTGGATTTGACTTTTCAGACGTTGCTTGAATGTGCTGAAGGAGCAGAACTCTTGCTTGTTGGCAAGGTAATGATCGAAAGTGTGAGCGCAGTTCTGTGTTGCTCATCTGGAGATTCCCACTTTAGCATGATGCTGGAGGAAGGGTCTCAATCTCTCTGGTTTTGCCTTGAACATAAAAACCATTGATGATTCCTATGAACCCTTATGAATTCATTTATGAATATGTATAAATTGCTTCATCTGATTTTAGGGAAGCCACTTTGGAAATTGGTTTTAGAACAATTTGATGATCTTTTGGTCAAAATTCTGCTGATAGCAGCTGTTATTTCTTTTGTAAGTTTGGAAGTCTGTTATTATGTCATTCAATTGATTTCCAGTTATATATTCTGGTAAATTGAAAATGGAACTAGGATACCTAAAATCTTATCCTGTTTTATAAACAGTGCCCAAACAAGTTTGATACATTTGGAAAATTGTAGTATATATATATATATGTGTATATATATTCTCAAAAGCTCATTCTAAAAGATGCTTTAAAAATAGTATAGACACTCAAAGAAAAACACTTCTGGTAAACGTTTCGGCGTAAGCCTTCATCAGTAATAACTTTTCCAAATCCAACAGAGCATACATATAGATTACGAAATTTAAAACAATAGCCTAGGCGGGATCTTACCTATTACAATACGCATTGAAAAAGTGTTAAAGTAGCGGTAATGACAAAGGTGTTAGGAGAACGATCACAAGAAAGCGCAGAGTTAAGAGCTGCCGAAGTCGGTGTTTGTGTCTGTCTCGCAGGAGCTGGAAAAAATGTCTATTAAAACAAAACAAACGATAGAAAGATCCCAGAGTGGATGGGCAGAAAGAAATCCCTAATAAAACAGCGTGTGTCCCTAACGAAAAGCTGAGTGCAAAAAATCAAAACAACACAACAACCAAAAAGTAAACAAAAATGAAATCTATGTATCTACCTGCCTAGTGTTTAAACCCTTAGGGGCAAAGCAATCTAGCCGATATTGCCAGAAGCTTTCCCGCATCCTATTACCCCCCGTTAGCCTATCAATTATCTTTACGCTAATATCCTTCAGAAACCCCCGGTGGCCTTCTTCAGTGAAATGTCTGAAGAATTCCGCCTGGGGTACTGAGGCCCCCGAATTAAACTTACGACTGCACGCCTTGTAATTGTTAAACCTAAGCCTAAAAGGCGTGCAGGTGCTACCAACATATTGTACACCACAAACAGTACATTCCAACAAATACACGACATTTGACGAGTCACAATTAAACGAATAGTTTATCCTATATTCCCGGCTATCTACGTTAGAATGAAAATGTTCACTATTGCTCATTACATGACACACTTGACAACGAGATTTACCACAACGAGAACATCCCTTCTTATCGGTCCCCCCATTTCCCTCACTACTGAGCCTAGCCCTAACAAGTATATCCTTAAGGTTCTTACATCTCCTAAAAGCTATTAAAGGTGGCTCAGGAAACACCCTCCTATGCTCCTCCGAATTCGTGAGCATAGGATGGAGTCTCCTGGCAACCTTCCCCAAACTATTGAGCGCTGGATGATATGTTGCAACAAGTGGAACCCTTTCCCCCCTCCCTTGGTCATTGGTCCTATTTCCCGAATTTGCTAGAAGAGTTGTCCTATCCAACCTACGTACCCTATCTATTTGCTCGTTAACTAAAGACTCTTCGTAGCCCCTGTCCTTAAGCCATCCAGCTAACTCGCCTACCCTCTCCTGAAATTGGCGATCTTCCGAACATATCCTACGAAACCTAAGAGCCTGACCATAAGGGATCGCCTTTTTCGTGTGCCAGGGGTGACAAGACTTCTTATGCAAGTACTGATGTGTATCAGTTGGCTTGCAGAACAAGTCTGTCGAAAGGACTCCCCCCTCCCGCACGCTAACCTGAACATCTAAGAAACTAATACTATCCCGTGATTGCTCGCTAGTAAACTTAATCGTTTCGTGGCTACTGTTGAGATGATTGATGAAAGACTTCAGCCTTTCTTCCCCGTGCATCCAGATAAAGAAAACATCATCGATGAATCTCATCCAGACGAGGGGCTTGTCAGGTGAAGCTTCCAACAACCTCTCTTCCAACCGGGTCATGAAGAGATTGGCATAGGCCGGAGCGAACTTCGTGCCTATAGCCGTGCCCAATTTCTGCCTATAAAACCTATCATTAAATTCAAAATAATTATTCTCCAAGACCAAGGACGCCAACCCCACTAGGGTATCAGTAGCCACGCCCGGGTTTTCCCTTCTATCCAGCGCCTCCCTGATGGCCTCTAAACCCTCCCCGTGTGGAATGCTGGGATAGAGTCCCACAACATCAACAGTACACAACATAGCCCCCTCTGGTATCTTTCCTAACTTACTTAGCCTAGACAAAAAGTGGTTAGTGTCCTTAACATACGACCTACTTTGGCTAACCAACGGGTTAAGATGGTGGTCTAAATATTCTGAAATATGCTCCGTTATAGTACCGCTATTGGAAATGACTGGTCGCCCCTTTACACTACTAAGACCCTTGTGGATCTTAGGCAACAGATAAAATCTACCTAGCCTAGAATCTTTCACCTCTAAATACTCAGTCACTTCCTCTAATCCCGGGTCCTCCTCCCTCAGCTCATTCAACCTAGAATTAATGGTCTTACCCAAATTTACCGTGGGATCCACCTCTATTTCTTCATAAACCTGCCTATCATCTAATTGTCGGTTAGCCTCACTTATGTAATCCCCCCTATCCCATACTACAACCGCTGATCCCTTGTCCGCTTCCTTGATAACTATGTTCCTATCAGATTTAAGTTGCTGTAAAGAAAGTTGTTCAGAAGAAGAAAGATTACTAAAATTCTTACCCTCCGGCGAGACAGACATTACCTCCTTCTCCAGCAGCGAAAGGTAGTTTTCAAGAACAGGATCATCTTTGGGGGGCTGCCACGTGGATTTAGGTCTGAAATTAGCGTTCTCATCTGGTACATAGTCCTCTTCATTGTTTCTGAAGTGCCACCTCAATCGCATTCTTCGCTTGTAGGCCTCCAAATCCTCTTTTAACTTTGCTTTGTCGATGTCAGTGGGAGTGGGTGAAAACTTCAGGCCTTTCGAAAGAAGACTTACGTCTTCCTCCGAAAGTTCCCTCCGTGATAGATTTACCACACTCCCACTGACAAATCGTCCAACCAATCGGCCATTCTCATCTTCTGATACTCCTTGTACTGCCTCTGGTACTTCCTCTACAACGTTGACGTCTTCCCTTGTCTCTGGTCTCCTTTCCACATCCAAATTGTCCTGGCCTATTTCACGGGTGATGATTCTGTTCGGCAGGTCCGTTCCATCAAATAAACAGTTTCTGTGATGACTGGTGGTGTTTAGCTGGGCTGCTCTATTTCGTGTCCATTCAAGTCCTGCTCTTCTGCATAAATTAGAAGCCTTCTTCACACGTGTCCTATAAAGGGTCTCGTTCGTCTCCTGTACCCTGTCCCTGATGTGTTCCAATTCATCCCTTGTAAGACCCTGTCTAAACTGCTGCAAAATGTCATAGGCTGTCTTCTGTGCTCCTGGCAGTCATGTGTATATATACATATATGAAGGTACCAGAAAAAAACGGACACAAAAAACACACAGATTTTTCAGCACACTTAGGCCTTTCAAGTTTTTGAACTTATGTTATCATCAGTATGACTAAATGTAGAGCTAGAGTGTTTTTATGATTCATAAACAAAGTAGAGAATTGCTGACAGGAAATGTATATATATTAGATTTTGGCAGGTGTCCTTATTGAAAAGTTTAAAGTGACTTAGGGTCATCAAGTTTCATGAATGCGTAAACTTTGAAGAAAGGTTCTTTAAGGTTTTTGTCAGATTTTCCTCGCGCAAAGATCTTTTGCTTGCAAGCATGATTCTGCTTGAAAGTTGAATGGGTTTCTACGTTTGAGCAATGTCGCTTTTCTGCAGGCCAATCAGATGGCTCAAAAAGGTCATTGCGAGTGGAATATTCTGCCCGGCGGAAATCAGGCTTAATTAGGAGACTAAAAAAGGTACAAAAGTACTAGCATCTGGTTGAGGATCTGAGCTGAAGATTAACTCAAAAGTCATTAAAATCATTCCAGTATACTATTTTATGTGGCCTGTTACAAGTGCATAATTCATTTTGGCGCACACAGTATTTCACTGGACACTTCATTCAAATGACTGACAGAATTTTCTTTTTAACATTCATTCTTTCTTGCATTACCCATTGCAAGTAATTTCATTTCTGCTTTGTTTCCAGGTATTAGCTTTTTTTGAAGAGGGAGAAGATAGGACTACAGCATTTGTAGAACCATTTGTCATACTTCTAATCTTGTTTCTAAATGCCGTCATTGGTGTTTGGCAGGTATGCATCTTCAAGTGCACCTTCCATTAGAATATAACATGCAAACTCATTCTGTCCATGTCCTATGTTTTATCATTTCATAAAGTGGTTGCAAAAAACAGTTGAGCTGTATTGAAACTTCAAAGAGTTTGAAGGCTAGGTGATGTTGGCTCATTTTGCTTGTTATCTGTTTGAAGACACTAGGGAAATCCATTTTAAAGAGAAGCTAGTTTCGCCAAGGGAAGAAACAAGAGATTTTTCAGAGATATGTACTCTTGAGTACCGAACCATCGGGAGGGGGGAAGAGAATAATCGGGGAAGTTAGAAATGGTTCAATATAGTAGTAATTGTGGGGCTGCTTGGAGAATAGAAAATAGTCATTTTCTTAGGTAAACACGTATCTTTTATATGTTTATGTGCACATTGACGACACTGATACATTTACTTTTGAACTCTGGTTCTGTTGAATGCACTTTTTGAGACTTTTTCTTGCATTTATTCAGAAATTATGTTTGCTATCATTTCATTATTCCAAACATTAATAAAAGGGTGTTGGAATAAGAGTGGGGGGATCGGAAGATTTTTCAAAAATTTATAAGCAGGGGGGACGCTTATTTGGTACTCGAGGGTATGTATGTATGTATGTATGCATGTATGCATGTATGTATGTATGTATGTATGTATGTATGTATGTATGTATGTATGTATGTA
This sequence comes from Aurelia sp. 3 sensu Dawson et al. (2005), assembly GCA_964020215.1. Taxonomy (NCBI): domain Eukaryota; kingdom Metazoa; phylum Cnidaria; class Scyphozoa; order Semaeostomeae; family Ulmaridae; genus Aurelia; species Aurelia sp. 3 sensu Dawson et al. (2005). The sequence goes on from OZ026584.1 coordinate 12,606,974, forward strand.
TGTATGTATGTATGTATGTATGTATGTATGTATGTATGTATGTATGTATGTATATATTTGCCATCAAATAAAATCACAATTATATAATGATGAAAAACGAAAGCGAATCAACTTACAAAATTACTAAATTCTACAGGCAAAAAAAGCTAAATGATTGATTTAAAAAATACCCCAGGCTAAAAATGGCAGGGATAGCATTAAAAAGGTCTATGCAGCCTTGTTTCCATAATGGTCCCTCCTGAGGTATAACTAAAGAAATGTGATCTGACAAAAGGCTTTTGTCTGCAAAAAAGGAGAAATTCCAAAAAACGATCCTTAGTAAAAGACATATATGTCATTTTCCTCTTTTTGTATTCTTCGGAAAAAATTTCTTTGATCTTATGTTTGAATGTATTAATGTTGTTAGATGACTTCAACTTGGATGGAAGGCTGTCCATATTCTGGGTCCTAGATACGATAGGCATTTTTGTCCAGCATTACTTTTCCGGAAAGGAAATTCCAATTTGAACTTGGACCTTCACGTTGCTCTTCCCTGGTCGACTGGATGGAATATCTCACCACTGTATGCCGGAGCAATTCCTTTGAAAAGTTTTATTATGTTGACACAGACACATTGATCAATCCTGTTCTTTGTGGGGAGCCAATTTATAGCCATGAATTCTGTGACCCCATTATGTGCTTTGTTTTCAAATTCACGTAGAAATGAATGCATTTGTTATGTGCTGTCTGGATTTTTTTGGACAGCCTCTTATTCAACCCTGGATACCATGAAGTGCATGCATAACAAAATGTGGCTGAATAAGAGCATTTAAAAGCAACCTGTAAAGGGACTTATTGAGTTAGGTTTGCTTCATGTACAGAAATTTTAGCTTGCCATTTATTTTTCTAAGCATCTTAGTTGCCATTGATGCCCCAGAGAGATTTTCATCCAGAAGATATTTGACCTTTGAATGTTGCTTTATCTTTATATCACCCCTCCTGATGTCCAAGTTTTCTTCTTTTTTTGGAAAAATGTAAATATTTGAACTGTGAGTGTCTGTCATGGTGGGAACTCCGATGACCTAGTGTCTATTCCCGCCATGACAGGCACAGTAGCTGTAAATGTTTTGTGTTTATTTTAATTGATTATAAAAAAAAAAGTCCATTATGAAGCAAAGAAACAGACTGTGAAAACTCTATTGATAGGCTGACAATATTATGAATCAGATTTTTATCTTACTCGTCACAACCAAACAGATGCAGATTCACAAGCAGATTACCCATCAGTACAGTGCTATAATGATGATTTCTTATGATTTTTATGGACTCAATGATTTGAATTCATTGTGTCAAGAAGCTTTGTGCCACCATGTTAAGCTTAATCATCATATTTGGTTTTGTAGGTGGCACTGACAGAGCAGAAACTGCGTAAAATGACGTCATCGAGCAGTCTGAGATAAGGAAGTGTTTGGATAGATAATATTTTTTAAATGATAAATAAGAGTTAAAGGCCCAAGGAACAAAATATCAAGTGTTGCCGAATTTTGCGATCTGTTGCAGGAAGCTAAGGGTACTGAAAGTGGCAAGTCTTCTTGCATGCGTGCGCAGTTTCTGCTCTGTCGGTGGCACTAGTTTTGCCTTTGCTGTTGATAGATTCTTTTTTCTTCGAGGAACGGAATGCAGAGAGTGCAATTGAAGCCTTAAAGGAATATGAGCCTGAAATAGCAAAAGTTATTCGAAAAGGCAGATCTGGTGTTCAGAAGATCAAAGCCAAATATTTAGTTCCTGGGGACATTGTAGAAGTTTCAGGTATTATCTCCAATCAAGATTATGTACATGGATTGTTCTCATGGCATTTTAGCATGATTTTTTGTAAAAACATATATGGAACGCCGTTTGCACAAAAATGACATAAACCAGATCTGTAGGCCATGTGCACATACTAGGTTTATGTACATATTCCAAGTTTATGTTCATTGGTGCGATAGTCACTGTTCTGGAAGGCATAATGTTTCCCAGTATAGTCATTTTAGTAACAATAGAGGGCTTGTCTCGCTCAGAAAGGACAAGAAAGAGTTTCTAATAATATCACTTGAAAAATTTGCGTCCATCTATCACAGTTGCTTGTTATTACAAGGAGATCAGTGTCTTATCTAGCGATTTGATAAGTTTCAGCGACCTTTTTCATAAGCTGGTGTTGTTAGCACGATCAAATGTTTCGATGTGCTGCGGTGCTAGCACTATTCCAACAAGAGGATCAGAAGGAGAAGCAAAGCATTAAGAAAGGGGACGAACCGGTTGCTCAATCGCCAAAACTGGCCATTCTCCACCTGTCTTCGTGCTGAAATGCGAGATGCCGATGATGCTGTGTTAAGTTACACAAAAATGAAAATATCTATAAAAGTAGATGAATAGATATGTAGCACAATGTTCCTCAAAGCACAAACTCTCCGATGCAGTTAGGTTGATATTTGCAACTATGAATAGTTTCTATGCGTTTAAGTTTGCAGTCATCGTGTGAACTTGATTTTGGAGACCGGTAAGTTCGGTAAAGTTGCTTGTGGCTGCATTGTACGTTGCATGCAAAGCAACTCTCAAAATGAACCTCAGCAGAATTTTCTCGACAAATATAATGTAAAGTAAACAAATATAATGTATATATAAGCTGATGGTAATTTCGGTACTTTCCAACCATCTAAGTAATATCTTGAACTGGACTCGAAATCAGCAAAAATGCAAGATTGAATCAATACCAATGCGCGTCCTGTCTTTACCCTTCTTTTAAAAGCCACGTGTTAATTGATTTCACTCTAATCCTCCCAGGCTTTCACTAGAAAGAGTGATGTTATTTGAATGCTCTTCTTAAAGGAATAATACCGGGCGTCCCAAAAAAGGGTCCCAAAACAAGGTAACAGATTTAATCAAGGCTAGTGTAAAGAATTGAGCTCGAGTCAATCGGAAATCAACTTTGAACTATTCCTTGATAGTTAACTTGAAGATAGATACCTTGTTTGTTAATATTAGAACATTGAGAGAAGACATTTTTTATCTTGAAAGTCCAGATTTGCCTCCATCTCGAAACCAGAGCTTGTAGGGTTTGGCCTAAACTACGAACGCGCTGTTTTGGGAAATCTCCTCAATGACAGGCGTAGCTTACAAATTCTGAACAAGGACCAGTGTGCTTAGGCATACATTTGAATGGAAATATAAAAACTAAAAAGTGACAAACTTACCAATGAATGTAATCAACAAGGAATATCTTAAATTCGTGAATTTGATTTCAAGTTTGATTTGGATTTCCATCAAGAGTTTTTCCGAAGCACGAGGCTTCTTGCTTGTACTTCGCTATGATTCAGGAGATTCCACAGCAAGCGCGTCAACAACTTAGGCCAAAGCCTAAAAGCTCTGGTTTAGGGGTGGAGGCAAATCTGGACTTTCATGATAAAAATTTCTTCTCTCAATGCTCCAATATCAAGAAACAAGATGTCTATGTACAAGTTGACTATCGAGGAATAGTTTAAAGATTATTTCCGATTGATTCAAGCTAAATCCTTAGCGCTTACCGGCACTGGAAGTATCGGTAAAGTTTACTTGATAAGGATTTTATGGTCGCAAAATGACTGAAAAATTGCCTTAAACATTGATCAAATTGTAAAGACTCTACTTGCACAAAACAGTACGCAATTTGCGTTTCACTTCTCTCGAGAGTTATACGACATCAATTTTCAAATAGATACAAAAGATTTTCAGTCCCATGGCAATAGATGTACAATGGATATCTCTCATCCATGAGCAATTGCATTTTCTCTTTTGATCTGTGCGAGGGATCCTTTATGATTTGATAAACGTCTTGGTTTTTCAGTTGTTCTGCTACTATGAAATTTTTGTAAGCTTCAGTTGATATGTATTTCTAGTGCTCTCAAGACAGCGAGAAAAATCATACAAATACCTTGATCTTTTGGCTTGGAACTAAAATTCGAATCATTCATATCTGCGAAGTACTCTTGATGTTATGAATTTTCAAAAGTGGGAACTTTTTTGTGGCTCACCCGGTACATCAGAATCGTTACGTGATTTTGTTATGAACAACCGTCTGCAATGCAGCTGGAAAGGAATTCAAAAAGTGGTTTACACACCCAGTTAACACAAACAATTTTTCAATGATTTTTTGGTCAATCGTACAGTGGCGTAGCAAGAGTAAATTTTTAATGGGAAACTTTTTGGGAAAACTGTGGCGTAGCAAGATTAAATTTTTAAATGGGAAAATTTTTTAGGATGTTCCTTTACTGTGGCTTAGAACACCTTTCCTGTTCTTATGTTTGCCAGTGCTAGAATGGAAACTTTGAAACATATGTGAAATTTCATTTCACAAACATTGATAAGTATGTGAAATTTGATGAAAATCAATACCCTGAAGAGTTACTTTTTTGGATGGTACCCCCGCATTCATGTCTATTTGTGATTTTGCCAAAACTGACACCCTGAAATTTATTTCTGTCCGAAAACAGGCACCCTAAAAAATTATATATCCCTTACCGGTATATCGTAGCTACCCCCCTCCCACCGGCTCTCGGTACGCATCGTGTTCTGTAACAGAGTCAAAAGTTCACTTTGTTCAAAGTCAGTCAAGCCAATGCATTCTGGGAAAATGTCATTGCATAAATTCTCTATTTTCAAAATGCCAGTTCAATGGAGCTCTTATTGAAGATTGGAATTGAAAATTTTCATTTTTCATTCATGATCGTTTGGGTATTTTTTCAGTTTGAAAAAAGATTCATGAGGTGATAAGCCTGTCCTAGTAAGAGAAATAAGCTATTTTAGTCCTTTGTTTTTAGTTTAATTTTTTTGTTGATTTTGCTTGATTAAGTTTCTTGAAACAAGGTTTTGAAACTTTACAATGGTTTATATATTTACAAATGCTATCTGAAGACTTTACAACTCTGCAACAAAGGATTTTGCATCTAGCAAAATCCTTGCAACTTAATCCAATTTCGTTATTGGTGTGTCTTCTTCGTAAACCAGCCGTACACCTTGCTCTTACCCTGGATATTAGAATTTATCCTTCTTTGATTATTTCCTTTGCAGTTGGTGACAAAGTTCCTGCTGACGTTAGAGTGGTAGAAATAAGGTCAACAACTCTCAGAATCGACCAATCTATTCTCACTGGTGAGTCCAACCGAATCAAGAAATTCTCTTAGAAAAATGAAAAACTGCACTGAAATTCATGATACCTTGAGCTCAAGCCTGTTTGAAACGATTTTGAATATGACTACAAATCTTCATGAAATTCATTTCATGACAACTGGATTCGATGCCCCGTCATATAGCATTTAGTATAGGAATACTGTCGTAAGTATGATGGCAAGGTTGCTATCTTTCAAGTTCACTTTAGTAATTATGTACCAATAGATGCTGTTTATATCAGCTTTTAACAGTCGTCTCAAACTCACATACATCATAGAAAATCTCTTAGTTGTGCTTAGTGGTTCTTTGAATACCTAGCAAACCACCGCGCTGAAAATGTACCAGTTGCGTTGGGTCAAAAGAAGAGTGGAAATGTTTCAAAAGATGGAGTTCGCTGACGATTCACCAGATTCCTTAAATGGTTCTAAGATAAAAAAGTTCGACAGAATCGTTTGTAACTCGAGAAAAGTATGACCGATTTAGTTCAATTCTATTTTATTACCCACGTTGACATTTTGCACACACAATGAGAGTCACATTTCCGGAATCCACTGAGTGCCCAGCAAACTTCAGGCTTATGAATGTCTTTACCTTTTTGTTGATTCACTACCCAGTACTATTTATTGATTCTTTCGTTTTCTTATGGAGTTCACATGTTTTGAGATCACCTTTCACGGTAGAAGAACGAATAAGCCTAGAGTATTGACTTAAGATAAGATCAAACTCATTTAGTGATATGTGTATGCTTAAATGAATGCACCACATATCACAATTGTTTGTCTCTTGCCAACTGACTTGTTGCTCTTGAAAGGCAGGAAATAAATGATTAGTTTAAGGAATAATTTTTTTGAATTATAGGTGAAAGTGTTAGTGTCATCAAACATGCTGATAGTATCAAAGATGTCAAGGCTGTTAATCAAGACAAGAAAAATATGCTTTTTTCGGTAAGTTGCAATCATTCTTTTTGTAAGATGCGTTTTGCCAAAGTATTCACTCTCTTTGCAACGAATTTAAATATTTACACAGCCATGCTTTGGTACAAGCAAAAGATTCTTTATATAACTGCTGAATTACGTGATCGGTCTTGTCTCGTCAGACCTATCGTATAAACTCCATGTCTTTACCAATTTTCTCCATGCATTTATGTCGTTTAGAAAAATCAGGATTTGACAGAATGGCCCAACGGTGTGACACACCAAAATGTCACTAAGCATGAACTGGAATGAACTGGGCTTGCAGATGTGAAACTACATTACCACAAAACTGCTCCAACATGTGCTGAAAACTGTACAGATAAACCTCTTTTGCATTCTGTATTGAGCGCATTACGAATCCTACCTTCGGATCCTTTAGACGGTGCATGTAAAGGATAAAAACGCATTCTTTAGTGATAGACAGACTTGTTTATTCTTGCATATTTGAACTGAACAAAAATTCTTTATTGGGCGCTCTGAAAGATTCGTTTCATTTAAAATGTGTGCACTGTAAGCATATCATTGTATACCTTTCAAAAAAGATGCACTGTATTTTGTGCTACTAGCCTGCATGAAGGTCATGATGGGAACCGTGGAAACTAGCATAAAATTTATCTTCTGTCATTAAAAGCCATTTGGCCCAAGGCCTTCAAGGACTTCGACCTGCTAATTTTTGAAAGTTTTCGAAATCTTATTAATAGCGATATCGGCCATCATTAAATTCTCAATGTCCATTTTTTCCGCTCTGTCGTCTCAGTTTTTTCCCGGATATTTTTGCTTTGTGATTTCTTCCTCCTTTTATACTTCATTACATGATTTACAGTTTGCTTGCTTCTCTCTTAGCAATATCCTCTCTACTATAAGTAGAAATTGCTATTTGCACAATCTTCCAAGTGGATTTGAAGCCTATGCTGCAAAATGCTCTTTCCCAGAAACAATTCCCTGCTGCTAATTCCAGTGTAGATAAATAAGTTCAAGTCCCTAAGGCGAAAACAACAAGATTCCAAGAAGGCTATTGAATGGATGTGCCTCGTGAAAAGAGCATCTCTATCATGAATTGTAAGGAGAGGAAAGAGGACAAATATTTCTTCAGGAATTAATTTTATTTCAGTAAAGATGGATTTCTAGTTAATGTCCAAAAGCGTAACAGCGTGATAATGAAGATATAAATCAGGTTTCAATTGAATGAGATCAGTACGTTTTAAATAGTAGCAAATGAGAGTAGGAAAAGATATTTACAGGAATTTTTTATTCAAATTGAAACTCTTGCTACTTAAGAGCAATTAGCAATTGAGTAGACTAAATGAGAATTCTATCGTCTATTATGTCCAATTTTTAGAGTTCTAATAAGTGAAAATAGTTAGTAACAAGAAATCTAAAACTATTTACTGTACTTTTTGAGATATTATGGACTAGTTTGTTCAAGGTTTGACGTTATAAAGATGGATGACGTCATGAATATTAAAATTTGCTAATGTATGCAAATATAAGAAACAATGTATAAAATTAAAATACTTTTCAAGATAAATCAAATGATGTCTATAACTTTACGATTTGAGTTAGTTGTGCAAAATTAGCGAGCGTTGCGACCTGTCTCTAAATAAGGTTATTTGATGGTCACGTGGTACAACAATGGATTATGAAATTTTTACAATTTTGTAGTCAATTGCATTTGAGTAAAAGTCAGTAAGTTGTAGGGTCGCACCTGAAATAGCGGCGGAGATATTTGAAATGTTTGGTAGGGGGAACGCCCTCCGGTCCAAAGAGGGTTAATTTGGCCTGTTCTCCAATGATGAATATTAACTAGCACAATTTCTTGGGAAAACTCGATAAGCTTGACTTGTTTAGACTCAACTGGTAGTCATTAATGTCATTTGTGTAGCTAAAGCCGGTACATGATAGAGCCAAACAGACTAACAACGACATACAAGCAAAGGTCAAATTTTGTTGGTAGCAGTTTTGTGTAAATACTTAATAAACATGCACTACGATGTTTACTTGTTTATGGAAGCTTATCTGGGATGATGTTGCTTCTTAATTGAATTTTGGAGTTCTTTAGCAGCACTTAAAAACGGAGCTATTTCTCCTCCCCTTCCACGCTGCTCCTTTTTCAGATAAAAACGAATATCTTTCAATTGGTGTTCACACTTGTTCTCAAAAACGCACCTGATTGTCTCTTTTTGAAAGCAAGACTAGCAGCAAGGCTTGTTGTTATTAGCGTATTCAAATTCCTCCGTTTTTGGTGTTCACATTACAGAGAAGCGCTTTTCTTTATCTCCGTATTCATTCAGCTCCGTTTTTGTCAGCGTATTCATTTAGCTAAGTTTTTAGGGTGGATTAATGTGAACTCAAAGCCAAAAACGGAGCTAAGCATATCTGTTTTCGTGCAAAAACGGATTAGTGTGAGCGAGGCCATATTAACTGATTAATTTAGTAGTGCATTTTAAATTTGTGCTGATCGTTTTTAAATCTATTCCTAGGTAACGATATGAGTATAAAATAGTATTCCTTATTACCTGGAAACAGAATTATGATTCAAGCCATTGGATTTAGTTACCATGAACTCGAAAATTCCTATCCCAAATAAGGGTCGGTCTCAGCAGACTAAATTTTCACAAATTCAAGCATAATTTTAGGGACACAGTTAACCCTATGTGTCCGACGAATGACGGTATTGAGGAAATGGAGCACTTTTTGCTGCTTTGCCCTTCATTTGACGTTCAACGACGACATCTTCTCGCTGGAGTTTCTGTACTATTACAACAATTTGTTGAAATAAACAGCCTCCCCAACGACGTTCTTGTTCAGATTCTATTGTATGGTGACAAAAACCTTTCGAATGAAATCACAAAAGTATACTCGAACTGACACTAGTTTTCATCCACAATACAGGTCGGTTTGATTAAATAGATCTGAAAAGTTTGTTTACTCCACTCAGCCACTAAAATCCCTTTCTCTTGTTTTTTATTGTTCACTTGCTTATGCCTGTTTCACAATGGATGTTGGGAATTCAGTGTTATGAAATTCCGACGCCAACCTAACTCATTTTAATCTCAATTTTTCAGTAAAATTTAGCGTCCATCCCACGTAATCACTTAGCGCATACATCCAAAACACAGCAATTGCCGATATCCAATGTGAACCCGACTTTAGTATTTATCAGTCGAACTTGTTTGTACTTAGTTTTTGTATCTACATTTGATTGTATATTTAGACTTAGTTTTAATTACCTGTCCCTATGTTATGGCCATGGGGTAGTCATGGTCTTCTGCTCCTCATGGCATCGTTCTTGTAGTGTAGTACAGTAGTTTGTAAGTGCTGTTTTAGGTAATATCGTTATTGTAAATTTTTATACTGGATAGAAAAAAAAATTCCTTGCTTTAGATTAAGACAACAAATTTGGCCAAAGATTTGTAGATCTCGATTTGAAATTGGTTTGTCTTCTCTCATTTTATACTCATGGCTTCATATCTGACGCAGCAGTTCGTCATGTTCAAACTTAGACATAAGTTTCATTCGTTTTGAAGTTGGATTGTACAAAACCTAGCCAGCCTTTGACAATGCAAAGCTGCAGATAAACAACCGAGCTAGATTTGAGTGAATGGATCGAGCAGTTTTCGAGAGAAATCTACACTTCTTTTTTATACCGTTTGAGTCAAAAACAAGGTTACGCGTGTGGCGGGCTGTTAAATAAAAAGTACGTGACCGATATTCAAAACTGAAATGTTAATCCACAGACCTCCAAACGCGTAAACTTGTTTTGACTCACCCGGTACACAACCAACAAGTTTACGATTTGAAAAAATATATATTTACAAAGGCGATACCATTGGGAGCAGGCATGGCTACCCTGAATGATCTTTAACAAGTAGCAATATAGATACTGAAGGCTTTGCCAAAGTTCTGTTGGTCTTTCCTTGGGGAGAACCAGCTTAATCCACGATCATGATTGAAGGAAAGAGTTTTCGAAGAGGCTGCAAATCAAATGTTGACGCAAACATCATTATTGATATAGAGTGTGCATTTTCAAGTCTTTCAGGACATAATCCTTACTACTGATTTTGTGATATGGTATTCAAGATTCAAGTGATTTCTGAGAACGATGGTTTTGCAGAACTGCAATCTCTGCTCAGCAGCGCGGAGTAAATCCAAGTTAGCACTTAACACTGAATACTTGTTGACCAGAACAAACACTGATAATGTTAATCTTTGTGATTTATGAGTCTGTGCTTTAGAAGTTCTTTATCTTGACTTTGGTAGAGCAAAGTTAGCTTACAGAACGCTAAACCAGATGACCCAAGAACTGCAACTCATTTCAATATCGCCAAATAGCATCACAGTAATATATTATTGTTTGCATTTGTATCAAAGGAATATTTGATTTAGAAAATAACTACCAACGCTATTAAGTTCCAATTCTACTTAGAAGCATTCCCTGGACGTGCGTGTTTGCCTTTGTACGTCATCATTCGGTCTGCAAAATATATGATACGATCTTAGGTAAAGCTCTACTGGGTACAAACGCCAAAATATTTTAGCAAGGAGTCTCCAAGATAAATCACGTAATTCCCTTATGTGACAGATTTGGTTCGAGGGTGACTAGTTTGAATGAAAATCTAATATCTTTGTCTTAGGGAACTAATGTTTCTGTTGGAAAATGCATTGGGGTTGTCGTAGGAACTGGACTCAATACGGAAATAGGTGAGTATACTTTTTGATTTACGGGGTAGTAAAGAAGCTTCCTGTTTGAAAAGTTACTGTTGCCTGTATATGACAGTAGTGACACTGGCAACTGTTTTCTTTTCATAGCCGGTATGTCCAGTAAGATGTAAAACTTTTAGTAAACCGCATTTGGCCATTTCTTTTTTTTCAAGGGTCCCCAAGAGAATCAGGAAATATCAATATCTTGTTTTGGCTCAACACTACTGTTCCTCTGAAGCAGTAGGGTAGACCGGGGCTAAAAGTAACATTCACGACCCAAAAGGTTTTCACAAATTCAAACATAACTTCATCAATACTTTAAATCCTTTGTGCCCGGCAAATGATGATATTGAGGATACGGAACACTTTTTGCTGTTCCGCCATGCTTATGATGAAAACAGACGTGATCTTCTCAACAGTGTAGATGCGATATTGCGACCCCATCGATTAACAAATCTTTCAAATGAAAATTTACTCTTGTATGGCCACGAAAAGTTATCCTTCTGTTTGAATACAACAGTCCTTGAAGCAACGTTAAAATACATTCAGGCATCTGAACGGTTTCAATAAGTTCGTAAGCCCCCTCTCTCGCGTAATTTGTTCTTTCGTGCATTTATTTTTTGTGATCTTTTGTGTCGGAATTATTTGTAATTGTTGTTTTTCATTTTCTGTTTGTAATATGTTATTTGTAATATTTAAATGTAATACTAATTTGAATCTCTATGTTAAATGTTATGGTCACAGGGTTGCTATGTATTTCCATGCTCCTCGTGGCATCGTCTTGTAACCCTTGTTTGTTTATTGTAAAATTTTATTCGAATATATAAAAAAAGTAACAGGGGCAAGTTGTAACAGAGGGCATTTCTCTGCCAATATTAAAGCTCTGCTCACCAGCTTTTGTGTGAATGAATGTCTTGTTACTAGCTACCTTCAATTTACAGTGATTCTTATTGTTCTTGTCTTAGTATTGATATCCCCTATCTATGTTTGGCCTAAAAGTGAATTTTGAATTCAGAACTTTTCGTTCTGCAGCGATCGGTATTGAGTGTGAATTCTTAATTCCCATACAGTATTCGAGTAAAATAGGTATTGCTTCTCCTGAAATAAATCTTGAATGCTATATTCAAATGCATTTGTCCAGAACAGTGTATTTTCACTCCTTGTCGGTCTAACAGACAGATTTTTCCACTGCTTACTTTGTTCTGTTACAACTTGCTTCGGTACTTGTTACAACTTGCCCCACGCTCGGGGCAAGTTGTTACACTCCGATCTTGATTTTCATTTGTAATTTATCGAAAACCTAAAAGTGCCATGTTTCTGAAAAAAACTGTGTGCAATAGCCCATGGTCAACCATAACACATGGTGATATAACGACGGGTCTGCGGTTTGCTGATAAAGAGAAAATTTCATTTTTCTTAAAATTGTTGCATCGAGCCCCGGTCTCCCGTACCTGCCCACCCCCCCCCCCCCCAGCCTCCTGCAAATGATGCCACAGTTAGAACTAACTAATCTTTTCTCTATGTTAGCCTTTCGCATTGAAACAATATGGTTTGAAACCGAATCTTTTGTAGGTAAAATTCGAAACAAGATAGTTGAAACAGAAAACGAGAAAACTCCGCTCCAGATGAAACTAGATGAATTCGGGGAACAATTGTCAAAGGTATCTTGATACAGTACATCTTGCAGTTAATCCTGGAATTATTCATACCCATGCTACATTTGGAATATTTTGAATCGTGATATTTGCGAGCCAGTTGTAAGATATTTTGCTCCTTTAAGTGTCTCTTGTTGAGCCTATTTGCAGCCATTTATCATATTCTTATGAACCTTAGAAACAGTAAAGTTGGTTTTCAAATAGAGGGGTGTCGCCCTGATTGAGGGTATTTCACGTTGGTAGAATATTCCTGTTGAATGACAAAATTTTCAGAACGAAACTTACCATGAACACCTTCGTAAACTCTTCACTGTTGTTGATATAGAATATATTTGTCATTGGTGATGCGGTCTTTAAGAGCGAGCTACTCGAGAAAAGAGTGGTCGAGAGGACCTAAATTTCCAACGTCGCCCTGGTTGAGGGTATCCAAATTTTTCACATGGTTTCAGGTAAATTTAAAATAACTTGATGCGAAAATTAGCAGCATATCAACGATTAAAGAGTTTTTGTTGTTATCAAATGTTTTCTAATTGTGTTTGCTGTGTTTCGTTATCCTAAACACTGACCTTTGTTGCCGCTTTCGTTCAAAGACTTTTCAAGCAAGCTGACATCAAGTTTTCCTCCTTCGGTGAACTGAACGATGCTTAAATCAATTTATGATTAAAAAGAATAGTTTTTGCAGTCCACTGGTAGAACAAACCTGTTTTTGCCCCATAATATGTCCTTTTACAGCAAATAGTAGTCGCCTGTCATGCGTTGACAATGCAGATTTCGTTCAAGAATCGGAAGATACCACAGTACCCTCAACCAGGGCGACTTTAGGCCAATCAGACGGGGTGCAAAAAGTAGCCCGTCGTGGCAGAAGCGGATGCCATATCTCTGAAGTTACGTTAAGTACTTATTCTGGACAAGTGGAGCTTGGCAAGAGGCCATTTGTTTGCTGTGAAAGTTTTAACAACGTCAAGAAACCAAGCAAAAAGAAAATTGTGCAACAAAATGTGAAAGGAAAAATGGCGGATGCTTAAAGTTACATCTTAGGTGAGCTTCTTTGTGCACTTCTCCCTCTGTTTGTGGACGGAGTTTTAAGAAACACAAACAAGGAAATGTTAAGCAAATGGAGTCACCAAAATATTTTTGCACACTTTTTGGTTTTAACTAGGCCCCAACGCCTGTTATTCAGCAACAAACGCAATAGAGTTAAAATCGGTCAACACGCGTTTGCCCTCAACCAGGGTGATACCCCTCTAGAACGATGCAAAATACTCAAAATTTCGCATGGGTGTGAATAATGTCGGGCTTAAGTGTATATGGTGAGATGAGAGTTCTTGAATGCATGCCTTTAGAATGGGGTTTAAACTGACGTTTGTAGAAATTGTTTTAATGGGGAGTGTGCAAAGATTTTATCTGTGTTTGTGAATTTTAAAAGCCTTTATATACATTTACGGTTAATTATTGTTACTGATTTATTTTTAAATTTCAATATAACTTCATAGAATGAAGAGCAAGACAACAAATATGTTTGCATTGCATGTCATCTTGCACCTCATTCTACGATTTGTGACGAAATCATGCTTCCCATCCAAAATGCCAATTTTACTTTGTCAGATAGTAGGTTGGAATTGGCAAAATAGTGATATACGGAGTCGTAGGCGAGAGAGTAGGCTAATTCAGTTCAATATAAACTGGAGTGGACACAGCGAATCAAGTCACTAAAGTCTTTTAGGCCTATTCTGCTAGGTGTTTACAACATGTTTCTTTGTCATACTTGATCTTTTCCAGGTTATCACAGTGATATGCATTGCAGTTTGGGCGATAAATATCGGACATTTCAACGATCCTATTCATGGTGGATCATGGATAAAGGTATGCCTTTTTTACGTCAACCTTCTCTTCATATTGTATTGGCCGCAACACATTGTGCTTGGACATCGTGAAGACCAGAGGTTGGTAATGATACTATGTGGGTACAAAGCCGAATCGTGTATGATATGAAAGTCATTTCTGGCCTATGACCTGTTTTCTACTTTTTATATGGCATGCAATAGATCATGGTCGGCAGTGGGTCTTAATAGGCAGACGGGGCTTTGATATGCTATTTATGAGAACTGATTTTATAGAGGTTTTTTGTGACTTTCTTTGTTAGTGTGCGATCCATATATTTGTGACCGCTATGCTTCATCCGAAAAGTAAACATACTCATCGCAAATTATGCATTGTTATCGTGTTTAAAATGGAGGGAAGTTTGTAGGTCATTTAATATCCTAAAGCAACTGATATGAAGCAAGCAACGTGTTAGAGATTGTCATTGAAGGAACAGAAAAGACTTAATTGTTTGTATGTATATGTAATTCTTTTACAATGATATCTCTTCAGTTAGAATTGCAAGCTAAAGCTATGAATTGAAATATAATAACTAAGCAAATCTGATCTTCCAGGGATTCGTTCTTGAGGGGGCTTGCAAGGCTCATCAAATGCTTTTTCAGATGTGTTTAAACAGGCGTAGTGATGCTCTAATATTAATTGAAATGCATTCAGAGCCTTAATGCGCGAGTAATGATACCCTCCCTTGGTAAATTCAGGATTTAGCTTTGGAATATGGAGATCTCTATCACTCCTCGCATTATGATTTGGTATAGAAAGTCTCTCTTGGAACACTTTCCACAGGCTTTCCGGGCACAGTTTGTTTGCCATTTTTAGGCCATTGGTCCTTAAATGTTGCACGCTCTATAATTGATAGGGCTCTGTTTGGAACGTTAAAGTGCCCCATGCTACGTTTCCCTAGCGTAGATGACCCTCAAAGAGAGTGTGATATACATCACATACCTTTGATTGAGGAAGAATGTCTTTAAGTTTTTTCAAAGATGATTCATTTCAAAGATGTTTTTTCAAATTTTATTTCACAATCATTGAGTTTGAGCGAAGGGAGGTCACCAATTTCATTTATTTTACCTTGGTGACCAATAACCGTAAAGTCAGTTTTTTTGGGTTTGCACCTAGTTTATATACCCTAAACCAGTCACTGATGTTTAACAGCTCTTTCTTTGTCATGCGTACGAGTTTTTTATGTCATTCGATGCGATTGTTGTGTGTATCATCGGCATACGTGTTTGCTTTGGTACACAAAGTTTTTGAGGTACACAATGAAAAGGAGGGGATGTAAGCGTGATCCCTGCGGAAAACCACACGAAGCTTCCTCGGTCTCTGACTGTTGACCGTTTACAGAACAAAACTGCTTTCGTCCACTTAAATACGACTTGAACCATTTCCTTTCTTTTCCATTGATAATGTCTTTGTCCAGTTTTGATAAGAGGTATCCGTTCTGACGCAGAATAAAGTTTTTTAGATATTAGCCTTTTCACTACAAATTGATGTACAAAGTTATGGCCAAACCATCTGACGATACTTTTAGCTTACCGTACAGGTGTTTAACAGCAGAATTTTAGATTTTGCTATGGCAGGTAAGGCTGCAAATTCCTGGAGCCCCCCTTCACCCCTTAGGGTCAGACTTATTTTTTCTTAAAAGTCTGCTGAACGTAGGTCAACAACAAAACCCATGAATAAGCTTTCTGTCTGTGCAATTAAGTCTTGTTACAGTTTGAAGTTATAGCCTTCTTTCGTGAGGCTTTACTTCATTCAGTTAATCCTTTCAAACATTTTTCAGCGTGTAGAAGCTCCATTCAGGCTGGCATGAAAGGTAGATATCTCTTCTTGACAGTTGTTCAGTGTGTGCTAAATATATTGAATGATTTGTTCTTGCAGGGTGCAATTTATTACTTCAAAATTGCTGTCGCTTTAGCTGTAGCTGCAATTCCCGAGGGCCTGCCCGCTGTCATTACAACTTGCCTTGCTCTTGGTAAGAGAACTTAGTGATTTCTTGCACGTTGAAACAGCACTTAGCCAAATCGAAATCGTTTCTGCACGAAAATCCGTTGAGCTAAGATAGCCTGTGTGCAGGCAATACTCAAGGAAAAGATATAGTCTGCGCAACGCCGCTCAGTATCATGTATTGTTTGCGTCAGCATTTCATTTCCGTAGCAGTTTGAATGGCCCTTTCTACTTAGCATCTGTGTATTGCCTGCCGTAGGGTACTTAAAATTCCAGAGTATTGTGTTGTTAATGAAGTTTGCTTAGAAAACAAAGCGAAACCTGAGATTTAATCGCATGATAGGCGTTCTCAAATCTGATTGCTTCCTCGTTTCACAGGAGAGTGATGTTATTAGCTGTTACAACAATATGTGTTCTTTGTTATCAAATAAATGCTGAAGCACGCGCTACACAACAGCAAGCGGCGTAGCGCAGACTATGAATTTTCCTTGGGTATAGTCTATGCATGCACTTGTTATAAGAAGAAAATATCAACTTAACGTTCTCGGTCTAAAGAAATATGACATTACCTTAAAGCTATTGTATTTTTACCAGCAGGTCGTGTTTAGATTTGTTTTCGACTTCTTAAATTGAATCCTTAGATTCTTATCTAAATTGATACGAGGTATGATGCTCCTTGATATTCATGGGGTATCATTCCAAGCTTCTCGAGCCGTGTAAGAAAATCTCTTTTTGAAATATTCCAGATTATACTTAGGGATTGGATGAGCCTCACAACCTTATATTGTAGGTAGAATATTGAGATCTCCGTTTGAATTCATTCCAGGGATTTTCAGGATAGAGGTGCTCGTATTCTTATATCTCAAAACTCATCGATCAAACGTACCAATTTTGTTGAACTGTTGAGCAGTTTTTCGATTATTCGTTTATCTTTTCAGTGTCAATTATAGAAATCGCAATCATGTCCAAGCCAAGGGCATTAAATGTTCGCGTTTTCAATTCATTTTCAATTTGCAATTAATCACGAGATCATTGTATATACTTGCGTTAAGAAGCTGCCATAATCTACTATGGCCTTAAGTACGCCCTACGTGCAATGACTTGCAGGCGATATCGTTTCGTAGGTGTAGATTACGGTAGGCAACCCCAATGACATTAAGCAGTTAGAAACCCTCTCCAGCTTTAAAAGGAGAACCAAAGTCTGGAAAGGAGAAGAATGCAGTTTTAGATTATGCAGACCGTTCGGGACTCAGGTTGAGTTCTTGAACTGAACTCAACCTGAGGGTTCAGAAAAACGAATTTAAGCGTATTTTTAGATCTAAAAAAAAGCCTTTGATACCGTCGACCATGACGTTCTGTTGTCGAAGTTATCAGCCTATGGAGTCACCGATCTTGCACACGGTTGGTTCATTGCCGGGAGAGCAGTATCGTTATGTAGAAGGTAAATCGTCAAACAAGCGTTTAGTACAGTGTGGAATACCACAGGGGTCGTGTTTGGGTCCCTTACTTTTCATCATTTATATGAATGATTTTGAAAAATGTTTGAAAAAATCTAAACCAATTATGTACGCGGATGACACGAGCATTTCTTATGCTACCAATGAGATCAACGAGCTCTTTAATGAGATAAAGGGAGAACTCGATCTTGTTTCATCCTGGATGAGGCAAAACAAACTTAGCCTAAATGCTGAAAAAAGCGAATTTATGTTGATAGGGCATCCAAAACAACTGAACAAAGCCAAAGATTTCCCTGACCTCGAAGTAGAAGATCAAAACTTATGCAGAGCTCAAAAAACAAAATATCTTGGTGTCATAACAGACGAAAGCATGAATTGGGAAGAACAACTCAAAACCGTAAAGCGAAAGATAAAAAACGGTCTAGGGACGATGTTTAAACTCAAAAACATCCTCTCCCAGAAACAATTGGCAACTGTTTATCGAGCATTAATTGAAAGCCATCTGAGATATTGCAGTGTCATTTGGGGATGTCTGTCAAACACAAAACTGGAATCCCTACAGAGGCTGCAAAACAGGGCACGCAGACTAATTGAATGCGCAAGGCACAAAGATGGCTGGGTATGTGATTGGCTCGATGTACGCAATCTAATAAACTATGACAGGCTAATTACTACATACAAAATAAACAATGGACTCTGCCCAGAGAACCTCAAAAATAAATTCACTCCTAGGTCGAATATTTCGAGATATAACACAAGAAAAATTGATGATTTCGAAATTCCTCGGCTTCGTCTTGAGTACTGCAAAAAGCCTGTTGGATACCAGGGAGCAAGTGCCTGGAACGAGATCCCAAAGCAAATATGAGACTCTGCCTCATTGAGCTCTTTCAAAGTAAGATTGAGGGAGTTCTTGAGGTAGAGCGACACAAACACAACCCCTTGGAGAGCAGCTTTATTTTTTCTTGATATTATTAATATTTATATTTACTTTGTTATGCTGATAGGGTATTGTGTCTAAATAAGAATAAATGAAAAAATGAACAATTAACTGCTTTGTAAATGCCGGGGGAAAAGAGCATTGTAAATATCGAAAGTATTCTAAACATCTTTAAATTTATGTATTTGTAGATCATTATTCTGTATTTAATTTCCTTTTTGCAAATTTTACTTTTTTAGATAGTAGGCCTTAGTTAGCTCTTGTTTTGCAGTAATTTTTATATGTTGCCTACTTTAATAGTTAAATTGCGCGTTGTTGCTTATTGTAGTAAATTGCGTAAAATATGCCGATATAATGATTGGTCTGGTAATATTTCTGTGAAATCTGAATTATGATCTAAGAAGTCGCATTTTTACGAGCAACCTACCAGAAGAACAATTCAGTACTCAAATTCATATTTCAAAAATATCATATCTGAATGGCACCTACTTGAGAGTGTAATTAGAAGTTCATGCAACCAATGTGATAATCATCAGGTAGTTTTGCACTTAGCGGTCGTTGAGGAAAAGAGATGCTAAAAAGTTCAGAGTAGGGCAATAGGTCATTGAAAAATTCATAGATTTGACTGTGTTCTTGCTTTAGTTGCAAAATTATCTTATATCTGGAACAAAGACAATACCAGGTTTACATCCAAGGACAATTTTCGTCAATAGACCGAATCGGCTAAGGTTTGTTTTTACCCTTTTCAAGTCATGTGACCATACTCTTTGGAAGTTTCGGTATTATTCTACTTTTGCATTCATTGCACAACTTTGCATGGCACGAAATATGTTAGAGAAATCAAAAGGAGTTTTATCAAGAGATTGATCACATGACTTGAAATGGGTGTAAACAAACCTTAGCCGATTTCGTCTATGTTGCAAGCAAGAAATCATGTGATCCATTTTGTTTTGCTCTAGGTTAGCTTGTCCTGCTCCGTCCTATTGGCACCCTCACAGTATCTTCAGAAAGTAAACCCTGTACATCTTTGCTTAATTGGTTAATATTCTATGTTGCTTTCTTTGAATTAATCAACGGTTTTCGTCCAAGGTACAAGACGAATGGCAAAGAAAAATGCAATCGTACGATCATTACCATCAGTTGAGACTCTTGGATGCACGTCTGTGATCTGTTCCGACAAGACTGGCACCCTCACAACTAATCAGATGTCTGTTAGCAAGGTAGGAAATAATCAGCTAGTCTCTAGCCCTAGCCCTGGAATGTCCCTGTAACAAATTCAATAGAACCTCCATTAACGGACACCTGTATGCAGCGGACACCTCCGAGCAGCGGACAGATATTTTTGTCTCAAATACATTATGAAAAGATGATTCCTACATATATTGGACACCTCTCTACAGCGGACAATAAACATTTTCCCACATGCGTCCGTTATATGGAAGTTCCATTTTATCTTCATTGTCTTGTTTTGCTTTTATATTTGGAAAGACCAGCAAATTGAGAAAAATACATATTTATATACACCAGGTGTCTCACAATGATGTAAGAGTGTTCACGGACATACCCAGTCGTGACTAATGGACCAATTTTGATAAAGTGACATCAAGTTGCAGTGGAAATGGTATATTAGGTGTTGACTTTTAATGCGCACCAATCTGCATGCTGTTCTAGAGTTAATTTTTTTACTGTGGAGTTGTGTCTGGGCATTGTTCAAAGAAGACTAGTAGTCCCAGTATTCAAAAGAAGGAAGGGCCTATAAAACGAAGGGCAAGGGGTTGCTATTCAAATGATTTTCGACAATCGTCATTACAAAGGGTACAGATTTTATGTCCAAAAGTCTGGAAACGGCATTAGCAAGGTTTTGCTCGTTGTTTTATGGACCCTTTCGGATAATGGATCCATTCGTAGGATTAGGAGAAGAACAGCGTCGACAGCATTTTACCACAGTTTTTGTTTGAAAACAATGATATAGGACATGATTACCGGCTATTGTAGTTGGCAGCTTTCAGTGCCTTGAAAACTAAATGATGCAGTTATATTTTTCTAATGCTGAAAAGTTGACAGCAATGTCTAATGTTCTCAAGACTTTGGAAAAACAGCTTCCAAGTAAAATGTTCCGGAACTCTTGAGCGATTTGGGCCATTTTAGTGAAATAGATATCTCCGTCTAAGATAGCCTGTTTACAAAGACATGATTGGTGTTTCAATGAAATTAACGTGTAAATGAAGACGGTACGTGTAAGTGTGAATGCTGTTGACTGCAATACCGTTGACCATTTGAAATGTTGTTTACTTTACTGCAAAAGTATCCAAGAGTATTAGGTTCTGTTGTCTTGCAGTTGATACAGATGATTGCTGGAAACAGTGTTTCAGTTTTTTGTTTAGGGAATTTTTTAGTGTCTTCCTACAAATTTAAGGACCGTTCACACTGCTCCGTTTTCATATGAAAACAGAGTAAAACTTATCCGTTTTGGCCTTGCGTTCACAGTGTTCCGCTGTGAAAACGGAGCTTTTCAAAAACGCCAATGAAAACGCTTAAATTTGAAACGATGCGTTTTGAAAACGATCCGTTTTCAGTGTGAACGCCAGAAGCGGAGACATTGAAAACGCTGCACATTCCTTTATTAATAGACTGTTGATTACAATGGCATTCAAACTCGTGATTGGCGCCTTCTGGACAGCTCCTAACACAGGGTTTGTTTTGAAAAGGGGATTAACAATACAATTTTGCTGAAGCAGTGTGAACGCCTATCGTTCTCATAGCGTATTTATTTGAAAACGGAGCAATGTGAACGGGCAGCGTTTTCATCAACAAAAACGGATAGAAACGAAAATGGAGCAGGGTGTGAACGTAGCCTTCGACGAAATGCTCTCAGAGACGATAAACGTTTGTCCCGTTAACAACTGCTTATTTCAAGGTCCACAATTTACATTCGAAATACATGAAATCCCAGATCAACGCTAGTATTCTGTATGCTCTTTATTTTCTTTTCAGATGTTCATTGTAAATGATGGTGGTAAAAGTGAATCGTTGTTCTCTCACTTTGATATAAGTGGCTGCACATATGAACCAGTTGGAACAATGTAAGTGAATTCTATTTGAAGAGCTTCAAGTCTCTTGATGAAGAAACGTAGTTTTAAGGCAACACAGCCTTTTCCATTACAAACTAAGGCATGGGACCACCTTCACAGTCTTTGATGAATGATTTGTTTCAGATCCATTGCATGTTCACTTCATTACAATTTATCACAACTTATTGTGACAGCAAATATAAATTATATCAATAGTCGACAAGATGTAAGTTGTGGTTCTCTCAAGTGATTTTCGGTGTTTCTTTTTTACTGGAAAAGACCTCATTTGATAGCACGCCTGGCTTGTTTGTTAGTCTTTTTCTTGAAGAGTAAAGCATGAGGATGCGGTCAAGAGTTTTGAGATTATACTGAGTGGCATGACTCTGGCAGATCAATTTTTCAAATAGGGAATATATTTATTTGATTCAATGATCTAAATCAATACAACTTACATGTTTCGGTCAGACGGCGTTGTTATGTTACAGCATGCAAACTGACTTTATTATACATGTATTCCATTGTTTGGTGACGGAGTTTGCCATTGTGGTCTGTCTGGGGAAAGAGTGTTTCCGGTGTAGTACGAGATTTTGCGTGGCAACCTGTAACTGCATGGTCTCGCATGCAACGGCAAGATTGCCGATTGCAAACGCGAGTTTTGCAGTCAAATTCAAACGATGAACGTAGCGCAGTGAATTCGTCCCCTTGGAAAACCATCAGTGCACGACTTGCGGCAACCTATATCCACGCATGCGTGATTTTACGTTGAAGAACTACTTCAACCAAAGGGAAGTCATTTATTGACAAAAACACAATATCATACCCATCAAAAGGTTCAAAGACTTGGGAGAATGCAAGAAGGCAAGATACTAAGAGAATTTCTTCAATTAATCTTATTTCGAAAAAGTTACACTACCCATGCAGAAAATTTCAGGCTTTTAGAGACTGAATTTTTCTGCGTGGTCTGTCATAATGGATTGAAACGGGACCTAAATATTGTAAAAACACGTCAGGTTGAAGGGGAAAAACTTCCTATTATGATTTAATTCAAGAATTTGTTAGATTAATCTTATTTCGAGAGAGTAACAATACCCATGCAGAAAATTTCAGGCTTTTGGAGACTGAATTTTTCTGCGTGGTCTGTTATAATGGATTGAAACGGGAGCGAAATATGCTTAAAACACATCAGCATGAAGGGAACCAACTTCCTTTTATGATTTCAGCAATAAATTGTTCGACTAATCTTATTTCGAGAGAGTAACAATACCCATGCAGAAAATTTCATGCTTTTAGAGACTGAATTTTTCTGCGTGGTCTGTTATAATGGTTTGAAACGGGATCTAAATATGTTAAAAACACATCAGCATGAAGGGAACCAACTTCCTTTGATGATTTCAGCAATAATTTGTTCGACTAATCTTATTTCGAGAGAGTAACAATACCCATGCAGAAAATTTCATGCTTTTAGAGACTGAATTTTTCTGCGTGGTCTGTTATAATGGTTTGAAACGGGATCTAAATATGTTAAAAACACATCAGCATGAAGGGAACCAACTTCCTTTGATGATTTCAGCAATAATTTGTTCGACTAATCTTATTTCGAGAGAGTAACAATACCCATGCAGAATATTTCAGGCTTTTAGAGACTGAATTTTTCTGCGTGGTCTGTTATAATGGATTGAAACGTGATCGAAATATGCTAAAAACACATCAGCATGAAGGGAACCAACTTCCTTTTATGATTTCAGCAATAATTTGTTCGACTAATCTTATTTCGAGAGAGTAACAATACCCATGCAGAATATTTCAGGTTTTCAGAGACTGAATTTTTCTGCGTGGTCTGTTATAATGGATTGAAACGGGAGCGAAATATGCTAAGAACACATCAGCATGAAGGGAACCAACTTCCTTTTATGATTTCAGCAATAATTTGTTCGACTAATCTTATTTCGAGAGAGTAACAATACCCATGCAGAATATTTCAGGCTTTCAGAGACTGAATTTTTCTGCGTGGTCTGTTATAATAGTTTGAAACGTGATCGAAATATGCTAAAAACACATCAGCATGAAGGGAACCAACTTCCTTTTAAGATTTCTGCAATAATTTGTTCGACTAATCTTATTTCGAGAGAGTAACAATACCCATGCAGAATATTTCAGGCTTTCAGAGACTGAATTTTTCTGCGTGGTCTGTTATAATAGTTTGAAACGTGATCGAAATATGCTAAAAACACATCAGCATGAAGGGAACCAACTTCCTTTTAAGATTTCTGCAATAATTTGTTCGACTAATCTTATTTCGAGAGAGTAACAATACCCATGCAGAATATTTCAGGCTTTCAGAGACTGAATTTTTCTGCGTGGTCTGTTATAATGGATTGAAACGGGAGCGAAATATGCTAAAAACACATCAGCATGAAGGGAACCAACTTCCTTTTATGATTTCATCAATAATTTGTTCGACTAATCTTATTTCGAGAGAGTAACAATACCCATGCAGAATATTTCAGGCTTTCAGAGACTGAATTTTTCTGCGTGGTCTGTTATAATAGTTTGAAAGGTGATCGAAATATGCTAAGAACACATCAGCATGAAGGGAACCAACTTCCTTTGATGATTTCAGCAATAATTTGTTCGACTAATCTTATTTCGAGAGAGTAACAATACCCATGCAGAATATTTCAGGCTTTCAGAGACTGAATTTTTCTGCGTGGTCTGTTATAATGGATTGAAACGGGAGCGAAATATGCTAAAAACACATCAGCATGAAGGGAACCAACATCCTTTGATGATTTAATCAATAATTTGTTCGACCAATCTTATTTCGAGAGAGTAACAATACCCATGCAGAATATTTCAGGCTTTTAGAGACTGAATTTTTCTGCGTGGTCTGTTATAATGGATTGAAACGGGAGCGAAATATGCTTAAAACACATCAGCATGAAGGGAACCAACTTCCTTTTATGATTTCAGCAATAAATTGTTCGACTAATCTTATTTCGAGAGAGTAACAATACCCATGCAGAAAATTTCATGCTTTTAGAGACTGAATTTTTCTGCGTGGTCTGTTATAATGGATTGAAACGGGACCTAAATATTGTAAAAACACGTCAGCTTGAAGGGGAACAACTTCCTATTATGATTTAATTCAAGAATTTGTTAGATTAATCTTATTTCGAGAGAGTAACAATACCCATGCAGAAAATTTCAGGCTTTTGGAGACTGAATTTTTCTGCGTGGTCTGTTATAATGGATTGAAACGGGAGCGAAATATGCTTAAAATACATCAGCATGAAGGGAACCAACTTTCTTTTATGATTTCAGCAATAAATTGTTCGACTAATCTTATTTCGAGAGAGTAACAATACCCATGTAGAAAATTTCATGCTTTTAGAGACTGAATTTTTCTGCGTGGTCTGTTATAATGGTTTGAAACGGGATCTAAATAAGCTAAAAACACATCAGCATGAAGGGAACCAACTTCCTTTTATGATTTCAGCAATAATTTGTTCGACTAATCTTATTTCGAGAGAGTAACAATACCCATACAGAATATTTCAGGCTTTTAGAGACTGAATTTTTCTGCGTGGTCTGTTATAATGGATTGAAACGTGATCGAAATATGCTAAAAACACATCAGCATGAAGGGAACCAACTTCCTTTTATGATTTCAGCAATAATTTGTTCGACTAATCTTATTTCGAGAGAGTAACAATACCCATGCAGAATATTTCAGGCTTTCAGAGACTGAATTTTTCTGCGTGGTCTGTTATAATGGATTGAAACGGGAGCGAAATATGCTAAGAACACATCAGCATGAAGGGAACCAACTTCCTTTTATGATTTCAGCAATAATTTGTTCGACTAATCTTATTTCGAGAGAGTAACAATACCCATGCAGAATATTTCAGGCTTTCAGAGACTGAATTTTTCTGCGTGGTCTGTTATAATGGATTGAAACGGGAGCGAAATATGCTAAGAACACATCAGCATGAAGGGAACCAACTTCCTTTTATGATTTCAGCAATAATTTGTTCGACTAATCTTATTTCGAGAGAGTAACAATACCCATGCAGAATATTTCAGGCTTTCAGAGACTGAATTTTTCTGCGTGGTCTGTTATAATGGTTTGAAACGGGATCTAAATATGCTAAAAACACATCAGCATGAAGGGAACCAACTTCCTTTTATGATTTCAGCAATAATTTGTTCGACTAATCTTATTTCGAGAGAGTAACAATACCAATGCAGAATATTTCAGGCTTTTAGAGACTGAATTTTTCTGCGTGGTCTGTTATAATAGTTTGAAACGTGATCGAAATATGCTAAAAACACATCAGCATGAAGGGAACCAACTTCCTTTTATGATTTCAGCAATAATTTTTTTGATTAATCTTATTTGGAAAGAATTACAATACCCATGCAGAAAATTTCATGCTTTTAGAGACTGAATTTTTCTGCGTGGTCTGTTATAATAGTTTGAAACGGGATCGAAATATGCTAAGAACACATCAGCATGAAGGGAACCAACTTCCTTTTATGATTTCATCAATAATTTCTTTGATTAATCTTATTTGGAAAGAATTACAATACCCATGCAGAAAATTTCATGCTTTTAGAGACTGAATTTTTCTGCGTGTTCTGTTATAATGGTTTGAAACGGGATCGAAATATGCTAAGAAATCATCAGCATGAAGGGAACCAACTTCCTTTTATGATTTCATCAATAATTTCTTTGATTAATCTTATTTGGAAAGAATTACAATACCCATGCAGAAAATTTCATGCTTTTAGAGACTGAATTTTTCTGCGTGGTCTGTTATAATGGTTTGAAACGGGATCTAAATATGCTAAAAACACATCAGCATGAAGGGAACCAACTTCCTTTTATGATTTCAGCAATAATTTGTTCGACTAATCTTATTTCGAGAGAGTAACAATACCCATGCAGAATATTTCAGGCTTTTAGAGACTGAATTTTTCTGCGTGGTCTGTTATAATGGATTGAAACGTGATCGAAATATGCTAAAAACACATCAGCATGAAGGGAACCAACTTCCTTTTATGATTTCAGCAATAATTTGTTCGACTAATCTTATTTCGAGAGAGTAACAATACCCATGCAGAATATTTCAGGCTTTCAGAGACTGAATTTTTCTGCGTGGTCTGTTATAATGGATTGAAACGGGAGCGAAATATGCTAAGAACACATCAGCATGAAGGGAACCAACTTCCTTTTATGATTTCAGCAATAAATTGTTCGACTAATCTTATTTCGAGAGAGTAACAATACCCATGTAGAAAATTTCATGCTTTTAGAGACTGAATTTTTCTGCGTGGTCTGTTATAATGGTTTGAAACGGGATCTAAATATGCTAAAAACACATCAGCATGAAGGGAACCAACTTCCTTTTATGATTTCAGCAATAATTTGTTCGACTAATCTTATTTCGAGAGAGTAACAATACCCATGCAGAATATTTCAGGCTTTTAGAGACTGAATTTTTCTGCGTGGTCTGTTATAATGGATTGAAACGTGATCGAAATATGCTAAAAACACATCAGCATGAAGGGAACCAACTTCCTTTTATGATTTCAGCAATAATTTGTTCGACTAATCTTATTTCGAGAGAGTAACAATACCCATGCAGAATATTTCAGGCTTTCAGAGACTGAATTTTTCTGCGTGGTCTGTTATAATGGATTGAAACGGGAGCGAAATATGCTAAGAACACATCAGCATGAAGGGAACCAACTTCCTTTTATGATTTCAGCAATAATTTGTTCGACTAATCTTATTTCGAGAGAGTAACAATACCCATGCAGAATATTTCAGGCTTTCAGAGACTGAATTTTTCTGCGTGGTCTGTTATAATGGATTGAAACGGGAGCGAAATATGCTAAGAACACATCAGCATGAAGGGAACCAACTTCCTTTTATGATTTCAGCAATAATTTGTTCGACTAATCTTATTTCGAGAGAGTAACAATACCCATGCAGAATATTTCAGGCTTTCAGAGACTGAATTTTTCTGCGTGGTCTGTTATAATGGTTTGAAACGGGATCTAAATATGCTAAAAACACATCAGCATGAAGGGAACCAACTTCCTTTTATGATTTCAGCAATAATTTGTTCGACTAATCTTATTTCGAGAGAGTAACAATACCAATGCAGAATATTTCAGGCTTTTAGAGACTGAATTTTTCTGCGTGGTCTGTTATAATAGTTTGAAACGTGATCGAAATATGCTAAAAACACATCAGCATGAAGGGAACCAACTTCCTTTTATGATTTCAGCAATAATTTTTTTGATTAATCTTATTTGGAAAGAATTACAATACCCATGCAGAAAATTTCATGCTTTTAGAGACTGAATTTTTCTGCGTGGTCTGTTATAATAGTTTGAAACGGGATCGAAATATGCTAAGAACACATCAGCATGAAGGGAACCAACTTCCTTTTATGATTTCATCAATAATTTCTTTGATTAATCTTATTTGGAAAGAATTACAATACCCATGCAGAAAATTTCATGCTTTTAGAGACTGAATTTTTCTGCGTGTTCTGTTATAATGGTTTGAAACGGGATCGAAATATGCTAAGAAATCATCAGCATGAAGGGAACCAACTTCCTTTTATGATTTCATCAATAATTTCTTTGATTAATCTTATTTGGAAAGAATTACAATACCCATGCAGAAAATTTCATGCTTTTAGAGACTGAATTTTTCTGCGTGGTCTGTTATAATGGTTTGAAACGGGATCTAAATATGCTAAAAACACATCAGCATGAAGGGAACCAACTTCCTTTTATGATTTCAGCAATAATTTGTTCGACTAATCTTATTTCGAGAGAGTAACAATACCCATGCAGAATATTTCAGGCTTTTAGAGACTGAATTTTTCTGCGTGGTCTGTTATAATGGATTGAAACGTGATCGAAATATGCTAAAAACACATCAGCATGAAGGGAACCAACTTCCTTTTATGATTTCAGCAATAATTTGTTCGACTAATCTTATTTCGAGAGAGTAACAATACCCATGCAGAATATTTCAGGTTTTCAGAGACTGAATTTTTCTGCGTGGTCTGTTATAATGGATTGAAACGGGAGCGAAATATTCTAAGAACACATCAGCATGAAGGGAACCAACTTCCTTTTATGATTTCAGCAATAATTTGTTCGACTAATCTTATTTCGAGAGAGTAACAATACCCATGCAGAATATTTCAGGCTTTCAGAGACTGAATTTTTCTGCGTGGTCTGTTATAATAGTTTGAAACGTGATCGAAATATGCTTAAAACACATCAGCATGAAGGGAACCAACTTCCTTTTATGATTTCATCAATAATATGTTCGACTAATCTTATTTCGAGAGAGTAACAATACCCATGCAGAATATTTCAGGCTTTCAGAGACTGAATTTTTCTGCGTGGTCTGTTATAATGGATTGAAACGGGAGCGAAATATGCTAAAAACACATCAGCATGAAGGGAACCAACTTCCTATTATGATTTAATTCAAGAATTTGTTAGATTAATCTTATTTCGAGAGAGTAACAATACCCATGCAGAAAATTTCAGGCTTTTGGAGACTGAATTTTTCTGCGTGGTCTGTTATAATGGATTGAAACGGGAGCGAAATATGCTTAAAACACATCAGCATGAAGGGAACCAACTTCCTTTTATGATTTCAGCAATAATTTGTTCGACTAATCTTATTTCGAGAGAGTAACAATACCCATGCAGAAAATTTCATGCTTTTAGAGACTGAATTTTTCTGCGTGGTCTGTTATAATGGTTTGAAACGGGATCTAAATATGTTAAAAACACATCAGCATGAAGGGAACCAACTTCCTTTGATGATTTCATCAATAATTTGTTCGACTAATCTTATTTCGAGAGAGTAACAATACCCATGCAGAATATTTCAGGCTTTCAGAGACTGAATTTTTCTGCGTGGTCTGTTATAATAGTTTGAAACGTGATCGAAATATGCTAAAAACACATCAGCATGAAGGGAACCAACTTCCTTTTAAGATTTCTGCAATAATTTGTTCGACTAATCTTATTTCGAGAGAGTAACAATACCCATGCAGAATATTTCAGGCTTTCAGAGACTGAATTTTTCTGCGTGGTCTGTTATAATGGATTGAAACGGGAGCGAAATATGCTAAGAACACATCAGCATGAAGGGAACCAACTTCCTTTGATGATTTCATCAATAATTTGTTCGACTAATCTTATTTCGAGAGAGTAACAATACCCATGCAGAATATTTCAGGCTTTTAGAGACTGAATTTTTCTGCGTGGTCTGTTATAATGGATTGAAACGGGATCGAAATAGGGTAAAACCCCATCAGCATGAAGGGGAACAACTTTTTATTATGATTTCATCAAGAATTTGTTTGATTAATCTTATTTCGAGAGAGTAACAATACCCATGCAGAAAATTTCAGGCGTTTAGTGACTTAGTTTTTCTGCGTGGTCTGTAATAATTGTTTGAAACGGGATCGAAATAGGGTAAAACCCCATCAGCATGAAGGGAACCAACTTCTTTTTATGATTTCATCAAGAATTTGTTCGATTCATCTTATTTCAAGAGAATTACAATGCCCATGCAGAAAATTTCAGGCGTTTAGTGATTGATTTTTTCTGCGTGGTCTGTACTATCGGTTTGAAATAGGATGGGTATCATTTACTCTTACAGCTTAAGTAAGATCTGGCATTTTTTCATAGGATCATCGAATCACATCACGTCACTTCATATTTTTACCTGTTTTTATTACTATAGAAAGAAAGATACAAGACCACGCAGAAAAATTCAGATATGATAAAACTGAAATATTCTGCATGGGTAGCAGTAACTCTTGCCGCTTACGTAATATCGGGCATTCTTTTGATAAAATCATTGATACACATCAGTTCACCTCATATACACCACATTTTAACCTGTTATAAACTCTATAGCAACCAAGATACAAGACCACGCAGAAAAATCCAAATACGATATACCTGAAATATTCTGCATGGGTAGCATTCACTCTTGAAGTGAAGTCTAGCATTTTTTTCATCGAATCATCGAAACACATCACGTCACTTCAAATTTTTACCTGTTTTTATTACTATAGAAACAAAGATTCAAGACCACGCAGAAAAATTCAGACATGATAACATTGAAATGTTCTGCATGGGTAGCATTTACTCTTACAGCTGAAGTGAGGTCTAGCATTTTTTTCATAGAATCATCGAAACACATCACGTCACTTCATTTTAACCTGTGATAAAACTGAAATATTCTGCATGGGTAGCATTTACTCTGCTTAAGTAAGATCGGGCATTTTTCATAAAATCATTGAAATACATCAGTTCACTTCATATACACCACCAGAAAAATTCAAATATGATAAAATCTGAAATATTTTGCATGGGTAGTATTGACTCTTACAGCTTAAATGAGATCGGGCATTTTTTTCATAGAATCGTGAGAACATATCTCGCCACTTCATATCAACCACATTTTAACCTGTTTTTGAAGCTATATAAACCAGGACACAAGACCACACAGAAAGATCCAGATATCATCTTATCCCAGTACTGGAGATTCTAAATTTTTGGCGATCTGAGAGTTGAGTTTCTTATAAAAAACGTGCATAGCACTTTCATGTTTCATATAAATGAATACTTGCTTTTTCAAGTTTCATGAAATAAAGGTATGGCTAAAATACGACAATGTAAGTTTAACAAAATACCCCTTACCACCCTCTTCATACCAATCACGTCATCAATTGCAACCATCATTACCATGGTTCAGAGTATATAATAATTCTTTTGCAAAATGTGAAATTTAAAAAAAGAAAAAAGCTAAAAGGAGGGAGGAATGAAAAATCTTTCTTCCTCCCTTCTTTTCTCTTGTCTTTGGTTTTTTTAATCTCATATTTTTCAACAAAAAAATTACCAAAAATACTCTGATCCAGGGTGAACCAGGATATGAGACCACAAAAATTTAGTCTTTGAAGGTCTGAAAGGTTGAAATATTTATAGGGTTATTGCAACTGTGCTGGCTTTAGTTTAGTCAAGCCAAATCTTGAGGCAAATAGATTGATTTACTTCTTACCACAAATGGTCATTTCATATTTTATATGGGCTCTGTAATTTTTCTAATGTTTCTTCAACAGAAGAAATATGTGACACACAACTTTTTCCAAGCAATAAAAAAAATTTGCTACAGGTGCTGTCAGTGAAAATCTAATGATGTTAAAACTCAGTTGAAGCATCATCTCATTGATAAGTTCACAGCATATTTTTATAAGAATATAACTTATATATACTGCCAGTACATGCTTCACTTCAAAATTTCTTTTTTGTCTTTCATCATCTGAATTGTGTTCCTTCTCATTCTTGGCTGCTTGAAACACTCCTTTCAATTACATGCATGTTTGCCTCTCTCTTTGGTTCTCCTTCATTCCTATCTGCATTTCATCCACACACTTTACATTGCAAGGCAACTGTCCATTTTCTCTTAATGCGTAAATTCATTCATGTAGAATCTTGCATCCTTCCACCTCCTATCAAAACATTAAAATACAACCAAGAGTTAAGAAAAAAACTTTTTGAAGAAAATGTTTTTGACACTGTTTTGGTAAAATTAGAAACAAATTCTCTGCATCGTTGTGGATTCATAGTTAATAATAACTGTAATTTCACTCAATTATGTTGAACTCAGCAGCCTCAAACAGGGACTGTAACAGAGATACTGATCAGACAAACTTTGAAAATGTAGGAAAGTCTAGATTCCTGACTTTGATTCATTCTCACATTGCATGAAAAGCATGAGGGCTTAATCACGGTTCCAAAAAAGCGCACAAGATTTTTGAAAGCAATAAGATTTACAGGGAGTTTTTACGGATTTCTCTTAAAAATTCAAAAAGGACTTTTGCCATCATACGCCCCTTGGAAAAAAGGTGACTGAAAAGTAATTTGGCAAGTACTTAAGAAAGTTAACTAAAAGAGTATGGACCAACTGAAAATTTCACATCGTAAAAACTGGCTGCTTGCATTCTGCAAGGCAGTAAAAGCCCTAAAAGAAAGAGTCAGATGTTTTAAGAATGTTAAACACAAAAGCATTTTGGAGAAAAGTTTCTTAATTTTGTAATCAATGAATGCAAACTTGTAATGCAAGTTACAATCTGTCTTTGCACAAAGTATTTGTCATTTAGTATGATATTGTATGATATCTGGTACAAGTGTCTGGTTAATTGTCTGGTTATTTTTGCACTGAGACTTGCCTAAGCAAAAATGTGTGCGTCTTGTTATGTGTAGGTTTTACTGTAGTGTAGGTTTGCTGCCTTATTTTGTATTAGAATTAATATTTGCAAAGTTAATGTATAGGTATGCTGCCCCTTACTTCTTTCTGCAGACAATTTACTGTGCAACATGCAAGGTTTCCACAAAAAGGATTTAGATCATTATCACTTTGAATTACAGACCGTTCTACAACATGTTCATCATTTATTCTAGTCATTATGCTAAAACATAATAAAGGGTTTACACAACAAATATTACGAGAAGAGGCCCCCTAAGGGATCTCGGGCTCCGAGTCTCCAGGGCGTTTTTTAATGGGCTCCGGGTTCCCAAAGACGAAATTGCTGTGCTCCAGGGCTCCATTGCATGCTCTTTGGGGCTCCAGGGGCTCTATTTCTTAAAATTCGAGAAAATTGCCATGGGAATTGTCTTGGCTCCAGGGCTCCCAAGCTTTCAAAATGATGGGCTCCAGCAGGGCTCCAGCGACCCCCCCTTGGGGGGCCTCATCAAACAGGGCAGGAAGAATCTAAAAGTAATGATAGGAGCAAGGATTGAAGATTTCAACGCGATGGAACTCAGATTTACAAATTTGGGCCTAAACAGTCCATGGCCTTTTCAAGCAAGGCCCACTTTAGGCCCTAAATAGAGCATAAATGCATGAATAAGAAAC
This sequence comes from Aurelia sp. 3 sensu Dawson et al. (2005), assembly GCA_964020215.1. NCBI lineage: Eukaryota > Metazoa > Cnidaria > Scyphozoa > Semaeostomeae > Ulmaridae > Aurelia > Aurelia sp. 3 sensu Dawson et al. (2005). The sequence continues at coordinate 12,640,731 of OZ026584.1, forward strand.
CTACCTCGGTGCCAGAAGGAAGGAAACAGCCATAGCATAAGTTCTTCAATGATAATGGGTTTCTGCACCACATTTGCTGTTGTTTGGGAGGCAGAGACTTCCCGCAAAAAGTAGTGTGCAGCTTGTTGTGAAAGCCATGTTTGCAAGTACTACGCATGCGCTGCGTATGCGAAACGCAAAAATTGGTTTCGAGTGTTGGCCATGCAGATATGGTTGCCATGCAGAAATACATACGACACCGGATAGCTTTGAGAGACGAGTAAAAGAAGTGAATCTAATTGGATAGAAACGCCAAAAGAAAGTATATCATTACTTATGATTCAACAAGCAAGAATGGACGGGGGAACTTACAAACAGGAAACGAGAGTTTTAATAACTCTATCATGCAAAGTCCAGGAATTGTAGCCTTTGTCGCAGAATAAAGCTTCGTTTGTTTACGTTTCCAGACAAGCCAGACAAGGATGAATTGATAGCCTGTCGATAGCTCAATTAAACGGGAAATTGCTTTCAAACAATCGACACATTGTTTGTGCTAAATTTGATGTCAAAGAAACAAGTCATTGGGAATAGTGAGTGCTTTGTGTTCGACTTGTAACTGCTCACTGAGCGACAGGCCTGTGCGAGCAATGCGACTCTAGTATTTTGTCCCACGGGGATGTGCCGTTTGTCAGGGTGTCGTTTCTGCCTATTTTTCCTAAAACTTGGAATCAAAAAGCCATTTTTCTGGATGCAGTTGTCAAAACATGTCAAAAGGGGAAATTTTGTTAGATTGGGTTATTAGTTAGTCCAATTTTTGTGTTTTGGAATATACTTTTCACCGATGTTTCTAGAATCGGGTATCATTTGAAGGCACTAATTCTGGAGACATTTAAAAAAAGTTTTTCGTGAGCACTGCCCTGTACAGACTTAGGACAAGTGCCCGCCCCCCCCCCCCCCATCGGGACTGTATTAGTGATGGAATCGAAGGGCATTTCACTGCCATAAAATATCGTACGCCTCTAGCCAAAATCCCGTTGTTTTTCATGAAAATCCACCAACAGTCATTAAAAATCTTTTTGTTCTGAAATATGTTGTGCTCGTTTTGGAAAGAGTGAAATTCCCCTCGGGTGGAATTAGGAAAAGGGCATGTTGAAAGGGTTTTTGGTCATGCCAAATGTTCCCAGATCGATGCCTGTAGTGACGTACCTCTAATGCTTGATTTAGTGGAACAAATTAATCCACTTTTTGTTGCTGAAAGCTTACAGACACACTACATTAACAAACCACGTGTATTGATTTGAATTATATTCTCGTTCATAATGTTTGTTGTTCAAACAGACGGGATGAACACTCTACAACCACGTTATGAAATTTTATAACATAAGTATTTATGTAGTAAACCTAAAAAATTTGAAATCAATCTTGCTGGAATTTTCTTTCATTGCAGTACGATTGAAGGAAGTCAATGTGATGTGAAAAAATATCCTGCTTTGACGGAGATGGCTGTGATTTGCTCATTATGTAATGATTCTGGAGTTGATTACAATGAAGTAAATATTTTCATCTTCCTTAAACTCAGTGACCTTAGCCGTATAGCATGGTCTATGAATGAGACAAAGGAGAGTCCTGCACGTGTCATTTGTTTAATTGCTTTCTTCATGCACCGCACAGATTACTAATTGCAACAGCCGATTTTTAGTCCGTTTGAGCACATCTTCAACCTTACTCTCTTTGAATATAGTCACTAACTATGATTACAGTCTCCAACACATGATGTCAGAAAACAAATGCACTGCAGCCGAGCCTGGAAGGAAGATATAGTGTCCTAGTAAATTGCTTAGAGTACACCAAATGTGCAAACGTGAAGTAATGATCAATGCAAACAAGTCGTAGGGAAAATGGTGGAAATAATCGCTAAATCAGAAAATTTATTGGGCCAGCTATGCTATTTTGCCGACACATTTTCCAAAGACAACAGACGCTGAAGTTAATTGCATTGTCAAACGTGAATATTGATATGCTTTCTAAACAGTACGTGGAGAACAAGAATCGCGACGATAATATCCAACAAGACATTTCAAGTTGACAATGCCCCAACCTTGTACCCAGTTACAATTAAGGTTTCCGTAAACTGCAACGCCTTTATTGATCCTGGATCCTGTTAGGCCATTCTGAAATTTTATTTGCGCTCTTCGAAACAAAAGATATTTCTCACCTACCAAAATTGCCGCTTAGTCAAAAAGAAGAACATTCGAATGGCTTTGGTCACAATGGATGGTGCTCGAACCTTGGAATATATATTTCGAAACGTCGAATACGGGATTCGAAAGGGCCTGCTGTCAGCCAAATTATCCTAATTTTTCCAGTCAAAATCTGCCAAAATTTGGCAATCGGTCCCTATGGCATCTATTGAGATCTAGCGTCCTATTGAAATCGACCAGAACAGATACCCTCGGGAACGAGGTTTTACAATTCCTGGTATTAAGACAATTTAGTATTGTGATAAATCCGATGAATTATCACATAGATTGATGTTAGACTAAGTCCATCTTTAAACATACCGTATGCATAGAAGTTCTGTCATCGTACTGGATAATACAAACTTTGCTCTGAAAAGCCCTTGCTAATGCAGTTACCTTATACATTGGGACTAGATTATGAGAGACTTCTTATGACAAACTAGTGCTGTAAAGACCTAGAATTTAGAAAACACTTGCACTCCATTTGAATGGCATTTGTATTTTATCAAAGGTAATTGTAAAGCTTTCTATGACGAAGGTGTCACTCACTGCTCTCTTATTCCAGGTATTCACTGCAATTATATTTGTGAAGGCAAATGAGCTCCTCTCTGTCCCTATTATTCATTGTGCAGGATTAAAACAGGCTGCCTACCGGCTGGAAAATTGGAAGTTCTCTGGAATAACTGGTTTGACATGAATGAGACAGTGATTTTCGGGAAGCCGAACTTGTGTGCCCTTTTGCATATTCGGTCGCTAAGGAATTTGCTTGCAGGAAAAGGCAAAGCTTGGGTCAAAGTGAGACTGTGTTGCTTTTCAACCCCCCTTTATTTCATCGTTAAGCGTAAGTCGAACATTATCCTTTCACCACACAAACCTTTTTGATTGAATAAGCCATCTGAAGAAAGCTGTGAAGAAATAGCCTTTTGGTGAGAAGGCATGCTTCAAATAGAAATATCGATTAAATCAATAAGACTTAATTTCACGTCTGAGATATTTCTTTTCTAAAAGGATGAATAATCTATTGACTGAATTATTTATTGTTCTTTTTAGTCCAAAAAATGCTATGAAAAAGTTGGTGAAGCAACAGAGACTGCCTTGACAGTGTTGGTTGAGAAGATGAATGTGACAGGAATCGATTTATCCAAAAAATCAAAGGCTGAAAAAGCACATGCTTGTAATGACGCACTGCGACTACAATATGATAAGGTAGGTACTTTCTTCTTGCATTTTAAGTGAATGCCATTCAATTCAAATGATCTGGTGTACGCTTAGTCGAAGACATGGTTTACTTTCATATCGATATTTGTTTGAAATACCTTCCTCATCAGACATCAATACAATATTGTTGCAAGAGTGGTTTTTATTTGATCACTCCTGTATTTTCATCACTGAAATACCAAATAACTTTGGAAACTGACAATGTCGTGTCCTGTTTGCCAGTATCTCTTTGTATAATCTAAGACTGTGAAGCCGCTGTCACCAAATTGAATACAATTGTGATGAAGATCTTTATGAGTAGATTCGGCAAATTTGTTTTTTTTTGTGACATCGGATCATTTATGTTTCGGAAAATGAGTCACATGATTTTTTCATGCAGTTAAACGTTTTCGTGTTTCCTTTGATCTTTCCATGGCGTTGCTTTTCAAATCTTCGTCCGTCGTACTTTGTGTGAATCCTGCTCCTTTTCTGCTCCACACTGCCGTAATAAGATTACTAACTATCTTATGCTTTTTAGGACTTCACATTGGAATTCTCACGAGATAGGAAGTCAATGAGTGTATATTGCATCCCGAAAAGCAATGGTCCATCAAAGAGCTCTCATCATCAAGGAGGCACCAAGATGTTTGTTAAGGTCTGATAGCAGTGTTGATTGTTTCATCTTTGTAGCTTACAGATTCTGATGATGATTTCTGAAAAATTGCCAAAATTTTATCACATTACCGATCTTAGGAAGACATATTTTTGTTTGTTTGTGTCAAAGACCAAATTCCAACATCTATGTAATTCTTACGGGATTCTTAGCATGAGTCTTGAAACTGATAATCAAGACGTTACTGATGATCTAAGACTTGCACAGTAAATATTAGGAATGACCTTAGTGAAGAGAAACCACGATACCCAAACCCCCTTATTTCAAAGGAGTATTTGATACATTAACTGAGTTTGCAGTTCAGGTTCACAGCCATCAATTCTACGAGCGTAGAAACGACTCTTCAGAACATAAAGACCTTAGATCGGATTGTATAGCAAAATATTTCATCAGAACTGCGATTCTTCATGTATAGAATACGCTGTTCAGCATGCCTGTGGAGACTGGGATTTTCCAGAGAGCTGAAAAATTGCAAAAGTGGCTCCGATCTGCAGAAGTGGTTCACATGATGGTCACTCGGCCAATAGCCCTTCTGTCGTTTCTACGTTTTTGAAATACGTCATGATCAACTTTACAAGATCTAAATTTGAAAAAAGGTAGTTTTGCTTGCATCAGTATGGCTAACCAAGGACTGGTATTGTGACACAGACGAGGGAGATTATAATGTTACGATTTTCATAAATTTCAAAAAACCTTGGATCCTTCTTGATAAAATGAAACATTACAGTATTGACGACATGGAACTTTAATGGTTTTGCTCATATCTTGACAATCGCTGTCTGTTTTGTAATCTCAATGGAATCAAGTCTGATGCTGGGGAAGTCAACAAGCTGTAACTTCTTTAAGAAATTAAGGTCTTCATATATCTGCTTTTACTGTATTTATCATCAAACACGGAAGTTAGTTCTCAGTACAGTTTCAATTTTCGGAATATCATAGTATATATCATTATTATTGTTTGATTACTTTTATACTTGTTCTTTGCAGGGAGCACCAGAGAGTTTGTTGGAAAGATGCTCATTTGTGAGGATTGGCAAGGAAAAACAGAAAATGACCGACAGCATGAGAACCAAAATATTGGAAGAAATCGCTATTTATGGCACAGGTAACCATTTTTTGCCGTATTTATATTCTACGTCAGCATCGATTCTTCACTGCATTTTCTTTAATAAAATCTGAATTACGTCTGAGAACTGAGTGTACCTTTTCGCAACAGTTTCATGCCCTGTCGTGTCATCAAAAAGAAATGGTGGAAATTTTACGAAATGCCTGGAGGGGGCTATTGTTTAAGCTGAAATGTAAAGTCTATCTCAAATCATGTAGAAATCTTCAATTGTTCGCGGTAGTTTTCACGTGAATTTGAAGTTGAGACAGGCTTTGGTATTTAGTAACTTTCCATCGATCTAGAAGAGGGCATGATTGTTTGCCCAGCATTGGAGGTAGGAATATCCCCTCACCCCAGTGTCGGCCATTCTTAAAGACACATTGCTAAGCATGATACTTCGTGGTGTCAGAGTCGTGTCTCACCTTCTGAAAATCATTTTGGACCTGTTTGTTTCGAAAAGCACACGAAGATATGTGTCGAGAGAAAGGAACAAACATTTAAAGTTGTTATGCACCTTGCACCTCAATTTTCTTTCTCATTCGAAAGTTAGAGTCTTATTCGAGCTTGCTGTTTTGACTTGTTTATCTATCAATGTATGGAAATCAGAAAGAAATTGTTTTCCACAAAGGAACTTGGTCAGAATCCATGGATACATTTTGAAGGCTTATCGAATGCTATATGTCGAATTATAGGGGTGCAGACCAGTTATTCATGTTTCTGCGTGCAATATAAACTGACAGGGCCTCTGAAGAAGCCAATAAATGCTGTTAATGCAAGCAAGCAAAAGAAATTGTGAAGCATATGAAATATCATCTACACTAAAGACCTATCCAAAACTATTCATCATGTCATTAGGAATGGATATCTTTCGCCTTAAGAATGGATATCTTTCGCTTGGACATCTAATATGAGACAACTTTAGTTTTTCTTTTGCAGCAATGCTATATTGTTTTTTCGTGAGAGCGATTGTGAAAGACTTTTTCGTTTCTTTTGATAGTCTTCTGATACTGCAGTATATATATAGTTCTTTCCTTCGTTGTTATTATAACAGCATACGTTGTAAACAGTCTTGTAACTAAAAGTTTTCACCCAGTGTAGATTATCAAAAATGAAATGGAATGAAATCATGTCTCGACTGTATAAATATAGTTAGAAACTTGCCTGCTCTTTTTATGTTCATTTTGCTTCTTTATTTGAATTACAAAGAATTATTGCAACGAGATCAAATTTACCTTTCACAAAAGTCGATGTCCTTCCACATTTATGGTCGATGAGGGGTTAGTTTTCACAATTGGTAAACATTGCTGCAAGTTTCTCAATATACGGTAAAAACTGGCGTGAAAGAGCCTGCAGATTAAGAACCTCCGCTTTTATTGCAGCCACTTGAGCACCTCATAGAAAAGAACTGTTACATGAATGCATGGAATCCATTTCAGCCTGTAGAAAATCGAAGATTGTTTTTTTTATATTCTCATAACATTTTTACACTAGTAATAATTAGTAATAACAAGGGTACATAACGAAACAACAAAGTTCATGGAAAAACATAGCAACCCTGCGGCCATTTACATGTGACATATGTAAAAGACATACATTACCGATTACATACATAACATGCAAACAAATGGAGAAAGTGTCATGAAGGTCAAAACAGGTTCTTTCATGTGAGTTTATACTGTGTAGTAGCTACGGGAGTTCTTCGTCAGGAAATGACTCAGAGTATGATCCATTCACTGTTTTCAACGAATGCACTACAAACAAGCATGTTATAGCAATGTCAGTAAATTGAATTTTAGCTCTCGAAGACTGATTATCTCGAAAAGCTTGGGACCCTTGTGATAATGACAGGTTGGCTGTCAAAGTTTTGTTTATACATTCTGAGGCCGTAGTGAAATAGCTTCGTGAATCCATGATTCATGTATAGTTTTAAGAAAACTATTCAGTAACTTTTCCTTCATTCTGATTGTAAATTTTAAACATTATTGTAAATAGGTTCTGGATATTGTAAATAAGGTTTTATTGTTTAATTTAATTAATAGCTTTTTACTTTGTATCTTAGAGTGTAATTAATGTTTTTATCGGAGGGCCCCTTGAAAATCAACCTGTTGAAGGGCAACCCTCCTTAAAAGAATTAAATATGAAAATATGAAAATATGAAAATATCAATATTCATATCCTTAGGCAACAATTGTACCCTAGGAAAGTCACGACCTTTAGGTTCCTCCATTTCTCATTCGTTGTTTGAATTGTTGTTCTTTTTTGTACCTCACTGATTCTCGACTTTGTACACCTGAATGCAATATTCTCTCACAGGTCGTGATACACTTCGTTGTCTTGGACTTGCTACAGTTGACGATCCCTCACTCAAGAAGGACATGGATCTTACAGATTCAACTCGTTTTATTCAATATGAGGTAAACGCACTTTAACTCCTTTTTGTCATTTATTTTCACATAACTATTTTAATACAAGATCTGAAATAACTTAGAAGAGTTACCAGACATCTTTCTTTTGCGAGAATAGCCAACGGTAAAAGTCACTGAAGTTTGGATTCGCTCCAAATCTTTGCATTTCTTTTTGTTTAGTTGTACCAGCAAAACCAAAAATGTATTTGAGGCAATTATGCTGTGAATTGTCTTTTTGTTAAGTGCTGTTGACTTCTGTCCTAATATCGAGGGCCAAGTCTTTGGTTTTCTTGGCATATTTTGTCCAAGATCCTAAACAGTATAAAACAGTCAGGACAGAGCGATCTTCTTAATTATTTTGCAGAGATCTGACGAATTTTCTAATTTGTACAAAAGTGATAAAGCCCCTGAATGTCGCTCATTGAACCCTTCCGACAAAAATGTAGAAAATTACACCTCGATCCAAACTCCCATGAAGAATAGCCAAAAGGTCTGATATTTCCTCAAAACGCCGCCCGCCTTTTAGCGCAACTTTAGATTTGTGATTCATTAGATAAACGCCACTGTCAGAAGGAAGAAAATTGTCCATGCAATCTGTGTCGCACTTTTATTCCGAACTTTGGCTTTTTAAGATGTTTTTAGAAATTTGTTTATACTATACACTTTGATGAATTGTAAATAGTTTAGATAATTTTGTATCTTTTATCTGCACTGAGTAACATATATTTTTATAGTTGGACTTAATTAGCTAAATATTTTTTATCAGTTATTTTAGCCAATGAAAGAGAAATTGATAATAATAAATCATCATCATTTATTAGAGAAAAATAAATGATGTTTTTGTATGTTCTCCAATAATCAATGTCCTTTTTTCCTAAAGAGTGGAATGACCTTTGTTGGTGTTGTTGGTATGCTGGATCCACCAAGAGTAGAAGTGAAAGATTCAATTTATGAATGTAATGAGGCTGGTATCAGGGTTATTGTTATCACTGGAGACAACAAGGTATGCCTTTACTTCTTCATCTTATTTTTACTTTGGTCATTGTCATTCCTTAAACTTGGCCAACAATGTTTATGCTTTATGCTTTCAACCTCCCAGATGTGTTTTCGCTCATGATCAAAAACATGTTTTTGTTGGGAGTGCTATAGAACAAAAATAAGCATGAACAGTGAAAAATAAGTATATAAAATATAATCACTTTGATACGAATTGAAATAAGGTGAGCTTATTTCAAATCGCTTCAAATTGCTCGTAGCTTGATGGCTTGGCCCTTATAACCCCTTATATGTGGCCGTTTTCATCGAGATTGTAAATCCGCGAAAGTTTTCGATTTAATGACAGCAGGCAACTTTAGAATCAAAACAATCGTTGATATTTATCTTGAAAATGCTTTTAACACCATAGAATCTAACAAATGAACGTATCATCCCGTGTCCTTCGTCAGTAGACAGTTCTTAATCAGTGTATTGATTTCAATCAATGCAAGACAGTAACGAATAGGTTTCACGTTATGCTTGTAATCAGTTTTCAACAACTAGAAGAATTGTTCTGTCCCTGAAGGTCAATTATTCTATTACCACAAGTGAGCTATTTCGATGCATGCACTCTGAGCTGCATATCCCCACGATGATATGTTTATTGTGTCATTGCGCTGCAGTTGGTCGAAGTCGACGTCGATGTTTTGATGAACATGGACAGGTTTGAAAATTTTCTCGTTTTCACTAGATCCACACTTTGCCAGCATGCAATCTCGATGAAAATAACAAACAATAATAGCAATACAGCGATGTAATCTAGCTTTTTAGCTGCCAAATAACGTTCAAATCACTGATTTCAATCGATTACGTTACTTGTTTTGTGCAACACATTTCTTTTGGGCCACCCGCTAGATGTTGACTTTGATGAGAGGAAATGCAAGACAGATCAGTCGTCCCACCTACCGTCATTACCGGTTTAGGAATGCATGGGTCAGATGAGTAGGCATGGAAATTTCTTGGCTCAAGCCACATTGGTTTTCAGTCAATTTTATTGTACCTCAATTTATGCACCTATCATTTGTATGCATTTTACATCAATCTTTGCGTAGAATCTATCATTTCCATAATTTGTTTGCAAAATGTCGAAACTCCACGAAAAATGTTGCTTTAGGGTTTATGGTATAAGAGGACCTCCACTCTAAAGCTATGGTCATAAGTTTGAGACCAGCCCTTGATGTTTAGTTTGAAGCAACGAGTCGCATATTTATTCTAATCATTAATTTTCAAGAATTTTTGATTATCTCAATTGTTAAACGTCAAACGCTCTCACAATGATAAGCACAGTTTTTTCGTTCGGGCTTTTCCAAGGATGGTCTTAACAGGGGTGGGAAAATAGCGGATCACGGCACCAGTGGTCCCAGAAATTTTTTCAGGTCTCCAGAAAGAGTAAAAAGGAGAAAGGAAAGGAGATAAATACAGTACGGAAAATTGAAAAAAATGGAAAGTCAGTTTTTTGTCAAAATTTTAAAGGCTTAATTGATAGCCGTTATTAAATAGGTTGTTACCAGACCTAGGAACTTAGCAAGGTATCGTTCACAAGTCTTGAAGTGGACAGCCAAAAAATCAACAAACATTGCCCAAAAAGTATATTTACGATTGTGATTAAGACTGATAATCAGTCCTCGATTCTGTTGTATTCCTTAAATATCGTGGCCTGTCAAAAATGGGCACTTTTTGAAGCGATTCACGCAGAAATTTTTCCAAGATTTGTTTTGGTCCCAGAAACTAAAATATTTTTTCCAGCCCTGGGTCTTAAACTTATGGCCACAGCTGCGGACTGAAGCTTTTCCACCACTTTTTTCCCAGAAAAATATTTTTCGTGGAGTTTCGATATTTTGCAAAAAAAAGCCATATAAATGAATTGTTCATAGTTTGATGTAGAATCCCTCGGGGTACCTCGGGTCACACCCGTTGTCGGCAGAAACACCATAATTCCTGAGACTATCTATAGAATTTATTATGACGTTATAGCAAACTGGCGCAGAAATTTAAGAATCAAAATCGTAATTTGGAATCTACATGGAAAGTTGATCTAGACAAGCTCCAAGAGAGTAAAATAGGCTGGGCGTTAGGGTTTGATCTCGTCACGCTAAGAAACGATGTCGACAAACATGTGGTCTTAATTTCTGGCCACGACTGCAGATTCAACCTAGGTTGCATTATCACGTAGCATTCATACGCTATAGTTATCATGTAAGTCATTTCGGATCCTTTAGAAATCCTTCATCTCATTTTTTCAGGGAACAGCTGAAGCAATATGCAGGAGAATTGGAGTTTTCGATGAAACAGAAAGTACAGAAGGTGATTAATTTTAGTATACTTTGAGAGTAGTTGTGACTCTAGCAGGTAACATAAGTTTTGTTGACATTGTCTTCAATCTTCTCGCTGTTATTGTAGATGACTGATCGCTGATATATGCTTATTTTGTGTTCATCAGTGATGAAAGGTGAGGAATGTTTTTCATGCTACAACTGTCCTTTGCGATGAGTAACCGGATTTAGCATCAAATTGAAATGTAGAGACAATCTGCGAAGATATGATTCGATAATCAAAGAAGGAGCTTTTGAATACCGTTTTGACGCTGTTGATTGAAGGTTAAAATTCACTCGTTATCTTATTTCATTAACGGACCCTGTTTGGAAACTTGAAAGAGCTGATGGATTATCGAAATCATCAAATTCCCTTAGGGAGACGGTGTATAAAAGAGATAGCGTTGACATAAGCGTATGGGGAAATAAGATTTAAAGGGGCTGCCCGATAAAAGATCCATTCTTTACGAAAATTTTGCCGACTTTGGGCCGATTTTCTGCCCGGTTATGGCTGATTTTTGCAAATTTCGCCAAAGTTGGGAGGGCTGCAGCCCCCAGCCCTCAGCCCCCTTTCTCCTACGCCTATGAGAGTTGATAGTATTACCTCAAGGAGTTGTGAACTGTTATACCAAACAAAAGACCGATTCCTTTTCTGTGTGAAAGTCATTATTTCTTTTCCAATGTGGTCACGCAGGCTCATATTCGCATTTCTTATTAAAGGATTGTCTTACTCCGGACGCGAATTTGATGAACTGAGTCACGAGGAACAGAGGAAAGCATGCCTAAACGCAAGGTAAGTTATATAGCAACAATCAATTATTAATCAGTGACAAGACAGTAAATCAAGACAATAGGCTTTTTAGCAATTCTACAGGGAACGTTAGAGCGTCGGAGCTCTTATCAATATTGTGACTGCACATTCGATAGTTCTACAATATATATGAAAATATCATCCGACTCAGATTCTTTCAGAATAGCTAAAAGGTCTATTTGTGCGAAAGTTTTCGATATATCTTATATTTTCTTGAGTCGCTGATGATTATTTTAGAAACAGTGCTACTGAAATGTGGCGTTGTATCAACTTGCTATGTATCGTCCTCTCAAACCTATCGAAAATTCGAGAACAATGAAATTAAACTTCTAGGTTATATCAATATAAATCACTTACAATGATCATACAAAGGGTGAAATATAAATTTCATACTAGACTTCTAACATAGCATTTTAAAGTCACTTTTGCATTTTCTTTCATATATTTTTGAAAACTGTTTTATTGTTGCACATAATTTGATGCCGTCACTGGCATAAATGAGAAAAGTTTGATTTTTCTTAATTTCTCAAACTTGTAACAATTTTCTGGAAGCCCGATGAAATACTTCTATAACGTTATCTTGTTAGTTTTTAAAACTTGGTTCTATTTTGTCTTCCATAGACTTTTCTCAAGAGTGGAACCAAATCACAAGAGCAAAATTGTAGAATACTTGCAGGGAGATGGAGAGATAACAGCAATGACAGGTGATGGCGTGAATGATGCTCCAGCTCTAAAAAAAGCCGAAATTGGTGTTGCTATGGGATCTGGAACTGCTGTGGCCAAGTCAGCATCAGGTAGGCCTTTGCAAATCATATAACTGTAGCTGGTCATGCGAATTCTTGTTTGAATTCTTACTTCTTGATCTTGGTAGTTTGCTATCCTTGAAGCTTTGTCTGATTCCAAATACCCCCTTTCCTGCTGTAGATATTTTACCCTCGCCTGTTGATTCAGGTTTTACCTAGGATTTTGGGCGTCTGCTTAAAGAACTGTGCAACTTAAATATTTCTTTTCATTTGTGATTTTCGTTGCTAAGCTGACATGTTAGTTACACAGTAAGCATCGATATGAAAGACATGTGACATATATGGCAATCCAAAGCGGGGAAAGACAGAAGGTCGTTTGTTCCTTGTTTTGGATGACACTTACAATCATGATACCGCAGCCAATAAACAAGATAGAATGTAAGGTAGCTTGGTACCAGATGATAAAAGGAACCTTAAATCTTTCAAAAATGTTGTATCCAATCTATGTTGATATTACCTTCAGAACTTTTGAATTGATTTGATGATAATGGTTATTCTTCAATCTTGCTGTATACTTCTATGAACTTTCGTAGTAAGTGTCAGTCATGATTAGGTTCTCGGAGTCTTTTGTGACTTTTCTTTCAAATATTTACATCTCTTTTTTAGAAATGGTATTGGCAGATGACAACTTTTCAACGATCGTTGCCGCTGTAGAAGAAGGAAGAGCTATCTACAATAACACAAAACAGTTTATTCGTTACTTAATTTCATCTAATATCGGAGAGGTGGTCAGGTAAGCAAGGGTGTACTCACTGAGAATTTGCGACATGCTTCATACTCACATTTTTGTTGAGGGCTTATTGTATCAACCTTTTGAAAAGGATGCTATCAAAATATGACCTGTATTTTGTTCGTTTTCCCTTTGTAATACTTTAGTATTAGTACCACAACGAGCATTTTGAGGGTCATTTCAGAAGACATTAAACAAAACGATGTAAAGTCGACATTCCAATTATTTATGATATATGTTATAGATACAAATTGATATTGATTCGACTAGATAGGCCATGCTTTTTAGGGACGTTTCGAGACAGCTTGTTTCATCTTCAGCTAGATAAGAATTACACGTGCGGGATTTTATCCTACAAATCATTTGCAAGCAATACATGATTAAATTATCGATCGTACGATTTCTGAATAAGGAAAAGCCAGTGGACTTGTAATACACTTATTGATTAAAAGTTTTCTCAGAGTAATGAAGTTAAGAAAATTCAGTCTTTAAAGCGTCGAATTACGTCATCTTGTTTGAACGAAATCCTGTATTGCTTCATTATTGTGTGACGTGCCTTTGCAACAGAGTTTCTAAATCTTGTTGAGTGACTATCTACATTGATAGCATGCTTGTGCCAAGCCATATATGTAACATGTCTTTCTTTTTCAATAAACAAATATGAAATCTCGTCGTCCTTTGTTGCTCAACTCCCGCGGAGGAGCTTTAATTTTGCGAGTTAACTGTGTTCTCGTACTGTGAATTGTATGCTAAGTTCGTATCTAATTGGGGTCTAAGTTTTAACATTTTAGTTAGCATATACTTTATCAACTAGGTTCTTATACTTGAGAGAGGGGGGTGTTTCTGTTTAATACATGTTTCCTGTACGTTTTAGTGAGTTAACTGCAGGACAATGTTGACCATGATTGTGAAATATGGTTGCATAGCAAAGATAAATTATTCATCAAGATTTTGAAATTTTCCCCCAAATTACACGCCAGGATCCCTATATCTTTCTCATTTGCCAATGTTACATCTAGGAATGACTGCATCGCTGTAATACCCTGTGTTTTAAGCCATTTATTCCCTCTTTTAACCCTTTCATGCCTGGAGGGGCCATATGGTGCAGAGAACTTTATCAGTCCATTAAACTTACGTTTTAGAGAGAACCACGAATGCCTGTAAGATCCATATGACCCATCTAAGTACTTCATGTATGCAACCCTGCTAAGACACTGTGGGAAAGACTCGAGCCATGACATCTAGTTTGGTTGGATGTCTTGTATGGGCAAATTGGAGAGTGCATTTCAGGCAAGCTTAGTCCTTTAACTTGAGCAAAAAATATTCTAATACAGTCCCCAAGTATCTAGCAACAAATTCATTTATCCATCTAACGGTTTATGGTAGATTTCCTTGCTTTGCATCAAGTTGAATCTTCATGGGTCCTATGGCCCTTCCAGGAACTTGAAGTATCTTGTTTTGGCTTTCAGGCCAATAGCAATGGCGTAGCAACCATAGAGAAAAATCCTTCATCTACCTTTATACTTTACATTCATTGAACCATGCACATGGCAGACATATCAAAACACTCCAGTTTTGCTGGGGAGAAAACCGAAGTTGTTTGCAGATTGTAACAAAGGGACCATCCCTTACAGAGGGAAGAAATAACATTTAGCCTTTCTATAGATAATGAAATATCGTCAATCTGGACTGCCAATGGACGTCTTTTTTGCAAAAGGTGTTATTTTAACTATTGCTGGTTGCTGTCCTATTCTTATTGCTGTTGAAAAGATGATGATATGGTCTCAAAGTGTCATTTCAGAATCAGCTGATTGAAAAATAGTACTTTGACTTCCTGGAAGGGCCATGTGGCCCAACCCCCAAATTTACCCAAGATTGACCTCGAATTTCTTTCAAAAAACTGAAACTACCCCAAAGCGAACTTCTTCAAATTCCATGAGTTAGAGTTTTAACAACTCTCTTTGTTAATTCAGGAATGAAAGGGTTAACGAAACATCTTATTTTCCTTTTTTGCAGTCAGTGTGCTAAAAGGTTCCTTGAATTTTCTTCTCTAGAGCTTGATTCACGCTGGAGTAAAACACTGTCAGTAGAAACTCATTCAAAATGATAATGGAAAATTACAAAATTTTTAGGCACCTTTGAAGACTTCCCAAAACACTTGGATGGAATCAGAAGTTTCATGCCAACTGGGAACGATACCTTACAAAAATGTGTTTTAAGATGAATATCGAAAACGGCATTATCCCTATTCTGTCGCGATTTTACTCTAGTGTGAACAAAGCTTAACAGAACAAAATATCTTAAGTTTTGTAAAATGTCAAATCCTCTTGAAATGCGAAGAATATGTATACCTAAGCTTTTGGGGGGTCATTTAACAGCTTTTAAGTTGGATTTCAATTCATGTAATGATTCTGTTTTTCAGTATCTTCCTGACTGCGGCTCTTGGCATGCCTGAAGCATTGATTCCCGTTCAGCTTCTCTGGGTAAATCTTATGACAGATGGCCCACCAGCTACAGCGCTTAGCTTCAATCCACCTGAAGTCGACATCATGAAAATGCCTCCTAGGAATCCCAAAGAATCGCTTATTAGTGGCTGGCTTTTCTTTAGATATATGGCCATTGGAAGTACGTTACATTACTTTATAGCTACTTTCTTCGTTGCTTGTCATTCAAGGGCATTTGTTCATACATAAGGACAGCGTAGACTGAACGTGTCAACATTCGCCAAACTCTCTGCAAGTGATTGCTTAATGTTCGGACTAATTACAGGAATTTACCCGTCAAGATTTCGCCAAAGAATTTAACAATCAAGATTTTGAAATTTGCCTGCATTGAGTGGGCCATTCCTAAATTTCGTTAAAGGCACACTGTCGTGGCTTTGATTTGCTAGTCGCGATGTTGAAATCACAAACTAAAGTCCTTTTGGATTGTTTCAAGAATAAAAGCAGTCAGATCGTTATTGTCTTCATGAATTTCAGTGTACAGCGAATTTACTGAAGCTTCCCAAATTCTATCCTTTTTATTGTCTTATTTACCCAATCAGCGCCACGACAGTGTGCCTTTAAGGTGTGAGTCGATTGAAGAAGTTTGTTGATGCCTTTGTCAGCAGTGTTACAAGGAGGAGAACACTTTTACCGTTAATGTGAACATTTATCTTAAATTTCCTACACTGCATTACTAGTCATTCAATATTTCTGTTAAGGGAACAATTTGTTGCAAAGGTAGAACACTTTTTATATTCAATGAATTTGTTCAGCTAGGCAGTCTTTTCCTAATCGTCCTGCTTTATTTTTCATAGCTATGAGAATTATGCATGAATAAGTTTGCTTTCTTTTAATAAAGCAAAGAAGTGTAACATTAATTCAAGCGCCAATTCGCTAAAGCATATGAATATCTTTAGTATGAATATCTGAAGTATACTGTGGCTTTGTAAACATTTCAATTTTTATCTTTTTCATAACTGTTCTGACAAGCTGAGAGTACAGACAGAAGTTAGGGATGGCAATTAGGGCAAATAAGTGTAAATTCATTCATTCATTCATTCATTCATTCATTCATTCATTCATTCATTCATTATCATTAGTTTTACACGAATACCTCTTCAGCTATAAACCTAGTACAATGCTTCTATAATTGAAATAAAAAATGGGAATAAGACCTAAAAAATAGGCTGTTCTTCCAGTGGGTCATGTTTTAGTGTATTTTTTCTCAGCATTCTCAGCTCAGCAGGTGCGCTTTTAGCTCTTTTTTGAAGCACCCTAGTGTTTCTAAAAGATACCTTTATTGATTTTATTTCATTTGTCGATGGGATAGACTACTTTCACTGGTGAAAGGCATTTTTCTTGTGCACTGATCTTTCTGAAGATAGGTTTTTTGACTTTCTGGCACATATTAGTGTCGATAATGAATTAGTTTCGTTGATTTTTATGATTTTGTCTCTTAGTTGTTGTATTTACCGCCATACTTTGTAATTAGGTAGTGCATTTGTTGCTTGAAAAAAGATACAACTGATGTTAAATGATCTTTAATGATTCTTTTACCTTGATATTTATAGTTTATGTTGGCATGGCGACAGTTGGTTCATCAGCATGGTGGTTTATGTACTACGAAGGAGGTCCTCAAATGAGCTTTTATCAATTGTCTCATCATCATCAATGCCCTGTTGATCCTACGTCATTTGCTGGTGTTAACTGCAATGTATTTAAAAGTTTGGAACCAATGACTATGGCTTTATCTGTACTCGTTACCATCGAAATGCTCAATGCTCTTAACAGGTAACAAACATTTGATGATTTTCTTTAAATTTCACAGGATCTACAGAAGAGCCAGCAATATAGTAATACCTTTTTTTCCAAAACAGCCTGGTATGGTTTCCCATTAAGCTCATAGAAGTTTCATTGTATGATAGTCTCATTTCTCAACAAATCAGACCTGAGGTTTCATGAAAAGTGAATTCTGTTTTGTAGGCTCATGCTGTATCAAAAATTGTACCCCATTGGAGGAGAAACTGTAACTTCAGTTGTCACTTCTTATATACTGCCGTGTAATTGATAGGGTTCATTTTACAGTTGGGGATGGACTACAACTTAGAAATTAGGCTTTGAGTTATGCGACAAATGGTTGCTAATTCATTGCGCGAGAAAGTCGAAAGAATCGTTACTGAAAATGACTTTTTGAACAGCGTACCGGCAACATTTAGAAGATTTCTTTCATGTTTTTCAAATCGTATGTATGTTGCCGTATGTTTCATCATTGTGCTGCAGAGAGAAAAAGCTTTCTTAGGTGGTGTTAATGTAATGATCTGCACATGAATACAGAAGAGATCACTGTCAGCCTAAAGATTATTCTTGGAAGTTGGATTCTGATAAAGACTTGTATTAGGCTTCCAAGGGGATTCAGAAATGGAAGCATTAAAATATCTAGATGTTACCCACCTTGGTATTACAGGTTTCGATTTAAAACTGTGATCCATTTTGGTAAAATGATTTTAAGTTCAGTTAACCGTCATACCGACACTTAGTTTTTGAGAATGCGACTGGAACATCGGACGATTAGAAAGCTTTCTATGAGCCTAAGGAAAAGCTGGTTAGTTTCTTACATGCTACACAAACGTCCAGGAGATTTATGCCACAGAAGATTTACAAGGAACATACTGTATTGCTTTGAGTTCACAGCTCTGTCATTGTTCTTGAAATAGTTAATCTCTTTAGGCCATAAAAACATCGAAACTGTTGCAAGTATTCATTTTATACTTTTGCATGGGCCTAACAAAAGTTTTAAAGGCGATAAGATGACGAAGATGTAAAGACCCAGTCTTTAAGTCCAGACTTTGCATTGATAGATACGTTCTCTGAGATCGGTTCGTCGTGTCAATTTTAAAAGTTGTTCAAGGAGTGCAACGTTGTTTTCTCATCATATTCTATTATTTTTGTCACACAGCATAAGCGAAAATCAGAGTTTACTGGTGATGCCACCTTGGAGAAACTGGTCCTTAATTACAGCTATAACTGCATCAATGTTAATGCATTTCCTAATCCTCTATGCACCATTTATGAAGGTATGCTTTCCCGTTTCATTGATTACTGGAAACTTTATGAAATTGTGATGAATTATTTGTTGACTTCCCTTCAAGCCCCCCCACCGCCAGCCAAAGAACGTTTTTGGGCTTGGGAAAGGCCCTGGAGGAAACATAGATAAACGGAAATAAGACAACTCTCACTTTTCCCACATATTTTACAAAGTTTCTTGGTACCATGCCTCCAAGACTCTCGAAGACAGGGTAACGGCCTTTTATTAGCGTTCAGTTTTCTCTGTCAAAAACTTTTTTGGACCCATCTAAAGGCAATTGAACCCACAATCTCTAGACTGCGATCCAGCGATATCTTTCGCTCCCCTTGTGCTTTTGTCTCCTCCGTGAATTTCATGACAAAGTCAACTGAAAATCCGTATGGATTTAACAGAAATAATTTGATATTCAACTGTAGCATTTCTGTTAGTTTGCTTACTTTGCACCAATAATGGAGATGTCAGATTGCTAGCAAGCTGATAACGTCCCGAAATTGCTGTTGTTTGTTGGTTAGGCCGGAAGGGACTTCCCAATTTTAAAACTTCATGACACCAAAAGCACTGGATGTCACTAATTTGTGGTCAAAATCGGAAAGACTGCTACTTTCGTGAATTTTCTTGCTTTTTACTAGCGCTGAAAAGAAAGGTAAATTCATACAAAAATTTAATGGTTACAAAATGCCTGAAAAAGAATCCAAAACAGTATGGATCAAATCCTAGTGAATCTCCCCTCACAGAACAATATGCAAGGAAAAGTTCTCCCAAGAGTAAAAGGAAACAGATTTTCAAACAAACGCTAAAGTTTTCCGAATCGTATGGCTATAGACGTGCAGATGGTATCTGGTAATCGTCAAAAATTGTACTTTGTTGTTCTCCTTCATGAGTTTTCTTTGCGATTTGATCAAGTATTTAGAGCCCGTTTTCAGAAATGTCGTAATCAAGAAAATCTTAATAAATTCGCATTTACCTACGTTTTTAATGCTGATTCATTCCAGTCTATCCAGTAGTGTCTGTGCTATGGCTTTTCAAGACTGGGCACTTTTTTCTGGCTTACCCGGCATATTTCTCTTTAGCATTCAGGCTGAGAACGTTCCAGGCTCCCTCGTCACTCAATCGCTAATGGAATCATCTTTGTCTCTTTGCCATTCGATGCTACGTCATTGTAACATAATCTTTCATAACATTCTAATATAATAATTGCATACATGAAGGTAACGTTACAATGTGCGACGACACTACTATTTCCCTGTCATCTAAGAACCCTATTGAAAATCTTAACGATGAACTAATCAAGCTAAGAGAACGGCTACAAGGCAGTAAACTTTCACTGAATGTTGTCAAACATAGGGTCTTGTGATCGGATCATCTCCAAAATATTCGCAAGATCGAAAACCATCCTGATATCCAGCCAGGATGAAAACCATGATAACCATGAAAGATAATCTTCCAATTGAGAATGTAAGGAAGATCAAATACCTTGGGGTTCAAATAGATAATCGCCTTTATTGAGACAAACATACAGAAAACTATGACTAAAGCGTCTCAAACGCTCGCACTTATAAAGTATTCCAAAGGATTTCCAAAGCCCGCAATACTTGACGATATGTATAGAGGCATTGTTGTACCATATCTAAGTTATTCTTGCTCTGGGCGGGGTTGCTGCAGTGATACGAGTGATACTAACATTAACATTCTTCGAAAAGTAAAGAACAGGCCAACCAGAATCATAACAAACAGCAGTTATGATACATCTACAGCGCCTCTGATCCATAGTCTTGGATGGCCAACAACCATGCAGCTTATTTTCAAAGAAACAGCATCACTTATGTTTAGCTAAGTCCTTAAATTCGCTGGCTCCTGCATCGATATTCACCAAATGCTGTGACAACAGTGAACGAAATCTACGCTCGACGGCTCTGAATCTGAAGATACCGTTACTCAAAACAATTAAAAGGTCAGAAATCTTTCTGCTACAGAGGAACCACCCTTTGAAACAGCCTGGATAAAACTAGCAAATTAGCTCCATCTCTGGGTGCTTTCAAAGATCTGCTGTAAAGAGTCAGATTCCATAGCCTCCTAGACTTGCCCCAAGTCTATTTCGTCATCTGTAATAAGTCTGCCTCCCTTTCCCAATTTTTTTTGATTGACGAAATAGACTTGGGGCAAGTCTAATAGCCTCCTTTTTTTACATGAATCATAGACCTTTATAAAACAATGATTGTAACTAATTTTTTTCTTGGTTGCTTAGCTTTTTAACAGGTCTGTTTGAAAACCAGATGTACTTCTGAAACTTAATCAAAGATTTTAAATAAGAAAAGAAAGAAATGGCATTCTTTCTAATTCTGAAACGCCTTTCGTCTTTCTTGCAGCCCATATTTAGAGTGACACCGCTCAACTGGACTCAGTGGATGGCAGTGTTAAAATTCTCAGTCCCTGTCATATTTTTAGACGAAATCTTGAAAACAGTTACAAGAAGTTTAATGAAATCAACACGTAAGTAATCTCAGGATAAAGTAAATGTCTCAGAGATCTTTCACATTAAGAAAAGAAACCTCTAGTGCTGCCTTGTGCAATCTTTCGCCGCAAGCTGTCTCGCAATGGCGATTGAGGAAATTGCAGTGATTTAGGCTGCCCTGCTGTCACTGAGACTCGGGGCAGGCTAAGCTCATTGACTGTGCGTGCTTGAAATTCAGGATTGGAATGCAAGTTGCAGAAAGAGGTCAGGCACAGAAGCAGGTCATCGTGCAATGGCTCTGAAAATACTTTCAATCACCTTAGAACTGATTTCTACAACAGGCAATCGTTGCCAAAGCAAAAGGGGCGATCGGCTAGCATATTGCTTCGTAACGGCATTGCGACGCAGGTTGCTAGAAAAATTTCACCGTGTGACATTAACTTTAAAGCTTTGTGGATAAACAGTGTTGCAGCCATTTCAATTCAAATTTTACAATTTCTTGGGCTTAGGTTAAAAGCCTTGATTTTGTCGCGCTAAACTCATTTCTTTTATTTATGTGCTGCAAAAAGGACTTTTCAATTGAGCTCGAGCTTTTTAAAAGTACGGCAGGATTTGCCGAACGAAAAGGCACACGTGTGAGTTAAGATTATTCGCCATTCTTTTGATTCGCTCTGGCGAAAGTTAGGCGCAACTGGACGTAAAAGTTAGGCGTAAAAGCTCTATTAAGCCCCCTCTCTATTAACCCTCCCCCCACTAATACAGAATTCTAGAATTTACCAAATATTTTCCATTTATTCAACTACACTACCTTGTTTCGTTTGTTTTCATACTTTTCCTCATAGTCTGAGCGTCATAGTTTTATCTGTCTTGCTTGAAATTCTTGAAAATAGAGCAAGAATTCAGAGTCCCCTCTCGGCCAACCTTTTATTCAGATAACACCAGTTATGAACTTTTCTTTTACGGTAATCTTTGGGATCAACGGAGATCTATGCCCATTTCGTTTATGCTGCAATATTTAGGTGGTCTCTGCTGGATATCATTTTTATAATCGTTGAATCCGCAGTTGTTTCTCTTTTTGTGGATTTACCAGATTTTGATCCCTCCTCCCCAGAAGGGCACTCATTAACTTTTAGTACGGGGGAGTCCGTGCCGTGGTCTGAAATCTTACGTTAGATCAATATTTGGGGTCTGTGAATAACATGACGAAAGTTCAATGTTTGGGGTCCATAAATACGAAGAAAGGAAAAATCGTGCAGTTTTTGCGATTCAGAAAACAGTGACCCTAGACTTCTGACAATGAGTCTTTTGTTTCCCCGTGCTCTTTGACGTGATGATGGCGCTTCGGTCGACAGAGACTCAATGATACAGTTGACAAGATTTTGAACGAAGTTGCTCCGGCAGGTAGTTGAAGATTTCTCTGGTTTGTTTTAGTCTTTAAAACATGGAAAAAGTAGCGTTGAGAGTCTCATTTTGCGCTCACCAGGTAGAGTGAACTTCCCTCTTCAGATTTATACCAAGTGTGGTTGATTAAATGTCTGCTTAACGTGGCTTTTATCGCTCTTACTTTCTGAGGAGTGACCGTTAATTAGAGCTAAAGCAGTCGTTTGATCATGATGCGATCGATCGAATGCAGAAAATAGGGCCAGGTTTTTCACTGTTTCATTATGAGTCCCTGTTGAGCAAGGTTTCACGCAGAGATACAAGGGACTCACCGTCAAAAGTCATTCAGTAACCCAGTTAGTAAATGTTGTTCTTCATAGGAACCCCAGAAATAAATAACAATATGTAGGGTCTCCGAAACATTACACTCAATATTTAGGGTCCTGCAAAGAAATAGTAGCATGAACCCCCGTATTGAAAGTTAGGGAGTACACCCCTCCTCTCTAGAACGACGCCTGTTTCTAAGGTTTATAGAAGTAGTGAATGGCCTTTGAAAAGAGCTCAATTTTTGAAACACAGTGTTATGCAGTTTATCCTGAGGATTTACAGTTGTTGTCTTCTGATCATCTAATTTCTCAATTCCTCAATGATTTGGATTGTGAAGCGAACACATCCAAAATGCATCTTTAGCCCTGGCATTCATCGCAGTTCACCACGATGAATGTGATTGATATCCATTGTGGTGGTAGTCTACCATAAACAAACAGAAACAGTAATGTTCAATTTCGTCATCGTTTTAGTTTTGTACTGTTACTTCCATCAAGAAATGCTTGTTTTCTTCGAGTTGTTTAGAACGATCTTTCTATCTTTTTTGCAGCAAAAATGAAGAAGGATTAAAGATGGCTCCATTCTTCACAAATGTTTTGGCATTATTATTTGCAACATTTTCAACATGTTCCTTGATAATGACACATAAGTCATGTTTTCGAACAATTTGCAAACAGCATGCACGAAGTCAGGCAGTCAATGTTGCTTGTCCGTTCTCCTTCTTCAAGGTTTATTGTAAGACAAGAAATGATGGATTGTTGCCTTCGGAAGCAAAGTAGAATTTAAATTAATGGGTTCAGCCTAGATGTATCTATAATGATATCTATTATATAAAAAGACAGTATTCATGCACGTAGTTACTTCTCTGCACTTATGCATAGATTTGCTGCATTGTACTATTGCAGCCCTCGTTGGGTTGATTTTCTTTGTTTTCCTGGGGCAAAAGTTCTGGTAGGGAAATTCTTACATCTTCGCGTTATTAGTTGTTGCTAAGAAACGTCATCTTTACCTTATTAATATTATAAAAAATAAATTAAGAGAGTTTACCAGATGATTTGTCTTGTCTCTAGTATCTTGATTCATGATTTCTCATGGTACGGAGCAGTAACTATTCTATAGAGTGACGTTCACGATGAAATTTGACAAAGAAATTGCTCACTTTTTGGACATATTTGACTCCTGCACGTAACCTTTCAAACAACAAGATTAAGAGAAATATATGCGTGCAAAGCATTTAACGTTTGGTTCAAATACTAGTTATTCATCAAGTTCAAATACTATTTTACCAAGATTTTTAGCAAGAGGCCATGTTCAATGATTGAAGAATTAACGCCAGCCAGAACGTGATCTGGAATTCCGCAAAGCAAGTATTGTTTCCGTACGCTACATTTAATATATCAGCCAAAGTCCAAAATGAGGCCTCCTATAACTCGGAGATGCCTGAAAACAATCTTTTTTTTCTTTGAACGCAAACATTTAAAAAGACTGAGTTTTACTTCGGAGGCCTGGATCGGCAGTACTGAGCGCCAGAATGGGGTTTCCAGGTTGTGAAATTGAAAAGACGACTTCAGAGTCTCTCAAGGGAAGCAAATTCGAACGAAAAAAAAGAAATCTTTTGACTCTAAATATTCTTGAAACAAAAGCAACATTGCCTTGCTGCCGTGGCATTCATGGTTTCTTAAACTCGCTATTGCTACTTGTTGACATCAACTTATCATCGTTAAAGATTTTTCAGTTTTTCATGCTGATTATCATTTTAATATCATACGATTAGTGCCAAGTCTTTGCGATTAGCCACTAGCAATTGTTTTGCACGTATTTTTTAAAAGGAAACTAAGAATTCAGGCCATTACTGAGCACTTCTTAAAATGGCTAGATTTTGAGCACTCGTATATTAACTTTGAGCAATGCAGATGACCTCCACGTTGCAAATTTCCCACCTTTGCCCTGAGTGCAGTAAAACTCAATTGTGAAAAGTTAATTCCATTTGATAATATGAAATGGTACACCAAAGTAAACATTCGCTAAACATACAAAATTAACCAAAATTTCGGAGAAGACTATCTCACCAAAACATTTTGTAAACGGTGGTGAATCGTAAATGCCGAGCACTTGTTGCTTTGCCCGTCTTTTGATATTTGGCATCAAATCTTTCTGTAGTTATTACAATGCTTCAATCATTTGGATTTTAGGATCTTTCAAATTAGGTTCTGCTGCAAGTTTTATCGCAAGGTGATGAAGGCCTTCCATATGACCTCAATAGAAATTCCTTTGCTCCCTTTGTTGGGAATAGGGACAAGTTGTGGATATCATCACTACACTTTTTAACAAAGAATCTTGAAAGCCTTGGACTTGCAACAAGTCTCTCTCGCGGCAAAAACGGGAGAAGGAAAAAAGCGAGAGAGACTTGTAATACTTGGCATGCTCATTAATATTCATGAGCTATCGAGCCTACTTCCATCTTCAAAATGACGGGGTTGTTGTCAACTGTTTCATCGAAGCTTGAGTTGGCCATTGTCAAAGAACATCGAAGAGCCTCGCTCCGTTGTATCATAGTCCTTTCTAAGAATATGATTGAATATAGGTTTTTTGTTAAAGGATGCCGACTGGACAGAATCCTGTCCAGCCAACGACCCAGGCTACCAAGTATTACAAGTCTCTCTCGCTTTCATTCCTTCTACCATTTTTGCCGCGAGAGAGACTTTTAGCAAGTCCATGAAAGCCTATGCTTTGTGCTGCAATCAGACTGGCATATGTTGGACAGAAAAGAATGACCAAAAGTAAAATTGGAAATGACAAATGTGGATGGGACTTTCACCATTACAAATTATCTGTTTTAAGCCATTTCTACTTATTCTATGCCAACTGGGCTGTAATGATGGAACTATACAGTTATAATGCATTAATTGTTCTTGAACAGAGGTGCTACGGTGCTCCTGCTTCAATAAACAAGAATCAAAATGGCTTTAGCGTATTACCAAGAAAAAGTGTAGCAACAAGGGTCCCTCCCCTTTTACGCACCAAACTACTCTGAAATACAAATGTCCATCCTGGCTACATTGACCAATGCCTCATAAACGGTGATCTGCTTGCCAACACAAGCCCACCCTAGTCTTTTTACACCATAATTTCTTTATCTTCTTGCATAGTATCCTCTTCCACGAGTTCCTGGCAATGCCCTTCCTCTAGCAGCAACTAAAACAGAAATAAATAATCATAAGTGTCCTTCTTGAAATCTACCAATTTCAAAAATATTTTCAAAGACACAGCAAACTTCTTTTGTTTCCTCTTGTCAAAAAGTAATGCAAATGGAACAAGAAACAAATACATATGCATGCAGGATGGACCAATTGAGTGGCACATAGTTGAGGTATGGAAATCAATCAAAGTTTGGTTGATACCCAAATTTTTGTAATTAATCTGCTGTATTTTACGGAGCATTGGCAATATATAAAAAGTGAATTTAATCAAAACAAGAGAAATGTGCCAAGAGAGGCCTAAAACCCCAATCAAAGTTGCCAATAATCTTGCACAAACACATTCCATTCCTTCAAGAGCCCAAAATCTTCCAAGTAAAGGAAAAATCTTCATGAAAGCACTACGCATATTTTTTGTAAGAAACAAAGAATTTGGGCCAGTACATATTGAAAGTTTCTTAAAATCATCAGACTTTGAGTACTTAGAGTTTCTTAAGAGTTTCTTGAAGATTAATAGCAATCTTCATGTTGACTACCTGTGCTCTTCTAACCATTTCAAACCAATATTTTAGGCCTTTCCAGTGTTTAGACATCACCTAGGTACTTCTAATGTAATATGATAAAGGAAAGAATTGGAAATGAAGAAAACTATGACAACTTTTTCCACTAAAATGAACAGTTTCTTAATTTATATTCTCCAACTACTCTTGAGTACCGAATAAACAGGTGAACGAGAATAATCAGGGGGTTAGAAATGGCTTCATGCAACAATAATCAGGGGGTTGGAATAATCGGAGGGGGGTGCTTGGAGAAATAAAAGTAATTGTTCCCTTAGGTAAAAACGTATCTTTTATATATTTATGTGAATAGTGATGTTATGTTACTGATTCATTTACAATTGAAATCTGGTTCTGTTGAATGCACTTCTTGAGACTTTATCTTGCATTTATTCAGAAAAAGCAAATCACTTAATGTTTGAAAGTGTGCTTAGAGGCTCTTGAGGGGCCTTTTATCATTTGGTCCAAGAATTAATTTCTAAAAAAAGGAAATATACCAAAAGAAGCTGCTAAAACAGATGGAGGACAACTTCACATTCACACCAAGGTAGGCAGATTGTCAATGCCATCACGCAAAGAACCAATTTTACTGAAAAAATGACGCCCCCTCACGCCAACATAGTAGTCAGGTCTGTGGTGAGTGAGTGAGTGGTGAGTGGTTAAGGCGTCTGACTCGGAAGCCAAAGGTCAGAACGGCCATAGGTTCAAATCCCGCGCTGGACAGTTTGGTTGCTGTCCGTAACTCCAGCCCGGGTCGACCAGAGCCATGTGAGGGAAATTTGGTAGCTGCGGCGGGTAGCTGCGGCAAACTGATGGTAAAACATCCGTGGCCCCTGCTGGAAATGAGTCTCTCAGACTTTCGCAGGCTCTAGCCACGTTAAATATAAATACCTACCTACCTTTGGGCCTAACTAAGTGCATGAAATGCAAACTGGCCCCTGTAACGTCACAGGAGGGTCCAGAGTCCACGGAAATGTCCGTGTATTGTCTGTGGACAGTTCCATGACCGTCCGTGGAAATTTTGAATTAAATTTGGTCACGGACAATTTCCAGCCACGGACACGATCCGTGTGGAAATTTAGTATGTTATTTCCACGGACAAAAATATTCTTTACCTTTAAACTAAGCACAAAACACATTGGAAAGCAACAGAATGTCTGCAATTTCCTTACAAAGACATATTGCAACTAATTCGTAACAAATATTGCTGATCTCTGGATGTCCCGCTCCAAACTTTGCTTTACTTTATTTCATATCTGGACCAAGCTAATTTGGCAAACATTCAAAATGCTAATGCAAACTCTTTGAACTGAAAACAAGGCAGCCTACTTCCTAACCATGACACATATGCTAGACAACAACGTGCTTCGTGCGTTTGCAGTTTTCACAGATCTGTGAGTAGAAAAACATTAGGGAAGCCGTTGCCATTCGAGTGTTTGTAACATCTTGGATATTAGCAATGAAAGAAATTTGTAGAAAAAGCTTTAACTTTGGAATAAGTCCGTACAACTATTGAAAACTTGAAGATCACAAGCCATTTTGACGTGAAAGTTGAGCCGGGCGCACAAGCCAGTTCTTTGGAAACTTTCATCGTGAAGGTGTTGTGGCGCCGTGGGGTAATCCTCTGACATTGCAGCCAGAACAGTCAGGCGGAGTGGGTTCGAGTCCCGGTCGGGCCCCACCACTTGAGCGTCATGACAAGGGGTCGCGGACTCGATTAGGTCTACTCTATTTCTGCGATCCCAGCGCTTGGCGCTGAAAAACGCAACTTCACCTCACCTTCATCAAAGGCCACAGGAAATTGTCACTTTTTGGCAGAAATATGCAAACGAAAAGCGAACAACACCCAGACTGCACTCGCTGTCTTTTGTGCGGGGAAGTGCGCGGGTGAAAACAATGGCTCAACAATAGACTCTATTGTTTTAGCGAAAGTGGCGCGGGGAAGATCTTCCGGAGAAATAGCAGAAAATGCAGACTGGAACAACACACGACAAGAACAAATATCACATACAATGTACACATTCAGTGAATAAGAAGCAAGTTCCATGGTCAATAAACCTAATCTATGACTTGCATCTTAAGTTCACAGACGGCCACGGACACGGCAGCCTGTCCGTGGATTGACTGTTTTACCATGGATTTTTCGGAATGAATTTTGCCACGGAAAAGTACACGGACATTTCCGTGGACTCGGGTCCCTACTAACATCACAATTCCTTTATCCATCTGTATCTGTATCTGTATCTGTATGTTACTTAGCTAATACTCACTAATGAGCAAATACGCTAAGGGTAATTGTTGTTGATTCCTGATTTCCACTGAACGCCTCTATTCATGCGAAGCTGTCTCGAACATAATTACAAAATTTGTAGCAAAATGAAGTTCGGCCACTTGCAAGAAGTTAGATTTACGAACTTAGATTTACAGCTTAATGATGAAACTAGCACATAACGGGGTTAGTTGCAAAAACAGTTTGCTAATAGGCA
This sequence comes from Aurelia sp. 3 sensu Dawson et al. (2005), assembly GCA_964020215.1. NCBI lineage: Eukaryota > Metazoa > Cnidaria > Scyphozoa > Semaeostomeae > Ulmaridae > Aurelia > Aurelia sp. 3 sensu Dawson et al. (2005). Next base: position 12,669,988 of record OZ026584.1, read on the forward strand.
TCATCACTTAGTATTAACATGAATTTAGCTAGAGAACAGTTGCTTCACATAAAAAGTCCGCCCAGTGGAAATCAGGCTTCCATGTGACAAGATCGATTTTTGGATGGAGGAGGAAGGAATGGGGTTGAGAAGTTAGCGGCCTAATGCCGCTAAGCAATCACAAGTGGATTTTTTGGATGACCTATAACTTTCATTTCAAAACAAATAAATAGTGATAATTGCCATATATATGATATACAAATAAGCCTAGAAAGATATGATATAAATAAATCTAGCCTAGTACTGTCTATCGCTATGATCATACAACAACAAAAAACGAACCTTGTGCTTTTAACAAGGCTGATTTTCCCCGTCCAATTGCTGATCCACGTTCCTTTCCTTGAATTCGTTTGAACATGGGCGCATTTTTCAACATGTCTGGCAAAATAATAAACCGTATTTTACTCCCTCTAATGAAAATTTGCTCAAGATTTGAAACTCTTCCGTCTCTGGCAGTCATTGTTATTTGTATAAGTTGGCAGTTCATGTTGTCTTCAGCTTCCACAAGTTTCCCACGGTATACCTCTCCATTCATTGTCTCTAAAGTGACGGTATGACCTTCTGCTTCGTGCAATATCTTGATAGGAACACCGATCGACATCTTTTCTATCAAATTTTTGGTAAAGCAGCTATCTTCTTGGATGTTCTTGGACTATGTTTGTGGATAAGTGAGAGAAGTAAATCGCGGTAGACGACGCGCCAACGAATGTGATTAGGCCAGGCCACTGTTTTCGCCCCAGTCCCCAAGACGTTTGTTATTTTCGTTGTGGTTGTTGCATAGACTTATGCCTTTTCGTTTCTTGTTTCCCTGCGTTCTTTGATTTGCTGATATCACTTGGTCAATAGGGACTCATAATTGCACGAGCGAAGCGAGGGCTTGCTATTAGGAAGCAGCCGAGTTTCGTTCCTGGTCCACGCATATTCTATTGTTATGCATTGTTATTTTCCGCTGATCAATAGGTCTGCATCAATAATTTGCATAATGTAACAAAAGAAATCACATTGTGCTCACATCATTTCAGTGAACTGTTTATTGTGTTTTTAGTTGTTCCTTGTTTGAAAGGAAATGAAATACAGCTATCAGCGGTATTTGAGGTATTTCGTTGACATACAATTGCTTTCAACTCCAAATAGGTCGTCCTTTTATGATTTAATCAACTGCCGTATGGAATTAAACTTGGTTTGTTGTTTGATTTTAATCAGTGTCTGGAAACGAACTGAAATAAAAGGGTGTTTACGTTGGTTCTTGAGTTAGGCCTAATGAAATGGTCAGCAAGGGTCTATCACGCATTCAAATTAGCGTGCACAAGCTTTTTTGAAACTGGAAGGATTTAGGATTTTTACGCACTATTTGCGGATGTTTCTTGAAGAGAAAGGCATCTTCGTCAACAAAATACGAAATTTTCTCTGGCAAGACACCATTTGGTTGCGAGCACCCAAGGGCTTCGAGGGGCACATCGCTGACTTTAAACAGGTTCCTCGAAATCATGTGGAGTCGATAATTGGGCAAAGTTAAAGATTTCACGGAGTATGACAGAAATTACTGTAAGTCACAAGAGGGGGGGGGGGGCAACAAGCCGATACACGGATGCTTTTATTAGAAACTATGGATTTGACGTTTTGCCGAGTAACATAATACAGGAGCAAGTGAGACTAAAGTAACAACTTTGTACAACTTTGTTTTCTAAAGTAAAACATGCCAGAATTTCTTGATTTTTTGGCGATATGACAGTCTGAGTTTCTTATGAGCGGTTTCTTATAAAAAGTCCCAAAATTGTGTAATCTAAGTCCACTATTTTAAAACATGGTTCTTCTTTCTCCCCAATAAAGGATTTCTCGTCAGGAAGAAAAACCACTTCAGTTTCTGCATTTTTTTATAAGAAACTTGGATCAGGCCATAGTACTAAAAGTTTCTTAATTTAACATGAAATTTTGTCCATTTTAGTACTAAAAGTTTCTTAATTTGTTTCTTATTTTTTGAATGCATGAATTGTCAATGTGATCGCTAACACTACTGCAGATGTTTCTTGATATTCAAAACATCATATATAGGAAAAAACAGTATTTTGTTATGTTGAAAATACAAATGGTTTGATAATATTGCCCAATAATAAAGGTTCAACGATCTATTTGATATAGAATTCATGCTTCCAACTTTGAAAAGTTTCTTAGTACTTCTCAGACATAGTAATAGTTTCTTACAAACCAGTCTCTTATAAAAAAACGTGTATCTCATTTTTGGTTAATTTTCCGAACCAGTGAAGCACGGGGCACGTGCACTTACTAACGATTTGTTACTTCTGGTATTACGCTTATATAATGGGCCCACTTTTTCAAAATGGCCTAAAGAGGTGGGAGTTCTCGTACACTCAACAAAATCCCTTCAAAATCTGGTTTAAAGAGCTCGAACATTGAAAAGCGAAGTTTTAGTACAAAGAATGATGTTGTGTTGGCCTACAAAGCGCAAAATGCATACGTTTCACAGGCAGTAATCTTCCTCCGTGGAAGCAAAATAGATCCATCAAAGCTGCGAGAACTCAAGGCTGCTTCAACTGTTCCTTAAGAACAACAACAACAACATTCTGAATAGCGGCCCCTGATTGGTTAAAAACTGAATTCTAGCGCTTTGATTGGTGAATACGGAACCACCCTACGCGGGCCGAAAGTGGGCCCACTATTTAAGAGTAATGTTATTAGTCCCTCTTGACCAAGGAACGCAGGGAAACAAGGGACGAAAAGGCATCAGTCTAGTTGTTGCAGTGGCTGCAAGTGAAGACTGGATGGGTATCAGTGTTGGGGGGGGGGGCACTTGACCGGATTTTGATACCCCTGCCCTAAAATTTCTCATCGGTAGTACCAGGATTGAAGTTTAAGGGAAACAAAGAAGGAAATTCAAGGGAAACGGACATTTTCATTTCCCTAAAGATTACCTCTTGAAAATACATATTGAAATTTGATTATTCCTTTCCTCTTCAATGATATCATATAAATTTTGTCGAAAATATTTTCTGGAAAGAAACCATCCAAAATTTACAAACCTAATTCTCTACTGATGACGATCGAGAAATTGTTAAGTTAATCCTCGATAAGGACAAGAATTATCCAAGTGTATTGGCTAACTACAATGTCTGCCAAAAGTCCTTGGAACACTTTCAGCCATTTCTTCATAATCTGCATGTCTAGCCATAGCCATCAGGTTCAAATACCCCCGAAACAATGTTGATTTCGAAGGTTATTGCCCCAGCATTCCAGCAGAGTCGCGGATCGTCCTGTCATCTCAATGTTTTGACCACAAAACAACATTGTTCTGGGGGGGACAGGGGGAAATAAAGACTGCACGCAGGCTAGGGGAAATCGCAAATCAAGGCAAAATTAGCAGTGGTATTCCAAGACTTTTGGCAGGCATTGTAGGTGGGGGTCATCAGGGTTTGCGGAACAGCGGAATTTGAAGAAAATTTGTTGCGGAATACGGACTTCTAGCAATTTCTCGGCGGAACGACGGAATTCTCCACTCCTACGGGACGCGGATTTTCTCGAAAATGATAAGCGGAATGTGGAATTTTCATGAAATGTCATGGATTTGCGGATCCTTCATCTGTTGTCTTGTAAAAAGAGGTCTTGGTCACACCTCTGTTTTTCTGGTCAGTACTATGAGAATATTTTCCAAGCTTTGTACAAAAATTTTAAGTGCTATTATCCTCCTCTTTTCACCTGGATGGGTAAAAATGTCTAACAATACTTATTTTCTAATTCGTTACACTCAAACGAAAATAACTTTATTTACTGATCAACACTATACACTAAATACGTTACAAATACTAAAGGTACAACAGAAGATATAAATATTACAGTCCAACACAAAGTGTAGTAGGCTCAGTCTAGTGAAAGCATGTCAGACGCAGTGTCGAGTACCCTTCTTAACTCTTGATATACCTCCGCTGTCAAGATATGGGTTGATATGGGTTGATATGGGTGGGAGGGGGGGGGGCTCTGCAATACAAAATCACTATCGAGCTGTGAAACATCTTTCCTCGTGAAAACATTATATACTATATATTCCCTTGGGTCACTCCTAGGCAGTACAGCATTATGCAAAACTATAGAGGGAACTTTTCCACTCCTTATATCTCCGGGATCAGTAAATTCATTCATTTGTGCCATCATTTTTATAACAAAGTGGCGGGACGCGGAACTTTGGCTAAAAATGACCTGGACGGCGGATTTTAACTGAAAATCGCGCGGAACGGCGGATTTCTAACCCCCTTGATGACCCCCACTTGTAGCTCCCTTGTAGCAATCCCCAGGATGCAACTGCTGTGGTTTGTCCTCCAGATAAAGGAGAGCCCATTCCTACTATCGAGAAAAATCATCGTCTAGTCAGTGTACTCAACACATTTTAAAAGGTTTTTTTAACGTGTCTTGAGAAGACTGGTAGAAGAGCGGAAATCTACATCTAGACAATGACTTCCTTGTAGGATCTCTCCATAAGCATACGAGGCGGGGGGCCGGGGGGCGGTAGCCCCCCAACTTTGGATAAATTTTGAAAAGTCACCCCCATTCGGGCAAATTTTTTTCCTTAGTCGGGCAAAAATGTTGGCAAACAATGGGCTTTAAGTCGGACAGCCCCTCTAGATTTCTTCTTCCCGTACGCTTATGGATCTCACAAAAGCTTTTGATTCAATACCGCATGAATGAATTGATTATAGCTACACTTCATGCATATGGCTTTGATGAAAATACATTGGTATTGATCCATTCCTATTTAGAAAAGGGAAGCAGAGTGTGCGGATAAACAATGTGTACAGCTCCTTTCAACATATTGTTTCAGGGGCACCACAAGGATCAATGCTAAGGCCTATTATCTTTAATTTCTATGTAAATGATCTATTCTTTTTCATGAAGCAAGCAACTAAATACAATTATGCTAATGATAATATGCTAGCTTGCTTTTCCTGGTGATTGCCAGAACTTGTCAAGGTTTTGGAAGAGGAAGCAGGCAACGCCCTTTCTTGGCTCGATCAAAATGAAATGATTGCTAGCCCTAACAAATTTTATGCATTCTTTGTCAAAGCAGATCCAACAAATACTTCTGGAATAAATCTTGACTTCCTGGGACAATCTATCCAGTCCGCAGAGACCGTAAAACTCCAAGGTGTAGCACTGGCTTACAAACTGAACTTAAAGGCGCAGGGTCACGTACTGTTATCTCTATGATCTATATTATTACTTACACGTGGCCATTGTGTTCCGCTCAGATTTTGGTGGATGGGGTGAATCCACAATAAAGTTACTTGTAAAAATCCACCAATATCTCTGCAATCCTACAACGTATGGGTGTTTGGTTTATTTCTCTAGAAAATTCAAGAGTTCATCTTCAAAATAACACCAATATTTTGAGAAAAGTAGTGGAAAATCTCTGTGATATGGACTATCAAAAATCGTGAAAAATCATCGTTTCGAAAAAAGTTTGTTTACATTACGTGACCCTGCCCCTTTAAGTCTACATATATCAAATATTGTAAGAAAGCTGCATCGCAACTAAATGTCCTGAAACGATTTAAGTCTTTCATTGGTTTTGCCGAGAAGGAAGTCTTAGTCCAGGGTTTTGTATACTCGAACAACTTTAACTACTGTCCTTTGGTTTGGTTTTTTTCGTCATTTAAATCGCTACAGAAAATCGAAAAGGTGCAAGAAAACGCGCGCTAAGATTTCTACATAATAATGTGAGCTCCTATCAAGACTTAATTCTCAAATCAAACATATGGACACACAATGCTGGTTTCTCGTCAAAGAACACTGTGTATTGGGATTTTCAAAACATTACAAAAGCTTAATCCAGGTCTATTATAGTGTGGCGGTTAGGCGGATTCGGCCCTATTTTGGATGCGGAATACGGTTGCTGCAAAAAATCAGTACGGTATACGGTTTTTGTGTTGCTAAGCGGTTACGGAAAATTGGAATTTAAACGAACGGTTTATGGTGTTTCACTTACTTCCTAGAAACTTCTACTCGATAATCTATCACTACCCGGCCTTCGCATAGCTGTAACAGTATGGTCATCTTAATCATTAATCATCATCATCATTAATTTATTTACAGTAGGCTATAATAAAATTAAAAACAAATAGCTAAATTACAGCTAATTGAAGCCTACTTTATACAGTGTTTACAATTGCTAAAAAGATTAAGAAAAAATGAATAAATAAATCGTAAATTGTAGATTCAGACAAGTTACCATGGGATTCCTGCTTCATTTACATGAAATAGCTATCCTGAAAAGAATATTTATCGTACTGTAGAAGACTGGCAGCGGTCTGTCCTTTGGATAAGAGGGAACCAAATCGCACAGTGGAAAGGAATTTCCGCCCAGTTAGTGTTCTAAATACCTTTTCTAAGATATATGAAAAAGTCCTGAAGCAACAACTGAATCAACATTTAGATAACACACTTTCTGTTTTATTGCAGTCTACAGACGAGCATATAGCACTCAGCATGTCTTACTTCAGCATGTCTCCAAAGCTCCGATAATGATTTGCTCTTGAGATCGAGTAAATGCACGATGCATTGCATATTAGAGAGTCTATGAAACCAGGACGGCAACGCCAGCCAAAAACGTCTTCCGCAATGCAAGTCTTGTTTCCGTACGCTGCTACCTTTAATATATCATCCAGAAGGCCAAAATAAGGCCCCTTATAACTCACAAATGCGTGAAAACGATATTCTTACTTTGAAGACAAACATTTAAAACGATGGAGTTTTACTTCGCAGGCCTAGATCTGCAGTACAGAACGCCAGAAATGCGGTTTCCAAGTTGTGAAATTGAAGAGGAAAACTTCAGAGTCTCTCATGGGAAGCAAAATTCGAACGAAAAAGAAGGAATCTTTTGAATCTAAAGTTCTGAAACAAAAGCAACTTTGCGTTGCAGTCGCCGTTGCCGTCGTGGTTTCGTAAACTCCCTATTGCTCGCCAAAGACTCCTTTGCGTAGAAATACTCAAAACACTGAATCATTTGAATCCACCATTGATGCAGAGCATTTTGAATTACGGTCTTAAAATCATTCTTTGCGAAATGCAAATAATTTGGCCCATTTTAGGTCTGTAAAGTAAATTAATGGGATCACGTGACCCTCCCTTTTCCCGCCACTACTTCCGCGTGACCTGTTCACGTGATCTATGGGCGGGAACAGGGTGGCGTGAGTGGGTCTCACTTGGCTTGGAGTTTGAGATAATTGCGAAAGTTTGAGAGATTACGTTGAGATTCAGAGACTGGAGATTTAAGAGAGTAGAAAGACCTTTATCGACTGGTTAGATGGATTTTGGTTTCGCTATAACTATTTGTACATAGATATGTTGATTTATATTTTATTTGCTGGGTTTGAGACTATCACGCGCGGACAAAAACAACGAGGCGATCCTCAGGAAAAAGATACATAAATCCCGATCCTGAAAGGATAAAGAGCTATGTTTTCCGAACAAGGCCTAATCAAACTACTTTTGGGTCCAATGAGTCTTAAGTGCATTGGGCCACAGATTTGGAATGGCTTACCTAATGAACTAAAATCAGCAAAAGATCTGAAAAGTTTTTGATAAAAAAATCGGACGTTCCCAACTGCAAATGCAGTGCCTGTACTTGCTTACCAAACGTTTTTACAAATTTAGAAAATATTAATTTTGTTTCTCTGCTTTGTATATTCGATTTTGATTAGTTAACTTGTATATATTTAAATAATGTGTATGTTATTAGCTCGAATGTGTATGTATGATCGCAGTGGCGGAAATTCAACTTTTTGAGTGGAGGGGCAAGAGCCATCAATTTTCCGAGTCGGGAGAAGTGCTTTTGCTCGACGTATTTTGCTGAAAGACCTGACGTAAATAGGGTCCTTAAATGTGCTAAGAGAATAGGTATATCAGATTTTACAACGATCTAAAGTTTATAGAAAAAGACAAAGACATACTATAAGGGTAAGTCGAACAGCTTTCAGGAATCTGGGGGCGAACCCCCCAAAAAAATTTTTTAGGACACACCCTCTACTTTTGCTTAGAATGCATGTTACGACCCAATTTTTACCGGTATTGAATGTGGATTTTGACAATTTTGTAACAAAATAAAATTACAACACAACAACAACAACAACAACAACTGACGGTTGCGGTTTATGAGTGGAAATTGCTTGCGGTTGACGGGTTAAGAGCGCAAATTTTGGCGGTTTTGCGGTTTTGAGGCACCCTATAATAGACCCCCAATCCAGCGTTCATGAATGATATCTTTCGTTTTAGGACCTCAAAATTTATTCGTCATGATCCAAACAATCTTAATCACTTTCTGTCAAATCAAGTAACTTTTGGTTGTTCCAATAGGCCAATAGTCTTAGAGCCAGGGGACCTCAGTCAGCTATGGAATTATTCGCCAAATGAATTAAAATCAGCCGAGAAATTTAATCAAACAGCCTCAAGAATATGATCAGAAAGGGATGACCCAACCTGTAGATATAATCCTTGTCAATTCAACGATATTCCGTAAATCTTGTCAATGTATGTCTTGAAGATTTATAGTAACTTATCTATTAATTTCTTCATTCCTTAATTCATTCAGCTGTATATTCGATTTAGATTAGTTGTACATATGTAAATATGTTTAGTTATGTGAGAAATCGAATGAAAATAAGTTGACAAACAAAGAAAGAGGACATTTCCATTTACCTAAAGACTTTCCCCTTGAAAATTCATAGTGACATTTCATCATTCCGTACTTCCCCTGGGAATGGCTCATATCACTTACGAATTCAAGCCAGGAATTCTTGTCATGTTCAGATGAATTTTCATTATTTTTACCACAGTTTTATTCACTGGGATTTCTGAAAGCACCATTACAAAATATATGTCAATTTTTGCAAAAGGTAGAACGAGGCTAGTTAGGGAAATTTTGTAGTGATGGATTGGAACCTTTTCGAGAAAATGGGAAGGAAGGACGTTTGATTCTCATTGCTAGCTCTGTCGCGCGATCATACATTTCATCTGGCAGCCTCATTGTCATTGTATCCCCTTTACATTTTATCTGTACAACAATGGCCCATAACAGATCAGATCAGACCCAGGCCCCGTTTACACGATACCGTTTTCATTTCATATCGGATTGGTTTCATATCGGATTGGCCTCCTGTTTACACGAGAACGCACCAATCCGATATGCTTCATACCGTTTTCGCGTTTTCAAATGAAAACGCTCTGAAAGTAGTGGCATGAAACCAATCCGATATCGTGTAAACGGTCGAATCCGATATCAACTCAGTACGGAACCTCATTATCAATTCTACTAGCCTAGAATCCATTAGAGGAGCTGCGCAGAATGCGCAGTGGAACCATTACCGAATACGGTGAAACCATTACAGTGCAAGGCAAAACGGTATCGTGTAAACAGAACCCCAATCCGCTATGAAATGAAAACGGCATCGTGTAAACAGGAGAAACTTTCATATCGTATTGCCTTACCCAATCCGATATGAGATGAAAACGGTATCGTGTAAACGGGGCCCCAGTGTAGCAGATCAGCTTGCCGCCCCTTGCCGTTAACAGTAAGAAGCAGTGTAAATGCTCTTGAAGCGAAAAACATCTTCATAATGGGGTCAAAGGTCTTTCTCACGCTAGCGAACCTATACGCAGTACTGTAGTGGATAAGCCATACAGAGTCGGGGTATTATGCTAAAGTGGTGGTGTATTATGCTTGATGTGGTGGATACGCCATGGAGGCGGGGTATTATGCTAACGTGGTGGGGTATCATGCTCCACCTCTGTATGACGTATCCACTACAGTAGTGCGTATAGGTTCGCTAGCGTGTTTCTGGTCCAATGTAAACGTGGTCTTATTGCCAAAAGGTGAAAGTGAAATTGCGATTTTTAGCCCCAAGCGCTGGGAAAGCAGAAGTAGCTAAACACTAATCGAGTCTGAAACCCCTTGTCATGATGCTCAAGTGGTGGGGCCCTACCAGGTATTGAAACCCACTCCACCTGAGTGTTCTGGCTGCAAGGTCAGAGGATAACACCACTGCGCCAACACATTCATTTTACACCACCAAAGAACTGAACTCATCAATTACAAGCAATTAAAACTAATTTTTTCAGCATAGTTATCAATTTTAAAGATCCCATATAATGCAGTTAATGCAAAAGCGTACGTCACTTAGTGTTTTCCCCAAAATGTTTAAGTTCAACATAAATACAGGGTGTCCCAGAAAAATTGTGCCTCGTTTGCCTGAAGATTGCGACAAAACAACTAAAGATTCTCACTAACCTTTTCCATGATGTTGGTCTTCAGATATTCAATTAAAGTTTGCTACCATCCCCGTAAAAATCTGTTGAGAAATGATGGAGCTATGACGTTCAGAAGGCCAAATTTACCTGATGACTGAAACCAGCGGTCGGCCATTTTATCTTACTATTTTGCAACGATAAACAGCTTCATGGATGAACTGAAATAGCAGCCTCTAATGTCATAGCTCTCGTGAAAATTCCAATAATCATCAGAGAGTTCATCTATTGTGTACCCCACGATCTTTGATGGAATACAAAAATGAAGATACGAATTCCCAAAGTAGTAAAACACCAAAGGTTTCGAAAAAAATATATTTAAAATTAAATTTGCCGCCTTCCTTACATAGATTTCTTCCTTAATTTGTTACAAGCAATTGTTGATTTACTACCGAAGACAATGAACTAAAGAAATGAGAGGGGCAAAAGATTTTGAACTGATCAATAAACTAAATAATTGGTTCAGACACTCCTCACACCTGCAAACAAAACGTGACTATATGTTTTTCATCACCGTTTGGTTGTTTATTATCTTGGGATCCTTGTCTTCGTTTTGACATTCAATCAAGGGTCGTGGGGTAAGAAATAGCTGAACTCTCTGAAGATAGCTGAAACTTTCGCGAGAGCTATGAAATTGGAGGCTACCGTTTCAGCTCATCCATGAAGCTGTTTACCGTTGCAAAATGGTAAAACAAAATGGCCGACCGCTGGTTTCAGTCATCAGGTAAATTCGGCCTTCTGAACGTCATAGCTCCATCATTTCTCAACAGATTTTTACGGGGATGGTAGCAAACTTTAATTGAACATCTAAAGAGCAACATCATGGAAAAGGCTAGTGAGAATCTTTAGTTGTTTTGTCGCAATCTTCAGGCAAACGGGGCACAATTTTTCTGGGACACCCTGTATGATTACTGTGAATACCAAAATAATACTCTACATTACATTAAACATCATAGGAACATCATAGGAACAAATCAAAAAGGCCTATTTATACAGAGAACAAAGAGCTGAACCAAATTCGTACCTTCATCGAAATGCTTCAACCAGATGTAAAATCATGCGCAGACAACTTAACCCCCGAAGAAAGAACCGCCTTACATGAATTAGCTAACAACGAAGAAATCATCATAAAGAAAGCAGACAAAGGTGGCAATTTCACAATTATGGACAAGCCTTACTATCGCGACTACCTCGTTGTAGAAAACCATCTCAATGACAACGCATACAAAAAAATCGATCAGAATGAAGATAGGCAAGTCATTAAGAAATTGAACACACTCTTACTTAATTACGAAGAACGTCTAACAAGAAAGGAAGTCGATTTCATTTCTAACTTCGAATGGAAAACAAGTAACCCTTACGTCCTTCCTAAAATCCATAAATGCAAAGAAATGATTCAGAAAATAAACGAAGAAAACAAAACATACGTTGAACTTGATCCACCCGAGGAGTTAAAAAGCCGTCCAATCATAGCAGGTCCATTAGCACCAACACAGAGACTAAGCGAATTTTTAGACACGGTTTTAAAACCTTTAGTCCCAACCTTGAAAACCTACATTAAAGACGACTGGGATTTCCTTCGCAAACTACCACGCAAGCTTGAACAAGAAGTAGAACTGCATTCCTGTGATATCACAAGCCTCTATACCAGCATTCCACACGAACCCGGCCTCGAAGCTTTGAATCATTGGATAAACAAAAAACACGATCTCATTCCTGAAAGGTTGAATTGCGACTTTATCATCGATGCAGCTAAGTTCATTCTAGAAAACAATAACTTCTTATTTGACGGTACCCTTTACAAACAAACAGCTGGAACCGCAATGGGTACAAAATTCGCTCCATCGTATGCTTGCCTAACCATAGGATATCTAGAAGAAACGAAACTCTTTCCTCTTATCTTACCAAAATATTTCAATCGAAACGAATGTGCTTTAATAGAAGACAAATTTTACCGTTATATGGATGATGGCTTCATTGCGCTTCCAAAACAGTTAAACATTGATTTATTTCTAAATGCATTAAACGAACTACACCCGGATATAAAATTCACGCTGGAGAAGAGTAAACAAAAATCAGAAGAGAACATAAAGTCTCTGAACTTCCTCGACATAGAAGTGATTATTAAGAACAACAAATATATCGAAACGGATATTTTTTACAAGGATACGAATCCACACGACTACCTCGATTTTAAAAGCGCTCATCCTGTACACATTAAACACAACATTCCTTACAATCTAGCGAAGAGAGTTATCGTCTTCGTTTCTGATTCAGAAAGAGTCGATTTTCGCCTCAAAGAACTCGAGAAGTGGCTGTTAGACTGTCATTACCCATTAAACGTAATACGAAAAGCCTTCCATAATGCAAAATTACAAGGACCTGCTCCATGCCCTTCAAAAGACATCATTCCTCTGGTTACAACATATTACCCACAGTTCCGTTTTAACAACGTGTTGCAAAATGTATCAAACCTTTTGAAAAATGTCAATGATAAAAAACTAAAAACAGTTTTCGCAAAATCAAAACCAGTCATTGCTTTGAAACAACCTAAAAACCTATTATCGACACTCACGAAAGCTAAATTTGAAACTCATCACATACGTCCACAACCTCGCAACCCTGGAATTTCACTCTGTTCGAACAAAAGATGCAAACTTTGCGAACAGTATCTCCAGCCTGTCACGTCATTCACAACCGCAAATTACAGCACTTGGGAAATCAAATCCAGCATTACTTGCCAGAGTAAAAATGTGGTTTACTTCCTCTCATGCAATATGTGCAACAACGAGATGAGTTACATTGGCCAGACAAAAAACTTACGTAATCGTATGAATAATCATATTTCAGAATCGAGAACTGGAATTTCAACTTGCAGCTTTCCAAAACACGTTCACGAATGCGGAAAAAGACACAACAAACTAAAAGAACCTTTTTTCAAAATATTCGTTTTCTTTGCACTTAATGACCCGTCTGCTCTTTTATATCACGAAGAAAAATTATTCAAGGAGGGACACGCCCTTTTAAACTCTTAATTAATACCTACGTCATAAGACATTATCCTCTCATCTAGAATTTCCTTGTAATAGCTCTTATTTACACCTCGTTGCTATTTTAGATTCAATCGAAATCACACTCTGATGAGGACACGAGTCCGAAAGGCCTCAGTGCGCCAAACCTCAGCATTTTTCGTCGTCCAACCTCTCTATATAAAGTTTACATCAAAAATAAATATAGCAAAGACAAAACACTGCTTTCGAATAAAGCAATCTGAAACTGCCATGTAAATGGCATAAATAGATAGTTTCACTTATGACTAGTGGTGGAAATCATTTGACAAACCCACTGCTTCCTGTACGACCTGCAGCAACGACGTAGCACAAAGGATTTTAAGCATCCAGGCGTGCCCAATGTCTGGTTTTTATGCGACACACTTTAAAGACAAACTAGGAATCCAAACCCGCGCTGCGCGCGGGTTTGCAATTCCTAGCTCCTGCGGAGGGCTCGGCGGCTACCACTGATCAAGTGGCGCGCTTCGCGCGCCACTTCCTCAGTGCCGAGCAGCCTATAATGAAGGCATTGAACTATCCATCCAACTGATGTGATTGAGACCAAAAGTCATAGTGACCAAAACGATTTTTAATTGTAAAGCGTCTTGCAGACTGACGTACCCAGAATTTTTTCCGGAATGGTACATACTGGTGACTTCAGTATTTACCTATGCAAAAAAATCATTGCATTCTTAAACTTCTTCCCAATGAAGGTTCTTTTATTTCCCCTTCTACTATGGCTGGTCTAATTAGCTTTGTTGAACTTAATACTCACTTTACTTATTTACTGTCCGGTATTCCACTGTTCTCTTTTATACGATTCTTCGATTTCCTGGTCAATCCTTTACTGCTGTTAGAACCCGCATTATAGAAACTACTACTTTTATTAAGACACCTCACCAAGGACCGCCGGAGCACTTTTTGGATTGGGGGGGCTAAAAAGTAATAGAGAATCTGAGGGGGTCTGGAGGCGAAGGCCCCAGAAAAATTTTTTATGACCACGCCCTCTACTTTGGCCATAACTGCGACCAACGCCCCTTCCATAAGCCAACTCACCTTGGAAAAGACAGTTATCGTCAGCATATCCAATCACAAGTCACCTTAAAAAACATCGTTTGTAGAGATGTGCTGTATTGCATTTTTATATTTAATAGCGAAAAGGCTCAGCCTGGAATGAAAGGACTAAAGTTAAAAAAACTTTCACAATCTCATGGAATTATTCTCTCCGAAAAATAATGATATGGAAACACAGTCTCTCTGCTTTCGGAAGCAAACATTGTAAACATAGAGAACCTAATGACGCAAACACTGTTTCAATTTTTAATTTTGTAGCACTAAAAAATCCAATGATTTTTTTCAAATTCTCGAAAATTGTGTATGCTGTTGTTGGGTCGTTTGATGAAAATTAGTTGGAACGTCGATAGAATTTATATTTTCTGTGCTCTTCAATATAAGTATGAAGAACTGCTAAATTATACTTGTTTGGACATTCCAGAGAGTGATGTCGAGTCCATAGACGTCTTGCTAAAAAAATTATCGTTGCACTCATTGCCGGGTTAACGTTTCTGCGATTTACAGGTTTTGAGAACTCCCCTCATCAGAAATCTTTCAGGAACCGAACTTCGCTTTAAAAATAGCCACATATCATGAAAGCATTTTACTTATCGCTTGCTAAAACTGTGGGTATTTGAAGCTGTGCTAACGATGATGAAACTGTTATATCTTGGCATAATGCTATTGGACGCATTTCATTTGAGGCAAAACCTTTTAAAACATTCTGCTTAGCTTGATGTCTGATAAATGCATGAGAAGCGGTATAGTGGGGTATACAGACACTCGCAAATAAGGATGTTAACATTTTAATAAAACAAATGGCGATATTTGATCATAAAAACAAAATGGGGGGCTAAAGCCCCCCCCAGCCCCCCCGGCTCCGCGGTCCCTGCACCTCACACTAATTCCTTTGAGAAATGGTACCCCCATCTTCATATAAGAAACAAAGAAAACTTGTACAATATTTAATGGGAAACGAACACGTTCCTTTGAAAGAAGTGGTTTTCTGCGATACTCTTAATGTTACTTTTCTCATTTACGTTCCGGTATTCCACTGTTCTCTTTTATACAATTCTTCGATTTCCTGGTCAATCCTTTTGTTAGAACCCACAAAATAGAAACTTCTACTTTTGAGACACCTCATACTAATTCTTTTGAGAAATGGTACCCTCATAAGAAACAAAGGAAATCTGTACAATATTTAATGGGAAAGCGAACAGGTTCCTTTGAAAGAATTGGTTTTCTGCGTTACTTTTAATGCTAATTTTGTTATTTACTGGCCGTTATTCCACCGTTCTCTTTTTTACGATTCTTCGATTTCCTGGTCAATCCTTTGTTGTTGTTAGAGCCCACAAAATAAAAACTACTACTTTTAAGACACCTCACCCTAATTCTGTTGAGAATTGGTACCCTCACATATTCATATAAATATAAGAAACTTGACTCAAATGGGAAACTTGTATGAGAAACTCGATTCACACAGGAAACTTGTACAATATTTATTAATGGGAAAGTGGACAGTTTGCTTTGAAGGACGCCCGGGGGGGGGGGGTACTCCCATTGTGGCCTAACAGGGGGGTCCAGTCAGTTTGAGGGTCTTACCAATTGGCTACCAAATGGCCCTTTTTTTCAACCACATACTACCAATTAGGGGTATTCTAAGATTCGAAGCCATTTATTATGTTTCAACCCGGTACGCTCCTCCGCACACCAATTTAGCCATTGCAGCATCAATGATAAATGAATTTTGAAAAATTTCTTGCTTTGTTCCGTCAGTTTTGCCATAAAACATCTTGAAAAACCGTAGAAAATCTTCATCTCTAAATGCTACCAAATGACCCAGTTTTCAGGTTCATGAACTACCATGTGGGGGTTTTTGTAAAAAGATACTACCATTTGAGGGTATTTTTCAAAATTTTTGCTTTGGCCCTCTTTAGCCCTGACTGGACCCCCCTGTCAGGCCACAATGGGAGTACCCCCCCCCCCGGGGAAAGACGTGGTTTGAATTTCGCGGGTTGTTAGTGTGTTCCACATAAAACTCGGATTACTTATATGCAACACTGAACAAAAGTAAGGCAAACAGCTATGGTTACATACAAGATTATGATTTAGGGTATCGACTTTCAGTCACGAAATCGGGAGAAGCTAAATTCACTCAGTCATGTAATTTCTAACTATAGCAACATAGTAAAGGCCCAGTAAAAGCTGTTTGGTTTATATTTTCGAACTGGGATTTCAGCAGCACTCGGAGTAATGATACAGGTAAATTCTTCGTTGTTATCTATAGATTTCAAGTAAACTTAAATCTTTAAAAACGGTGAAAGTAAACAGTTATGAGGATAGTATCCTTCGCTGAAAGAGTTGGCAAGCATGCTTTGGGTCAGTCTAGTTTTTCGACCAATGGACGGAAATCAGTTCTGTTTTCACAAGCCTGTTGATAGTTGATCTTGCTACAATAACGTTCTCTTGTTCAAAACAATCTATGTTCTCAAGGACTCGAAGAACGAAGTTTTTCGCAAAAAGTTCACTGTTAAGACTCGTAGCGGACGATGCGGTTTCCACAGGGCGAAGGATTTTGTCCACAGGGCTAGCTCTGCAGATATCCAAGTGAAACCGCAAGAAGGCTTTTTCGCTCCTGGCCTCGCTGCCTGGCGTTTTTGGGCGAAAAGAAGCAGACTTGTGGAACTTAGGTATTTTCGCGGATTTTTTGACGCGTAAATGCAGGGGCTACCCGGACGGGAAGAAGGAGATCTCAGTGACGTATGGATTAGCGTTTTTCGTTTGATCTCACCGCTCACCGCTTAGTTATAGTAGATGACGCAGATACAAGGTGACTTAAATCAGGGGCCTGGGCAATCTAAATATAGTATATTGTATTCCATTATATTTGACGATCTCGAGAGATTATCAAAATAATTGGATAAGTTATGGCAGGAGCCCATCTTTTACTCTATCTTAAAACTAGACGATATATGTCCGTCACTTGTCTTGAAAGATCCTAGCCTAACGATGGCCGAAAGAAATAGCTCTTTTGGCAAAAGAATCTGTTCTGAAATCTAGATATAACGCATCTATGTTCTACGTGTAACAAGGGCAGACTTTGTAATACAATATCATCAGTCACTTTGGTTCACACCTCAACACAAAGTGATTAGCGAATGCAGACAAAAGAAATTCTCCCAAGCAGAAATTCAAAACAGATGAAGCCGCAAAGTTGCCCTGAAACCAGTAAGGCAAACTCTTGTTCATAGTCCTTTTTTGGTATAGACCCCCAAAGTCGGATAATGGCAAGGAAATATTTGAAGCCCTTACAAACTTGCTATCAAAACTTGATGCAGAGGGGAAAGAAATTTATCTGATGGGGGATACCAATTGTGACTTTAAAAAGCCAAACGAAGGCCCTGCGAGACAGTTAAATTCAATTTACAACGAGTTCCAATTTGAGCAGCAAATAAAGGAGCCCATGAGAGTAGCTAGTGTTGTTAATGAGGATGGATCAACTCGAGTAACAAAAAACATTGATCGATCACATAGCAACTAACCGCCCCAGTTATATTTAAGTGCGGAGGTACTGAAAATCGGTATGACCGATCATTACCTTCCATTCATCCAACGAAAGATTAATGCCAAGAGGCTCTTGCATAAACGAACAAAATTTGTAGAAACTCGAAGCTTGGCCAATTATCAAAAGGACCTCTTCTTAAGTGATCTAGCATCAATAGACTGGGACTCAGCTTTTGAAGCTGCCGCTGGTGATCCTAACGTCATGGTGCGCTCTTTTCATGATCTTTTCAGCTCGATTCTTGAGGTCCATGCTCCATTAAAACGTAGGAAAGTTTCGAGCAACAACACACCCTGGATTTCACCTTTAATCAAAAATCTGATGAGAGAGCGTGACCAGGCAAAGAAAAGAGCCGAAAAAGATCAGAACATATGGCCAAGGTATAAGAAACTGAGGAATAAGGTAACAAGTGAGCTACGAAACAGTGTGCAAGATTACTATCACAATTTAATCGAAGAAAACTCAGGTAATCCAAAGGCGATGTGGAAGACGATAAACAAAGTGTTAAACAAATGTAAAACTTCCGCTCCCTTAAATTCAGTCACACTAAACGGGCGAAAGTATGTTCGTCCAGATGAAATAGCAGAAGCCTTCAATGAGCATTTTGTGACCATTGGGCCTAAGCTTGCAAGCAAAATTGAGGCACCTACAGATGCCGACCCAATGGCTTACGTGCGAAGGTTGGTGAAAGACAAACGTCTCCCGAAATTCTTGTTCAAACATGTTGAAGTATCTTATGTCAAGCAAGAGATAAATAAACTGAAGACCTCAAAATCGCCAGGTCCAGATAAAATACCTATTAAAATACTAAAAGACGCTGTGGAGATTGTAAGCGGGCCTTTGACAACAATATTTAATAGATCCCTCGACACTGGCATTTTTCCAGATCTTTGGAAACTGGCAAGAGTGGCACCAATCTTTAAGGCAGGTCAAAAATCAGAGTTATCAAATTACAGACCAATTTCTGTTGTTTCGATACTGTCAAGATTGCTGGAAAAGATAGCCCATGATCAACTCTTTTCCCATATGAAAGATTGTGGTCTTCTTTCAGACAACCAATTCGCCTTCCGTAAATTACATAACACGCAAACTTCTATAATGAACATAACAGAGACTTGGTTCAGGAACATCAACGAGCAAAAAACGAATTTAAGCGTATTTTTAGATCTAAAAAAAGCCATTGATACCGTCGACCATGATGTTCTGTTGTCGAAGTTATCAGCCTATGGAGTCACCGATCTTGCACACGGTTGGTTCACTTCATACCTTGCTGGGAGAGAGCAGTATTGTTATGTAGAAGGTAAATCGTCAAACAAGCGTTTAGTACAGTGTGGAATACCACAGGGGTCGTGTTTGGGTCCCTTACTTTTCATCATTTATATGAATGATTTTGAAAAATGTTTGAAAAAATCTAAACCAATTATGTACGCGGATGACACGAGCATTTCTTATGCTACCAATGAGATCAACGAGCTCTTTAATGAGATAAAGGGAGAACTTGATCTTGTTTCATCCTGGATGAGGCAAAACAAACTTAGCCTAAATGCTGAAAAAAGCGAATTTATGTTGATAGGGCATCCAAAACAACTGAACAAAGCCAAAGATTTCCCTGACCTCGAAGTAGAAGATCAAAAATTATGCAGAGCTCAAAAAACAAAATATCTGGGTGTCATAATATACGAAAGCATGAATTGGGAAGAACAACTCAAAACCGTAAAGCGAAAGATAAAAAACGGTTTAGGGGCGATGTTTAAACTCAAAAACATCCTCTCTCAGAAACAATTGGCAACTGTTTATCGAGCATTAATTGAAAGCCATCTGAGATATTGCAGTGTCATTTGGGGATGTCTGTCAAACACAAAACTGGAATCCCTACAGAGGCTGCAAAACAGGGCACGCAGACTAATTGAATGTGCAAGGCACAAAGATGGCTGGGTATGTGATTGGCTCGATGTATGCAATCTAGTAAGATATGACAGGCTAATTACTACATACAAAATAAACAATGGACTCTGCCCAGAGAACCTCAAAAATAAATTCACTCCTAGGTCGAATATTTCGAGATATAACACAAGAAAAATTGATGATTTCGAAATTCCTCGCCTTCGTCTTGAGTACTGCAAAAAGTCTTTTGGATACCAGGAAGCAAGTGCCTGGAACGAGATCCCAAAGCAAATACGAGACTCCGCCTCATTGAGCTCCTTCAAAGTAAGATTGAGAGAGTTCTTGAGGTAGAGCGACACAAACACAACCCCTTGGAAGAGCAGCTTTATTTTTTCTTGATACTATTAATATTTATATTTACTTTGTTATGCTGATAGGGTATTGTGTCTAAATAAGAATAAATGAAATGAAAAAATGAAATGTTTGGTGCGGGCGAAGGGAGGTTTTTAAGAGAACGTATGTGCCTATAACAATAGAAGAAGGGTAAATCTAAAGTTTTGTCTCGCGGATTTTGTTTATTTGATTCAGAAACCGAGCAGAGGGCATTACAATTTTTGCATATTTATTGCTCAGATGAACGCAGTCACTCCTCAGCTTCTAAATCAAATAAACAAAATCCGCGAGACAGAACTTAGATTTACCCTTCTTCTTTCGTTAGAAGCACATACCTTCTCTTAAAAACCTCCCATCACCCGCACCAAACGAGAGTCTGCCGTACTGGTTTCAGGGCAACTTTGCCGCTTCGTACGTTTGTTTTGAATTTCTGCTTGAGAGAATTTCCCTTGTCTGCAGACGCTAATCTCTTTGAATTGAGGTGTGAACCAAAGCAACAGATGCTATTGTATTACAAAATCTGCCCTTGTTTCTACGTGTTCAGTTGATGCTCATAACAAGTCCAAGTAATAACAAAGCTTGATATGAAAATTCGCAGAATCATTGTCGAAACTGACGTCGTGAAACCTTTCAAAATGGTAAAGACTTCCAGAGAAGCATTCCCATGAACAACGTGCATTTTCAAAAGTAACAATAAAGACCCAAGAGATTAGAAGAAATAAACAATACATAGATAACAAGCAATGTGAAACGATATGAACCTTCCACCTGTCCGGTTGGAGCTATTACATTGGATTGTACTTTCTTATCCGAATGCAAAAGGCAATTCGAGTAATTTCATTCGTGACCATTTTGCGACTTCAGCCGTAGGTTTTTGGGGAATCTCATCATTTCCAGAATGTCTGTTCACTCGGGGAATTTCCCTAAACTCTGTGATTTTCAGATTTTTTCAATGTTAACATCTGTATAATACGATGATCCGTACGATACGTCGTATAATCCCATTCTCATTTGTACAAAATCATGGATGGCATTCTGTTCTGTTCAAGTATTTTCAGTCCAGAATATGTGATTTCTTATCATATGAACACTACAATACTTGTACAAAATATTGTTGATGTATGTATAAATGCAAAATATATTGGTTGTTTTATGGGGGTAACAAGGATACACCTTATGCAAATTTTGGTTGATCAAGAGTTTTTGAAAAAAGGCCCATTTCAAAAACAATTCTCAGAGATAAGGGTCTATTTTGGCTTTTGAAAAATCAGAGAAAAGGGTCATTTTTTAAATCTTTGGACAACCGTTCCAGTACTTTTGCTACCCAATTGCACCCGCCGGGATTTACATCAATGTCTAAACTGTAGCGGCTGTCTAAACGGAAATTTTTAGAATATATTAATTAGGTAAATGTGTTAAACTTAGAAACAGTGAACCAAAATTGATATTAAACTAAGCACTCATAGCTTCGATTTAAACTGTTCTTCTTCAGTTGAGCCAGTAAGTGCAGTTAACGAACTGGCACCACCACCGACAGCTACTGACACTTTGTCGAAATACCCCGTGCCTACTTCGCGCTGATGTTTGTGTGCAGTGAAGCCTTCAGATTCCAGTCTGAATTCATCTTGCTGTAGCTCTGCATAGGCAGCCATTCCTCTTGCTTTGTATCCTTTTGCTAATTTAAACATTGCATGATTCAATGAGTGAAATCCAGCGAGGGTAACAAACTGAAATCTGTAACCAGCCTTTGCGATTTCCCTTTGAAATTCAAAACATTCTTGCTCTGATAAATGTGCTTTCCAGTTGAAAGATGGAGAGCAATTGTACGCGAGTGGCTTTCCTGGATATTTGGCATGGACAGCTTCTGCGAATCGCCTAGCTTCTTTTACATCAGGTTTGGAGGTTTCGCACCACAACAAATCACAGTATGGAGCATAAGCAAGAGCACGTGCTATGGCTTGGTCCAGGCCGTTTCGAGAATAATAGAAACCTTCTGGAGAGCGTTTACCAGTGAGAAATGGCTTATCCCTTGGGTCGATGTCAGATGTGACCATGCCTGCTGCATTTGCATCGGTTCGCCCGATGATGATCGTTGGCACATCAAGAATGTCAGAGGCAAGACGAGCAGCATTCAGTGTCTTGATAAATTGACATGTCGGTACAAGAACTTTTCCACCCATATGACCACACTTCTTTTCAGAAGCAAGCTGATCTTCGAAGTGAACGCCTGCAGCTCCAGCCAAAATCTGTTGATAGAGAAGACTTGTTAAGAACTGCCCTAAAAACCGATACCACGATGAGCCATATTGGATGATATATATTTGCCAAAAATGCATTGCTGCCAGGGGCGGACTGGCCAGTCGGGCTACTGGGCTGGGGCCCGAAGGGCCCCCCTCAGCAAAGGTCCCCATGGGCCCCTTCTGTGCTGGAAGAAAAATACTTCAAATGGTTAATTTTGGATGAACTTTCTGACAGTGACAAAACAACCAGTTTCAATCAACGAAAATTGGTTGAAGGGCCCTGTAATAATTCTTTCAACAGTTATCTTTGTTTGTCAAACAGTTGAAAATGTCAAAAGATTGCAAGTGGGCCCCAGTTCGTAAGATAAGGGTACTGCAAAATTCCAATTGGCATAGTCTCGTTTTCGACTGATAGGTGAACTGATGAATCTGCAAATGTAGAACTTGACAAAACTGGAGCAGCTTTTGCCAAAGGGGCCCAATAAAGACCTGTTCGAGGAAGGCATCTTTTATGCAGGGGCCCCTTCTCACTTTACCTCATGCCCTTGCCAGTCTGTTAATTTCAAACAACTTTTGCCTATATCTACACTCGGTTACAGTGACCTAGGAGACCATGTTAGGGGTATTTAAAATATGAATAAGGTTTTAGAAAAAAGATAGAAGCAGTGGCGTACCCAAGGTGGGAATGGGGGTCCGGACCCCCCACTTTTCAATAAAGATGGTCCTCGAGATTAGCACAAAAATGCAATAAAATTTGTGTTGGGGCTCGTCAAAGTTTCATAGAAAGGTTTTGGGTTTTTAACGAATGCTTGAACTCGGCTGGAAGAGGCATTCTCAGCCTAAGTAGAATCGTAGAATACATATCTTCGAAAATTTTCCTGGGGGCTTGGCCCCCAGACCCACTTAATCACTTCAATATCCCAAGTTATCTCAGCCTGTCCACCATGCCACTAGCTATAGGGATCCTAATTTGCTGCTACTGTTGAAATTTGCCAAAGCTTCTTGCATAAAAGATGCCACAGGCCGACTAAACAATTATAAAGGAGCGAAAAGAGACACCTATCAAGCTCGAAGGACCAGCTCCAAATCATTTTGCAGTAAAGCAACTTTGCAATGCGTGTTTTGATATACTAGTCTGGACGTTATTGAATAATTATTCTTCTTGACTTTCCTAGAGTAACTTTCTATGATGGGTATGAACTCTCATTGCAAATCTGACAAAGCGACCTGCTGTGATAATTGTCGCCATGTTTACGATGCAAAGCATAGCTAAAAAGGGCGTTTCCTTCATTTTCCGACCGTCTAAAGGGCGTGGTTGCTAAGAATTTTCCTGGGGCTACGCCCCAGACCCCCTCCACCTTCCAGTGCTGCGTACGCCCTGGATAGAAGTATTCAACATTTAAGGATTCTGAAATGTGATCTAATGATACTTTTAAGGCATGAAATGAAAATTATACGAGAACAAAAACATGTACAGTAATTGACTTGACAAAAAGACCTTTTGTAGACGATTTTGATGCTCTGCTTTCAAGAATTTTCCCAGTGAGGTCTTTCGTCAAACGGATTCCCTTTCGGAAGTAGTTGGATCTTGAAGTTTGAGGAAGGACAAATGAAAGCATTTCTCGGCAATGAATCAGACCTTCACCAAGAAGAGCGAAGCTGGCGTGGCCCTGAAGGTCACGGTGGCCCTGAGATTTCTGGTTTCGCATTCAACTTATGCTATAAGAAATTGCATTCTTGCAACAGGCCTGCCGGAAACGGTCGGCCGAGGCGCTTCAGCCCGTAATACTTTGCTGAAATTCGTTCATTTTTAAGTAAAAGAGGCTGTGAAAGCCAAGCTCATAGAGATGAATATTTAAAGTTATTTCTATTCCAGGAGGTTGCCAGAATCTATCAAACTATTCCTTTGTATATTGTGCAGTTCAAAAATAATGTATCTACTCGTGAAATTGCAGTCATTTTCTTAAATTTCCCGGAAGGACCCCCATCAGTCGTGATGCTCTGCTTCTTTAATGGTAAATTCTCCAAAATGGGGCGTTTTCCAACAATCTAAAGGGTGTGTCAATGAGAATTTTTCCCGGGGGTAAGCCCCCGGACCCCCAGCTTTGTTCGCTGCGCTCGCACTTAGTTTCAAACCAGAATGCAACTCGTATAGAGAACCATTCAAATTGTTAGAAGTTAGTCCAGTATCATTTGAGGCCAATTCAGGGGGTGTGTTCACAAAAGATTTCCCAAGGGAGTGCCCTGCAAACTTTTCGCTCGCGTAGTTGCGGGCCCCCTCGTTGCTGAATCGCCCGGGCCCCAATTCTACTGCCAGTCCGCCCCTGATTGCTGCAAGGGTAGATATCAAGCCTCAGAATTGTCGTAATTCCAATGTTTACGGTAACGTAACGACAGTTTTCAACAATTTCAATGAACACATGAGATTTGCGGCAACACCCCCTAAAAGAAGGGAGGACATTGATTTTGTCTGTCATTGGGTAATTAACGGGTCGATGTTTTCATTTGCAAGCCTTGCAAGCATGAAAGTCTCAACACTGTATTCAAAATTGGTTTTTGGCTAAATGTGAACCATCGAATTTTCCACCAAACTAACCATTCAGTTTCCTTATCCATACCTACGATGAGATTTCACTATCATCTGGGATCGAAACTTCCATATTGTTAGTGCAAAGTCATCTACAGTATATTCAAACTGTAAATCGCAAAAAGGCCTTTTGGCAGAATATAAAAGCGTTATCGTACAATGCCTATTTTCCACAGTTGAAAATGTGACTTTTCAGGCAACGATTTTTCTTTCAGGAATGACATAAAGATCAATCCAGAAATTAACATGATCTTTGATACAAAAGCACCAAAAAATGGACCTTTCATGATCGATAATATAATCAATTTTTCGGTTATGTTTGAAAAGGTTTCACATTTGATTGAGTCACCCTGCATTTGCCGTCAAATAATAAATACGGTACAATACTAACCATGTTTTTCATCAACTCAAAAGCATTAAGGGCTCCACCAAATCCTGCTTCAGCATCTGCAACTACAGGCAATCTAAAATCGATTGTTTTATTGCCTTCCATATGCGCAATCTGATCAGCTCTCATTAGTGCATTATTAATCCTTTTGACAAGATTTGGACATGAATCGGCAGGGTAAAGACTTTGATCTGGAAATGTTTGCAGTGCTGTATTATTATCTGCAGCAACTTGCCAACCACTACAGTAGATAGCACTTAAACCAGCTTTTGCCATTTGCACTGCTTGTCCACCTGCAAAACAAGTTATAAGTTGTCGAAAACGGGACAAATCATGTGGGAGTTAAATCTATCGCTTCAAAAAAGAAATATCCCAACTCGTGATCCATAGTTTGATTCAAATAGACCAGTTTCACAATTACTTGAGGCGCGACGTGAGCATGCACGAAAACTCTCAAATGCGAACCTCCCTAGCTCCCCGCAACGAATTCCGAAATTAGGCAACACCTGGTATTTTCTTCCTTGGAGCTCTTAACTTCAGAAGCTTTTTTATCGAAGCAGTTCCTTAAAATTAGATTGTCTGATGACGTCATTTTACGCATTTTCTTTAAAGCTCCCATATGTCATGCATCGCAATCGTTGGAACTTCTCTGGGAAGCATTAAGAAAGATGCTTTAGTGTCAATTCACATCTGTATTTGCGATAAAGATTCCAGCTTTGCCATGCCACAGCGACTGACAACAATCTGTAAGACTGCATCTCTCATTGAATTTAATAGTAATAATCGCCACATCTTATCTGAAATTTGATGATTTTATCCCTATGTGGAAGCCATGTTCCTTCGAATGTGAAAAAAAGAATATTGTAAACACGCCATTAGGTAAGACGCAAATTTTGGCAGTTTCGTGGTATTTAGTCACCCCATTAGAGATCCCATCATTAGCATTGATGCGCCCTGTCAATTTTTGATGTGTGAATTCAGCCAAAGTTTGGCGCCTCCTGAATTGCAAAGCCTTACCTTGTCATCACAAAGAACTCAGCAAGTGTAGTTTGACTCGAGTTCGGTCTGTGAAATTTGAAGTTTTGGTAAAAGTGCCTTTCAGAACAAGGCATCCAAAATATGAAATTCCTAAATATTGTGTTGCAAAGAAGAAAATTACAAAATCATAACGAAGGAAGAATTCACAAACAGGAACGCAGGAGAGGGGGTGCGGGGGGCAAGCACCCTTCCCGCCCCTTTGTAAGAGGCGAAAGGGGACCAGAGTGCCCTGTGAATGAAACTATTTCCTTAACAACGTTAAGTGCGATGGTAAGAAAATCATGAATTTCTAACCCGTAGCTTGCATTAGTCATACCCAAACATCTAACAAAGAGCATCATCTGCAGGGTGTCCCAAAAAATTGTGCCCCATTTGTGTTGCTGCTGTGGAGGAGTCGTAGATTCAATTATCTAGACCATACATGAGCTTCAAGTGGTTGCTTCAAAAACAACAATTCTATTGTTCTCCAGCAATGTCAAAATCAAGAAAGTTCCCGAAGAAATGGTTCTGGCGTCGTAGTAAAGTTTTTACTAATTAATTTAAAGGGTTGGCAGAGGGCACTTTCTCTCTTTTAAAAATAGTGGTGAAATTTTAATACGATGCCAGAGTCCTTTCTAAGAAAACTTACTTTATGTTGCAATTAGTCTACTAGAGAACAACAGAAGTGCTGTTTTTGAAGCAGCCACTAATTTTGCCTTTTCTCAGACATAAATCAGCAACCCGGGGGGGGGGGGTAACTACCATATATGCAGGTACGGAATGTGCCATTTTTAGGGTGTGCCTTTTTCAAGCAGAAAATAAATTTTGAGGTATCATTTTTGGTAAAATCACAAATACTGTAAAAGCTCTATTAAGCCGCCGGGTACCCTGGGACCTTCCACAGGGGGGCTTACTAGAGAGGGGGCTTATCAGAGAGGGGGGCTTATTCACAAAATCAAGGAACAAGGATATATTTGGTAACTTTTCAGTTCTTTTATCCCATCATTTGCAGAATCAACATACAATTTTACGGCTCAAATACATAAAATCGACAAAGTTCTTATCCCAAACCATACTAAAGTTAACATGCAAGGTTGTGTAGCTAAATAAATGGAAAATATTTGGTAAATTCTAGAACTTTGTGTAAGTGGGGGTACTTAATAGAGAGGGGGGCTTATTTCAAATTCTGATTCAGAGGGGAGGGGCTTATTAGAGAGGGGGGCTTAATAGAGCTTTTACGGTAGTCATGAATTTTAGGTGTCATTTTAGAAAAATAACTCCTTAGGGTATTGATTTTGATCAAATTTCACTTACTTATGGTTAAAATTTTGGATGGCTGTCACAATTTTAGGGTATACATTTTCAATGGCCTGTAAATTTTTGGGTACCGTTTTCGCGAAAATTTATAAATTTTAGAGTGCGATTTCAGACGTCAAACGGCACACCCCCGTCACCCGCCTATTGAAGTTACTCAGCATATAAAGTGAATGTAAACAAAGGAAACGAAACAAACTTGGAAAGTTTTTGGGATGTGAAGACTACTTATTCTAAATTTCAATTTTCAAGACCACACTAAAATAGACGCTGTTTTGTGCAACAGTGAAATGAATTGTTGGGCTCCTTGTGTGCTGAATTTCTGATTAAACATCTTTCTTGAATATCGAGGATGGCTATAGTGGGCAGAGGGCAAGAGAGGGCATACCATGATGGTGTCCATGTGTAAAATGTGAACCCTGATCATAGATTATGCCCTAATTGGGACAGTTCCATAGTTCACACGAGAAATATTACGTTGGTATAAACAAACGATTTATTTGACCTTTGCACTCTAAGGGCCTGTTTATATGAGGAAAAACACCTCACCTGCCAGACCCGGAGCTGAGAGGTGAGATTCCACCTCCCCATAGAATCCTTTGTATTTTCATTTTGCGTTCACATGACGAACGCAACACCACCGGTATAGTGAAATCCCACCTCACCAGAGGTGGGATCTCACCTGGGTGAGGTGAAATTTTTCCATATAAACGAAACACAACCGGTATGGTGAGGTGAATTGAAATTATTCGTTGATTCTTATTGGTCAGTCCGTGCTGATTTCACGGAAGAGAGATTTTACTCCACCTCACCTCTCAGCCCCGGTGCTGACAGGTGAGGTGAAAAATCTCATATAAACAGTGGCTGAAATTTACCTCGCCTCTCAGCCCCGGGTCTGGCAGGTGAGGTGTTTTTCCCCATATAAACAGGGCCTAAAAGAGACAAAGATCCAGTGCAAAGATCGCTGGTTTAGCTGCGTCAGTGTGAATGTGGTATTGGCAACATAGGGCTCGAATCTTTGCAACATTTAAAAATAGAGAGAGATTATATTTTGGTAATTTCATACCTTGTTGTTCATGACCATTATTTAAAACACACTTACACGTTTCTCTGTGTTTCCCTCAAAATTTTCACCGCCCTTCGGCGGCCTCTTCAGTGAGAATGTTTGATTTTGCCGAACGTTGCGTTCTTGCACTGTTCGTAAGACTTAGATTCTCAAGATCCGTTTCCCCATTCTTCCTTTGCATTCAGTGTTGGGTTTAATTCGTTTATTGAAACTGCTTCAGTTACTTGCCTGAGCATCGCGTCACCAGGGCACATAGCCAATATATCAATGTTTATATCTTGTGGAATTGAACCGTGCCACTCTATCATGTGCTTGTGAAACACCGAATTCTTTTCATTTTGTTCATACTTCACTAAATGTTCACTTGCTCTCTCTCCAATGCTTCTTGCCGTTTCTCCAATATACATTCCTTCTCTTTGGTCGTTTTCTGCACAGCCGAGGCATTTCATTCTGTAGACGACATCCCTCGTTTTGCAGTTTATTTTCGGGTTCGCCTTACAGACTTTGCAGGTATCTTTTCCACAAGAATCATTTTGAAACGGATCAGACTTTACTTAAGATACTCCTTAGTTAAGTGCATGTGCCTCGCCGGGTTATGGGTCAATTTGCGGTATTTTGCCCGGGTTATGGGTCATGTTATGTGAATTTTGCTCTGGTTATGGGTCTGCTTTACGGAGATTTGCCGCAGTTATGGATAAATGTTCAATTTGTAGCTATTGTTAGACATAATGACAAAAAACTTTTGTGAAAAAGAATTTCGCTCCAAAAATGATACAGAACATAGTCCTTTCATGATACTTGGGGAAAATTTTGCCCTGTTCATGGGGTCGTATTTCAAAATTTTGCCCTAGTTATGGGTACTTATTTTCAAAATGTTGCCCGGATTATGGGTCCTTACTCTTAATTCTGAAAGGCACATATATACCCGACCCCCTATAGGAGTTACCCCCCTCCCCGCTACCTAAACTTTAAGTGTGCACCCTGTCATAGGGTGTGAATCCATCGCTGGTTTACCTGTGCGCCTCAATGAACACGTCTCCTTTCGAAGGGCTGAACTTTGGACTTTGTTTAAAAACAAGGAGGCGAGGCGGTGGTAGGGTTAAGGCGTTTTCGTGTAAGTTTCAACTAGAAGAAGAATAAAGTAACTCACATTGTATTGCATATCGCCTCATAGATACACCGAATGCAGTATACGTGACAAATATTTCGGAAAAGAAAAAGAGGGAACAATGTTTGCAACTTGAGCAATAATAATGATAATGAACAGTGGCCCTTCACCACCGGCATGTATGTATGTATGTATGTAATATTATGCCATTAAAATTAAAAACTTAATTATAAAATTTACTGCAAAATAAACATAAAGCTAATTACATGCGTAGAAAAAACAATAATGATAAAAAGAAAAACAAAAAACTAAGATCTGATATAAAAACCTAAGTATAAAAACACCCCCAGTTTAAAATGGCAGGGATAGCATTAAAAGGTCAGTGTGACCTTGTTTCCATAATGGTCCCCCCAGAGGTGCCATTAAAAGAAAAGTTTTCTTGAAAGGAAAGTGTAAAAAAAAAATGTATATTTTGTATCAAAGTAGAAAGTAATGGTGGAGTCTTGTTTTTTTTGCAATTTTGGAAATTCAGTAATATTCATAAGGGTTGTCTTCTTGATTTTGGAGGTCCTTAAAGAATTTGTTCTTAATTTTATGTTTGAAACTGTTAACGCTCTCAGCTGACTTTAGGTCAGAGTGTAGATTGTTCCAAATTTTAGGTCCTAGGTAGGAGAGACCGTTTTGCCCCTTGTTACTTTTTCTAAAAGGTTGGTTTAATTTGTTTTTTGATCTTCGAGTAACCCGGCTTTGGCCAACTGGTAAGAACATCTCCGACATATAGGATGGGGCCGAGTTATTGAAAAATTTGAAAACGCTTGTAGCAGTACATTGTTCAAATCTCTCTTTAGTAGGGAGCCAATTTATGTTTTTAAATTCCCTAACTCCTACATGTGCTCTGTTATTCATGTTTAAACAAAATCTGACACATTTATTTTGGGCGGTTTAACAAGGACAGATTTTGTAAGAACCAATCAGCGCCTTTGTTTACAAAATCGTTTTCAGCCCTCGATCAACTGTGTGTGACGTCACATAAAACAGGGAAGCTGTGGAGAAATTTTTGCAGGAACCGCCCTCTGGGTTTGCGGCGGCGTGCACGTGGTTTTCGTACTCACTCGAAACTTTTTTTGGTTTTCCATCTCACCATGGATATTTCTAAAATCCTCCCGCTGGCATTTGCGATACGACGTCAAAAACGACAAAAAATCTCAATTTTAAATCACCAATACTTTCCTCCATATTTCTCCCTATGACCCCTTAGGCCCATCCCAAACATCCTGCCATTTCCCCCCATTTCAGCGCTTCTCGGCATCTTTTCAGTCGACGAAGCACTGAAATAAATATAAATCAACCTGAACGCAGACAACGAAAGAAAATTTCTTTCAGCACAGTGTGGGGGAGTGCTGCTCACTCAACAAGAGAAATGAGCGCGGAATCCCCTTCATCCGGAAGTAGATTTTAAGTGGCCTTCCTCGTCTTGACTTCGAGTCAAGGGGAAGTAGATCAGTTGTAAACAAAGATGGCAACCAAATTTCTACTGTCTACTTTTTCCAGAGGCAAGAATATTGCAATTATTTCATTTTTTCGGGTTATCATTTGGTTGCAGTTTCAGACAATAAAGCGGCTGCCTATTGCAAACCTAATACACAGGCCGTTTTAAACTTTTCCGTGCGGAAATTCTGCCCTCAACCACGATCAAGATCGTTAGGCCTTTAAGGCTCAAATACGACCCCTGGCAAAGGGGATCGTTCATTTTTCAACATTCATTCATCAATTTCATGAAAAGTGATCTTGCATGGTACGTGTCTTCTCGAATATGATTGGTTCCCTGCAAAAAATTTGGCGGGAAAAGCTGGGGTAAGGAGTACTCGGATATTTAGGCCCGCGTTCATTCATACGTGCTACGTTGCCCTTTGCCAGAAAAATGCCAAAATTTAAAAAGAAATGCAGTAATCCCTTCCATGATGAATGGATCAGTGAATCAGTTGAACTGAAACTGATAAATCTGCGAGCTTGTGGACTGGCTGACCTGTTCAATGCATTCAAGAAAGTTATAGCAGCAAGAGGGATGAGAGTCGACAAAGTTGGTTGTAGTATTTGCAGTTTTTGTTTGGGGAAGTGCTGGAAGAAAAGAGAACTTACAAGGCACCTTACAGATCTACAACGTCCAGTCGTTGAGAAAAAGGTTGGTAATTTGAAAGGTTGGTAGTAAATTGCCAGTCTAAAAGGGAAATAGGATGCATTGTCGGGTAGAGTAAGCTTTGAAAGAGAAGAAAAGTACCATACAACACATACGACGATTTGCTTGGATAAAGACTTGGCTGCCTTCTTTTAGTAGAGTTATACCACATATTTTATGGGGCAACTCTTACTCACAAGCACCCTAAAATGTTCCTGAGAACACTAGGGAATGTTTTCAGATTCAATTTATCAAGATCCTCCTTGGAAATTACTGTACACTCAGTACACTCGTTCCTTTTATAAGAAACAAACATCTGGGGCTGGTGAAAAGTTTCTTAATGTTGAGAACATCATTTAAAATTATTTCTAATTCTTAAAAATTGAGCCACAGTCTCTCATAAGTGGTTTCTCATTATAAAAATGAGTGTATAGCCCAATGAAAAAGTAATGATAGTTTCAATTCAGCATCAAGGGACGACAATACTAATTTTACATTTAAGGCAAATAAAAACATCCTGAACTAATTTGTAGAGCAAAGTTTTTTAAGTTTCCTCAAAAATTTGCAAGAACTATTTATGATAACAAGGCACAACAGTAGAACTAATGTTGAAAATGATCATACAATCATTAAATAATATTAAAAATGTTCTCTCAGGCCATGACTTCTTATTGTTGATCTGATAACAACAATTTCCATTGACATATTGTACATAGCTAGTAAAAAAATTAATGTGAGTAGGATGAAAAGCAAGCTTTCTTTAACCCACTTACAGTATCTGAGGAAAAGTAGGTCCAGTTTTACATGCTCAGTCAGGCATAATTTTACTAATTTCTAGAACTTCAAGCTGTTTCCAAAGCATGATTTCTGTAATTCTCTCCAATAAATATGATTTGCAAGAAATCATCAATTATGGTTCTACTCTGCAGTTGCAGTCAAATAAAGTCAACTGCTATATTTCAAGTGTTCTTTCCATTCAGCTTCGGACACTACTTGGTGATGGTGACATTGAAGAAAACCAACCAAAAGATAATTTGCCATATCTGGATGTTGAAGATGATGTTTCAGTACAACCAGTCAGTGAGTTCAGTTCTGACAATCAATTGGCAGCAGACAGTCGGTCTACAATCACACTTAGCCATCCAAGCCAGGACCCTTTCATGGATTCAGAGGAACTTTTTGAGCAACAAGAGAAGGAATTTGAAGACAAGGAATGTCAAACAAATGATGGCATGTTCTTGTCTAATGCAGACTACAAAGATTTGATGAACAAAGCTCAAGGATACTGCAATTTTCAAGAAGAACTCACTGCAATCAGATTATCTCTTTCAAGTGGGTCATACACTCCTGAAATGGATCCCGATGCCTTTGAGAGCTTTTGTAGGCAAGTGGGAGCAGAAAAGTTGTTTCTCACTGTATATGATGGTATGATCTCTAGCAGGATGTCAGAAAATAGAAGGAAGCTGAACAAAACCCGAACCATGGTTATAATCTACATGATGTTGTATGGGCAGTCCCAGAGATGTAACTGGTTCCAGGTTGCTTTGTCAAGGACTCTGCAGCAGTTTGGAATTACTGAACGAGGCTTAGCATCTCTTATGAATTTAGGGATCGCTGCGCATCCACACACCGTTAAAGCTTCTGCAAAATTATCTGCCTCATCTCACACAACCAACCTGGCCAGTTTCTTTGAAAACATTGTGGCAAAAAAACAGTTCCTTGCTATATTCATAGACGACTACCACAACATCCATACAAAGCACCGACCTGAAAGTAAAACTCAAACGCAAGCAATCCACATGGCCACTCTCCTTGTCAAAGTCTTCCCTAATGTTGCCGCCATCCCAAAAGTTCAAGATCAGCCACTTTTAAGTGAGCTTCCTGTCCAAATAGATACCATGAGTAAGATATTATTAGAGAATTTGCAGTCACTGTCAAAAACGTATGCACAAAACATGCCTGATTGGGTGGTTGCCAAATACTTTGACCCAGAAGCTCAGAGACATAGACTTGCTGTACACGATTACCAGCAGACGGAGATACGTCAGATGAGATGTATGGATAACTGTAAATTGGTAGACAGTGTTGAAATGCCACTCAAGTCTGCTGATGATATTCTTGCAGCTTTTAAGCACATGCTTTCTTCTGGTCTTTCTAAATATCTTGACCATTTCATTGCTCCATTTGTTGGTGACTGGCCCACCCAGTTTTATATGCGCAAGATAGCATATTCTGATGGAGATGATTCTGCTGCTAGTAAGAGCATAGCTTCCTTCATTGGTCCCCTACACATTTCGATAAATTCTAGAGAATGTGTTCTGATGCTCTTCCATAAAATCTTTGCAGATCTTTATTCCTTCTTGTTTGGCAAAAAGGCAAAGCTTGCAAGAAAGCCTCAACCTTGGAGAATATCTCTTCTGTTGGAAATCATTTACGGTGGTTGGACCCTCATTCGTGACATGGTACTCTCTGTCTTTTCTCAGTGCAAGGATGTGCAATATCTTACCTTGTTGAACCTCCTTGACAACTATGCACCACTGGTTTTGAGTATCTATTCCATTGTGTTCAAGTGCAATGATCTTGAGCTTTACTGTCAGTCTGTTTTGCGTTGCTGGGTCATGTTGATGGTGTTTGGGAGGCGTCACTATGACAAAGCTTTATTGGTTGCCCTCTCCATGTTCAGATATTGGAAAGACCATGGACATCCATTCCATGATACTCTTGCTACATCTCTAGCAGCTTTTGATGAATATCCGGTGGAAAATTTTCATTCAGTGTTGAGAGCCAGAACAAAGGAGGGTAACACTGCAGAACAGATAAGCCTCAGAGCAAAGGAAATCGATGCCTGCAAGCATGAGTTGCACAGTTTTAAATCCTGGTTTGTACCACCAAAGAAGTTCAACTTCAGCAGCAAACGAATCAACAGTTTGAAGGTGAAAGCTGCAAAGTTTCTAACAACCAAATTTCAAATGATTATTACGAATCCTGGTGCAGCAACTGTTCTTCCACGAGCACCAAGACAACGTAAAGTGGTCACTAAATGGAAACTTCCAGATCTCTTTGATGATGAAGTTGTTACAAACAAGGTTTTACCACTTGGATTCACATCCTTAGAAAATCCACCAGATCCTGAGAAGTAAATCACTTATTCTCTCTATCTTGAGTAAAAGTAAATTCATCAAAAATTCAAAGCTTCAAATTCACTTTTACAATTTTATGATAAATTAAATTTCCATGGGAGAAAATCTGAGAAAAAAGAACAAAGAAAAATTTGAAATTCAGCAAAAAATTTCCAAATTGTTTCACAAGGAATTTTGAGTGGTAGTTCATGCAAAAGACAGAAATGAGATTTGTCACATGCAAAAGTTCTGAAAAGTCCTCCCTTAGCAAAATACTTAGCATGTTGGGAGCATGCTTCAAGCTTGATATTAACTTGATTTGAGTATGATAGAGTATGCTTGAGGGCTTGATTTGAGTAAGAATTTTGCAGCACCTGCACCAGCTTACGGAATGTATCTTTTGAAAAAGAAAGCAAACTCGTATGTTTGAAAATGTCTTTAGCATGTGATCACTGTCAAGCTTGATCAAACTCTAATCATACGTGCAAACTGGCCAAAATTGTGTTAACATACTCATTTCAAGCTCCTTCAAGCCAAAATCATGCACCTTTCAAGCTTGCTGTAAACTGAACCTTTTTTAAGGCCTGATGTTTTTTTGTTGCTGACCTGCAGAGATTTGCACTGATCTGTACTACTGTGACTGAATGAGCAAGGGTTATCTGCACAGAGTCATGAGGAAATTCAAGTGTGACAAAGCAAAGCTCTGTTTGCTACAGAATAAAATTTGTTTAGAAACATAGATCAGCCCCCTCCATCAAACTTTCTGTATTTTGAATCAAACTCTCCTTCTTGCAGACTATAAGCTTATTGCTCCTACTAGGCACAGAAAATTGAGGATTCAAACAACAATTAGGTGAAAACTCCTCCTGGTTCTGGCTCTTGGATTTTTAAAAGTTGTCTTCAACAATTTTTGGGACACCATGAGGCTTTTTTACAAACATGCTACACATTTTTGTTTTATAAGAAACTGGTTTATAAGAAACTAGTACTAAGATGGCCAAAATTTTAAGAAACTCTAGTACTATGTCTGAGAAGTACTAAGAAATTTTTCAAAGTTAAAAGCATGAATTTTATAGCAAATAGATCGTCGAACCTTTATTATTGGGAAATATTATCTAACCATTTGTGTTTTCAACATAACAGAACACTGTTTATTCCTATATGATGTTTTGAATATCAAGAAACATATCTGTAGTAGTGTTAGCGACCACATTGACAATTCATGCATTCAAAAAATAAGAAACCAATTAAGAAACTTTTAGTACTAAAATGGACAAAATTTCTTGTTGAATTAAGAAACTTTTAGTACTATGGCCTGATCCTAGTTTCTTATAAAAAAACGTGTATTCTTTTACAAGGGTTTTCTGAGTAGTTTCTACATTAAAAAAAGATGTTAAGAAAACACCATTGATAATAAGAATATCTCTGAAAAAATGAAAAAGGCTTTCCCTTGGAAAGGTGCGTGAATGCATACCTCAATTTTCATTGTGCAGGAAATGTGACAAGCTTGGATGCAATACCTTGAGTCCCTTGTGGCGAATCAACACTGGTTGTGGTCACAGCTTCCACATTGAATGCACTTTGCCTACTGTGAGTGTCTGCCCGGTATGCCATGCAACATTGCAAAAGAAGATGGAAACCCTTGGGAAAGCTGCAAATCTTGCTGTCTTCAAGCCCAGTGAGAAGACAAAAACAACGACAGTGATGATTGTGATGTCGATGATGGCACTCATAGTAACGTCCAGGAGGATGATGTCGACCAAGACGAAGACCTGATAAATGATGATGATGATCAAGAGGGACCTGATGCGACAATTGTTTTTAGTCTTGTTGGTGAGATCGCTAGATGGCAGCATGCATCCACGCCTAGCCAATAATATGAAAATAACCTTCTTCAAGCAATTCTTCATTGATTTTACTAGTCTCGGCAGCGCGTGTTTTCTTTCAATGGCTTTCTTTCGCACCTTTTGGGGCTGACTCCGAGTCAAGACGAGGTAGGCCACTTAAAATCTACTTCCGGATGAAGGGGATTCCGCCCTCATTTCTCTTGTTGAATGAGCAGCACTCCCCCACACTGTGCTAAAAGAAATTTTCTTTCGTTTTCTGCGTTCAGGTTGATTTATTTCAGTGCTTCGTCGACTGAAAAGATGCCGAGAAGCGCTGAAATGGGGGGAAATGGCAGGATGTTTGGGATGGGCCTAAGGGGTCATAGGGAGAAATATGGAGGAAAATATTGGTGATTTAAAATTGAGATTTTTTGTCGTTTTTGATGTCGTATCGCAAATGCCAGCGGGAGGATTTTAGAAATATCCATGGTGAGATGGAAAACCAAAAAAAGTTTCGAGTGAGTACGAAAACCACGTGCACGCCGCCGCAAACCCAGAGGGCGGTTCCTGCAAAAATTTCTCCACAGCTTCCCTGTTTTATGTGACGTCACACACAGTTGATCGAGGGCTGAAAACGATTTTGTAAACAAAGGCGCTGATTGGTTCTTACAAAATCTGTCCTTGTTGGGCGGTTTGAATTCTCCTGGTTAATCTTTTATTTATCAAAGGGAACCAAGCACTGCATGCATAGTCAAAGTGGGGCTGGATCAGTGCATTTGCAAGTAGCCTACGAAGAGGGAAGTCAAGAAAATTTTGCTTTCTATAGAGGAACCTTAGCCTGCCATTGATTTTACCAAGGATCCTGGTTGCCATCGACTCACCAGACAGGCTTTCATCAAGAATGCAGCCCAGATAGGTCACTGACGTGTGTTGTTTAATCTTGATGTCACCCCTTCTGATGTCTAGTTTCTTATTACCACTTTTCTTGTTTGTTTTTCCAAAAAGTATAGATTTTGTTTTGTCCTCTCCAAAGTGAATGCTTAGTTTGTTATCAACAAACCAATCACAAAGAGAATTAAAATTTTTATTTAGTTGCTCTTCTATGTCACTGATGCTTTTGTCACTGAATACAAGGCAGGAGTCATCTGCATATAAAAGAAGGTCACAGTCAACTGCCTGAGGCATATCATTGACATACAAAAGGAAAATGAGTGGGCCAAGAATAGAGCCTTGCGGTACTCCACATGATAAATTGCTAGGCAATGAAGACTCTTTCCCTACGTTTACAAAGAAAGTTCGATTTGTTAGATAAGATTTTAACCAATATAAAGCTGAATCAGCAAAGCCAATGTGTTTCATTTTTTGAAGGAAAATCTCATGGTCGATGGTGTCAAACGCTTTTTGTAAATCAATTAGTATCATACCAGTAAGCATCCTGTTTTCAAATCCTTTTATGATTTTATCACTTAGGTAAGATAGGCATGTATCCGTTGAGTGGTAAGGACGAAAGCCCGACTGGTATCGATAAAGAATATTGTTAGAATCCAGGTATTCTTGAATCTGCTCGTGGACAATTTTTTCAATTACCTTAGAGATCTGCGGTAAAAGTGAGATTGGCCTATAGTTTTTTGGTTCGTCTTTGTTACCCTTTTTAAAAAGTGGTTTCAATTTAGCTTGCTTGCAGTCATCTGGGAAACTTGATAGGGAGATGGAAAGATTGCATACTTCTGTAATTGGTTTTGCCAAAATTGATGCACCATCCTTAAGGAATTTCCCTGCAAGATTATCCAGTCCTGCTGCTTTAGAGGGATTTATTCCCTCTAAGAGTTTAAGCACATTCTCATCAGTTGTATGGTGAAGTGTGAAAGGTTTTCTTCCAAGGTTGAGGTGCTTGTAGTATTTTTTGACACTTTCTGTCCCAAATTTACAGGGTGGATTTGGTAGCTTGTTTACTAGTTCTTTAGCTAAATTTGAGAAAAAATTTTTGAAAATGTTTGAGTTGATTTTATCATCAAAACAATGCTTGCCATCCTTTTTTAGACTCTTCATATTCATACTATTTTAAACAGATAATTAAGATATGGGTTGCAGATGAGTGGAATAAAACAAATTAAATCAAACGAACACGAGAATTGCAGCTACTTTCTCTCCACCCACATCATTTGTTTCATTTATCATGAAAGATAAAAACATATCTACTCACCGGTCATAGCCCCCATGGCTTGAACATACGACCCTCCTCCTCTTGATATCATAGACCAGAGGCGCTCTGCACCAAATTTAGCAACAGAACAGTCGTAAGAAATTGTCCCTCTGAGTTTTTCGACATCTTTGGGTGTGTAGTCTCTTTTGATTCCGTAAAATCTTGCTTGATTTGCCATCTTCGAGTTTCTTTGATCTTTCTTGGCAAAGGGCTGGAAAGCGTGTGTCACTGTCCAAGTCTTTTTCAAAGTTTCTACGTGTAAGTTTTGTTGTTGTCAGAATAATATGATTGTGGAAATTTCCAGATGAAAACAAAGAGTAGTGTAAAACCCATTCATTTATAAAGAAAAGAAGCGGGTATTTTAACAGATGGACTTTGAACCGGAAACACTCATGCTTCTATGCATGCCGCCGAGACAACGAGAACAAGACGACGAGGGAGCAAAGGTCATTGTGCACGTCCACATCAACAGCCAAGGCCCCACTGTCCGAACTCCAAGCAAGGTGCGAAGATCTGCGAAGGGCCGCGAAGGTACGAAGCCAAGTGGCGAAATAAAAAGTTGTTTGGAGAAAGGCTGTCAATTAGTGCTGCATAGAGCCACAGGTAAGTTGAAGGGCTTTCTTTCTAACGTTTGCTTTTGTCCCACCTGAACCACGTGTGGATATCTTGCACCTGGGCTTGGGGGCCTAATGAAGCCAAAACGGAGTCAAACAGAAAAGAAGAATGCCTCAAAGAAGAAGGCCATTTTTAGGCAGGCAAAGTAAATTTACATGATGGGCTTAGGTCGTCCCAAGTTTGAGAGAAGTATAGTAATTTTGTGGAAGCTGCTATCTCATCACCCTGGTTGAAAATTTGCTCTTAACTCTCAAAATTTGCGTTCAGTTTCATTGTTGTTGTCCCGCCCCGTTCACTCCTTTCGAGTCACGTGACATTTAATCAGATGGTTTCTTGGCGGGAAGTTTCATGTGACAGTGAGGGCTGTTCAGGGCTTCCACTTGGAAGGAAATTTCCTTCCAAAAGGAAATCTTGGCAATTGGAAGGAAAAAAGAAGGAAATGAAAATTTGAAGGAAATCGGAAGGAAATTTGATGGTGAAATGAGAAATTTGAAGAAAATGTGAAAAATATACATTTCATCAAAAGAATCATTGGGATCTTACTGAAAAAATATTCAGACAGCAGTCTATTTCAATGGTAATGGTAAAAAGGTAAATAAAAGATAGGTGTGATCTGTGATTGAGTTATTCACCATCTTATTTACAAAGACTAGAGTCCAGTCTCCTGTCAAAAAAAGCTCATGCTCATTTTAGTTGATTTACTTGCACGTAAAATAATGATTATCTTCTATGGCCAAAGACATATCAACTCTGCTCTAAGATAAGCACCTAATTTGGAGCAAGTCCATTGATGGTGTATTTTCAATATGTCAACAAGAGGGGCGAAGAGTAGAAGATATTTGATAAGAACATTACTTTGGACCTACTAGTGACGAGAGGGAGAGAAGTAGAATGCTTTTCTCCCCCATTTCGATTTCCCATCAAGAGTCTGCACACAGGCGTCTGGGACACAGGCAACTGCACTCAGGCTAACGTTTGATAGGAATGAACTTTCAAAAAGGTTGTCACTGTCGAGGATCCTGCCACAGGTGGCTCAAAATGGCTCAAAATCTGTTAAACATATCACGAAAGAAGTAGCGAAATAGAAATGTCACCAAAGGTTGAATACACAAATGAAGAGTTTAACTGGATTTGCATCATTATGGATGGAAGGAAATTTGAAGGAAATAGAAACCTTTCTGGAAGGAAATTTCGCTGAAAAAAAGGAAATTGGAAGGAAATCCTATGTTCCAAAAGTGGAAGCACTGGGGCTGTTAGCGCACAAAAATACGTGAATTGTGCAAAATGTGATACCAGCATGAAACTTGGTAGAGATGGGCAGTTTGATACGCTGAAAGAGATGGACAAGGGGGCATTTTTGAGCTTGTGTCCACATCCCATCTTTTTCAGCGTATCAAACTGCCCATCTCTACCAAGTTTCATGCTGGTATCCCGGGGGGGTGCATGACTTGCGGATGGACGGGGGTCTGCCGCCCGGCTTTCAGAAAGGCACCCTCTTCTAATTGCCGAAAGTTGCCATCATACCCACTTTTATGATGAATTTTGGCAGAAAACCACCCATTTTTAGCTATTTTTTGCCAATTTCTGGATAACCCACCCTTGTTTATGGAAAATCTGCCGAAAAAGGGACCCTTGTTTAGAGAATTTGGGGCCAAAAAACCCACCCATATGGGTGGCACATACCCGTAACCTCAACATGTTATGTACCCACCCCCCCCCCCCCCCCGGGGCTGGTATCACATTTTGCACGATTATTGTAATAATCTCCCCCACTATGAATTATATTATCAATCATTTCTAAATACAATATTATTGTGCTGATGCACTTGTAAACACATGTACAGGGAAACGATCTACAATAAAACTACAATAAGAGAAAAATGAGGGACATTACAAAATTGTATTTAAACATGACTGACTAATGGGGGTTGACATGGGTGTTAAATCCAGGGAGAACGAGGAGGCTGCTTTTTAACTGCGTTGAGCCTAGGATTTACTCTTTTCCTGTGAGGGAAAAAATTGAAAATCCAGTGAGGTGCGAGGTGCTGTGTGCTTGTTGTTCTGGGCCGTGGTATTGGGGCTTCTGAAAACAAGGATGGTGAGTTATGGCATGATGAGTAGAGATCTGGATCTTGTGAATCTTCGTAATTGTAGTCATGATTCACCTGGTTGTCTGAGAATTCTTTGTTTACAAAGTGCCTGAAGCCTGCCATTTTGATGCCATGACCATACCTGGGTCCTTGTTTCGTTTTAAAATGATTGTTTTATTGAAAGGTCGCCTGTCATCAAAAGATTACAATAGTTGGTTGCAAATGAGCCTGAAGAGAAGGAATTTAACATTTCTTGGCATATTTCCCATTATCTCAAGCATTGTTAAGATGGGGCCATAGCCCATCCACTTTTCGAATTTCAAACTGTTCTGCGGCCCCTTTGTTTTTTGAGTTAACACATTTTCTGGATGAGACCAAAACAGTTTGTTCAAATTCAAACATCTGTGCTGATGTAGTTGCTTTTGTCTAACCCGAAACTTCCGTTGGTTGTCTAGAAAAGACACAATCTAATAGTATACCGGGTGAGCCAGAAAAAAGTTCCCACTTTTGAAAATTCATAACAGCAAGAGTATTTCACAGATTTGAATGATTCCAATTCTAGTTAAAAGCCAAAAGGTTGAAGTATTTTTGTGATTGTTCGATTTGAATTGAATCCTTACGATTTGATCAATGTTTTAGGCCCTTTTTTCGTCATTTTGCAACCATAAAATCTTTATAAAGTTAGATTTACCAATACTTCTAATGCTGGTAGGACAGTGAGAAAAATCACAAAAATACTTCAATCTTTCGGCTTCTAACTAGAATTTGAATGATTCAAATCTGTGGAGTAATCTTGGTGCAATGAATTTTCTAAAGTGG
Organism: Aurelia sp. 3 sensu Dawson et al. (2005); assembly: GCA_964020215.1. Lineage (NCBI taxonomy): Eukaryota > Metazoa > Cnidaria > Scyphozoa > Semaeostomeae > Ulmaridae > Aurelia > Aurelia sp. 3 sensu Dawson et al. (2005). The sequence continues at coordinate 12,712,842 of OZ026584.1, forward strand.
GAACTTTTTTCTGGCTCACCTGGTAGATTTGCAGGCATGTTTGCCAAATTCCAAGTTCTGTCTACATAAGATCAGGCCTTGTATTTTAATGTAACATGAACAACACTATATGGTTTAAACAATGTTGGTTAATCTCCATTGAAATATTCAGCAATATTTACATTGGTAATTGTGTGAATTACTCAGTTCCAGTCAGTAAGCATAACAATCATCCAAACCAGTTTAATTTTACTCATTTAAACGGAACAAAGCTGTTTACAATTATTCACTTCACCAATTTGTAAAAATTGTAAAAATGTAAAAATTTGTTTTGATTGCATGCATGCTCCATGGCTCTATCTTGCAAAAGCCCCTTTAATACTTAGGACATGGCTTTGTTAAATTAAACCTTTAATCAAACCTCCCATTGTGCAAAAGTAGCGGTGGCCAAAAGTGCCTGTCCTACAGTATATCGGGCCAAAAATATGGAAGGCCTATCTTCTGATATAAAGTCTACAAATTGTGTCAATTTGTTTAAGCACAAGATCAAGGACAATTTTTTCCAAAATATACAGAGAGAGGAAAAGACATAATGTGTGTACTACCGACGTTACTAAAACACGGAACAAGCGGAACAAGCCAGTAACAAGCGGAACAAGCAAGGAACAGGTCAGTAACAAGCGGAACAACCAAGGAACAAGCCAGTAACAAGCGGAACAAGCCAGGAACAGGCCAGTAACAAGCGGAACAAGCCAGTAACGCATTAAAAAAAGCGTGGAATTAGCATTGGTACATGGCTGAACCCCACGAGATTGCCGTTAACATTGCCGCAACAATTAGAAGAAAAGGGCCGTCCATTCCAACGGAAATTTCGAAATACATAGCGGCGTAAAATGAACAAGTAGCGGCAAATGGTAATAATACAATGAGAAAAAGACAGCAAGAAAGCAGGAATCACGCAGTGGCGGCGCCAGGTCTGAAAAATCGGAAAAAGTTGGGGGGAGGGGGGATATTTACTTCCTGTTCCACAGCGAAAATTTCGAAACAATGTTTTTTCACAAAGTTTTTCCGATGTTTAGGCATTACTCAAGTACCTTCCAAGTGATATGATACAGGAATGGTGTTAGAATCCCGGGAGGGGTACTTAGTATATTTGTCCGCCGGGGATGTGCCGTTTTTCAGGGTATCGTTTTCGCCTATTTTTTCTAGAACAGGGTATCAAAAGAAGGCAAATTTCCTGGAGCAGGTTGTCAAAACATGTCAAAAGAGGAAATTTTGTTATTATTTAGTCCAATTTTGGTGTTTTTGAGTATACTTTTTACCGATTTTTTCTAGAACAAGGTATCATTTCAAGGCAAAATTCTGGAGCAGGGTGAAAATTTTTTTTTCGTGGGCACTTCCCCGTACAAATTTAGGTCAAGTACCCCCCGGGGTTAGAATAAAGTAAACTATGTTAAGGATTTCGTTTGCCAAAATAATCTTAAGTTATATTTTCCCTGTACTGGAGTTTCTTAATTTTCTGGCGATCTGAGAGGTGAGTTTCTTACAAGCAGTTTCTTTTGCAAAATACGCGTATGCGACCTCGAGGGTTAGTTACCTTTGAATACTTTAATTCTGGTTATCCGTTATGCGCAACAGGGGCGGATCCAGATATTTGAGTGACCGATGCAGTTGAGGGGGTCTGGGGGCGAAGCCCCCAGGAAATTTTTGGGTGACCACGCCCTTCAGACTCTCGGAAAATATAGGCAACGCCCTTTTTACAATTTTTTTTGGCTGGAAGACCTTGCTTTGAAGGTTATTTCAGTCACTAGGATATGAACATGTATCTCTAATCAGAGCTACACGTTTTTTTATAAGAAACTGTTTTATAAGAAACCAGTACTAACATGGCCAAAATTTTAAGAAACTCTAGTACTATGTCTGAGAAGAACTAAGAAACTTTTCAAATTTGAAAGCATGAATTTTATAGCAAATAGATCGTTGAACCTTTATCATTGGGCAATATTATCTAACCATTTGTGTTTTCAACATAACAGAACACTGTTTATTCCAACAAAATTGATATTTCAAAAATTGATATTTGAAATATCAAGAAACATATCTGTTTCTTGATATATATCGACAAACATTGACAATTCAAGCATTCAAAAAATAAGAAACCAATTAAAAAACTTTTAGTACTAAAATGGACAAAATTTCATGTTGAATTAAGAAACTTTTAGTACTATGGCCTGATCCAAGTTTCTTATAAAAAAACGTGTAAAGTTTCTTATAAAAAAACGTGTATTCAAGCCAGTGCTTTTCGAAGTGTTCTTACATCATGGCCTAGACAGGCCAAATTGCGTTGTTTACTGATTTGGTATTGCCAGAAAAGTTCCCCTCCACGGACTGATTTATCCAGTCAACCACAATTTGGTCTTCCAACACGTTGAAGAAGAGTTTAGGTCCACTGCACTTTCATTCAGACGAGAGGAAGCGAGACAACCAAACAGCGGACAACAATAATGATAGCAGGGCAATCTATTGCTCAATGTTAACCTTTGGACTGCATCGGTCAACCGGTGCAAAACGCTGATTTTTCTCCACTTAGGGGTCTGGGGACCGATGCATTTTGGCTATCGTTTGTTGGGAAGAAAGGAGCTGTCAAAGCTGCTATGATTGACACCGATGCACTCATCAAAATGATTACGCAAGGTTCTCCTGTTTATGCGTTAGCTTTGTTGCCTTTGTCGAGACGCGCGTCACACATTTTGAAAAGGGGATCAGAATAATAATGGGATTTACCGTAGCTGTTTGGAGGACACTTTATTCTTTTGGATAATGGGTCTAATTGTCGGCCATGGCTTTTGTACCTGAGTCTGAGGTTACGAGGTTGCTTCGAAGAAGCAGTGGCAACAGAGATTTGGGGGCATTTGGAAAGTTGAAATGATTTGCGTCTGATAAAAAATCTCGTGCACAGACTCCTAGATTATCGATCATGTGGGACTGACCGATGCATTTGCATCGGTTGCATCGGTCTGGATCCGCCCCTGATGCGCAAATTTTCGTGCTCTATCTCATCTTATCTTACGATAATGTTAAGTTGTTGTTTTTTTGTTCAAACCTTGCATCTTGCTATGGACGATGATATGTTGAAAATAGATGTAGAATTCACTGATGTCAGTCCATATGACTCTTCCTCCGCAGAAACGTTTTTCTGAAACGCAACTACTGTGTGTAGGTATCCATGGTTTCATTTCATGCAAAAGGGTGAATTATTTGCGCTCCAGAACCTTGTTATAAATTCTAAAGCAATACAGAACAAAAGATTTGACAACGAGAAGCTGTGAATTTAACTGAGGGGCATTTCATTCACTGGAAAATCATGAGATTTTTTAAGAACAGAAGGATTATTAAGAATTTCTGATGGAGTTTGCTTGAAAACAAAATGATTGGGAGGGAAATGCGCCTCGAAATCACCAAGGATTTCTCAGTGCGTAGCGGAGCGTCATCCTGTAAATAGAAAGCCTAGTCCTTCAAAAGACTATACCAAAAGTAACCTGGTATGGTGGTTCCACATGGCTAACGGTATGCTTTTTATATCGGATTGCTCAGACCAGTCCGATGTGAATGGTAAACCGCTATCAAATAAACACGGCAAAGTGAACCTCTTGACACTTCCTTCAATTCCATATTCAGTCAATACAATAGACATTCAAAATGCGCATAAGATTTCTTGGAGGATTTCTACAGGGTTTCAAGGAATTCTTGGGGAAAGAATACCAATGGAAGTAGCACAGGGCGGGGTAGGGGGCTCTTCCATGTAAGTGTACCCGGGGCCCACCTGGGAAGTGCTGGCCGCGCTCCAAGATATACTTTTTCGACCTTGATTTCCACCCCGTTTAATTCTAATGCCTCCTCGCAAGGCAGTCATGTATGGCTCGATACAGAAGCTTGGCCAGTCAGGTTAGTTGTTTGATGTTATTTCAAAAATTCGACACTTAATACAAAAATAGAGGCAGATGAAAGTGAAAGTAAACTTACTTCAAGTCTACTCCTTGGTATATCAGCACTAAGCAAGTCTAAAGTGAAAGGGGCCTGTAAAATCAGAATAGCGAAGAAGTGCACCGTCAATCAATGAAAGTAAAATATATTGGACCTTTTTTATCAAAATGAATAGTACCTTACGAGGGACGTATCATTTTCTAAATATCCCCTTCAATTTCGGCAAAACCCTTCTCTTTACAAGAAAAATCCGCAAGTCGCTCTGTTACGTTATATTTTTCCCAGTGTTGGAGTTTCTTAACTTAGCGATCTGTTTCTCATAACAAGTTTCTTGTAACAAGAAAATACGGTTACTTGTTCATTTCACACCGCAACAATTTTTGGAAATTTCCGTCGGAACGGACGGCCCTTGCGGCAATGTTAACGTTATCTCGTGGGGTTCAGCCATGTACCCATGCTAATTCCACGCTTTGTTCCATGCGTTACTGGCTTGTTCCGCTTGTTACTGGCCTGTTCCTGGCTCGTTCCGCTTGTTACTGGCTTGTTCCTGGGTCGTTCCGCTTGTTACTGACCTGTTCCTTGCTTGTTCCGCTTGTTACTGGCTTGTTCCGCTTGTTCCGCTTGTTCCGTGTTTTAGAAACGTCGTTGTACTACTAAAACCGCACTTTCCGCACATCCTCTCTCACATTCATGTTTTGGCCTTACCATATTCATGCTTTATCCAAAAGTACATACAAACATAATGTTTATAATTTTTGCAGTCACCTCTAAGGGGACCATTGTGGAAATAAGGTCAACTTGATCTTTTAATGCTATCCCGCCACTATAATGGAGGATTGCGCTAAAGATGGTGGATTCACATTTTTGCACAGGATGACTGTAAAAAATTCTTCATCAACAAGTTACTTCACAGTCCTGTAGTAACGCAAATTTCGAGTTGCAGCGATAAAATACCGAAAGATACACCATCAAAGGTTTACTTAGGCCATTGATAATTTCATTCATTTTATAACAATAATCTCTATTTAATTATCATAAAATGAATGAAATTATCGATGGCCTAAGCAAATCCTTGATAGTGTATCGTTCGGTATTTTATCGCTGCAACTCAAAATTTGCGTTACTACGGCTGCACTTGTGACGTAACTTGTTGGCAAGGAATTTTTCACCGTCAGCCTTTGCAAAGAATGTGAATCTGCCATCTTTATCGCAATCCTCTGTTGGGGGTGTTTTTAACTTGTATAGGTACCAAACTTGCTTTGTAAAATGTATTTGTAAATATCTTTTAAGTTTTCATTTATTTTTTCCTTTTTTGAATAACCATTGTAAATTTTTTAGATTCGTGGCAAATACATACTTACTTATTTACTTACTTATTACATCCAGGAGACACCCACATATTAGTCTGTCAAACTGTGAAGATACCTACAGTACCTAACCCCTACTTTAGAGAGAAGTTATGAACAGAGAATGCTTAATGAGTTGAGTGAACAGACTGTGTTTGGCACATTACCACAAGTCTCAATCAAAAACCCTTACCCAAGTTTGCTGCAGTAGAAGTTTATTATCCAAAAATCTCCAAGAGAACTGTTAATCAGTTGATGTTTCTCCCCTTTCTTGCTATGCAAGGAAAATTCATTTTTTACGAATACAGTCCACTCAATTTTTGCTATGGTCGAAATTTGTTGTAAAGTAACGTTATTCCATATTTTCAGGTTGAACCAATATGACTGCACCAAATGGTAAGTTATGTTTATGAAGACAATACTATTGAGTAAAATTCTCAGAAAAGCCATTCCCCTCAAAAGCCTAATACCAACAAGAGCTATATGCGGTAAGTCAATAGAGGTAAATGGTTGTTGAGCTTCCTAGTTTCGTATCTATTCATCAGATTTTGCAAATGGATGTTCTCATGAGCAGTGACAACTCACATATAAAACTTTTAGTTGAAGTCAAAAATTAATCATCACATTAATCATGATCCCATTTATTCTTCTTTATTATCCAGTGGATGAGAACCTTATGAACAAGAGAGTGAATTACCACAGCAGCCATAGAATAATCTACTATACCTATCTCTTGGTGCTACATTTTGTACTGTTGTCTGTCACAAGTTGACAAAAGCCACCACCCGTCTTAGTCATTGCTATACTAAGCAAAAATTGTACAAGGTGTCTAAAAAAATTGTTCGACCTTTGGTTAAATACTAAAAGTGACGATACGCTGAATAGGCACTTGGTCAAGGGCCTGGGCGAAAACGCGGACAACTCAGAAAGTTCGGAAATTTTTTCCAATTTTTGCTTGTCCGACTTTTTGTATTTCCCCTATGCCAAATTAGACAACACGGACAAAATTTTCCGCGTGTTGTGCCCTTGCGGCAAACCCTTTGACAATATAAATATTCTTTGATTGTATGCCAAGGCACAATATGCTTTGTCATGAACACATATTATGACATGTTATTGCAATCTAAGTTCAGTTGATGATTTGAGCGTCAGAGAAAGGAGTTGTTATTTACTGAGTCTTTCTTCGGAGAACCCATACTCTACATTTGGTGACAGAGGTAACGAAGGAGTGTACCAGTTCTTCAATGGCAACTTCATCCATCAACCCGGAGAAGTTTGAGACTGGTGATATTGTCTCTTGGCTACGTCAATTTGAATGTTGCGCCACCGCCAATTCATGGAACGACGAGAAAAAGCTGCAAGTCTTACCAGCGTTTCTCCGCGGACCAGCTGCCACATACTTTTATGCCTTATCAGATGAGGCGAAAGACACTTACGCCCATCTCAAAGCCAATCTTCAAAAAGCTTTGTGCCCCGAGGTCGACCGAGAGAAATACTTCGCAGAATTTGAACATCGTCATTTGCGACCTGAAGAAGATCCTGCTTTATTTCTATGGAGTTTACAAGAGTCGCTCACTAAAGCTGATCCTTCGCTAGGAGATTCTGCCCGTGAAGTTTTGCTTGCCAGACAATTCATGCGAGGCCTGCCTGAGGGCCTCCGCCTGAAACTTCTTGAATCAAATCCTACACCCTCGTTAAAGGAAATGATTAACTTTGTAAAACGCTTTCGCGCGGTACACCGCCCTGAAGACAAGACAACTGTTTTTGCCGCAAAAGCCAATCACGATGCTATTAAGAATATTGGCTCTGATGGTTCTGATCACCTTCAGCAATCGCTGACGCAATTAACAGCTGCCGTAACGGCTTTGACAGACCGCCAGACGAAACTTGAAGCCGCTTTGTCCGCCTCACAAGCTCAGCCACCGCCTCAAGAATCCAGCCCCCGTAATGGGCCAAAAGCCGTCACATCACGTGACCGATTCCAGCCACGTCCACCAAGTGACAACAACCGCAAACAGCGTCGATGTTTCAATTGTAATGGACTTGGTCATTTTGCGAATTCTTGCCCGTACGACCTGCAATGTGAACTTTGCTTCGGCTGGGGGCACACACAACACCAATGTGCAAATAATTTCACTCGCCAACCTCAATCAACTGTAACTGGTAAGTCTTTAAACTTCAAAGGGGTGCCTCGATAAATGGCTGGGTTGAAGGTCACCCCCAAGTTTTCTCTGCTGGGTCTTGTACTGCCTCGTTTCGAGTCCCCAACCAGCCAGTCATTTCTTGTAATTTTGGCGATTTGAAACTTTCGGCTTTGATAGACACTGGTAGACTAGCTCCACTAGCCCCTCAATTTCGCTGTTGTTGTTGTTGCTGATGGCCAGCTCAATGAGGGACTAGTTGCCAAAGGGTATCTCAAATCGGAATTTTGGAGCGGAAAAATCTGCTCCTAACCTGATTGGAGCATTTTGGCGAAAACAATAGCTAATTCCTTTGTAGCCAATCGATTTTGATCTCTTTACTTTTTATTCCTCGAAAGCCTCCTTTTCAAAGTGAGGCCAATGCATGGTCCGAGATTTTCAAGAAACGCAATAATGGCGTCGGATCTTCTTGTCGCAGTTCGCAACTCGATCGAGCAGAAGCCAACGAAGTTGTGGTGATTATGGCAGCCGTTTTTTATAACATGAGCAATGGGAAGAAATAATTGTTTGTGCTCTGACAGGACATGGGAAAGTGTGATGTTTTTGCAAGTTTTTAGAGGCATTTTCAAGCACATCCGACTCTCTGCCGGTGGTGTTGGTTGCTACTGTATCAGTCCATCAGTTTAGGCCCAGTCCAGGTTAGTCACTTTTCGTTTACATTTAGCTCATGTATTTGAAGTCATAACAACAATTAAACTGCAAACAGGTTACTTGGCATGTGAATACTGAATTTCTTGCCTTTCTGTTGGGGTTTTGTTTACAGCTGTTTACTCTTGAATTCAGTGGTTTTGGTTTTGATTAATGAATGGATTTGCTAAAGTAGAAATTTGGTCTTTAAAAAGGATTTGCCTAAAAATTTGCTTATTTTGTTAGCATAACCAAGAATGGTCCACATTTGTAAGTGACTGAATCCAATAGCTTATTATTATTGCCTTGGTGTGCAAAGTTATATTTTGTCTGTTGTTGGGTTGCACAAAGAAAAACAAAAGGGGTGAAATTTTTGCTTGTGATTTTAATAGTACCCATCACTTTACATTGATGTCAATATTTTTAATCCACAGGGATGGTCTAAAGCAAGATAGCTGCTTCATTATTATCAGATCTCATGTCAGTATGCATTTAGATGGCACTCATCATCTTGGGGAGAGATTGTCTTTCTGATGAAACAAAGCACTGGAACAAAATATAAAGAGCACTTCCCTTGAAAATTTCTTGTTTTTCAGATGCTACTCAACTGATTGCTAAAAATGACAATGTATAATGCTAATATTATTTCTAATGTCAAATCTTTGGTTTCTTGATCTTTAGTCACTCTGAACTTCTCTGAAACTTTAATTTTGTGTTCACTATACATGCTCCAATTTTGTCAGAGTCACAAACTGTTTTCAATCGTTTTCAAGAATATTCTTGTTTGATGATTACTGATCACAGAAACAACAACCGCAAAACATTAATTCCGTGGTCCGAATTTTAAGCATGCAGTGATTATGAAAACGAGGCTATCAAATCAATCCGATTTCAGATACTGTTTGGCAACAAGTCTCTGTATTAGCGACAGATCAGCTCTAAGGAGCATACAGAGATTGTGGAACCAGTCTAAGACACTGGGTCCATGACCTCGTTCTTATCTCGAGAAGTGTTGCAAAAGATACGGCCTAGGCCTGTTTTGAACAACACTTCACAACAATGTATTGGTATCAATGGCCTTCCTTTGGCGGTTGACGGTATTGTGCAGGCTAACCTCACTTTCCCTGGCAATGGTGATTTTGTTTACGCTGGTAAATTTTTAATTTCAAACAACTTATTTTCACCATTGGAATGTGTTCTTGGGTGGGACTTTTTGACATCCAACGGGTTGGCCTTAACCAGGGAACACAATGGTGTATACGTTCTTGTTGGTTGCCATGGCAGAACGCCCCTTACTCCTAGGGATAGGGATTCTGTTTGCCCTTCTCAACCTCCTCAACCTGACTGGACTAGCAAGATTACTGAGCTTGACAAGCACAATGTTTCTGGTGTATTCTCACAGTGCACATCCAAGAGTCCTGTTCCTATTTCTTTGTGTAATAGTGTTTGTTTGCCAGGTAGAACCGAAGCTGTTATCTGTGCCCAAATTCCCAAGAGTTTTGCAGATCAATTAGGAATGGTCACCCCTGTTCAGAAAGACTCCATCTCACCCCATGTCCTAGTTGCGTATTCAGTTAGTCAGGCAGAAGGTAGAAATGTTTTTCTTCGCATTATGAATACTTCTAACTGTGATATTCAGCTGCAGGCTGGACAACAAATAGGTGAGTATTGCCCCCTAATTGATACTCTATTGCCTAACTTGGATGAGCCATCCACTGCAAATCATACTGGTAGCAATAATGGTCCAAGTGTTGCTTGTACTAATTTTAGCCAAAACCAAATCAAAGTTGAACTTGAGGCAGCATTAAGCCCCTCTTTAAAGCAAGATGACCGTCAAATACTTCTACAAACACTCTTAAAGTATTCAGATGTTTTTCATGACAGCTTAGGCCATACCGATGTCATCACTCATAAAATAGACACTGGGGATGCCACCCCAATACAGCAGTACCCTAGGCGTTTGCCTTATGCATATAGAGAGGAGGTTAATAGGCAAATTCACGAAATGCTTGAGCAAGGGGTCATCCAGGAAAGTATCTCTCCGTGGGCGTCCCCCATTGTTTTGGTGAAGAAGAAGGATGGTAAGTTTCGATTTTGCGTCGATTATAGGAAGCTTAATAAAGTCACCAAAAAAGACGCCCATCCTCTGCCTCGTATCGATGATCTCCTAGATTCTCTCCAGGGCTCCAACATATTTAGCACTTTAGATCTCAGATCTGGGTATTGGCAAGTAAGTATGTCTCCCGAAGATTGCGAGAAGACAGCTTTCAGCACCCCAGATGGTCTATGGGAATTCTTAAGGATGCCCTTTGGGGTTTCTAATGGGTGTGCCACATTTCACAGGGGCATTCAAATCGTGTTGTCAGGTCTCAAATATGATACATGCTTATGTTATTTCGACGATATCATCATTCCGTCCACCAGCATCACACAGCATTGTGAAAGGCTTCAATTAGTCCTTGACCGCTTTCGGAAGCATAATTTACGTGTCAAGGCATCTAAATGTTGTTTTGGGGCACATGAAGTCACTTATTTAGGCCACGTTGTTTCTGCGAAAGGAGTTCAAACTGATCCAGGTAAAATCAAGGCTGTCGCTGCATTAGACCCTCCAAAAACTGTTGAACAAGTCAGATCTTTTCTCGGCCTAGCAGGGTATTACCGGAATTTCATTCCCAGGTTTGCCATGGTATCAGCCCCGCTTGTTGCATTGACAAAAAAGGGCACTAAATTTACGTGGCTCGACCAACACGAAGGGGCATTTCAGGAGCTAAAAAATCGACTTTGCAGTGCCCCCGTTCTTGCTTACCCCGACTTTGAAAGGCATTTTATTCTCCAAACAGATGCTTCTGATCTCGGACTTGGTGCTGTTCTTACTCAGACAGATGACCAAGGCCAGGAAAGGGTGATTTCATATGCCAGCCGCTCTTTATCAGATCGTGAAAAAGCATATTCAGCTACTGAAAAGGAGGCTTTAGCGATGATTTTTGCTATTGATCACTTTCGTGTTTACCTACTAGGTAAGGAATTCACATTGGTCACCGATCATAGTGCTTTGCAGTGGCTCCATTCAGTTGAGCCAAAAGGGCGACTAGCCAGGTGGGTTATGGCACTGCAAGAATATTGTTTTACAGTGAAACACCGTCCAGGCAGTAACAATAAGAATGCAGATGCGCTTTCTAGACTCCCGTTGCCACAAGACGCATGCTTGCAAACTCCTCCTAAGCAGAATGTGCCCATTTCTAGTTGCACAACAACTGTCATACCAGGCTATAACCTCCAACAGGCTCAACGGAATGACCCCAATATAGCAAAAATCATTGAATTAAAAACAGCTGATATGCCCAAACCTCCTTTTTTCGCTTGGGCTAAAGATCCAGTTTTAAGGAAATTTTGGCATTGTTGGGACCATTTGTACATTGTCAATGGACTTCTTGTGAAAAGTTTGTCTGTCGATAAATCATTATCACAATATGCATTTGTAATACCCAAAAGTCTTGTCAGCTCTGTTCTGCAAGGCCTCCATTGTAGTCCATTTGCTGGTCATTTAGGCTTAAAACGAACTTTGCAACGGTCTAAGGAGCGGTATTACTGGCCAGAAATGAATGCTAACATAACCAGCTTCATACAATCTTGCCAAATTTGTGCTCAAACCAAACTTGATCCACATCATAAGAAAGCCCCATTACAATCAATTGATGTCAGTGAGCCATTTGTCTTTTGGGCCATGGACTACATGGGACCATTACCAGAAACTACACAGGGTAATCGTCATTTACTTGTTGTTATGGACCATTTTTCCAAATGGTGCGAAATATTTCCGACCAAGGACCAAAAAGCGAGGACTGTCGCGGAAACTCTAGTTTCCAAAGTTTTTAGCAGATTTGGGCCACCTACAGTTATTCACTCTGATCAAGGCAGAAATTTTGAAAGTAATCTAATGCATGAAATATGTGGTCTCATGGGTATGCATAAATCCCGTACCACAGCTTACCATCCCCAGTGTGATGGGCTTGTGGAACGTCAAAACCGCACCTTGCAAGACATGCTGACTGCTTATGTTTCCCAACATCAGCATGATTGGGATCGTTGGGTAGATTTGGTAGCATATGCCTATAACACTAGTACGCATGCATCAACAGGCTATAGTCCATATCAGATAGTTTTTGGTCGCCTCGCCAGAACTCCACTAGAAATAGATTTAGGATTGCCTTTAACCAACCCTAGTAGTCAGCATGAGTATTCAGAGTCAGTCCGTAGCAATTTAAAATCCATCACAGAGCTTGCTAGAAAACAGTTAGAGCACAGCAGAGCTAGTCAAAGAAAGACAGATGGCACAAAGAATAGTAACTGGACACCATTGGCTGTTGGTCGCTCAGTATGGTTGCGCCGTCCTAAAGCTTGGAAGTTTGGGAGGAGGTGGATTGGACCCTATCAAATTGTCAGTCACCAAGGGGTCAACTACAAATTACGCTCTAAAGAAGGGAAAGACATTGTTGCACACCACAATAATGTGAAGCCTTGCACAATTCCATTCAACTTGGGGGAACCCTTTTTTCCGGTCAGGGAAGCAGAGGAAATGGAAATTATCCACACCCCAGGGGAGGAACCACAAAACCAGAATTTCCCTCTTAGACGCCCGGCCAGATTGAGGCAGACAATTCAACCACCTTTGAGGTTTGGAGACTTCGTGTCCCACTAAGGCTTAATAGGGGGGATGGTGTTGTGCCCTTGCGGCAAACCCTTTGACAATATAAATATTCTTTGATTGTATGCCAAGGCACAATATGCTTTGTCATGAACACATATTATGACATGTTATTGCAATCTAAGTTCAGTTGATGATTTGAGCGTCAGAGAAAGGAGTTGTTATTTACTGAGTCTTTCTTCGGAGAACCCATACTCTACACGCGTTTTCGAAAACACGAAGAATGTTTTCCAATTTTTCAAAAACAGAAAATATTTTCCAATTTTTCGAAAACACGGAAAACATTTTAGTTGTACACAACTTTCTTTCATTTTTTCATTTTATCATATTTAAACACAAAACCCTATCAGCTAAAAAAGAGAAAAAAAACAATACAAATATCTTTTTACATATATATAGAATCTCAAAAAATTTGCTGGTCTTCTTAGGGATCTTGCTTCAGGAAGGATGCTAATTTTCAGGAATTCCTTCAGCTTCCTTTTGAACATGGTAATCATGGAACTCATTCTCATTCTAATGGGATTTCATTCCACGTCTTTGCACCAGAATAGAAAAACTGCTTTTGGAGAATTCCATCCAGGTTCTCAAGCCTGTTCCGCTGGTTTCAAGGTTTTGGAGACACGGAAAATATTTCAAATTTTTGAAAACACGGAAAACGTTCTCATTGGAAGCTTACACATACTTTGTATAAGAAACTAAAAATTTGGGCCAGTCCTGAAAGTCTCTTAAATGTTGCTGTAAACATTGGAAATTTGAGTACTCGGAGTTTGGAGTTTCTTACGAGTTTCTTAAATGTTTCATAACACTCTTCATGTTTACTATCTGTTCCCTCATGAATATTCCGAAACAATAGACCTTTTAGCTATTCTGAAAACGATTGTGGATCGAACGATATTTCATTACAATTTGTAGATTTTCCAATGTGGACAATTGCGATCGAAGCTTCAACGCCACTCTATCGAACCTGGAGTATAAAGTTGTATAATAATATCGCTCGATCCAGGCTCTTTTGTAGAATAGCTAAAAGGTCTATTGTCTTTTACACTTTTCCGATATTTTGACATTACCCAAGTACCCGCCAAGTTCCACACAGGAAACAACGGAAAATAAAGTAAAACTATGTCAAAATTTCTGATGACCCAGAGAGTGGTAAGAGATGAGTACGTGGTCCTTTTCAAATCACGGAAGAAGAGACATTTGACCTATAACATTTTCTGCAGGAATTGAAATGCCAAATACTTGAAATGCAATTGGCTTAGCGGGAAAACGAGAGGATCAGTACGTTCTAACTCCAAAGGGTCGGTTCGTGAACACCCATACCTCTCCTCGAGTTTCAATGGCAGCACAGAAGTGTCAGTCCAAACAAAGACAAGTTCAATACAATCATCGCTAAGAAGAAATACAACCTGATCCCCAGGGTCTTTGCCATCTTTGGTCTCTTTCTAAAATATGACAAAAGGTTACGGGAACAAGGTTGCAATAAATGATAGCTTCTGAATACCACTGAAAATGCAAAGTGCACGGTCAGATTCATTATTGAAGAGCATAAGAAATTAAGAATTCATTGCAGTACTCGAAGTTTCTTCGAATTATGAGATTTTGTGTACTCAAAGTTTCTAACGAGTTTCTTAAATGTCCCATAAAAATCACGTTTCATGTTCATTCATGTTCATTACCTGTGACCTTGAGAACTTTTGAAACTATAGTTTTGAAGCCTGTCCAACATTTAGACATTACTTAAGTACATTCTAAGTGAAAAAAATACTGGAAACAAATGAAAATAAAGTAAAAATGTGTTATAGAAATTTTCTGAAGCTCTACCGGTTGTCCTAGGAAAAGCTTAAGAAAGTTATATCTGTGTTTTAGAAAACTTGAAAATATTTTCCGGGTTTTCAAAAAATTGGAAAATATTTTCCGCGTTTTCGAAAAGTTGGAAAATATTTTCCATGTTTTCGAAAAATTGGAAAATTTTGTCCGTGTTGTCGAATTTGGCATAAGGGAAACACGAAAAGTCGGACAAGTAGAACTTGGAAAAAATTTCCGAGTTTTCCGTGCTGTCCAAGTTTTCGCCTTGGCCCTTAGTCAAGTAACCCTTTTCCTGAGATTTTAGTTTGATTCTTGAGACAAAAGCTTGCAAATCCGCTAAAAATTCATGGAGTTACAAGCCATTGAAGTTCAAGTTTGAGCGAAAGCTCAAACCAGAGGCCTCAAATGTCAATTTTAGTAAAAGTCCCACAGGCCATCGTTTCTGTTATTTCTCAATTGTTTCAGGGCAAACCAAATGGGATTTGAACAGGTTTTCGATAACCTAACCTTCACGTGTGGTTCCTTTGCGGAAACAGATTCAGTCTCTCGTCGATTATGTTTTGTTTAAAGGTATTGTGTCCGTGCAAGTACAGCTGAGTATACACCTTGTCAAAATGTGCTGACAAGATGCTGACGAGAGCCTCAAACATCGATTGCTAGAGTACACCTTTTCAACTAAGCAGTCGCGTTTTGGAATTTTTCAAAATTTCTTTAGCTTGCGTTATATGAAATTTCTGACCCCAGATACATATTCAGCACCCAAATTGTAGTCTAATGGCAAATTTCTGATATCAACAAGAGGTACGACATTGGATAGCCTTTTTTTACCTCGATCTTCGAGCTTTTTTGTAGTTTAGTAGTCTGGGAGTCTCTGGTTTCAGCTGTCGCATATTTGTAATGTTTGAAAGCTCGCAACTCAATGGATTTTCCACTAATTTGAAAGATTCTAGGCTCCAAATTATTTCACAATCTTAGGGACATGGTTATCATCCCATGAACCTGTTCATGTTATCGTTCTTTTTCAATATTTAATGAAACGTCGAACATTTTTTTGAGACACTCTGTATCATAAATTTTTATAGGAAGTTTGCAATTCCATAGCAACTAAAACAGCTAAGACATCAAGTGCTTATTATAATCTTGATCTCTTATATTATTCTGACTAGAGGTATGGGACTGTGGATGCATTAATGGTAACAAATCAACAAAAGATTTTATGAAAAAAATTTTTGGGCCAAAAATGCTCAAAGCCTTCTTCATTAGTTTCTTTCTTTCCTCTCCTCCCCAGTAACCAAAGTCTGCGCGCAGGCTATCTTCATGGAATCAAGATGAAATAAAGAGAGCTAATTTTTTATCTTGACGGAATCTATTACTTGGAAGAGGAATTTTGGATGATTATGAAAAATAATCTATCTAACAATCTGCAGTTGATTTTGCTTGTTTTATGATAAACTGTGAAAAATGTACAAAACGTTATTATTATTGTTCTCAAAGGTATCTTCCACTGAAATTTCCATTAAATGGTGGGTCTACAAATGGGTTTAGTTTGAAGAGGCCAGAAAGCTAATATTTTACTCTGAGGAGGCTAGAAATTTGTTAAACCGGTGAGATGCGTTGAAAAATTTGAGATTGCTCAAGAACTGAAGAACGTGGGGCTTAGGCCTTCGGATAAGCGACTTATCACAAAGCAAATGAGCAGAAATCAGGATGAATAGCCATGGAACTTTATTCATTGAGCTAACAACCTTTCTAGGGGCACTCTGTGGAAATCTACCACCGGGTGTTCCAAGAAAAAGTTCAAATGTTTGAAAAGTTCCTGCGAAGGAGCCTTGGGTTTAAATTTGTTGTTCTCAGTTTATGATATAGATGAGATCTAACTTTGATTTAGCAACCTGGCATATTCAAGTCGGATATGTAATCCCAGAGTAGTTTCATTTCATTTCAAATATTTAAGGAGGGTATCCCTTCAACAATGTTGATTTTCAAGGGGCCCTCCATTACAAAACTTACAATAATTGATAAACAATAATAACCTACATTAACCTAATACAATTCAGTTTCTAATAGATTACTAAAAGCCCTATGATCTAAAATAGATATTTACAATAAAAAGAAATCATATAGTAACCACATTATTAACAGCTAGCATTCCCTATATACATTGTTTAAAACGGTTCAAGGAGGATGCCAGCTTACACTCAACTGAGAGGCCATTCCAAGACTTGGCACCTCTATACGAAAAACATTTTTGCCCATTTTTGGAGTTCTTCTTTGGTAACCTTAGGTCAGTTGATGTATTCCTAAGATTTCTAGAGGTTATCTGGGAGGTTTTTGTGAAAAGATTACACATATATTGTGGAGCCAGCTCATGGAGAGATTTGAAGACCATGACATTAGATTCACTAGCAATTAGTTCATCTCTGGTCTTCCAGCCGAGCCTGTTGGTAAGTGCTGTAGTTCACCTAAAAAGGCAAAATTTCTTAGGCAGCCTACGACAGATGGTCATTGAATTATGCTCACTATCTATGTGCAATTTGAGGGGGATTTTGAATCATCTCAACCATTAAATTTCTATCAAAAAGATTTCCTGATCTATGAAACTACTCGGGGTCCTAGAAGAATGGTAACAGATTTGATCAAAGCTAGAGCTAAAAGTTTAGCTGAGATCAATCGGAAATAGTCTCTAAACTGATCCTCAATAGTTAATTTGACAGTAGATACCTTGTTTGTGGATGCTTGAGCAGTTGGAGTTTACATTGAAAGTCCGGCAGAGTGGGTGTACATGGGGTCAAAAAATTAACCCCTCCTCGCAACCTGGCATTTAACTCCTTTAGGAGTCCTCGCAAATACGTTTTTCGAAAATTGTTTCCTCCTCGCATTTCAAAAGTTACTAAGTTGACTCCTCGCTCCTCGATTTCACAACGAAATAAATCTAACAACTCAAGGACACAGTAATTGGTTCGTGTAGACTGGGCAGATTTCAAAATAAGACGCAAAAGACCTTTTTTGTGCTTTTGACTAGATCAAACATAATTTTGCAGCCAACTTATAAATTTTGTGTGAACACAAACAGGAGTGTCAATCTGGAGCTTTTTTGGACAGAACTGTCCGTCGGATGTAAGTAACATCACCTCAGGCTGTAACGGCTACCTTGTAAGAGCTGTGTTTATTCGCAGTCCTGTTATGAACTAGTAAAGAGAGTAATTGCAGTCCTGTTCATCCTCGTACGAGAAAAGAAAAAAGGGCCTCTTTCGTTATGGTGATTTTCAAATTCTAGCGTCTTTTAGTGCTGACAAGGGGCGTAACTTGGCCAATAATTTTGGAAGAGTGATAAAGGTATTTGCCCTGCAAAACTGAGTGATGCCCTGCAGACAGTAGCATTGCCGGGGTAAATTAAAGGCAGCACACAGGTACATACGACCGTCTCATTGGACAATCTACAGGCCCGTCGGAAGGAAATTAAGATTGGGGGGCTGAAACAAGGTTGCGAGCGAAGCGAGGAAAGACGGGGGTCCGGGGGCTTGCCCCCGGGAAAATTTTTCATGACCACGCCCTTTAGATCGTTGGAAAACGCCCCATTTTTGGAAAATTTGCCATTGACGGAGGCAAAGGATCACGACTAATGAGGGTCTTTCTATGAAAATATTGCAATTATTTACTTGTATGACATCAAAAGATATTGCATTTTGGATAGATTCTGGTAGCTTCTCGAATACATACGAGTTTGAATCTTCATTCTTACAACCTTGGCTTTTACAGCCATTTTCACTTACAAAATCAACAAACTTCAGCAAATTATTGGGGGGGGGCTGAAGCCCCCAGCCCCCCGCTTCCGACGGGCCTGATCTATAAATAGAACATAGAAAAACCCACACACTCTTTGTCTCCAATGCTCTTGCACTCGTCAGTTTGACCCTGTTCGATAAAATCTTATTCGTGCCCAACCTTTGTTGATGAACAAACCTTTTAACCCTGGCGATTACCTTAAAGCGGGGACAAATGAGGGATCTGGGGACAAAGCCCCAGAAAAATTT
Organism: Aurelia sp. 3 sensu Dawson et al. (2005); assembly: GCA_964020215.1. NCBI lineage: Eukaryota > Metazoa > Cnidaria > Scyphozoa > Semaeostomeae > Ulmaridae > Aurelia > Aurelia sp. 3 sensu Dawson et al. (2005). The sequence continues at coordinate 12,731,524 of OZ026584.1, forward strand.
TTGAGCCACGCCCTTTACTTTGGCTTAGAATGCATCTCCCAATATCCTGCTTGTCATTAGCGACAAAGAAACTTTGATAATTTTCTAACAATCATTCAATATAAATCAATACTCAAGAAAAAATTTTTGAAGAATCATAGTTTACTTTGGCTCAGAAGGCACCCCGAGATTCCATATTTTACCAGAGCTAAAATGGAAACTTGAAAACACAATTGAAATTGGCAGCAACTGTTTGCAAATTCCAAGACATTTCGCATGACTACAACTCTTGTTTCGTGGTTACTTACTGCACTGACATCAAATTCGACTGGGCGTACTGCGAAATCGTCGATTGCCCTGCAAAATGCGCTTTATTTGTATTTGAAGGGTGTCGCATCCCCACATCCCCACCATTTTTGTCCCTGATGTCGACCAATCAAAAATCTCGCTGTCTGGTTCCCTGTGGTCATCTGGTATAACAATTGAAATCGTACAACATCAACACCAGAATTTGAAACCACAAAATCATTTTACGTCATTTTGACAGGACAGGTATTGCTCTGTGTACTCTGTCACGAAAACCGGAGTGCGAAAAAACATAATTCATTTTTATGACTATTATTCCTCCTCGCTGTTTAATGCAAAGGAAACCTGAGCTTCTCGGTTTTCAGCGCTTTCTTTTTTATTTTCCTCGCACCTCGCTGGGTTTTGAAATTTTTTGAGGCTCCTCCCTCGCACGAAAAAAGCAAATCCTCGGTTCCTCGGGGTTGAAAAGTAGCCTCCTCGCCTCCTCATTCTCCTCGGACTTAAGCCATGTACACCCACGGCAGAGTGCTAAGTTTGGCCTAAACTGCAAAACGTGCTGTTTTTGGGAATGTCCTCGATTATACTGGGTTTGACGAAAAAGGCAACTGCTCTCAGCGTATATAAGCAATGATATCCTGTAATATCTGATTGAATAGCTGACATGTTCAATTAGACATGTTCAGATTGTAGTAGGGATTTTCTGAAAAAGTCTCTTCGAGAAACCTTACAAATCGTGCTAAAAAATTAGGAGCAACTTTCCCTGATATGTTTCCCTGACACCGATGACTAAAATGCTTTAGCACGATCTATCCTCTTGGGGGTTGAAAAAGTCTCCTCTCCTAAAATGAATAATTTATTCAAGGGGATTTCATTCTCCCAAGAGGACAAAATACATGCACACATCTTAGGCCCCGTTCACACGGGAACGCAATCGTTCCGTTCCATCTTCGTTCCAGTGTCTGGAACGCAAAAATAGACTGTTCACACGGGAACGGAACGATTGCGTATCGGCTTTTGTTTCTGTTGACACGGGAACGCAATCGTTCCGTTCCACAGTTTTCTCTTTAGGGTAAGGTGGGGGTAATTTGGGTTTACGGGGTAATTTGGGTCTATTTGCTTTTTCGCTTTTTAAGCGATCGTAAGTTGAAATTTTCGATCCATGATTCCGTGGGTGTTGAAATCTATATTTTCAGGAGTTGTTTAAGTGGTGTCGAAGAATTATTTGATAATTTCTAGTGCTTCAATTTCAGGGCCTTTTTTAACATTAAAACTGGGGGGGCAATTGCCCCCCCCATCCCTAGAGTTTGCCCCCCCCCCCAGTCTCTAAATTTTTGACCCCAGAAAATTATCCCTTATTTTAACTAAGTTATTTTCAGAAGATAAGTTATTTCCGCCATCACTGCGTTGGATTACAAGGCAGGATGCAAAAGCCACGTGTAAATGAATGTAGTAGGATAACAGTACTTGTTTACTAATTTCATGGAAGAAATTTATCGAGGCAGCTCATTGTTCAATGCGCAGCCCAATAATTTTGACAATCAAAATGTTATTATGTACAAGGCTAGGGGCTCTCCAATGAGATCCGGAATAGCTGGTCGCATACCGATAATCAAAGATCAACTCAAAAGTTACAAAATATCTTAGAAACCACGTGGAAATACGAATTAAGACTAACCAATCAAATACAAGAATAACAGGAAAATGACTAATGCGAGATTTGCGTTAACAGATTAACCCAGGTAATAAAACAACTCTTCATGCACCAAAAGTAAAAGCCGAAAAGGAATGAATATGAGGTTCATACGTAATCAATGCTGAAACTATGTGAAATGATACCTGGTCATAATCTGAAAGGGAAATAATTAAAACTTGAATGAATAAACAATAGTTGAAGGACAAACATATTCAAATGAATGAACTCATAAAACTGCTAATAACAAGTGCGTATCGTCACACAACCCGCACACAACACATCATTCTCTCCCGTTCATATCTTGGACATTAAACACGTACAATTTTGACATGCCTCGTAAAGAGTACTTGCTGAAGAAAAGAAGAACCGAGACAGAGGAAAGTGCCACAAAATGCCAGAAGTTAACTAATTTTTTAGCAAAGGAGCTGCCGAAAACAGGGATCAAAAGCAAGCCACTGATCGCACAGATGATCAGTATGATCAAGTCTCTCAATCATCCAGTACTAGCAGGATCGATGACAATAACGATCGAGCTTCAGATGGAGCAAAAGCGACGACGAGTTACCAGGGTTACATTCTGAACATAGATAAAATCCAAGAAAAGGTAGGCGATGATATTCTTTCAGTTTATCACGAAAAGATTGGCTCCCGCAAGCGGCTACTTGCCAAATGTTTGATTTGCAATCAATTTGAAGAAGATGCAAAGAAGTGCTCAAGCAATGGCACCGTTTACATTGCGCATGGAGTGAGATGCGATTCAGAGGAGAAACTAACGAGAATTGTTGACCATTTCAGAAGTAGAGCGCACGCAGCAGCAGTTGATGCAAAGAAATTTAAAGAATTATGGGAAAACCAGACCTTAAGTCACCCGTGGCTAAGAATTCTTCAAAAGCAAGACCAATTTACCGTCCAAAACCTTATCAAACTTGCCATTGATGTTTACAATGACAGCAAACAACTGACTCTCTCTGCATGGTCTTGGCCGTCAAGGTCCCTAGCAGCAGCGCATGCAGAGCAGCAAATTTTATCCTTGAAGGAGAATGGAATTGATGCCCCTTTTTTGCCATTCGAACCAAAATCAAAGGAATTGCATTACAGAGACCCTTTGATTTACAAAGAGATGTTGACAATTATGGCTGAACTTGAAAATGAAAAACTTAAAGCAGAACTTCAGGATGCAATAAAATTCTCATCTCAGATTGATGGATCCGTAGATTCCATGCAGCATGATAACAAATTCATGTTCATCAGATTTAACTCACCAACAGAGCCAATAGAGGTGAAAACGAGGTTTGTTACCGTTGCTAGCTCAGAGCTGAGAGGTGCTGCAGGACTAGAAGATTGTTTCCTGACATCCATGAAAAGCGTTGGTGTGGATGAAGCGATGATCAGAGAAAAGTTTGCAGGGGTGACTACAGATGGTGAATCTGCAAATACTGGAAGAAATACTGGGTTGTGGAAGAGACTTGAAGACTGTGCTGGTCATGAATTGATGAACTTCTGGTGTGCTTGTCATCGTTCAGATCTTGCTATGGAAGATATGGAAGCCAGTGTTCCTGAGCTCAAAATGTGGAAGTCAAATCTGCTCTCCATCCCAGAATACTACCACAAGTCCGCCGTTAGAACGAAAAGCCTTAAGACTCTTTTGCCGACCATGAAGGCCTACCCAACGTATCATAACGTACGTTTCGCACAACACATAAATAATGTTTGCATAGCTGTCCTACATAATTTGAAAGGCAGCCTACAGCACTGGACAAATTTGTCAGAAGACCAAACTATGGACAGGAGAGAAAGGCAAAAGGCTCAAGGCAACCTTAATGTATGGAAAGAGGACGGAGTGAATGCCTACCTCACTTCTTTGATGTCCGATGTATGTTCTGTGTTTCAAACTTTGCAAAAACAGCTGCAGAAAGTATCAATCATCATTCCTGACATCATGAAATTCAAAGATGTTGCAATCCAGAAGCTCACTGCTATGACAGACGCACCTTATTTTGGTGGCGCTGAGGAGAAGTGGGTCAAAGAGAATGGTTCCCTAGATGACACCGAATCTGCCCCTGACAATGTAAGACAAGCAAAGAAAACTCATCGTTTGATTGATGGTCTTCACAGGGGGCGACCATTCAGTACAATAAGAAAAGAAGTGATCACCAGTGCAATCAACTTCCTAGAACAACGGCTTGATTCTGAGCAGGAAATAATCATCAAGACGATCAAAGACATCTGCTGCGCGAAATCACCAACCGACTTTATAACTCGTTCGAAACCGTTGTTGGCATGTGCAGGCATATCAGGGGATCAAGTTAAAGAGTTTTCAGATACCGTGTTTGAGACTTTTCCTGACTTTAGACCAAGCACTGATCTGTTGGAAAAAGACTTTTCTATGAGGATTCTCTCCATGCTAAGGAAAAGTACCGGACTTGTCCAAAATCTACTGTCCGCTATTATTGTCGTATCACCTGACAGCATGACGGTTGAAAGAAGTGTTTCCACATACAACATTTTATATTCAAAATTAAGAACATCAACGCAGCAATCAACACTAAAAAGTAGACTGTTGATTGCATGGAATGGTGTCCCAACTTCTAATTATGATCCAAGGCCAGCCATAGCAAGATTTTTTCAAAAGAAGGATCGCCGGGAATCAAGGCCAAATGTAGAAACTTATAAAAATAGAGACTTCGTTTCAAAATTTTTTTGAAGGCATTGGTACAAGACTTAAGACTAGCGTATATTTTAACTTTTAAAGAGTGTCTGAATTTCAAATGAGAATAAACTTCATTTTATTCATTGCAAGTAGCTTTGAAGGACGTAGTCACAAAAATATTCAGCAAGTAGCCCCTGCTCTCCCATACTTTCTGGCTTCGTTTCTATCAAATCAGACAAACCGCTCCCTTTTCTATGATTTGCCTCCCCACTTAAAATCCGTTAAAAAAGGCTCTGTTCAATTTCAAGATCTTCCACAGCGTAAACTTTTATCATGACCAAACACCGTAGAAAACTTTCGATTTATGCCAACTTGCAACTTCTTTTCGTCAACAAATCATTATCAATCTCATGTTCAATCATTTGGAAAGGTGCTAATAGTTTTTCGGACTTTTTTGCGAGTCGATAGATTTTAATTCGATTATTTTGCAAGATGGGGTAATTTGGGTCTACCAGGGGCGGACTGGCACTATTCTCCAAGGGTGGCTTCATGGCTATGAAGGGCCCGTAGGGCGTGGCCAAGTGTTCAATGGGTGTGGCCATTCGGCAAGCCTAATTTCACACATCAGAAGAATGTGTACAAATTTTGGGCTTGTTGGCACTAGAATCTATCATTGCAGGGTTATCTTGTGGGAAATCAAAGCTCCTAGATATTTTTGAATGCATGTACCTACATTTGACAGCTGACATCTTGCTTAAGCCGAAACGTTCAAATGTATGCGTGTTCTTTGAGTATTTATATCATCTGCCGATCAAAATATGCCGACCAAAAACGAATAAATGTTTTCAGTCAAAGTGCACAATGTGTAAAGTAGAATTCTTTACAACTTAGGCCCTATACTTTCATAATGTGTACAATGGCTACGCTTATCACAATGGCAAACATGTTACAGTACGGAGAGGCATAATCTAATATGAGCAAAGCGAGCAGAATTTTGCCATTTGAGGCTATGCTCCAGGAGAAATTTCTTACAACTTGCCATTTACATTGTGGGAAACTGCGTCTTTCATGCAAGATTCACTAAGACATAGAGAAAAGGATTACTGTTGAAGAAAGATGTCTCAAGGAAACTTTAAAAAAGAGCTTCAATTGCAGAAACGATATACGTCTAGCAATCTTGTGGATTTTTGCATTCGTTCTACAAGATGAATGAACTTTTAAAGTTGCAACTTTTAAATATCCAGGCATCAATCATGTAATAAAATCAATGCTAATAAAGCAAGTGTGTTTAGTGTTTTTCTAGTAGCTGGAGACAACAGCGTGGCCAAGGTAAATTTAGTGAGAGCAGGCAAAGGAGGGGGTCTGGGGGCGAGGCCCCCAGGAAAATTTTTTCGGGCCACGCCCTTTACTTTGGCTTAGAATGCATCTCCCGGTATCATACATGCCATTAGCAGTGAGGAAAGTTTGATGTTTTTGTGACAGTTACGCTAAGAATTAGAGAGCAAGAAAATGGTGAAAATGGTTTAGAAGAAACATCCTTTGGGTAAGAAAGCATCCCCTGATACCATATTTACCAGTGCTAAAATGGAACATTTGACAGTTTGGTAACAGTTATCTTGTATACAATACAGTGTGAGTCAACGTGAGCCTCTGTTTCTTTTTGAATCCTGAGAACCATCTTTAGAGAAAAGTGGGATGCAATAGTCCCCATCAACACCACTCCCTAACGCAAAATCCATAGGTTATGCTATAAATAGAATCCAAAGACAATTTGAGATTCGGCACTCTATTTTTGGCTTTTATTTGATTAAAGGGGCCTATTGGATCACTGTAAATCAAATCAAATCAAATCAAATCAATAATAAAACTTTATATTGTAACGCCTTTCAATTCACTGAAATCTTGGGGCATATTACAAACTGACTTTGGAGTATGCAAAAGGTTATAAATTGATACATAAAATTCAAAAAATTTTCTTATGAAGGGCCCGCTTCTAACATTTTTGAGGGGCCCGGGTGGCGATTGCCACCTAGCCACCCGGGCCAGTCCGCCCCTGGGGTTTACTGGGATTTTCATAGAATATTGTTACGAGTCACGTTGTGCAGGATTTGGCAATCGTTCCCGAATGGAAACAAAAGCAAATGGACGACACATCGAAAAAAGCATAAGGTACACGTTAAGGTACACGTTTTTGTTTATGTTTTAGTGGTTTAGAACAAGACACAAGAGTTCATTTCTTTTAAATATCATTTCGAAAGAAACTTTGTTTATATTTCCATCTTCAAGAATGGGCCTAAATATGCACCGATGGTGGTACGATTTATTTTTAATTTTCTCTGTGCAGTTTTTCAAGTCTTTGGCTGCGAAACTCTGAAAATTCAATCACAGTCATCCATAAAAGCATTCTAAAATTTTATTTTCGTTAATTTACAATACTCCTGACGAAATAGATACCGTTTTTCTCGAATAGACCCAAATTTCCCGCCGACAGGTTGAAATTACGCGAAGAAGTAAGGAAAGTAAAAAATTCTAAAAAAATATTCAAACTTCAAATAAAAGAACGGGAACAAGTTTCCAAGAATGACAAAAGATTCATTGTAGGAAAAACGAAAAAAGTTCTTCAACATTTCCAACGACTTTGTGAGGATACTGTATTTGTTTCGAAAAATGCCCAATTTAGACCCAAATTACCCCACCTTACCCTAGTCCTTGCCAGTTTTTCCAGCAACAACTACATCCACGCATGCATTTAGGGCAAAAATCCTATCGTTCCGTTTTTTGGACCAGTATTGCACCTCATTGCCTGTTCACACGGGAACGGAACGGAACGACTGCGTATCGTTCCACTTTCCATATCACTTATTTTATCGTTCCACTTTTTGGAACGGAACGATGTTATTTCAAGCGTTCCCGTGTGGACGCAACCCCTGAGCGTTCCACTTTTCGGAACGGAACGATATGGAACGGAACGATTGCGTTCCCGTGTGAACGGGGCCTTAGGCCCTGTTTATGTGGGGAAAAACACCTCACCTGCCAGACCCGGGGCTGACAGGCGAGGTAAATTTCAGTCACTGTTTATATGAGATTTTTCACCTTACCTGTCAGCCTTGGGGCTGAGAGGCGAGGTGGATTAAGGCTGCGTTCACATTAAAGGCTTGTTTTTGCGTGCATGCTTTTGCTTGCGTAAACGCGCTTTTGTTTGCGTTTTCCTGTTCAGATTTACATTTCCCCTGGATTCCATATAGCAGGTCACTTTTTACTTGTGAAATGGAAAGCTCACAATAGATTTCGCTTGCACGCGCGTGTAAGTAATCTGCTTGCTAACCAACAAGCTTTTTCGCATGAGCAAGCTTCTTTCCGCATGCTAATATTTTGCAATCAGAACACTCTAAGGGATCAGTATGGCGGATTTCTGCACGAGCGTTTGCGCGCTTACAAAAGATTGTGCAATGTGAACGCAGCCTAAGGTCTCTCTTCCGTGAAATCAGAAAGAACTGACCAATGAGAATCAACGAAAAATTTCATTTCACCTCACCATACCGGTGGTATTTCGTTTATATGGAAAAATTTCACCTCACCCAGGTGAGATTCCACCTCTTGTGAGGTGGGATTTCACTATACCGGTGGTGTTGCGCTCATCATGTAAACGCGAAATGAAAATACAAAGGATTCTATTGGAAGGTGGAATCTCGCCTCTCAGCCCCGGGTCTGGCAAGTGAGGTGTTTTTCCTCATATAAACAGGGCCTTAATGTCATTATTGATAGGAAAGGGAACAAAGGGAAATGTTGCGTATTGTTTTCACTTGTTTTTGCAGGTTTCCCAGTGCGGGAGCTCTCTGCAGAAAATCTCCCATTTCGACGGGAAGGAAGGCCGGATTCATTTACTGAAACTAATTGGAAATATCTCGGGAATGGAACAAGACAAGAGAGCAGCATTTATTCGAACGCCGGGCCTTTTTATTGACTCACGCGGTAGACAAAACCTAGAAATTCTGAATAAGTACCCGTGCTTAGGTGCACCTTTGAATAGAAATGTATAAACTGAAAACATATCAATGAATATAGTCACCAATGAACATTCCGTCAAAGTACATTTACTAAGAAGGAACAATCTAGCAGGAGTGAGCACTTTGACTTTGAAGGATCTTATCCTCGTGGATGTTTCATCTTTTGGGTATATACGATTGTTTGTTTAGTAATAATTCCAATGATAACAAATTCATTTTATTTAAACGAGGAAGGTCTTCTACACATTAAAAGATAAAATTATCTCCCTGATTGCAGATGTGATTTAAAGCTTCTGTAGAATAAACAGAGATGTCTCTTTCAGACAAAATTCATGAATTTGCTTTTTTTAAGTTCAATTTGGATTTTTATTGAGCACAATAAGATAGGAATCAAATGTTTTGGCCGATCTTTGCTCGTGGCCTTTGGCCGGAAACCTTCAAAGCCTCATTTTCACGGACCAATCAGATGGCGAATAAGCGAAGAAGACAGAAGAAACGTGTGAAGATTTTTCTAAATTTTACCTGCCTTCATAAAACGCAACCAGGACAAAAAACTGCTTGAAATTTTCCGAATTTTTTTGAAGATATCTACTCGCCAGATGTTTGGTTGTCCAGGTTTGGATGCCGGTTTGAATACCTCACGGTTTGGTGGAGATATAGCGATTCCAATCGACGAAACTCGCAGAATCTTTTTGAGGTTTGTTTACGCCACTTCAAATCAGGTGATAAAACCTCTTGATAAAACCTCCTTTCAATTTTATAACTCATTTCGCTCTGTGAAAACTTGTGATATGAATGCAAAAAGTAGCATAATACAGGAATTTCCCAAGAGCATTGCCATATGACTTGAAATGTGAGAAATAACCGTATGAGTTTACAAAGAAATCGAAGAGGCATTGACTCTTGAACCAAAGAAACTGTGGTGGAAGGACAATGGCAAGAACAATTGGATACATAGATATTTGGCGTTCTGGGGTCGTTCTTACAACAATCACTATTGTTATTGCCATTGTCTCTCGCCCAGAATTTCTATTGTTCAAGTCTTACTGCCTCATCGGTCTTGAAAAGGCCACAACTCCTAGAAACCATGTGTTATTTTAACCGGCATCCAAACCTGGATACCGAAACATCTGGCGAGCAGATATCTTCAAAAAAGTTCGGAAAATTTCCAGCTGTTTTTTGTCCTGGTTGCGTTTTATGAAGGTAGGTAAAATTTAGAAAAATTTTCACACGTTTCTTCTGTCTTCTTCGCTTATTCGCTGTCTGATTGGTCCGTGAAAATGAGGCTTTGAAGGTTTCCGGCCATGGGCCACGAGCAAAAAATCGGCTAAAACATTTGATTCCTATCTTGAGCACAATCCTTCTTAGGCTTCTTGCTGATACTTCACTATGATTCAGGTCGAAAGCTTTAACAGCTTAGGCCTAAACCAAAAGCTCTGGCTTGGATGTGTAGGCAAATCTGGACAGTCAAGAGTAAAATGTCTACTCTCATTGCTTCAATATAAACAAACAAGTTATCTATCTTTAAGTTAACTATCGAATATCAGTTTAAAGATTATTTCTGATTAATTCAAGCTAAATTCTTAGCTTAAATTCTAACCCTGATAAAATTTGGTACTTTTTTGTCTGGGACACCTGGTATTATATCGATTAGAGAAAATGTTAAAAACAGATACATTTACCCTTGAACAGTTCAATGTGCGACTTTCTAGGACTGGAGGAAGAGGAACGGTGTCAAGTAGTGTATTCTAATGCTAAGGTACCTGTCTCTCAGGCGCGGATTAGCTCTCAAAAAAGGGCCGGGCACTTTCCTTCAGGGCCCCCCTCGTGCTAATGTCAACTGACCAATTGGCCAATTCCGGAACAGTACAGAGTAAGTAAAGTTTGTTGACTAAATGAACACCAGTTACTTAAACCAAACTTTGAACGAAAAACAGACTTTAATAAAATGAATAGCAATTCTATTGTGTCTGTATAAAAGCAGGAATGCATGGAGATCTTGGGAAGTTGCAACAATGATGGCTTCTGAGCTTACGTTGTCTTCAACAACTTCATTCTCGACTTGAAGCACGCTTTGGAACCTTGCCTATGTTCTTTTCAACTTGTACAGATCATGATCGGGGTCTGGGGGCGAAGCCCCCAGAAAGAATCTGAAATGTCACGCCGTTTACTTTCGCTGAGAATGATTCTTCGACTCTATATTTGCTATTGCTGAAATAGAAATTTGCACAGTTTGTAACTGATTTTTTGTTTATCATCATATCATCAACAGGTACGATTTTAGGGGCACAGTCAACTTTCGTTTTGAATAAATCCCTCCATCCATTGTTTCCCATTGGTAAAATAGATCTCGAGCAATTTCGCTAAATTTCTACACGCCCTGTAATCAATTTTCTTCTCACGTTTCTTTCTCGTATTTGAAAGAATCTCAAAAAAGTTAGAGGGCAAATACCAGCTAAAACAAAACTAAGATACAAATATCGTTAGCTTTCTTGATAATGTAGCTATTTGTAATTCTTAGATAAATTAAACTGCATACCATAATTTACGGCTCTCTTTATTGGGGCCCCCCTTCAAGGGGGCCCACCGGGCTTTCGCCCGGTAGCCCGGTGGGCTAATCCGCGCCTGCTGTCTCTCCCAAGTTTCGTTACTGTTTGATTGTTCAGTCATATTGGGCTGTTGAATTAGTAAACACTGAATTTCACTTTTAAAGTTCAACGAACTTACAAAAATATTTTATCGTTGAGCTGCCCCAAAAACTTTTTCCGAATTATAAAAAGACAACAACTGCAAATTTCCGTAACCATCTGTCTTCGGCTGCCTCTTAAATTTTGCCTGTTTAAGTGAATTACTCTGTGAATACAGATCTAATTTGAACATGCTAGGTCACAAAACCTAAGCTAAGATCTCTCATCTATACCATCAACTGAGAATAATTTTTTTTTAATCAAGGCTCCTCTACAGGAACTTTTCAAGCACTTATGCATTTTTGGGACACCCGGTAGAGAGCATGGTCATCAACAATTTTGCGTTAATTGCTTCGCTCGGATACAACTCCTCGGTTAGGGGGCACACCACCTAAAGCTGCCCTAGCGCGTGCGAGCTATCTTTTGGCGGCGTTGGGCATGTGTCCTGAACAGATTAATATCTTCATTTACATTCTAACATTGAGGAACGAGGAGTCAACTCGGTAACTTTCGTAACTGCGAGGAGAAAACAACTGAAGAAAAAGTTATGTCCAAGGAATTGGAATGGCATTAAATGGGAGATTGGGAGGATGGATTTTTACCCCTTGTACATCCACTAAATGATTATTTACGAGGATGATTTGGAAAATTGCTGTACTGAATACAATTCAAAGTAGGTTACATTTATACCAGGTGATTCAAAAACACAATCCCATATTCAAAATCACATTGCAGCAGAAGTTATTATTTTTGGTATTTTTTTGTAATCTTCAAAATAGCAGTCCTGTAGTAAATTAGAAAGATTCAAGGAACCTGTTGTGCAGAGCATCCAAAACATTATGGCCTTATACTCACAACCAAAGTCATCTTGAAATTAGAGAAACGCGACTTGCCATTTTTGCTATTTCAAACTGTATAGAAGAAATTCGGATGCAAAAAAGACAAGATACTTAGCACACTGAGGCCTTTCTGACTTGTGTCTTCATCAGAGTGTGACTTACAAAACTGATATTTGCTATTTCAAATGCTTCTTTTTCAGAGCAGTAACTAAGGTTTTCAGTCCAATTCTTTCTCCATTTTAAGTCCATCGTTTTATTATAGTTATGCTGATTCTTTAAAGGACTTCGAATGGATCTTGAATGACCTAAGATTTGATCGTGCGTTGTAGACCATTTTTCCCAAAGACTGATCTTGTAAATCTTTCGGATTTACCATTTTGAAAATCAAACAACGTGGTGTAAGAAATTCTTTTTTTGCTTTGAAAATAATCAGGATCTATCACTGTAGCCTAACTACTATTCTTGGAATAATTTCTCAAACAAAGGGACATTTGTTTTAGTAAAGCTGGTATATGCATAGAAGCTGCTGTCAGTACGCTCCTAAGTTTCTATTCAAGATTTCTTTGCGAGGAAGACACGAATGTAGTCTTAAACTGCACAGTGCTTTCCCGTAATTCTTCTGTAGACGAATTTGATTGCCATAGTTATCACTATTGATAGACCTATTGGAGATGACTTTACATTCAAGCACCACTATTTTAGGCATCCTTGTTTATGGCGCGTTTCGATATGCATCCAGCCATAAGAACACGTGAATCATTCATGTATTTTTTATTGATTACATTCTTCTTAATTTTACTAGTTACACTTGGAAAATTGGAGAAAATCTCATTCATTCTTATAGCTTTGATCACTACTAGGAAGCGAATCAAGAAACACGGCTTACTTGCTCCTAAGTTGAAACAGGACTTCAACTTGTCCATATGAAGTAGGTTTTAGACCTTTGAGCAACGGCCCTATGATATAGATGGTATTTTTCAATTTTTTGCAGTGAAAGTGATTGGGGTGTTGCATGATGGCTTTGAAGACATACTTTCCAATGATGCACTCAAGTTTTTGGGGCAACTGCATCAGAAATTCAATGCAAAGAGAAAGGAGCTAATAGTAGCTAGAGAGGAGATGCAGAGACAAATTGATATGGGAAATCCAATCAAGGTAGACTGTGGCTTCATTTGTTAGAAAGTATGGGCAATAAATCTAAAGTATAGGAGATGTATGTCTTTGTATCTGAAGATTGCTTTGTAAGGCGAAATTGTCATGCATAACAAAACCTTTTTTCATCTAACACTTATAAGAGTATTGTACTTCAGATCCTAACCCCAAAGGGAGAGTTATATACTTACGTTTCCATGGTACGCGGTTGTACCATTCAGAACTCAAAATTACCACCCATAATTCTAGAAACATGTCTGAAAATCGTACCATAAATCCGGAGAAAGTGGAAAGAGTATGTCATAAACAGTATTTGTGCCAGAAGATCATACCAATAAATTGCAACTTCTTTTTTCTGCGCATGATATGCTGTCCAAAAAATGGGTCTCAGAGTCAACATTGAAAAGAGCAGGTGAGGAGGCAGATTGATGTGTAGGTGAGCAGGCAGATTTCTCCATAGATGGAAAAGTATTAGGAAGAGTAGATCGCTTCAAATATCTCGGCAGCTGTGTAACCAAAGACTGCAAGTGAGATAATGAAATTGCAGCTTGTATTCAAGGTGCATCGTGTGCAGTAGGAAGGCTCAAACATAGAGTCTTTTAAGTGCAGGGATCTAACAACTGAAACCAAGCTAAAAGTTTACAATCAATGTGTTATTCCTATCAATGTGTATGGAAGCGAAACATGGACTCTGTATCGCCATCATATTAAGCAGCTCAGAACGCTCCAACAACCACATCTCAGATTCATTCATAATGGAACGATTATGTCACAAATGTTGAAGTATTAGAAGTTGCCAAAACTGAAGACATTGAAATCATTCTTGTAATATTGTAAATAGTCACGTGATGTATTACCTAGCTGATATTGTAGTTGTTGTTTTGTACATAGTGAATAGAGTTGTGTTTGGTTGCTCACAATGACCACTCGTTATTAATGTCTCACTGGTCTATCAAAGATATAACAATGGCGACGTCGGATAAAAATCGATAAATGGGTGACGAAGAAGAACACCAAGTAGTGCAGCCTGCCCCAGTGCAAGCACCAGTGATACAAATGGCACAATCCGTCTCAATACAGCCTATGCCTGTCTTCCACCCAGAAGCGGAAGTGGGAGCGAGTCTCGCCACACGATGGAAGAACTGGATGGCAGACTTTGATATGTTTATCATTGCCAGTGGGATTACTGATCCAAAGAGAAAAAGGGCACTCCTTCTTTATCAAGCAGGACCCAGGATCAGAGAAATCTTCAAACAAATTCCAGATACAGGCAACGACGACGATTACGAAAAAGCGAAAGACAAATTGAGAGAACATTTCGAACCTCAGAAAAATCAAAGGTACGAAGTCTATCGTTTCAGAAGAGCAACACAGGAATCTCAAGAGACCTTAGACCAATTTCACACACGATTTCGAAGTCTCGCAGAAACATGTGAATTTGCAGACATTGAGTTCGAAATTGAACAACAAATAATTATTGGTGGAACTTCATCGAAAGTAAGGAAAAATGCCTTGAGAGATCCAAACTATGACCTTAAAGGACGCCGAGATCAGCAACAGCACATTCCAGGCTAAAGAAATTGAAGGCAAAGAGAAACACTTCGCTGAAGCAAACAAATTAAAATCGACACCAAAACAGAAAAAATGTCATCAGTGTGGAGGACCGTTTCCTCACGATAAAGTTTGTCCCGCAAAAGGGAAAGATTGCTTGAAATGTGGCAAGAAAAATCACTTCGCAAGCAAATGTCGCAGCAAAGGAAGTCGACAGCAAGTTCAACAAAATAAAGGGCGTAAACCGACTTTGCATCCCCTCGATCATGACACTTCGAGCCAACATTCTGATGAGAATTATCTCTATGGAATTCATCGTGAGCATACAAAAAGCCCACAAGTCAATGTCAAGGTATGTGGACATTCTTTCAAAATGGTTGTGGACACAGGAGCGACAATAAATGTCATTGATCAAGAAACGAAAAATGGGAAATGTGAAGCTACAGAGCACACGAACAACAGCTTTTGCATACGACTGTGCAAAACCAGTGCAATTCTCAGGAAAATTCAATGCAGCAATCGAAAGAAAGAAACACATATTGTCGTAGATGCGAGTCCTGTCGGACTTTCGGCAATTTTGTCGCAAAAATCGAAAGATTCAGAAGACACAACAATCGTAGCGTATGCCAGTCGATCGTTAACTGATGTTGAGCAACGCTATTCTCAGACGGAAAAAGAAGCATTGGCAATTGTTTGGTCTGTGGAACATTTTTATTTGTTTGTATATGGTCATGAATTTACATTAGTTACGGACCATAAACCTCTCGAAATTATCTACGGAAGCCGTACGTCGAAACCATCCGCACGTATAGAACGTTGGGTTTTACGATTACAGCCATATTTGTTTAAAGTGGTATACAAATCCGGAGCAGGTAACCCTGCCGATTATTTATCCAGACATCCTACGTCAGTTTGCAGTAAACAAGAAAAAATGACGGAAGAATACATAAATTTCATCGTTCGTAATAGCGTTCCTAAAGCCATGACACTCGAAGAAATCTCACAAGCTACTGATCAAGATCGAGTTCTCAAAGGACTTCGAGCAGTAATTCGTTTAAATCAATGAGATTATGATGTTGTTAAGCCATATCGTCTATTCAAAGATCAACTTACGATTGGGAAGCAAAACGTAGTTCTTAGAGAATCCAAAATTGTGATTCCAGAATCGTTACAAAAGAAAGCGGTCGATATAGCACATGAAAGCCATCAAGGAATGGCGAAGACAAAAGCCCTATTGAGAGAGAAAGTTTGGTTTTCAGGAATCGATGAACTTGTTAAAACAACTCTTGAATCATGTTTAGCATGCCAAGCAGTAGGAAAAGCAGCACCACCAGAACCTGTTCGACTTACAAGTATGCCAGAAGCACGATGGGATTTAGTACATGCTGATTTCATTGGACCACTCCCATCGGGTGAATATTTGTTAGTTGTCATAGATCGTTATTTTCGTTATCCAGAGGTAGAGACAGTTCGTTCAACCAAAGCATCGAGTATCATACCTAAATTTGATAAAATATTTGCTACACATGGTATTTCGTCTATTGTTAAATCGGACAATGGACCACCGTTCTCAAGTGACGAGTTTAGCAATTATTGTACAGCATTTGGAATAAACCATGACCCAGTAACTCCGCATTGGCCCCAAGCAAATGGAGAAGTGGAGAGATTTAATCAACCACTAGAGAAAGCGATACAAACAGCCGTACTTGAAGGAAGAGTCTGGCGACAAGAAATAAATCGGTTCTTATTGCAATATCGTACAACACCTCACAGTGTAACCAAAGTTGCTCCTTGTGAACTATTGTTTAATCGTCAAGTACGTGGAAAACTGCCGAGCATCGAAAGAAAAATTGTCGTTGATAGACACGCCGAAGCACGTGAAAACTAGGCGAAAAGTCAAACTTACCTCAAGCAGTATGCAGACAACAGTCGAAACGCCAAAGAAAGTACAATTACCGTTGGAGATAGAGTACTCGTAAATCAAATTCGTAGAAACAAGTTAACTTCACGTTTTAGCCATACACCATATATCGTTATCTCAAGAAAAGGTAGCAGAGTTACGGCTAAGAACAAACATGGACATTATATAACACGCAACATATCGCACTTCAAGAGATTTGTCGGAATCACTGATTTCGGTGATTCTGAAAGCGAAGATAGCATTATTATTGCTACACGCAGAGAACACGAAGATACACACGAACACGGACACGTTGATCGCGAGCCTGATCATGAAGTAGTCGAAGAAAACGAACATGAACCGAATCGTAGATCGGTCAGAGCACGAAAGGAGCCAGAACGTTTTGGGAATCCCGTCCCATCAAGGTTGATATATTAAAGACATCTTTCCGAAAAAGGGAAGTAATGTAATATTGTAAATAGTCACGTGATGTATTACCTAGCTGATATTGTAGTTGTTATTGTGTACATAGTGAATTGAGTTGTGTTTTGTTGCTCACAATGGCCACTCGTTATTAATGTCACACTGGTCGACCAAAGATATAACAATTCTCATCAGCTACAGACTTCGCTTGGTTGGTCGCGTTTTTCGCATGCCAGACGAGCGACCAGTCAAAAACCTGTTATATGGTGAACTCGCCGAAGGTACAAGAAAAGTTGATCGTCCATTTTGAGGTTCTACGACACGATGAAAAATATACTGAAAAGAGGTGGGGTCCCTGAAAAGAGGTGGGGTCCTGGAAAGGCCTTGCAAAGGACAGGCTAAAGTGGCGGTAAGCTAATCAGCAATACGTGTAAAAAGAGACATGAAAGGCAAAACTGGCTATTAATACATTTGTTTGATCTTTAGCTTGTTTGAATTTGTTTTTCATTCTCATATTTGTGTGTTTTGCGCGATCGGGTCGTAGGCGTGTGTGTTATTAGAGTATTGACCTCCAGATACTAACTGTGGAGGGGGAGTTACTCTCGTTCCTTGGTACGCTGTTGTGCCATTCAGAAGTCAAAATTACCACCCATATGTCCGAAAACATTTCTGAAAATCGTACCCATAAATCCTGAGAAAGTGATGCTATAAACAGAACTTGTGCCAAAAGATCATGCCAATAAATCCGGACTCTGTCGTCAAAAGGTACCCTCATACATGACACAACCCCGTACCATGGAGTACTTAAGTAGCCCCCCGGGTACTAGCCAATGGATGCAAAGAGAGTTTAATTGATTGTTTTGCCATACCCAATATTTGTTGGAGAACCCGAGCTGGAATTATGTTTCACGAAAGTCGAAACTATTGCAGTGAAGACAGAATGAGTCTGCTTTCTAATTCAGACCCATAACGTACTTCTCGCGGCTCATTGGCCCACGCCCACTTTACGCAATTTTGGTTGATGTTCAGAATTAAGTGCCAATCTAGCTAGCTTGGAATGTTTATGACTTACACATTTCAGAACACATCTAGGAATGTGAAACTAAGGTTTAATCTTTTGATTCATATCCGACCTTTCGGCGTCCTGGTGTCATTGTGGTTTCGCTATTCGAAGATATCTTTAAGTTACTACCACCAAATATTGTTTTGTATTTTGTATCCCAAATGATGTATCTTCCATTTTCTGCAGTGAAGTAAAATGAATTTTACACTGATTCATTCAATTTCAGCCATTTTTGTGATAGAAAAACCAAGTTTACCATGGGTATCAGAGCCCAAAAATATTGAAATGAAACGAACACAATATTCTCATTTTCTAATTTTACGCTCTGGTACCCAGGATTGACCAGTTATAAATGAAAAATTGATTTACAGCATGCATCTAGATGCATTGTCGTCAGTTATGGACAAATTAAAGGATCCGTAGGCCTTTTTATGTCATCATTGGTATGCAAGTTTTCCTTCTTTACAATCCGTTGTACTGTTTTGAGTTGTAAGAAATTGAGTTGTATGTGGAAGCTGCCCCTGAAAAATGTAAACATGAGTTTGAAGGCTTTGTTTTTGTGACGATAGTTTCAAAACACTGGCAGATATCTAATCTTCAAACATTGTTGCTTCAAGTATTTTGATGCCCATTAAAATGATAGCTATCGGAAAATATATCTGTCAAGGTACTGTAAAGCCCCACATTTAAGAAACAACCTAATACAAACTTTTAAGCTACCGAAAATAATTAGCCCTCCTACTTATAAGAGAAAGTCGAGACTCGCGCCCAACCTAAAATTTCTTGTATTTTTATCAATACAATTAAAATGAAATAAATTCTTAACAGATCTTTATATGATATTGATAATGGGTTTTAATGTCTGTTTTGAAGCTATCCAATGTCTGGGACTCTTTTAAGGAAGATGGCATTGTATGCCATATCACCGCTCTAAGAAAACGTGCATTTCAATACCATACCCTGTCGTATTTGGTTTTTGTTGCCAAAATATTTCTGCCACCACGAAGGGTGTATGGAGTATCTTTCTCCACTAAGATTTGATTTAGAAACAAATGTTTGAAACCAGAAACCAGAAGCTTACGTCGATCATCAATGCTAACAAGACTAGGGCTTGCAAGCTGGTACGAAAATGTCTAGACAAGGAAACTTGTGAACAGTTGCAGAATCATTTCACGTTGCAAGAGCATGAAATTCAGACTCGAAACAATAAATCGTTTATGTTTATGAGTGCGAAGGTGTACAATGAACTACCGCTGGAACTTCGTAAAATTGAGAACAATAAGGAATTTGAGAAACAACTTAAAGAACATTTTCAATGACATTTATCTTAAATTTGACCTGAAACTTTGAAGGTAATTAGGTAGACCTGCTCTTTTATACATCTGTATTCTTACTTTTATGAGATTTGTTTTTAACTGTGAATATTTAGGGAAGTAGCATTCAGGTATAGGACACAGGACACACGTTAATAACAGCAGTTTTAACTCGTTGAAGTGTATATCTTGTATAGATATTCGTCTTATTATTATTATTATATTATATATTATTATGAACATGTTGCGGCTCTATACTGTAGTTTTGTCAAAAGTTTTACCTAAATTCTAATTAATTTCTTTAACATAGATGACATGCATGTTGATACAAGCTAATGTGTCTATAAGCAATCCCATTTCGTTGTAACCTATTCTTGCCAGGACTTCCAGAAAAGAAATTAGAAACTAGAAACTTTCAGTCTAAGCAGTGAAAAAGTACCAAAGCTATTAAAAACATTTTAAGCTATGGTGTGAAAAATTTTGTTAGATGCGGGGCCATACTGTATTACTCACATAATCAAGAAAGACAGCTAGCTGTTTTGAAAATCAAACATTGTACATGAAGATGATCATAGGCTCGTCTTTGCTCTATTTAACTGAAATCGAACTCAGGACAGGTCTGTTGGATTGGATTTTATCGTTGTACCTGCGAATCGACCTTTTGAAGCATGCAATACTATTGAAATAACTGCTGGGTGCTATCATTCAGATGTGGACAGATATGTTCTATTCAAGCTATAATTTAGATCACTGTGATTTTATAATGCCTGCGTTAGCATGTTTTAGACGCAAACAGCTTTTCTGTAATGTCTGGACAGCTTAAATTCATAGGTTTGTTTGGTTCGCTGCTTTGTTGATTTTGAAATTATGATTAATTGCTATTTCTTTTGTGAAGTATCCTACTGGTGATCATGATTCATCATGGACAGTTGCTCCAATCCCACATGATCTTCAAAAGAGGCATGTAGAAATCACTGGACCAACGGACCGAAAGATGGTCATCAACGCACTCAATAGTGGATCAGATATGTTTATGGCTGATTTTGAGGACTCATTATCGCCATCATGGAAGAATGTTATTGAAGGACAGATAAACATGCTGGCTGCAAATAAGAAAACAATCGAATTCAAAAACCCAGATGGTGAGTGTCTTTTCTGAAAGTGGACTATTTGGATTTTGTTCATTTTTTTACTTTAATTTTGTAAATTACTTTCATCCTCTGTGTCGAAGTAGAATTTAATAACAAAGCCTCAATTTTTCACACCAAATTATTTTGTTATGTGACTGCTGTGTTCATATTTGTAAGGAAGTGCTTACAATTCATTTCCAGGTATGTTAACAAGGTTGACATGAAAAGTATTGCTTCTTGGATTGCTTATACAACAATTTAATTGCTTTTTCTAGACTTCAACATACTGTATGTTTTGCTAGTTTTTGTTATTCATCTTTAGTGCCATGAAGTACTTAAGTTGTCCCCCCCCCACACATGCGTAGCTAAATTTGTATACCTGGTGACAATGCAGTCATTGTAGTGCAATTATATTTCTTCTTTAAAGGAGAGCCATCTTTTACACTTCGCATGTCATGTCACGCATTGTTTGTCTTCCGAAAACAGTTGCACTGTGACTTCGCCGATCCGATCAGTAGTCGGGATATGCCTGGTGTAAAAACGCTATTCACAACACTGATGACAGAATTAGTTGAGGATTCTCGTATTATGATTGCTTTATTTTGTATAATCGTTGCGAGGGATGAAGAATGAATAAAATGAATTAAGAATTAGGAATTAAGAGAAGAATGATAAAGTGCTACTTTTGATCTGCTTTCTTGTATGGATATAAGGCATGGACTATAAGTAAGGATGCAAGAAAATGATGCCTTTGAAATCTGGTGTTTATGTGGTGTGCCAAATAATTGGAACTATAGGAGTGAGATGTTTGTTTTCTTCCACAGGTTCAGTGCGAAAGCTGAAAGATGATATTGCCCTCCTACTGGTTAGAGTACGTGGGTGGCATTTAGAGGAGAAGCATATTCATTGTGATAATGAACCGATGGCTGCAGGCCTAGTCGACTTTGGTCTTTATTTCTTTCATAATGTTGCTGTTCGACTTGCTAATGGAACTGCCCCATATTATTATCTACCGAAGATGGAAACTCACTTCGAATGCAGACTCTGGAATGAAGTTTTCCAGTTTGCAGAGGATTACATGAAAGTGAAACGAGGTTTGTTAAACTTTCTAGCAAAGTAGGTTTGACTTTGTATTTGCTTCAAAGTAAATAGGAAATAGTGGTTCTGTGTCTAAGGGAAAGGACATTTTAAAATCTGTGCCATCCCTTAATTTCAACATATCTTTTTGATAGGTGATATACATTTAACCATGGCTGTTCCCCAAAAATTTAGTGCGATCAAGCCTTGTAACAAATAAAGTATTCGTGGTTATCCTAGTACACATAAGATTGAAATTATTTGATACTCATAGCCTTTGCACATGAGCTGTTGATACCATAGTGCATCGATCTTCAGAACATTATAGTTTGCTGTCATCAATCAGGCTAGATTTTGATATGCACCACGCATGAACCGATATCTAAAATCCTAATGATGTTAAGCTACTTTTATTGACTTGGTGGTGTTTTATTAAGTTTGAGCATGAAGCACTTAATTGTGCAAAAGATGGATGTCCCAGCAGCCCAGTTCCACTTCATTCCAGATATGTGAGCACAATATTTTCGAGATGTAGTAGACAGCACTTCCCTCAAGTCCCTAGCAAAATTAGCCAAAACTTGCTGTAACTATCATGTAACACTTCCTGCAGCTTTCAAAGTACACATCTTCCAGATTAATTCATTTGGTAGGACTTTCTTTAAACAGAGCATTCATTGGTATTGTTAAGGGAATTTTGTGTAAGAAATCTCGATCGGGTTATCATTAATGATTTTGTGGATATAATTTTCTAACTTTCTGGGAATTTGCAGAAATTTTAGTATCACTTTTCTAAAGTTCCATCAATTTTTCGGCAAATTCTCTTCCATGAGTATCTTGGTAGTCCTTGTCAACAGCCTTGTCACAGTCGTCAGGCATGTCGAAATTACGTGATGATTGTGATGTGATATGACCTACTGCTTAAGTTGTTACTTATTCTTATCTTTTAATAAAATAGTTCAGTGCAATGTTATATATTTAGTTTTCAAGAAGCAATTATGCCGGATATATCTGTTAACGAATTTGTTAAAGAAATGCTTGAGGTTCTGGCCAAAAGCTATCGCACGCTTGTGGAGATGTTGTTGAATGAAGTGAAAGATGAATTGAAATCCTTGAGGAAAGATGTTGCTGACTTAAAGTCAAGTTTACAATTCACACAGAAAGATGTTGACGAAAACAAATCGAAGGTTGAAGATGTCCAACGGAAATCCATGATTCAGCTTCAGATAAAGGATGAAATTACGATTGAAAGAGCTCATAGAGTTGGTCCATATGCTAACCAACGTGGACCACGCCATCAATCTCGCCGTCAACAGGGAAGCCAAGATGGTCCCAGGCCAATCGTTGCTAAACTGATGAGCTGGAAGCAAAAAACCAAAGTCATTAAAGAAGCCCGAACAAAGAAGCCCAAGGAGATATGCTTCCGGGAAGATTTTTCGAACAAGGTCCTTGCACGAAGGGAGGAACTCGTACCAGAAATGTTGCAGGCAAGGCAGGAGGGTCACACAGCCTATTTGGTCATGGATCGATTGATTATTCGAAAGAAAAAACCCCCTGATGGAACAGAGAGCACAGCTCACAATGATCATGAAGATGAAGTATCCTTCAAATGTGACACCTTTCCAACTGTTCAAACTGGTATTTAGTCTTTGCTAGTTTTTCATTCAGAACCCTCATCCTGGGAGAAACATTTGTGTTATATTGTTTACCCAGTCAGTTTTAGTCTAGATGGTAAGAAATATTAAGTATCCTTGTGGTATTTGCCACAAAAACGTGACTAAAAACGGCATTCTCTGTAATGAATGCAACTTTTGGCATCATAGTAAATGTAGTGGCTTATCCTCTTCAGAATATGAGGCACTTTCAAACGAACCTGATGATGTTCCCTGGTTTTGCATAAAATGCACAATAAGTTATCATGAATCCATCTTCCCTTTTGCTTCAATTGAAAATGAAACATTGTTAAATCTTTTTGATTTTGACAAACCTTCTGTTGTTGATACACTACCATCATTTGATATCACCTCACGTCTCACCAACTTGCCTAACCTGCAAGACTATGATATTGATGAACATTTGCCTTCCAATATAGATTCTAGTTATCATACTATTCAGGATTTAGCTACATTTGATACCTCTCCCACTGATCTCTCTCTCCTTCATGTAAACATAAGAAGTCTTTCTTGTCATTTTGATGAACTTCATTCGTTATTAGTTAACCTTGACGTTGGCTTTGATATTGTTGCTGTTTCTGAAACCTGGGATTCATTTGGAAGACCTGTGAGCACTAACATTAATATTCCCGGATATACCTTTTTCTCCCTAAAATCTCAAACTCAAAATGGCGGTGTTGGTCTTTATATCAAAACATGTTTAGGTCCTGTTCCCAAACCAGAACTGGACAGTGACAGTGATGAGTATGAGGCAATTTGGGCTGAAATCGAAAATTCAAATGATAAAAACATTTTGATTTGTTGTGCTTATCGTCACCCAAGTACTGATATTGAACATTTTACCGAGTATCTTCAAAGGTCATTATCTAATCAATCAGTTGCAAACAAACATGTTTTTCTCTTAGGCGACTTCAACATTAACCTACTTAATTATGACTCTCATACTGCCACCTGTGATTTTGTAAGTCTCCTACTCTCACAACACTACCTTCCATATATAATTCATCCTACTCGAGTATCTGATCATTCTTCTACTATTATTGATAACATCTTCTCCAATGTATGTAATCTAGATACCAAGAGTGGTAACATTTTGACACAAATTGCAGATCATTTCCCACAGTTTTTAATTGTTAGAAAGACAATGTCTGCAAACAAAACTATGTCATATTATCAACATGACTATTCAAAATTTGACCAAGAAAGTTTTCTTGCAGATTTTAAGAATCTCAACTTTGAGTATTTGAATGACAATCTGAGTGATGTAAATTCAAAATTTAATAGATTTCTAGCAAGCCTTGATGATATTGTCAAAAAACATGCTCCATTGAAGAAACTTACTAAAAATGAACTCAAATTGCGAAACAAACCATGGATAAATAGTAGAATTAGAAAAATGATGCAATTAAGGGATAAGCTATTAAAAAGTCTTCACAAGAAACCAAATGCCTCAACAAAACTTTTGTATAAACAGTTTAGGAATCGAGTTGCCAGTGAACTTAAAGAACATAAGAGAACTTATTTTCACAATTATTTCAACGTCAATAGCAATAATATGAAACTCTTGTGGAATGGAATAAAATCCATTATCAGCATTAAGAATTCTCATGTAAATGTTATCAACAAACTGAAGGATGCAAACGGTAATCTAACAACTGATTCTGCAACTATGGCAAATATCTTTAATAACTTTTTTGTCAATGTAGCCAATGGTGTTACAATCAGTATACCTAGGTCCCCAAAGTCTCCCTTAGACTATCTGGATAAGATTAATCCCCACAGTTTTTTCATATCTCCTGCAGCCCCCTATGAAATATCAGACATAATAGATTTGTTAAAAACAGGTAAATCAATAGGTCCAAACAGCATACCCATAAAACTATTAAAAATTCTCTCTCCTCATATTTCCTCCCCTCTGTCTCTAATCATCAATGAATCTTTTCAATCTGGAATCTTTCCTGTAAAAATGCAGCAAGCGAAAGTGATCCCTTTATTCAAAAAGGGTTGTCCTTTGACAACTTCAAATTATAGACCAATATCACTCTTGTCTGTTTTCAGTAAAATCACAGAGAAATTGATGTATAAGCGTTTATATAATTTTTTGGAAGTACATAAAATCTTATATAATCTCCAGTTTGGTTTCCGTGCCAGTCATTCTGTCAATCATGCATTAATTAGTTTAACAGAATCTATCAAAAACAGTCTGGACAATAAGAAATTCGGATGCGGAATTTTTCTTGACCTACAAAAAGCCTTTGATACTGTTAATCATCAGATTCTTCTTGACAAACTTGAACACTATGGCATTCGAGGTACCGCTTTGTCATGGTTCAGCTCTTATCTTAGTAACAGAAGTCAGTATGTGTCCGTAAATGGTTGCAACTCAAGTCATTTAAATGTTTCAAGTGGTGTACCACAGGGATCTGTCCTTGGTCCACTCCTTTTCCTAATTTATATAAATGATCTTCCTAACTCATCTTCTAAACTTTCCTTCTACCTTTTTGCTGATGATACAAACATCTACTTCGAATCAGACAGTCTAAATCATCTTCAAAAGGTGATCAACAAGAAGCTTAGACACGTCAAAAAATGGTTGGATGCTAACAAACTTGCTCTGAATGTAGAAAAAACAAATTTTGTTATTTTTCACTCTGTACAAAATACTTTGAATGAAGGTATTAGTATAAAAATTGGCAAACAACATGTAAGACAAGCTAAATATGTTAAATTCCTTGGTCTTCTATTAGATGAAAATTTAAGTTGGAAGTACCATTTATGTGAACTTTCTAAGAAACTGTCAAGAACTTGTGGCATATTCTTCAAAATAAGACATTTTCTACCTTCTAGTGCTTTAGTTTCTTTATATAATTCCTTATTTTCTTCATTTCTCCAATATGGGATCATTGTTTGGGGTCTTACTTATGAAGTTCACACCAAACCAATATATGTTCTTCAAAAGAAAGTTGTTAGAGCTATTGCCTTCAAGAGCTTTACTTCTCCATCCACACCAATTTTCTCTGACTTGAAAATTCTTAAATTATATGACTTATTTGATTTAAAGCTGCTTTCCTTTGTCTATGAATCTATCAACATGACTTCCCCTGTCTGTTTTCACAATTTTTTTGAAAGTTTGACATCTGTTCATCAGTATAATACACGGCAGGGCTCCAAAGGTGATATTTTTATGACTCAAGAAAACACATTGCAATATGGTTTAAAATCTATTAGATATTCAGGTGCCAAATCCTGGAACGAAATTCCGTATATAATCAAACAATCTCCTTCGATCATGATTTTTCGCTTTAGGCTCAAATCACATCTTTTCTCTACTAAATACCAAGTAAATTGAAATATCTGTTTTGCACCATCATTCAATCTCAATATTTTCCAGTGCAAGATAAAAACAGTCAATATACTATATAAGATGATACAGTAGGCTTTCAAAATAGGGGGTGTTCTCTCCTCGATTAGTCTAGCTATTGAGAGAACTCCTCCTTTAAGAAATTCCTTTACATACAATTGTTTGTTCTCGTTTGTTGTTCTTTATCTTTATTTTTGTGTTTTAGTTGTAGTTGTAATTAATCTTGAATATATTGTATGTAGTGGAATTTTAAAATGATAACTGAAACTGAAACTATATTGAAACAGGGTTTTCATGGTTTTATCACTGTGCCTTTACTCTTACTCATTCTTCATAGGAACAATCAGAGCGACGATAATGGTAGAGACACTGCCGGCTGCTATTGAAATGGAAGAGATGTTATATGAACTGAGAGATTATGCTTGTGGAATGAATGCTGGCAGATGGGATTACATTTTCAGCGCTATCAAACGATTACAAAGCAAACCAGATGCTGTCTTTCCAGATAGAAAGCAGGTAAATCCATTAAAAGCCATTTTCACGATGGTCAAATGACTGCTCCCTTCGTTTAACTTTGTACTTCCACACTGTTGAGTCAAAACAATTTTTCAATCATGCGAAAATCACACTGAAACAAAAGTCAAGTCGATTTCAGAAAGTGCTTCTCGCTGTCGTGGAGGCTTTGGTTTATTTTGAGAATTTTTGCGCAATTTATATAGTGCACGTTTTTGATCTCGAACGAAGAATTTTCAGAACTTGTTTCTTTGGAATTTCCTACGAAGACGATTTTTAGACGATTTTACAGCTCAGGGTATTGCCTTCAATAAAAGGGAGATTGCTAAAGTGCATAAAGCTCTGTTAACCTTTCCTGGAATCTCAACGGAAGTGTGTTTTCAGACTTCGGTTCCATTTTGATTCTACCTTGGTGAATGGAGAAAGCAAATTTGTTGCTTCGTAACAGTTGTGGATAATGAACTATGGTGCTTTATTTCACAGCACTAAGAAACTTTTGAAACTTAGATACAACTAATGTTAACAGTTTTTGTGCAAAACAAGAAATATCAATCTCTATGTAAAAAAGCTTTTTTTCTCATATTCAACCATAGTTTTGTAAAAATCAATAGGGATTGATCAAGAGGGAACATAATGTCAAAATATTGGACAATCCATACACCCTCATTGAACTAGATCGTCACAAACAAAGTTCGAAAGATGTATCAGTCTTGATTCTACTGAAATATAAAACTCATGCATGTTTATGCACTCATGCACTAAGGTACATTCGCCATTTACGTTGACCTGCTACAAATCCCTGCAGGCACTATCATTGGCTAACTCACACAGTTGTATCGTTGTTAACCTTGTTCGTTCCTTTTTTTAAGGTAACGATGACAGTGCCATTTATGAGGGCATACACTGAAAGACTTGTCAGAGTTTGTCACAGTCATGGTGCGAGTGCGATGGGGGGCATGTCGGCATTTATCCCAAGCAGGCGTGATCCTGAAGTTAATAAAATAGCAATGGAACAAGTAAGCAATGACAAAGAACGTGAGGTTGCGGATGGATTCGATGGCACGTGGGTTGCTCACCCAGATCTTGTTAAATTGGCAAGGGATATATTTGTCAACGGACTTAAAAGCAAAGATAATCAGATTGAACGGTGAGTCCAGTTCAGGTCACTTGAAGAAACTCAAACGGTTTGTATGACGTCACACACACACACACCCACTGGCAACGGGAAACCTTTGCAATAAGATGGTGCAAGTCACTTACATTCTTCCGTGTGATAGACAAAATAGAAATGATGCGTAATAATTATCAATTAGACCCAAAAGAATGAAATAACTGCATCCACAAGCTGAATTGAAAAATTTTGCTGAAACTTTTTTGTCAGTTATTTTACTTGTTCGTTGCTTTTACTCCACAACTTCTTTCGACGTTAAGTTTTATTTTCTAGAAATTTGTTAGAATGATTTTGTCAGCTTCCTAGTCTTGATATGGTATATACCAACGAAATACTTCCAAAAGCCTATGGTAACATAGTACAAATCAATACAAAATCAATATGTCTTTTTTGTATTGATTGTATTGTCTTTTTTCAGCTCATTTACCGTTGCTCTCATTTTCAAACACTAATTGATGCAGTCAATTGAACGCTTATATTTGGATTACACAGTGGGGCTCTGGTACAGGGCAATATGACTTTTGTACAGCGTTTCAAACAAAGCACAAAAGACACGTTCCTTAGGGCTAAAATGGCTCAAAAATGACATTTATGAGGGTTTCAGACCTCTAAAGCAATCACATCACGTGAAAATTTTACATTTTGGATCATCTTTAGGCCACCACGTTTGCCTCAAGCACCTGCAAATAGAGTACCTTTTAGTAATTGGATATTATTTTTTTGATGTATTACATACTTGATTGTTTATGGTGTTAACCTAGTACTTTTAGCACAGTTGAAAGGTTTGACAACGAATTTTACTTGATTCCATGGGGGTGTTAGAGCATGCATGGGAGCTGGTGGAAGCAAATGAAGAAAAAGGACTAATGGCCTACACAGAATCGTCTCTTGAATGTAACAACAAAATATTGCGACTCATGCGGGTAGCTTTGAGCAGAAAACCAACCAGATGGAAAATCTAACTGATTGTTTAAATCGCTTGTGGATAAGATCGGATATTCATGTACGTGATGCAGTTCCACCGAAAAGATCGATAAAGAGGGTAGACACAGTGAAAAGCAACATCAATCGTGATTTTCAAGGACCACTGATTTCCAAGGCAGATTATTACATAAGAGATCTTTTGCTGGAATAGCTTTTTGTATCATTTTGATGTAATGACTTATGAGTTTCTGAAATCTTGCTTCGCTATTTTCTTGGATATCACCAATCACTCTGTGCTGCACGCTCTTTGCAGAAAATACGCAAAAATCACCAACTAATCCAAATAATAGAGTAATATCACCTTAAAATAGTGTATCTTATGCACCTCGATCGTATTGCAATCATCTAAATAAATAAAGAACCATGTCAAATTTATCCTTTATTTGAAAAGGCTTTAATCCGCATCAACTGGACATGAAAACAACGGAAATTTGGACTAAAGCTCCAAATGGAAAAATTTTTTGTGAGATTTCCTGAACGGTCCTGAACGAAAACTAATTTCAGGCTGTTAGAAAACATATTGAACTAACAGAAAAACATAGTGGGACCTGTGGCCCATGACGGCCTTATAAACTTTTCTTTCTCCCAATAATGGGTTCTCGTATTTTTTCCTCAATAACTTGAGTATTAACACTCAGCACATCAAAAAATTGATAAAAATTTCAAAATTTTAAATTATGCTATCA
Organism: Aurelia sp. 3 sensu Dawson et al. (2005); assembly: GCA_964020215.1. NCBI lineage: Eukaryota > Metazoa > Cnidaria > Scyphozoa > Semaeostomeae > Ulmaridae > Aurelia > Aurelia sp. 3 sensu Dawson et al. (2005). Next base: position 12,761,679 of record OZ026584.1, read on the forward strand.
ACTTGGCCTGATAATATTTCTAGAATGACATAGTAAGATACACAAATCGATTTTAATGGTTATTTGCAACCCTTTTTGACAACATAGACTCTGCCTTTTCCCCCACTTTTCACTGTCATTTGTTGAAATGTTGATGTCAAAATAATAGCGCCACAGATGCCTAACTTTAAATGGCCATAGCGTCCGCTGTGTACATGGTAGCTCTTTCATCTAAAAAGCACTTTGTCCTGCATTCAATGCAGATTACGAGTAACCTGCATTAAAAAAGTTTAGAGAAAAAATTTTTTTTTACAAAAGTCATATTGGAGCCCCACTGTGGATTACTTATGTTGTTTTGGTCGTATATTTCATTGCTGGCTCCTTAAATAAAAGTGTGCATTCGGTCAAGCAAGGCCCACAACGGATCTTTGATGGCGGTAAGAATTTCCTACAGGCGAGACTTGTTTGGATGGCAAAATTTCTGCATATCCAAATCTTAGGGCCTCTTTTCGTCGAAAACTTTGCCTTCACAATACTTAAGTGAATGTATGTCAAACAGCATGCTGGTTGTTTCATTGTCTACACGCAGAAGGCATTGTTGATGCATCCTTAAACATGGGGAAAAGCAATTTTTTTTGGCATTGCTTGCACTAAAGGATCCGTTCCTAGTGGAACAAAAGTGGAATGATCATAATGATGAGGACGAAAGTCGTAATTCCGTAGAAATGCAAGCGTGGTCAAGAGCTGAGAGAAATGTTCTAGAAGCCGTGACCAGGTCTTTCACCTAAGCTGCAGTGCGTTTAAGTATACCTTTTTGTAAGGAAATGAAATTAAATTATTTTTGAGAGTGGAAATATTTGCCGAAAAAGGATAAGACTGGGAATGCCTTTTTAAATACCTTAACTTGCATTACCCAATCTGCTGTCATTTTTCTTTCAGGAAGAGAGAAGATGTCAATGTATCAGTGGATGATTTGATCACGATCAAAGTAGAAAATGGTTCTGTATCGGAAGCTGGTGCAAGACTAAACATTTCTGTCGCGTTGCAATATCTAAACAGTTGGTTACAGGTGAATCTTTTAGCAAATTTGAATTCTTGGCAAGGTACTATATCATTAAAGCTCTAATTCAACGACTGTACTCATCACTGCTGTCTTAAAGAAGCAAGAATTAACTTCTGGTTTAGCAAGATTTCAATTGATGATTGCGCTAAAGATGATTTCGAGGAACTTTTTACCAAGATGCACTGCGTTCTTTATTCTGATTCCTATAGAATCGCTAAATAGTTGTAATTCGAATGCAATGAATGTTGGTAGAAAATTTCTGGCCGCCATCTTTAGCGCAATCGTCTAGTCACGAGTAGTAATAAGGTAAGGTGAGGCATTTTTTATCTACCTGAAATATTGGGTCTATTTCACTACATGTCATTTTACGGTCGCAAGATGAAAATTAGATTCATAGCTCAGCTTGCGATGACATTTAGGCCTTTAAGAACTGTTCAAGTGATTTAAAAAAATCATTGTATTATTTCCAATGCTTTAGTTTCCCGATTTTTCCTTGCCTAAATTTTTCTATGTTCCCATAAATCTTACATACAACCCACAAACAAATGTTGCAATACGTTGCCACGAGGAGCGTGGAAATACATTGCAACCTTGCGACCAGAGCCTTGAACATTGAGATTCAAAATAACATTTAGTTTAAATATTACACGTTATGTATTTTGAATAGCAAACAGTACAAGTAATTCCGACAACAAAAGATCACAAAAATAAACCTTTCATTTATATATTTAAGAAAAAGCGAATTACACGAGACGAGGTTTTAACTACAAACTTAGAAACTTATGGAAACCGATCAGAGGCCTGCATGTATTTTGACGTTGCCTCGAGCATTTTTGTATTCGAATCTAAAGATGACTTTTCGTTGCCAAAAAAGATGATTTGGAATGAATTTTCACTGGAAAATTTGTTAATCCGTGGGTTCGCTAAATCGAATTCGCATTGTTGAGAAGATCGTGACTGTCTTCATCATAAGCATGGCAGAGCAGCAAAAAGTTTTCCGTATCGTTAATGCCATCCTTTATTGGGCACGAAGATTTAAAGTAGCGCTGAAGTATGCTGGAATTTGTGAAAATTCAGCCTTCTGTTTGCAACCATGGGCAATAATGCATCGTATATGTAGCTAAGAAATTAGAGTTTATTACCTCGATATTACTGTTTTATTTTGTTGCTTTCTCTTCGGCTGAAGCCTAACCTGTGCTAGGAATCAAATTCAAATGGCTCCTGCGCGCCTCAACAGTAAGTTCATACACAACTACAGTACTTTCCTAATTTCGTTATTTATTTATTTATTTATTTATGTTATTATTTTTTATCTTTTTTCTGTTATACCAGCACCTCTAAGGGGACCATTATGGAAATGAGGTCAGCTTGACCCTTTAATGCTATCCCTGCCACTGTAAATTAGGGGTGTTTTCCTTTTTACGTTTTTAACCTAAAGTATTGTATTGTATCTATTTTTTATATTCATTATAGTAGCTTGTATATATATTTTATGTGGTAAATGATACATACATACATATATACATAAAACGTTTATCCTCATTTCAAACTTCCTTATACAATGAATGAATGTTACATAGAGGCAGTTTGAAATGAGGATGACCACTGTGCAGGAACCAGTGTTCAGACGCGCAGGAGCCATTCGAATTTGATTTCTAGCACTGGTTAGGCTTGGGCCAAAGGTAAAACAACGACAAAAACGATGGTAATGTCGAGGTAACAACTTTAATTTCCAAGCTACAAACACGGTGCATTATTGCCCATGGTCCAACGCGAGACTTTGTTAAAATCGATAAACCTTTTAGGACTTTCTGGTCGTGAATGTTGTAAACCTTTTTTTGAAAGTGAACTTATGAGTGCTAATAGTCGTTTCTTGAAAACATTTACTGAGCAGGATTGTTTAATCTGAGGTTTAAGTTTCCCCCATTCCGACAAACATTCAGGGTAGAAACTTGATTTGAATCCTAACACGTATTTGCCCTGTTGCAGCTTTTTTCAATGAATGTAGTCAGATTCCTAGAGCTGAGGTACAGGACTCCTTGTATAGTCCGTAGCCAAATTATTTAGCCTAAGGTTTGAGTTGATGTCACAGTGTAGCAATGTTTGGATTATTCATGCCTCAGCAGCTGAATTCTTTTCGGTAGGAAATCATCATCGATTTCAAATTCAGTTATTTGGGGAGAAGAAACCGAAATTTTTTGGTGATTCTCTTTATTTATTTTCATCTTGGTAATTTTCATGGGGGTGATTTGGAGCTATTAGGGCCTTGCTCAAAGCATAGTTATCCATAAAAAGATTCTAAAATTTTATCTTATTGAAGTGACATTGCGTCTGATGAATATGCTGATTTTAGGCCCAAATTTCCCGTCTATGGTTCGAAATTACAAGCTGGTGGCCAAGATGTTCAACAGAATGCTGAAACTTCAAATTAAAGAACGTGAAAGAGCGACTTGAGGTTCAATGTGTTTTAAAACGAAAAATTTTCAATATCTCCAAGGAACTCTGAATTATTTTGTTTACTTTGGAAAAGGGGATATTTTAGACTAAATTTACTTCCACCTTAGCCCATCGGGTGAGTCAAAAAGGGTTGGGCGTTTTGCTGAAATGAACAGCCGTGAATCATCCACCAATTTCAACAAGCCATTACTCATTTTATCGCAAAAGGCTAACTTAGTTGTGAAAATTTATTGTATCAACAAAGCTCAAACCATTTCTTGTCTTTAAGCAGTTTTGTATTACTGCATCTTCAGATAAACGTGAAAAGGACGAAAAATGTGGATGGAGTTTTGTGTTTGTCGCGACGTGACTCGCTGAACAATGACCAGCACGATTCCATTGGTAGTCCATCATGACACATGTTTACCTCTTGGGTGTACATCCCTACGAAATCACCTGCACTTCCCTTACATTCATCTCTTACACTACGAAAAAGAATGTGTTAAGGTTAATTGAAAATCATTAACATCTATGACTTTTATTTTTGCAAACCCCGAAACTTTCCTTGTCAACCAAATTATACCTTGTTACGCAGTCAGGCATTCATGATTGTTTCACAGTCTTAGAACTAAATATGATACTAAACTCCTCCAGGCACTGTTGTTTGCTTTCCTTCTTGCTTAATTCTAAAATTATCGAACTATTCTTCTTATCCTTCCTTTCGATCTGATCCACCGCGCGATCCTTTCATCTGGAAAACACGAAATTGGCGACTCTCCTTTCCCTTGGTAGCAGACTTTTAAAAGAGTGAGGAATCAAAGTTGAACACCAGCATCTAGATTCGTAAGCCAGCACATTCTTGGCACGGCACTACGGTACCATCTTTGCAGTCGAGGCAGATCCAATCTCTGGAAATACCCACTTTGCTCCCCCGAGAATAGATCATTATTAGATAAACTTTTGCTGTTAAAAGGGAAACATTTTTCGTTGTATCCAGAGCATCAAATATAAATGGCGTTCGGAAAACCTTTCCAAAGGCCATTATAATTTTTGCATATGTTGTGGTTTTGTATAGGTCAAATTACTTATTTGCTGATGTCATTTTTGCCCCAACTTTAAATCAGTCTGACATCGGCTGCTTTAAGCTGACCAAGTTGTATTAGTGTTTAGAAATTAAACGTAGATTTCGAATGCTTAGTATTTCCTGAAATTTTATTTTTGGTCCAAAACTCATTCTATCTTTAGGATAAGGTTTCATCTGTTGATTGGAGATATCAAGCTTTAATGGGGATCCAAGAAAGCCTTGCAACCGTGATAATCGTTTCAAGAGATTAATGCATCGAGACCTTCATGAGTTTCCTTCGATACTTAATCTGTCTCGTGGTTATTAAGTGGTGAAGTTTCAGAATGTATCAAATTGCATCAAAAGATACTTTGAATGAGTTTCACGTTCACTTTAAACAAAAGCCTATGTTCCTAGTCGGTTTGTTTTCAAATCTCCAGTACTTCCGTCAGTATTCTGAAATGCTCATGGGTGTCTGTCTACTTTTAAAAGTGCACACAAATGTGCCATGAGATTAAATTTTGATGTATTCTCCCTCCCTTTGTTTATCTTTATGATGGGCCAGCCCCGTAGCCAATGATACCAGCAGTGCACAAAACCATTGAAGATTGCCTTACTTTACCTTACATAGCCTAGCCTAGCATTACCTTACTTTGCCCTCCCTTACATCTGCCTTATCTTTACCATGCCTTACCTTACTTTTCCTTTATGTAGCTTTCTTCGTCATGCCATGCCATGTCGTGCCTTGCCTTCTATTCTTACGAAATATTACAATAACATGTTACTTTCTACTGTACTTATTCAAGTTGCTATACTACACCACAGGGAAGATACTAAGGGGAGCGAAAGATTTGGGTTGGCAGTACAGTTTTCTTTATTTCTATACATTTCATAACTCCAGATAAACACCTAGTTGCTTCTAGTTCCGCTGGCACGGTTTTTATAGTAGGAGTCTGCTCTTATGAAAATGAGTGTAGTCAATGAGGAGATGTCTAGACTGTTTAACGCACATAACTTTAAAGACAAAAACAAGTACCTTGCACATAAATTTCTCATCAGGGAGATCAATATTGTTTATCAAATCATCGTAAAACATGCAAACTCAATAAGTGAAGCAATAATGGTTGAAAGATTGCAACGTCTTTCAAGACATCTACCTTGCTCGAATTTCCCCCTTGTTTCCTTCAATTTCCCTGCTTTTGCTCTGTTTGGAGACAGTTTGATGTATCCTACCCTCCACACACCTTTAATAAGCACATACCCTCAATGCCCTCCAGATCGCTTCATTGGCTCTGCTGAATAGGTCTTTCAACGAAATATGGAAACTTTAAGAAAGTTACAGGAAGGCCATTCTCTTAGTTTCTTATGAAAAAAATAGATATCGCTGCTTGTATCTCGTTTTCTGTATACCTTTTGAAGATTTAGTTTAAGAAGATCTCTTGTTTTGCACATTGCCATATTTGGACTTTTTATGCAATGACGTTCGAATTAAACTAAATATTGGCGTCTGAGACTCAGAGCATTTAACGTCATCACATTAAACATGATCACACACAGATCAAGTGGTATCAAATATCCCTTAGATGATTCTATAAGGGTATCATGTTCCATCCACAGCCATTCCAACAAAGGATTGTGCGTAATATGTGCTGACACCACATCCATTCTTAAAAGTTAAACAAGCTTTACCTAAACCAGACTACGGAAAGTTCCATTCTTGTAGGTCAATCGAACATACTAAGTACATTTGATTTGGCTGAAATTTGACCTGATGCATATAAAGATGGTTTTGCACCAGTGTGCACGGGGTGCTCTTTCACGATGATGGACAACATACATTATGCCAAGGGGTTTTATGAAGCAACAAACAACATTTATTTTAATATCAATAGCTTCTGGAAATTTTTGTGATATGGGACTTCTGTTCTTCTGAAAGTAATTTCGTGCAATTATGAGAGAAAATCGAAGTGCTCTGAAAGTTAAAGAGCATTCAATACAGCGGTTTCCCAATAACGATGAGTTACGAGAGGTTGTTGGTCCAGGAATAGCAAAACATAGTAATAGCAATGTCATTATAAAGCCAGTCATACACGTGAGCTCGATGCTATGAATTAAAGGGAAAGAAGGGTGTATTTTGTGCAGAGTCCTACATTAATATCGTTTTAAGCTTTGGATAAGAACATTCGGGCAGAATACGCGAGAGAGAGGGTAGATATGGTGATAACGAGTGGCCGCTAAGAATGGGATAATGAAAACGGCTCACTCCTCCTCCTGATAAACCACACATTCCTAATTTGTCCCTGCTCATTTCACTTAGTTTGCAAAACTACGGTCATAGTTGCAACTCCCACGATACGAAAGTTGTGTCATGGAAGGTAAGCTTAACAGATCAACTCGCTCATGAAACTTATTTGCAACGGTGAGTGAATAGCAGGACCGATACTAGCCATGAATTCTAGGGCGAGGGGCATTTCACTCCAAAAAATCTCGTACGCCTTTGGCAAAAATCCTATTGTTTGCAAGAAAAATCCATCAAAAATCCGTAAAAATCCTTTTGTTCAGAAAAAATCTCGTACGCTTTTTCGAAGGAGTGAAATGCCCCTCGTTCTAGGGAGCAAAGAACCAAATTGTCGGACGCCAAAATCAACCACAAGAAAGCAATAAGACCAGTTATACGAACGATGCATTACAAGCATGCATAGATTGACTGATGTCCAGGGCATGTATCTATCGGTATCTATCGGGTGAGGCAAAACAAAAAACGTCCGGCGTTTCAAAAATTGTGCTCCCTGAAAATCATAGTAATAATATTAAAAACTGTCGTGTTTTATTCTCAGTACGTCCAGTTAGGTTCAGGAATTAATCGGGCTTTAACCGGCCATTCCTTCCGATCAAAATGGCAGATTTTCTGTAGAAATCCCCTTTCGACAACTTTTGAAAACCAGTAAAAACATCAAGCAAGATTTCCTTATGTTCTCCTTCGTAGCACTAATGACACAGAAAACAGACAATAATAATGCCCTCGCGTGATCCCCAAAGATCAGTGCACATGCTCTGATACGTGGGAAATCGATGCTGTGATGTCAGCGTTTTCGAAAAGCTCCGTTTTCACGCGTCCACACGACAACATGAAAGCGGCGTTTTCAAAAAGATCCACTCTGGAATGCGTTTTCGAAATTTTGGTGACTGAAAACGCCGCCTCCGTGTGGACGCTAACCAAAAACGGATAAAAAAGATGCGTTTTCAAAAGTATCCAGATACGTGTGGACGAGGCCTTAGACATGTTCATATATTTTGTCCTCTTGGGAGAATGGAATCCCCCTGAATAATTTATTCATACTAGGGGGAATACTTTTCAGCTCGCCAAGAGGAAAGCACGTGCTAAAGCGTTGTGAGGTTAACACATTTTGGAAACGTGCTTGTAATTTTAGCCCATTTTAAAGGTTTCTCGAAGGGAATTGTTTTAGAAAATTGCTTACAGAATCTGAACGGAATGACCGATTTTAAGGTAGGAAAACTTCTAGAAATGATTGAAGATGTTCGCTATTCAATGAGATATTCCAAATATCACTTCTTATATACTCAGGGAGCAGTAGCCTTTCAAAGGCCGGGCGCTTTTTTGACTCATCCGGTAGAGTTTAGAACTCTTCTGCAATGCAACGTTACAGCCTTGATGACGAATTTTCACCTTCAAAATTAGAGAATACGAAGGCCCAATATGCTGCAGATGCAAAATTCATCTCGGCAGTTACCTTAGAATGTTTATGAATTCATGCTCTATGCATGATTTGTTTAAGATTCTACTAAAAGTGGAGCTGTAAATCACAAAAAAAATCTGACAGGTAGAGTAAAATTTGCGACAAATGACCGTCTGAAGAACATATCGAACTTATCTAAAGAATGAACTCAGAATATTCAGATGTGTAGAAGACTGCGTTAGGTGTATGAAGATCTTATTGCCATTGAGATGTTTTGAACAGAATGATATGTACGCCGTAGAATTATTTTCTTCGTGTATAGATTTTTTCTTGATATGCACTACCTGCAAGGCCTAGAGATGGAAGGTGCATCTTAAGGGATATAAAATAATTTGTGGCAGTGACTGCGAGGGCATGATTGATTTGCTAAATTCCGAATAAAACCTTTCAATGAGTTTCTTTCTTCTACTAGGGCGTTGGTGCAGTTGCAATAAACAATTTGATGGAGGATGCAGCAACGGCAGAAATATCACGTGCTCAGTTGTGGCAATGGCTGAAAAACAGAACCAAATTGAATGATGGTCGAGTGTTCACTACAGATTTGTACGATCAGTTCTGCGCAGAGGAACTCGAAAAACTTGGTGGAAGTAGCAAGCAGAAATTTGGTGATGCTGCTCGTCTGTTGAACAAACTCATTCGTTCCCCTGCCATGGAAGAATTTTTAACACTTTCTGCATATGATGTGCTCATTCGGGATTCTGCAAAATTGTAAGTCGAAAGGTAAATGCTTCAAATTTAGGTATTTTTGTGGACCCTTTTTTTAGGTGCTAATAGACCTTTCAAGGGTCAGGATCCAGCAATTGTGTACACATTTCGATTCGAACGGTTAGATTGATTGTCGCGAGAGCTTGTGTCATCTTGTACCTTCGAGGATTCGACAGTTTTTATGAAATGTACGGAGATGTTTTTCGATTCAAAGTCTTTCATAGAATAGCTAAAAGTTTGTTGGAGGAAGATATTCTTTATCATATGTACCGAATGAGCTCTAATCACTTCTCCGATAAAGTGCTAGGTGGTCGTACATCGAATTTTTTTCTCGGTAAAATTATCGATCTATTTTTGTTGAATATATTAATGACAAGAACACAAATGGCTGAATACGCCAACTTAAAGTGTGACTCGGACGACTCTTCATTTTATTGCTATATATGAGATCCATTATTTTTTCACAAGACAGCAACGCCTGAGCTCACATCGTGTCAAAGGCAAAGGCAACAAATATTGCAGGAATTATCAGAGATTTTCAGTGGCTTTTGCCGGTTTTCTGGAAAAACCCTGCAAGAGAATCGCTTATGATCACCGAGCGAAACGTCTGATTTCATAATTGATATTGAAGGAGAAAGAAATAGCACTCGGTTGGAGACAAAAAATTAAATTATACAAATATATACCGAACAATTTTCGTACCCGTAAAATATGTTGCAGTGTTTGAACTATAATAAGTCGAGAGTTTCTATCAGCTAACTTAGGGTATGTTTGATTGGTACCAATTCTGAAAACAGTAGACTTGGAAGACTCGGAGTTTGTGTTAGATTGACTCCCCAATTCTGAAAACGGCATGTCCAAAAGGCAGAAGCAGGGAGCTAAACACGGGAGAGGAATCGCGCATTGAGTTGCATTCTGCGATGTGATATGCGCCTCCTTCGCAGCGGATCGCGCACTTCGCAGTGAAACCAAGATGGAAACTGAAGTTTGGACGGATAAGTGCATCGCGTTTTTGGATTGGATTTCTGCAACAGTGGTAAGCATCTTAGGCTAGTTTAGACATTCATGTGACTTTTAAATGTTTACCTTTCGATAGCGAAACTCGTTTAGCCGTTAGAAATCATGAATTAGCTGCAGCGGCTAAGTTTCTTCAGCGGTAGCTTAGGCCACTTCAACTTCTTTGTCACGCTCCAAGCACACACTCGTAAAAATTTCACTCTGCCCAACCCCGCCCAACTTTGAGCAATCGAAGATGCTTTTGGATGACTATTGGCAATAAATCAAGCGAAAAATTTTTCTGAGATAGTATGAGACTCGCGAGATATTTTAGTTTTCTTTCGGGGTACTTGCACCGGTTCTGCTTTAGGCCCATTCTCGCGCTTCAACGACTTTCAGAGACGGCAACCGATTCGAAACTTTCGCAATTTCGAGTTATTCAGATCAATCGAATGGGAGTCGAACGGTGTATGAAATAGTGAGGACAGTTGAAATCCTTTGAAACTTTAAATGAATATATTTCAAATCCATCTGTGTCTTCTTCTCGGTCGTTCTCCACAGCAAAGATTTCGTTGCTAGGCAAACCTAATTATTATTGCTCCGTTGCTACGTCAGTGGAAACGAGGTCGTATATCACATCGCAGACAGCGCCAGCAGGCGTTTCCATAGCCTGGGCAGAAGGTTTGGCAGACTTAGGAGAGATTCTCGATTTCATTTGTAAACTCTGAAAACGAGGTGACTTTGCTCGCGTTGCTGCGGTAATCGGTAACTTTACTCTTTCTTGCCAAGCACCCCAGGGGACTTGGTAGTTCAAGGTGAGACGTACCGTTGCAAAATTTAGGGTCTCAAATTCTGCAGTTTACTGCCTCTTAGGGTCAAAGAATTTTCAAATTCACTACCGCTTAGGGTAGTGAAAATTGATATGATTAGTTCGCGGAGATTTAGGAAAGTCTGACGAACTGAATTGTTGTTAGTAAGATTCTGTAACGACAGAAATTAACCAGTTATTCAGTCTCTTCACCATATGCAAACTTATCAAAATAAATCGATATTAATTTCTGATCAATGATCGACCATTGACCATACTGTTATATGCTCACACTAGGAGAAGTTTCTCGCATCCCAGTCCTATCTTCTACACCTGTACTATTTCCACGGGGGGGGGGGGGGTTCTTCCATAGTAAAGGTACCTGGGGATGTGCCGCCCGCGAGGGTATACTTTTTCGGACTTCTAGTCTAGCCAAGGGTGTACTTTTTGGCAATTTTAGTCGAGTTAGGTCTAGGCAAGGGTATGCTTTTTGGGAATTTTGGTCAAAGAGATGTCAAAATTCGGTAATTTTTGTAAAAAAACCCAACTTCTTAAAAATTTTGGTCTAGAAAATGCGAAAATTTGGCAAGTTTTGCCTAGAAAATGCCAATTCAGAGCACTTCTGAAGGAAAAATTAGTCTAGCCAAGGGTATCATTTTCACAAAAATTGGTCTAGCCAACGGTTACATTTTCAAACTGTGGGCGGCACCCCCCTACCCGAAATTTAGCCGAGAACCCCCCCCCGTGACTATTTCGAAGTAAATGGAAGTCATTTTCTTGCTCACGTCTGCCATACAATAGCACTATTGTTTCTGGGACAATCGACCTATTGTTATTGCTGCTTACGAAAAAAATTACTTTTGCTTATGCTACGAGTTAGACCATCAAGGCTAAACGTTACTACCGCTTAGGCTCAGAGCTACTACCGCTAAGGGTTCCAGGTTTTGCAACATTTTGCAATGGGTACGACACTTTGAACTACCAAGCCCCCCTCCCCCCTCTGGGCCAAGTACCAGACTCATCTTCGTGTTTTGCAACTGGAAACCTCGTCTTCACCAGGATAAATCTGAAACCTGCTGTTTTGAAGAATTTCGTGCTTGATTGGGAGCTGTGTTTCCATTTCTGCGAAGTCTACCGTTTTCAGAATTTGCTAGGTTTGTAGTTACCAATCAAACACACCCTTAATCAAATTTTTCAGATAATACTCAGATTCCAAGTTCACAAAAATCGTTATTTTCATGCATCTTTCTCTTTGTCGTTTAGATGGAAATTTTTGGTTTTTGAGGCTTTTAAGTTTCATTGTTCTTGATAGATCTATCATATGATAATAACATGATAGAAATCAGTCTGCTTTGTCGGTGTTTTTTCCTTCCCTCTGGGTTCTCATTAGCTTATTCTTATATGTTCTTGTTTGCGGCATTTTACTGTATATGCTGACTTTGACCATTATTTTATTTCAGGAAATAGAGACGCCATCTTTGTGTTTTGCATCTTCGATAAGGGCAAAAAATGTGTCAGAAAGAGAAATTGACGTTTGCTGAACTGCCGTCAATAAAAACATGCACAAATGCAACTGGGAATTATAAGTAGAGGTAAATGCCTGTCGTTGTAGTTTTTCTTAGTGAATGGAAAAAGTGAAATTCGTGGGATTGATGGTTTTTTTCTGTAAAAATTTCTTGTAACAATTTTGTGATGTGTACCAAATATGACAAGGCTATAGTGGCATATAAGATAATGAATAGTTTATGTCCGAACAGTCTTCAAGGGAAATTCACCACGAGATCTCAAATATCTGCATACGCAACGAGAAATTGCCAAGATATTGATATCCCAAAACGAAACCTAGAATTTTCAAAAGAGTTTTCGTTACTCTGATGCTAGAACTGTGGAGTGATATATCTCTCGATATAAGGAATAGCCCCACAGTTCTCGCATTTAAAAAGAAACTGAAGGACTATTTGCTACACTAGCATTTAACCCAAAGCACGGTCCCTAGGAAGAGCAGCACTTACCTAATGGTTGCTTTTACATTATTCTTTGTAGAGGTGATATAGTACATTGTTGTTTTCTTCTTACTATTATTATTTTTCAAACTATCATCTTCATGTATTAGCTGATAGGGATTTGTGGATGAACATAGTTAAATGAAATGAAAATGAACCATGTACTGGAGCGGCGGAGGGGAGCTGTGGAGCGGTGCTGTTAGTTTTGGTGCTGTGGTGTAAAGTTAATTTGAAGCTGTTGTGGCGCAGTGGTGTCATCCTCTGACTTAGAAGCCAGAACAGTCAGTCGGAGTGGGTTCGATACCCGTTACGACCCCACCACTTGAGCGTCATGACAAGGGGTCGCGGACTCGATTAGGTATGTTCTGTTTCTGCGATCCCAGTGCTTGGCGCTGAAAAACGCAACTTCACCTTCACCCTGACCAGTTGCAAGACTTTGAACAATCCATGCAAAATTTCCTGGCTGTGGCTACAATGTTGGAGAGCAGTAAGACAAAATGAATGAACCGGAATGGGACAAGGATTCAGTAAAACATCGGCTCAGCAAAGAGTTAAGTACGATAGTATGTTGGGGTTGAAAGTACCATTGGACGATGTAAAACAAATTTGTATCTTAGACGAAAGAAACGACATTTCAAGAATTTTTGCAAGAAGAAGCTTTTGTTGGTTCGAAAATACGCGAAATATTTGGAATTAGCTATCTTAAATGGACTAAAACGGGATATTTCGCTAGAGTAAACTTTGCACGAATTAGGTTTCTTATCAAATTTTTGTAATATGTCAAATGTTCATCGACTCTTCGGTAACTTTCAGGAATCGGCCATAAATACCCTTGTAGTAGCATAGTTGAAAAAGGTTGTCACTTGCTTCTATGTCTAAGGAAGTTCGCGGGAATAAACTTTAGCGAATTTCACATTTTACTCCCATTCTCTCCTCTATCTCTTCACCCTTTTCTCTAAGAAGAGAGACTTGCTGTAAATGCACACTGTTAAATTTCGTGAATGTTTTTGGTTTCCCCACCTGGATTCCTGAAACTGAGCGTCTGTGTCAATAATATTGAAACGAAATCTGAGACTAAGTCAAGGCGAATGCTATATCTTGTTTGCTAAACACAAGTGTGCATAACAAGCTTAAGTTTGATCTCTTAAACCGCACTTCTGGGATCTACTGAACAGCCAATGAGGAATATATGCTGTGTAAATCCAGATAAATCCTTCCCACATTGTTTGTCGAGAAATTTTGTGGCAATTCAACAGCAACTTTCCTTCTGTACGTAGCAGAAAGCCCTCTTCACTTTTACTTTGTGTATGAGGTGTTTTTTCTTTTCTAACAAACTAATGTTTTAATTTTTTTCTGGGGCATTCGGGTATGTTCTTCCTATCGCTGATGCTCTGAGTGACAAAATCATATTTAAAAAAGAATAGTGTAACGTATTTCGGATACAGCTGAACGTCACAAGCATAGCAGATAAGTATTTGTAGTCTTACTCGAGAACGCTATCAGCAAATATTTCATTTTCAGAGCATTTAATTAAGCCTTTAAATTTTACCTCCCTTGGCCTATAATTTTACCTATCTTGTACCATAAATCAGCAACCTGCTGTCAAATTGACTCTTGAGAAGGTCTCAAATACTAAATTGAAGCTTATACTACGATATGGAAAATGATACAAATTGTAACCCCTTCATTGCAACCGCACAAATGTTGCCTAGCATGATATATGTTTTGCGTTGCTACAAATGTGTAGATCCGTGAGAGAATCATACCAGATAGCCATCACAACTGTGATGTAGGAGGTACCTCATGAGTTTTCAATATAAGCTAAGAAACAGTCAGAGCAACTTTATTGCTTAGAAAAACGTACAATTTTGATTTCCACCTTAAGTAAAGATTTATTCTTTTGAAATTTCGCAGAATAATCTAATATGTTAAAAAGGAATAGAATTAAAAGGCAAATTTTCAGCTTTACATTGGTATAAATCAACCTGTTTTCTTTGGACTCTGTTCCTGCCCATCTATTAGTTGAGATCTGATGCAGCCACCAAACAGTTAGCATAATGCATTATGCGTTGGCAGGATAATAAATTAATGGGATAATAGATTAAAGAAATAAGAAATGATCAATTAATGAGATAATAGGCGCTTCTATATCATTGAGACCAAGAGACGTTCTGTTGAGAAAATCAGAAAATTTTTGGATTTACAGCATTACCTGTTTGGCTGTAATATTGTCTAGTACTTAACTTGAAGTTCTAATAGGAACTTAAAGGATTAAATCTTCTAATTTTGAGTATTGTCGTCAAAGCGTATTGATTGCAATTAGGAAGCCAAACTTGCTTGTTTCCACAAATCAGAAATTATTTCGGGTTTACAGCATTGACCTGTTTGGTTGAAATATTGTCCAGTACTTTTATCGGAAAATTAAAATTGATTAAAAGAATCAGATCTTTCAACTTTTAAGATTATCCCCAAAGCGTGTCGATTGCAATTAGGAAACAGCAACATGTCTCTTCTCCAATCAAGGAAATTTTCGGCTTTACGGTATTACCTGTTTGGTTGAAATATTGTCAAGTACTTTAATTTGAAAAGTCAAATAGGATTTTAAAAGGTTAAATCGTTAACCAGGAGAAATGCCATTTTGATCCATTGAAGAATAATGTGATTACCGTCACAACATTAAACATCCTTTCTGTTATTGGTTTCGGATAGCCGCTCGTGTCAACTCAAGTTCCTTGGTGCAGTTAGACCACTTACCACTTCCTTCAATGAAAGAATTAATCAGTACGTGTCGGGTCAGAAAAACTTGCAAATTTTGTTGTGGTTACAGGCGCTGAGAGCATCATTCTCATATTTTCATGCTGATTGTCCGAAAAAGTGCTCCTGTCTAAAAAAATCAATAAAATTTTATCATATTGCCAGTCTTCAAACTTCCTTTTTTGGCGAGTGGATCGAGGCAAAATTATTTTCCATACCTCATTGCTGATTTTGTGTTTGGTTTTGAAATCAGTAAATGTCATCCTTTTTAGGGCTGCCTTGTCTTAGCTTGTCTCTATGGTTTTGATTCATGAAGCAAGAAATACTTACGCTTAATTTGGAATATCGACAAAAGAGATCATTTTGTGACTTGTTTGATAGTCGAAGTTTTTTGTTGAAGTGCAAAGCAAAGAAGAAGTAATCCTGTTTGAAAATTCGCGTCCGTATGCAACAGGGAAACTTTTTTGGGACACGGTGTATACTAAAGAGCTGTAAAATATGCACTTTTCTCTTGATTACTGTCTTTGTGACGTTCAGTCATCAATTGTAATTTGTACCTTGATAATGAAGCACAGCCTGCTTGGAAACTTCAGTCAAATTATTCATGGCCTGGTCAAAAACATTTAATTGTCAAAGAAGGCATTGCCAAAATAATATGGACTCGTCCTAATTTGTAATAACGGCAAAGCCGAATAATAGCGGGTGTCTCCAAAAAACGTAAACATGTTCGAAAAATCATTACTCTGTATTTTTTCTGACTTGCTGAGCAGTAGAATTCCCAGCTATGACACTTTCCTGTCACATCTTTATTCCACATAATTTTACGCTGCATGTTAGATCTCTGACGATACCGCGCTTCCAGTTATTCAGTCCTGGAAGGTGGCAAATAATTTCATGATTGCTTTGAAAAACAAAACCAACCATTTGCTCCAAACGCCCTGCAGCACCTTACTCTGCGATGCGATATCAGGCTTAATGCTCCTATCGCCTGTTTTTTTGCAGCTCTGGTTGCTTTTCAAAATACGGTACCATAGACGTTTGACCCCGGGAGGTAGCAGGGAGCCAACTGCCCAGTTTTTTCAAAGTGTCCTATCTCCATCTCAAAGTGCCCTTTTCCTAAACCCTTCCTAAGTGTTTAAGTGTCCCTGCAGTTTTCAAAGGCTGCCCTCATGAGATCCATACCCCTCCATGCGAGAAATCCTTCCTGCAAAATTCCCAATGCCATTCCAGCAGCGTCATTTCGCATTTGCTAGTACTGGAGGGCATAAAGTTTTCGTTCCATCTTTCGGTGATCTTTCAAAACGAAACAAGCTGTCAGTACGTTGTTTCATAATGGTTATGTTTCCATTTCCAGCAATGCTGCTATTGCGAATAAGGGAGACACGTCGAAGTGCAAAGCCCGATCCAAAACTGCCGGAATGGAACTTTTGGTTCACAATTTTTTCAGGAAGTATTTTGCTTCGCATATAGTTAATTTGCAACATAATTCGTTATTTTGAAATCCAAATTCCAAGACTCCCAACATGTGACTCTTTAGGAAATTTAAAGATCTCAATACAGAGATTTACTGATATGATTTATCTTAATTCTGTTATAATGAATGCATTTTTCGTGGAAAAAATTTGTGGATTTCGAATTGGCGGAAGACTTTACATAGTACTGCGTATTTTAAAGTCGCCGAAGCGTCACAGGGCTCAACAAATTAACCCACTGGACAATATTAGACAAATCCGCATAGTAAAAAATTTATAACGTCGTTACTTCACCTGACTTTTACGGGAGATGGAGATGCTCAGATTTGGTTTGGCTTCAAACTTCCAGGCGTTACTTTCCAACAATTGTTCCGTATTCCGTTGAAAAATGTTTGCATTTACGTCTCTCGAAAACAGTTGTTTTAGAGCCAGATTGTATCATAGTGCAACTGGCTGCTTTTGACCAACATCATCTTCACCACCATCACCATCATCATCAATAATAATGAGGATAATAATAATCATCATCATTATCATCATCATCATCATCATCATCATCGTCGTTGTCATAATCATCATCTTCACCATCATCTTCACCATCATCATCATCATCATCATCATCATCATCATCATCATCATCATCATCATCATCATCATCATCATCATCATCATCATTATCATCATCATCATCATCATCAGAGCTGCAAAAAATATTTTCCTTTCTGGGAACCTGATAAATGGGGAAAAAATTTTCTGCGAAGTCAAATTATGATGTGCAAAATACAAGACATCTCTGCTGGTCACGATGTGCTGAAAAGGTCCAAGGACATTCTGACCAAGCTAGAGTTTCTGGATATGTAAAATCATAAAATTCACAATTGAATAAAGAATGCTCTATAAGACCTCAAACTAAGAAATCTTCATGTAAATTATTTGGGATGTGGTAAAATGTGTACAGTACTGTATATTTATTGGAAAATTTTGTTGGAAATTTTTGCCAAAATTGTAGACTCAGTCATGTAGCATCTTAAAAAATCAAACTGCACAAGTATCTGTTGATCTATTCAATCTTGCAAAATATGGCTGAAACTGCTGCTCATCTTCTCAAACAAGTTATGTGGCCATCCATTTAAAAATTTTTATGCTGTACATTGAAATGAAAACAAACTTGTTGCAATTCAGATTGACAGAATTATGATTTGTACGGTCCAGCCCTGTGAACATTACTACTGCAATGATCTATAAAGAATATTTGATATTCTCCTGAGGTCTGAAGACTATGAGCATTTAAAAGAAGGGTTCTAATCAATATGAAACTTCTTAAGCAAAGAGACCATAATTTATACTGAGATCTCTGTGGAAGAGGTGTGTTAAGTAATATTATTTCCAGCAATAACATTTTCTGAATGTCAGTTCTAGAAAATAAGCCATTGCAGGGTGCACACCATAATTGTTCTTTACAGTCCTTGGAACAACTGTAAAAAGTGCCAAATGTCTACAGACATTCCCTTAGGTACTCATTTTGCATTGCAACTGTACAGACCCTGCATACAATGACATTGTTTTCTCCCCCAGGAATTCTTAAGGATTCTTGCAAAATCTAGAATTCTGAAGAATTCCTTGTTGAAAATTTTGGTCCTCTAAGTACTTTTCAAGAATTTTCGTCATGAATTCAGAAAATTTTTCAGAAAACGTTTGCTTACATAAGGAGAAAATGATTGTTTTTTACAACATCTGAGAAAAATTATTTGATTTTTTTATACTATAGATCACATTCCCCAGTAAAAATGCAAGGTCACAGGCCTTGCACACATCAACATGGCAAGAATTCTCAAGAAGTTGTAAGAATTCTTAACCCTATTCAGCCCGGGTAAAATTTTTGGTATTTTGGTCCGGCGGGGGGCTATTTTGGCCCCCCCTCTTTATTTCAGAAACGAGAAACAGTTCGTAGGTGAAACTTCGCACATTCAATTAGGGACCTGGAAAGAATCCAAAACTAGCAGTAATTAGTAATTTGTCACGTGATTCGTTGCTAGGCAACCAAAAACAATAGTAAAATCAAGCAAAAAGTAGTGACTATTCTTAAATGCCAGATATTTACTGATTTGTTTAAGATGAGTAGCTAACTATGCTGCAAAAGTGATGGTTAGGAGTCTCCAAAGATACTTTTATTGATTATTTGAATTTTGAAAATTGTCTTTGTTAATTATTGCAGATTAAGTCCAATTAACGGACACTTCAAACAATGAAAACTGTTGTTACAGTTATTCATTATATATTTTGACCTTTAATCAACTAAATTAGACACCTCAGTTCATTATCACGCCATTTCGATCAAATTTTCATGAATGATTCACTAATTCATTCAATATATGACGTCATAAAGTTGTATGACGTCATTGAAATTAAAATTTGCTGATGTAAGCAAATAGTAATAAACTATATATGAAATGAAAGCTCTCTTCAAGACAAAGCCAATGATATATATATCTTTACATTTAATGCTACTGGAAAGAAAATAACAGAGGATTTACGATTTTCTTTGTGACTAGTCCCCAACAAAAGGCATCTGGAGGTCACGTGACACAACAATTAACAGTGAAGTATGGATAATTAAGTAGCCTATTAAATTTCATTAAAAGTCAAGAAGCTTCAAAGTTACATTTTTCATGGCAGAGATGCTATCTAAAAACGTTTCATAGGGGGGGCATAATGCCCCCCCCCCGGGCTGAATAGGGTTAAGAAGAATTTTCAAGGATAATTCTTCAAAATTCTTAAGAATTCTTGCCATGTTGATGTGTACAAAGCCTGTAACTTTGTATTTTTGCTGTAAATGTGATCTATAGTGTAGAAAAATCAAATAAAGTATTCTCTTTTGTGAGAAACTGTAAAAAAAAACAATCATTTTCTCTTTATGTGAGCAAACTTTTCCTGAAAAATTTTCTGCCAAGGCTGAAAACTTTCTGGGAACCTAGTTCCCAGGTTCCGATACTTTTTGCAGCTCTGATCATCATCATCATCATCGTCGTTGTCATAATCATCATCTTCACCATCATCTTCACCATCATCATCATCATCATCATCATCATCATCATCATCATCATCATCATCGTCATCATCATCATCATCATCATCATCATCATCATCATCATCATCATCATCATCATCATCATCATCATCATCATCATCATCATCATCATCATCGCAATTTCTTTATTTCAGTAAACAGAATTGTTTGCAAATTACTGCTTATTTAGGCCTTCTATCAAAAGTGCATGCCGTATCCAGGTATGGGATCAGTTGTTTAACGTTAATTCCGAAAGACGTTACAATGGAAAGGCGATTTCCACGAAGACGCAAGACATTCTTTTGTTGGAGAAGACTGATCGAGACGATCAAGTGCAATTTTGAATCTCTTGGGAGTTTTGACAAGTCCTCGTGGCTCAAATTAACGCTGAAATTTCTAATCAAGTGTGAACTTAAGGTAACTCTTCTTCCCTCTCTAATAACTTTGGAAAGTCCGAGAAAGCCTTGCAAACACCCCACAAACTCTTTCGCTTTTGCCTATCCATAATCGACTGACTAGCCTTCCCAGGTAGCCAAGCTTTGTCTTCAACTTCGGTATTATTGTTGGTGAACATATAGTGTCACTGGCAAAGACGTTTTCATCAAAATATGTATCTGTGGCCTTTTTGGTCTTGATCAGCTTATTGGAGAGCCAGCTAGGGTCACTCTTGATACATCAACTACTATTGACCATATAGCAACTACATCACCCAGAAACATCCTAACATCAGGAGTGTATAAAGTTACCATGAGTGACCATTATATAGTATACTGCGTTTGTAAATTTAATGGTAACTTGAAAAAAGATCACAAAAATATTAGGACAAGAATCATGAAAAACTTTTCAGATGAAGCATTTCTAAATGATGTTGCTAGCATAGATTGGGAACAAGTACTGGGTCATTCTGATGACATTAATGTACTTGTTAACAACTGGTCATCAATTTTCTCTGCCATCATTGAAAAGCATGCTTCTCTTAGGCAAATAAGAGTTTCAGAGAGGTATTACCCATGGGTCAATGCTAATTTAAAGGGTTTGATCCGGACAAGGGACAGGTTGAAAAAAGCTGCTGTGAAATGCAATTCACAGATTTTGATGGCCTCCTACAGACAAGTTAGAAACAGAGTTAACAGTCTTAACCTGACACTCAAAAGGCAATATTTCTCTGAAAAAATAACTATACAGCAGGGCAACATGATAGAGTCCTGGAAAACTATTAATCAACTCCTTAACAAATGTTCAAAAACAACTAATATTGAAAGTTTGAAAGATGATAAGGGAAATATCATTGTTGATAAACAAGAGATTGCGGAGACTATGAATACATTTTTCTACTCAATAGGCAAAGACCTGGCCAAAAATGTAAAGAAAAACCTAATCCTCTCCTTTCAGGTGAATACCAAATCAACAAAGAGGGTAAAACCTTTAGATTTGGGGCCGTTAGAGGGGGGTGACAGGGTAGTGGTACCATGGTACCAGAGGGGTGGTACCTGGTACAACATTGTGCAAATGTGGTGGAACCTGGTACCAAAGATAGGGGTACCGGTACCAAGCTTATATGACTCGGTACCAATAAAACTTTCGTCCTTGGATGATTTTGGAATTCCTAGAACAAATTTTTAGCTTTTACAGTGCAGACAAAGACACAGATGTCACGGTGACGTGCTCAGGAGTGGTTTGGTCTTGCTCATTGGTCTCACGAAGAACTGACGTAGACCTCCTTTCAGAATTCGTCATGTTCATGATAGCTCCTTCCCACAAAATTGGTGGTACCAATACCTTCAATTTGGGTGGAACCTGGTACCTTATGAGTTGGTACCGGTACCAAAGAACCCCCCTGTCACCCCCCTCCAGTTAGTGAACAGAAAATAGGAGAAGATGCAATTGGAAAGATCAAGACTGCAAAGAGTTTTGGCCATGACAATATCTCAAGCTATTTCCTCAAGCTAGCATTACCCCTCATTTCAGGGTCCCTTGCACATATTTTCAATATTGCCATTGAGACAAGTACATTTCCTGACTCATGGAAAATTGCTAGGGTAACACCAATCTTTATAGAGGGAGAAAAAAGTGAAAGATCCAACTATCGTCCAATCTCCGTGCTACCGGTCGTAGCAAGACTTTTTGAAAAGCTTGTCTTTGACCAGTTGTACCAGTACTTGGACGAAAATGGATTTCTGTCACCAGACCAGTCTGGCTTCAGAGCACTCCATTCAACTGTTACATCTTTGCTTAAATGTACAGATGATTGGTACAATGGTTTAGACACAGGTCAGATGACTGGACTTGTCTTCATTGAACTTAAAAAAAGCATTTGATACTGTTGATCATGAAATCCTCTGCAAAAAACTCTATCTTTATGGTGTTCAAGACAGAGAGCTTGCTTGATTCAAATCTTACCTGTCTAATAGGAAACAGTTTGCACGAGCAAATGGTGTAGATTCAAAAATTGAGGAAATTGATATAGGGGTGCCTCAGGGTTCTTGCCTTGGCCCTCTCCTCTTCTTAGTCTACATCAATGACCTCTCTTTGGCAATCCAGAACTCGAAAACATCCATTTATGCTGATGATACCAGTATTTACCGCTGTTCCAAGGACATGCCTCAGCTAAACAACTGGTCAAAGAACTTAGATCCGACTAAAGCTTCTCCTTTTGGCAGCATACCTGTGAAAATATTAACTGAGCATTCTGATTTGTTTGCTCCATTGGTACAACTCTTCATTAACGAGACAATAGATACAAGCAAATTTCCAAAAGAATTAAAGAAAGGAGACATTACATCCCTCTTTAAGAGTAGTGATGCCTTTGCAAAAAAGAATTACAGGCCAATAACAGTCTTGCCGGCTATATCCAAAATCTACGAAAGAATATTTTCGGGTCAAATTGCTCATTACATGGAAAATATCTTGTCTCCTTATCTTTGTGCGTATCGAAAAGGCTATAACACCCAACATGCACTCCTTAGATTGATTGAAAAATGCAGATCTTTCCTAGATAAGAAAGGGTTCGCAGGTGCAACACTAATGGACCTTTCGAAGGCGTTTGATTGTCTGAATCACGAACTACTCATTGCAAAGCTTGAAGCTTATGGTTTCAGTAGATCTGCCCTAAAACTGGTTTATGACTATCTTTCGAATAGGAAACAGCGAGTTAAGATCAATGGGTCATTCAGTTCCTGGCAGGAATCAATTAAGGGTGTACCGCAAGGCTCTGTTTTGGGGCCCCTTTTATTTAATGCATTCATAAACGACCTTTTCTTTTTGGTGGAAGAGACTGAGATTTGCAATTATGCTGATGATACGACTATCTATGTGTGCGGTCATGAACTAGAACATATTGTATCTAGCCTTGAAACAGATGCTCAGAAGCTCTCTAAGTGGTTTCTTGACAACAGTATGAAACTGAATCCTGACAAATGTCATCTTTTGATTTTTGGGGAGAAAAATACTGACGTATCGGTGCAGATTGGTGCAACTACAATAACAGAATCTGTTGAAGAAAAACTTCTTGGTGTAACGCTGGATAAGAAGCTAGATTTCAAGAACCACGTAAACACACTTTGTAAAAAAGCTGGACAGAAGCTGCATGCACTTGCACGTATTTCAGACTATGTGGATGTTGAGAAACTGAGGGTTATGATGAACGCTTTCGTTGTTTCTCAGTTTAGCTACTGTCCACTTGTCTGGATGTTTCATGATAGGTCGGTTGATAAGAAAATAAACAAAATCCACGAGAGAGCTTTGAGAATCGCATACAAGGATAGTTGTTCAAATTTCGAGGAATTATTGACGAAAGCAAATACAGTGTCCATTCACCACAAAATTTACAGTTGCTTGCTACTGAAATTTTTAAAACTCAAAGGAATCTTAATCCAAGATTCATGAATCAAATTTTTGTAGAGAAAAATACTCCATATACCCTTCGTGGTGGCAGAAATATTTTGGCACCAAAACCAAACACGACAGGGTATGGTCTTGAAAATGCACGTTTTCTTGGAGCGAAGATATGGCATACAATGCCATCTTCCTTAAAAGAGTCCCAGACACTGAACAGCTTCAAAAAAGGCATTAAAAACCATCAGTTTGATTGCAACTGTAGATTATGCAAGCGATTTGTTGTGAATTTAGGGTTTTTATGATGTAACTGATATCCTCTTTGTAGATAGATTTATCAATAACGTGTATTTAAGTTTGGTTGGCATTAATTAGCTATGTAATTAGCTAGACGAGAAGCCAACGTTGAATAAAGCAATTATTATTATTATATTATTATTATTATTATTATTATTATTATTATTATTATTATTATTATTATTATTATTATTATTATTTCTCATGTCTTTTTTATTTACAACGAGTTCTGTCTTCAAGTGTTTCCACCCCAGAAATGGGGTAAGGTATCACTGTTTGTTTGCATTGAGTCCCAGTCTTCACTAGTTCCATGGTTTCACTAGTTCATTAAGAATCTTCTTACTGCGTAGCACGTTCCCAATAATGTTATCTTTTGTATCTCGAAGATATTGATCTTTCCTGGTATCTTTTCAATGTATTTCGCAAACGTTTTGTCAACGACCCCTGTACATCCAACAACGATAGGGACTATTGCAATTTCTTTGAGTTGCCATAATGCTTTCAACTCGATAGCAAGATTTTGGTACTTCTCCACTTTCTCGATACGCTTATCAACAATGTTGTCATCTCTTGGTACTGCAATGTCTATTAACAAAGCGGTTTTGTCTTTTTTGTTCATGAATACAATATCGGGTCTAATCGCCGTTATTTCTTTATCTGTTTGGATCGTGAAATCCCATAGCACTTTGATTTCGCTATTTTCGACAACCGGTTGTGGCTCCACGTCGTACCATTGATTTATTGATGGTAGATCATTTTCCTCACATATCTTATTGTAAATGTATTTCGCAACATTGTTGTGTCTCCTTAGGTACATGGTATTTGCATATTTTGGACATCCACTAACCACGTGGTGTATTGTTTCTTTGTATTCATTACATAGTCTACATGTATCATCTTCCCTTGTGTGATGAATATTCTTCTCGATGTACCTTGTTTTAATCGCCTGATCCTGTATAGCAAACACCATGCTTTCTGTGTTGCCCTTTAACCGGGAATCTTTCAACCATTTAACAGATAAATCTTTATCTACGAAATCTTTTTCTATCAATCTTTGATGCTGTCCGTGAAGTGGCATTTCGCTCAGCTGTTTCATACTTTCATCCACCATCGCGCTTTTTATTTTTGCTTTGCATTGCTCTTTTGTTCTACTCATTAGATTATCAAGGTCTATTTTCATCTCAGCTGCAAATTCCTGTGCTTTCTTTTGTAGTGACTTCGCCTTTCTCTGCGTATCCCATTTTAGCAGTAGTTCATTGAATCGGGAATTTCTATTTTGGAGATAGTGAACCAGATTTATGATTTGTTTCTGGTACTGTTTTACTATGCTTAGTAACCCTCTTCCACCTAAACGACGTAGTATATAAAGCCTTTCTACGTTGGACTTGTTGTGGAGTAGATGGTGATTCTTTAATTGATTTGGAGTCTTTCGATCTACTTCTGATAATTCTGTTTTCGACCAGTTTACTACTCCGAATCCATATGATATTGAAGGTACCACCCATGTGTTTATCGCTTGTATCTTGTTTGCACTGTTCAATTCTGACTTCAAAACTTTCTTTAGACGTCCAAAATATTCAGTACTTAGGCGATTTTTTGTCTCTGTGTGGCATATTGTTTGGGCTTCTTCTACTCCAAGGTATTTGTAGAATTGCGAATTTTGTAACTCTTTAATTGTTTCATTTGATGTTAGCGTTATGTTTTCTGTGCTTGTTTTCTTTCCTTTAATGATCGTCATCTTAGCACATTTTTCTAATCCGAATGCCATTCCAATATTTTTGCTGAATGTTTTTACAGTTTCCAAAAGAGTTTTTAATTGGTTATCGTTACTCGCATATAGTTTTAGGTCATCCATAAAAAGTAAGTGCGAAATTACATTGTTTTTCTCCTTGCCTTTACCTATTTTGTATCCAAGGCCTGTTCTATTTATTAACCATGAGAGTGGGGCAAGAGCCAAACAAAACAAGATGCCAGAGGGGCAGTCCCCTTGGAATATTCCAGAATTTATGTTTATGTCATCAGACTGCACTGTTCCGTTTTTATGATGTAGGAATAATACGGTTTTCCATTGTTTCATTGATGTACCGATGTAGTTAATGAGATGATGACTAAAGTTGTATGTTTTAAGACAGTGCAATATCCACGAATGCGGTATCGAGTCATATGCTTTTGCATAGTCAATCCACGCTGTAGATAAGTTTTTCTTTAACTGTTTTGCATCTTCCGTTATCATTGAATCAATGAGTAGTTGGTCTAAGCACCCTAGTGTGTTCTCAGCAGCCCCTTTTTGTTCTTTTGTTCTTTTTCTTATTATTATTATTATTATTATTATTATTATTATTATTATTATTATTATTATTATTATTATTATTATTATTATTATTATGGTCATGTGGGGAAAAGCAACCATGGACACATGCCTTGCATGCAAGGATAATAGTCAATCCCTATTGCACGTTGTTGCGGGTTGTAAAGTTCACCTTCAACAAGGCAGATACACGTGGCGGCACAACTCCATCCTTGCGACTCTTTTGAGCAAAATTGAGGGCCTGAGGGACTTGAAAGTATTTGCTGATATCCCAGGCTACCCATGCCCCACAGTTGTCACCGGAACACTAAAGCGACCAGATATCATCATGGTCTATCAAGAGAAGACAGTTATCGTTCTAGAGTTAACCTGTGGTTTTGTTACCAACGTGAAAGAAAATTGTACAAGGAAGGTTGGAAAATACAACTCTACCATCGTTGATCTCAAGAAAAAGTACGAGAAAGTAACATTTGTGAATCTCAGTATGAGCGCCCTAGGATTGATATGCAAGGAAGATGATGGAAATGGCATACTGCAAGCATTAAAGAGCATTGGACTTTCGGAACTTCTATCAAAAAACATTATTAGAAACATCATAAACGTCTGTATAAGGACAACGTACTATATATTTTGTAGGAAAGACAAAGAATGGACCAATCCAGAACTTTTAACATTGTAAAGAAGTAAAATTGTTGAAGGCAGTAAGGCTTGACTAACATGCCCTTTTATGGAGAGTGGTAGTCACGAATAGATTCTTTATACTGTAAGTTTTACATTTTAAATATTTATCTTGTTGTAAGTTTATTTATGTGAATGAAAGTTTCCATTAATAATTGATTATTATTAATAATAATTGATTAATAATTAATAATTAATGATTAATTAATTAATTAATTAATTAATTAATTAATAATTAATGATTAATGATTAATAATTAATAATTGATTATTATTATTAATAATTATTATTATTATTATTATTATTATTATTATTATTTATTATAAACAGGGAAATTAATGAAGATCTTGAAAAGCCAGATGAGTGGCTTATGGGCAACAAGTTGTCCCTGAATGTAGCTAAGACACATTCAATGCTAATTGCCTCTCAACAAAAACACAAATCTCTTACACATTCAGAGATAAGATTTGATCCTAAAATAAGGGAAAAGGAAATTGAGAAAATCTACAAGGCAAAGTACTTAGGTGTTCAAATAGATGACAACCTTAATTGGAAAGAGCACATCAGGGCAGTTTCTGCTAAAGTCTCTCGTGCTGTTGGGTTTTTGAAATATTCAAAACGATACCTTCCAATTTCAGCTGTAAAGACTCTTTATACTAGCATTGTGGAACCCCATTTTCAATATTGCTGCTCCGTTTGGAGTTGCTGTAATGCTGCAGAAATTCAGCATTTGCAGAGACTCCAGAACAGGGCAGCTAGGATTGTCACAAATAGTAGTTTTGATGCTGCTATCAAGCCTATGTTTGAAAGTTTGGGGTGGAAAACCATACAGCAGTTGATAAATACACAGTCAAAGATTGTTACTTTGAAGTCTCTAAGGAATCTTGCCCCAAGATACCTCTGTGAACTTTTCAATAAAAATAGTTCATGTTCTTCCCGCAACCTCCGCAACACGAATACTGATGTCAGCTTGCCCAAGAAGAACACAGCACAGGGACAAAAAGCCTTTTCCTTTCGAGGTGCCAAGATATGGAATAGCCTCTCTACTGAGACCAAACTGGCACCCTCCCTGTACCAATTCAAAAAACATTTGGGTAGGTAGGTTTCTCGGGTGATCTGGGGGTCTGCCTGGCCTCTGGTTTTGGACTTGGTCTCTGCTGAGGCGGCCTCTGGTCGATTTGGCGGGGGTTGGGCTTGGGGCTGGGGGTTGGTGGATCCTTGGGTCATCTGGGAAGCCTCCCTGCCCACTCAAATAAAGAACAAAAACAAGATAATAACAAAATTTCTTTTTTTTTCCATTTTATCCTCTGGACATATTGTAAATATTGCATTTTATCAAACATATTAGCTTTAATTTTCTTAGTATTTATTTTCTGTAATTATTGTATTTATTGTATTTTTTAGATGGAGGGCCCCTTGAAAAACAACTTTTGTTGAAGGGTCACCCTCCTAAATCAATTGAAAATGAAATGAAAATGAAAATAGATAAGCGGAGTTCTTCTAAAATTCTTTTCTAACGAAAGAAATATTTGTGGCACAAAATGGCTCTTCACTGCCACAATATCATCAAAAGCGAAAAATCTCTTTTTGCAGAATTTTTTTATTTCTTCCCATTTTATCCAATCGAGACTTAGATCTCGGGTCCCCTTACGCGTAGGAAATGTAACTCACGCTTGTTTTTCAACCTGTTTGTTTATTGGTATAAATTGCCATGTATCATTAATTAGATTTGCTGAAGATCAACCAAGTATGGTTCGAAACTTTCTAAACATGCTTAAGTCAATGAATATTGTTTTATTTCCAACCGTTTATGTCAACTACCGTTTACGTCAACTACCGTTCAAGTCAACTACCGTTTAAAGTCAACTACCGTTTAAGCCGGTTTTCCACTAGGCGGAATTTTCCGCGCGCAGCGGAGCGGCTATTGTAATTGCATTGTTTATTTCTAACAATGGTCACTTCTGGTCGCTCCGCTACGCGTGTATTTGAAAGTCGGATTGACTTCAACTTTTCCGCCGCGTCCTATGGCGCCAACCAATCGAATCGCTCGAAGGCTCTGACACATGACTTCAGTATTCCACGAGAGGGGGAAAGCCACGGCGATTGACGAAAAACAGTGCTGAGAGAATATTTTTAAAAATTCTTGGTCATTGAATTTCTTGGAAATTGAACATCTTTGTTAGTACGCGTGCATTGTTTTAGAAACAACAGCCGCTCCGCTGCGCACGGAAAAATCCGTCTAGTGGAAAACCGGCTTTAAAGTCAACTGCTGTTTTTATGCTTGGAATGTCGATGAAATGAAGTATACAATGATTGTCGTCGCTTGCCTCATCCTCCGCTTGAAATGGCAATACTTGCCGACTGCAACCCACCTGATATTAGGTTTGCTTTATGTACATATTGCATCTTTGAGCAAGTTTGCCGGACTATCCGGAAAATTGGAAGACACATCAAGTTATGACTATGCATAAGATGGTTTCACAATGGTTTGCGATGTTGATATATTTCTTGTGTTACAAAGACAGGACACTACAATCACAGGTATGCCGTTGCCTGTTTACCTCCTCATAACTCAAATATCATTGAAATCGCTTGAGTTTGATAAGATCATAAATTATGGTTGTTAAAAGGCTTCTATTTCTATACTGCTGCGGTTCAAACAAGGCCATCATATATCTGCAACACTGATATGTTGTCAAGCTGATGTTGACCTCACAGCAGAGCAGATCGAGGTAGTGTTGCTTTTCAGGAATGGGCAAGTCCGGTAAACGTTGACATGTGTGTGTGTCGAAAGGAATTGGAAAAAACCAGTATTTTCTCAAGAAAGTACAGGGTTACTTAGTTGCTGCCCAAAACAATCAGTTTTCTGGAAAAATTGTGAAATTTTAAAAATCTGATCTTCTGTTCTATCAACATTTATTTTACTGCTTCTCTACCTCACCAAAATTCTAAAACTGACACCTCATTGGTCCTTTGTACGAAATTTTAATTTCGACAAAGAGAACACTTCTCAAGAGGACAATCACGTGACCTGAAATGAGTGTAAACCATGTCAACCTATGTCGGTGGAATGCATCTACAGGGAGCCTCAAAAAATACGTGGACCGTTTGAGCGGCTACTGTGCAAGGTGCAAGGAAGTATTTCGAAAGCAATATTGTTAAATCGATTTCATGACTTTGGAGAACCAACAATAACTATTGATCGCATACCATTGTCTGCAGCATTTTTGCTGCACGTAACCAATTTTAGCAACCTTTGATGCCTTTTCTTGTTAGTTTTCACAAAATCTTGTCTGTGAATACCTGATTCACTTTCCAAAGCAAGATAACTGAGCTAGGCCCATTTTTTACTTCATTTCTTATTATTTTACCATTTATGGAGGATATTAGATTATCTGATTTTGAGGCAGTCAGTGATTTAGATTCCTTTGCTCCGTAAATCGGCAACTACTCGTCAATTTTACTCAAACTCTTTGCTTGCCAAACTTAAAGTAGACTGACGACTTGATTCCTTGTATTCGTTCAACATTTATAATCTGATGTTTTAATTTCACTCATACAAAGGACTCACGACCAAACAGATTCTAAACAGGGACTAAAATCTTACGAAAAATCAGAAGAAACTTAGAACATCTTCCATCCTACGAACGTCGAAAGACAAGTCGAACGTCCCTTCGAACGTCATTTCGAGCGTCGCTTCGCTTCGAGAAGTCGAACTTTGAACTAATGAGCCAATCAAACGCTACAAATAGGCACGTGGGTTGACCATATTAAGAAAGTAGCGATCTGATTGGTCGCGCCGTGAACGCGGCGGACTTGGCCTAATTAGTCCCTGTTTTGAAGCGTAAGGACATAAGTCCCTCAACTGAAGCGATAACAACAACAACAACGAGCGTAAGTTAGAGGGACTTATGTAATGTAGTCTAAACTTAAAGTTTAAGACTCTTCTTTTCATAAATCTGAGAAATAGGAAAATTGGATTCATGGCCCCTTCCAGAAGCCGCTCAAGAATGGTTTTTGAGACACCCTGTAAATGCAAATATTTGAAAAATTTGAATCATCGTAAACTGTAAATCAAGAAATGGAAAACGGTATCATTTTCAAGACAATCATGCTTATGAAGCTCTACAATTTGGTATTAATCAGAAATCCCGTTACTTTTTGCTGATGATTTAGCTAATTTAATGTTGTCACAACATCTACTACAGTTGAAAGGCAAGACCCTAACTAGAAAATTAGAAAGTGCGCAGCTCCTTTAAAGCCATTCAGTCCAGAAGGATGTTCCAAAAATTGCTTGTTCAAATGTTTGAGTCAAATGCATACCAGTCTGTGATAGAAAACCCCTATGTTACATTCCCCCTCTTATCGTCACGAAACACAAGTGGTGGTAAAATATATGAAATGAACAAACCTCTGACGTTACAGAAACCTTTCAGAATTTACCAGACCTATCAGGATTCAAAGATGACAGGAGATCGAAACCACATTTTTGAAAGATATCATTTCTAAACACTGGTCAACTGTTTTGAGGCGATGTACCCAACAGGAAGCTTTGTTC
Organism: Aurelia sp. 3 sensu Dawson et al. (2005); assembly: GCA_964020215.1. Taxonomy (NCBI): domain Eukaryota; kingdom Metazoa; phylum Cnidaria; class Scyphozoa; order Semaeostomeae; family Ulmaridae; genus Aurelia; species Aurelia sp. 3 sensu Dawson et al. (2005). The sequence goes on from OZ026584.1 coordinate 12,793,458, forward strand.
TGTAGAGATATTGGTGGAATTTTCTTTGAACAGAATATTAGTTATCTATCTCTCATTATCTGTTATTTGTATCAATTGGTATGAGTAATGAATAACCGCCTCTCCAAATCCAATTCATAATGGCCGCACTGAAAAACGTCCATTCATGGAGAGAAATTACAACGGCCGTGAGAAAAAAGCAAGGGGTTGAGTTGTAACAAAGGAAGCGTCCAAGGGGTTGGGGTGTAAGAACGAAAACGTCAGTTCTATTTATTTGATCTACCAGACACTGCGTCTTTGTCTCAACTGCTCGGTTTCTTGTAAACATCACTATCCTTTCTTAGCAGGATATTTGTTAAAAGCCACCAGTGGGTCAACAACTATCAGCTCCATGGTACATGTCCTCATGATGAGCATTGGTTGGTGACAAGCAGCATAATATTCTTCCTCAACAACTTCAAAATTGATTCGTCTGTCCGTCTGTCGGTTTGTTTTTCTGTCTGTATGTCTGTTTTCAACAATTTTTACTTAACTTATTGTGGCGGCACATTCACTTGCCCATGCGTATTATGCAGGCCCGCCGAGAGGGGGCAGGGGGCACTTTGCCCCAGGGCCTCAGGGTCTAAGGGGCCTCACAATTTGAGAATTTTGACATTTTGACAACAGGAAATGCTCTGAGATGCATTTTAAGCCAATCTATAGAGGGCAATTGAAAAAAATTTTCTGCTCGCTTTGCTCGCAAGGGGGCCTCGATTCACAGTTTTGCCCCTGGGCCTCGAAAAGCTCTCGGCGGCCCTGGTATTATGAAGAGGATTGGTATGAATACAACATTGATCAGTTTATGAATATGATATTGTTGTGAAGAGACATCACTTTGTGCATGCATTGTCAAAAGACTTGATTTATACGTGAAGCAGTCACTTCCTCAAGTTTCTGTTGAACATAATTAAAAACATTTTTGACAATTCTTATACACCCAGTAAGCAGCACTCGCTGGCACTTTTTTGTTTTCGATGCGATGCGCAGCAAAAATTTTGCTAAATGCGAAGATGGGCGGAAGATGCAGATGAAAAAGCAGAGACACGATATCTATCCACTTGCATCGAATACAAAGAAACTATTGAAACTGAAACTGATGCACCTGTGGAAAATGCCTGCTCTTCAATTAAATGATGTCCCAATGATGTTGCATAGAAACTCGCACATGTCCCAAAATTCATTTTATGGAGATTAGTCACCATGTTTGTTATACGCATTGCAGCTTACAATAATAGTTTTCTTCTAAAGTCCAAAGGATGGCATATAGAAATCTAGAATTTCACCTGAAAGTTCCTCTATTTGCAACTCAAGCCCAAAAAATCTACAACTTCAATTATATGTAAAGCAATTAGATGTGTGTAGTATGACTGTGAACTTTTTTAACAAGGAAAGTCTGTTCAATAGGTAATTGTTTCATAGATTTTTATAGTTGTCCATTTTGACAGATTTTAGGCCGTGAATACTTGACAGATTTTGGGCCTTGAATGGTTGTGCTGACTAACATCCTGGTACAAGGATTAAGTGACGAGGCCTCTGAATTGTCTCACACAGTAACCAGACTAACCAACTCTATTGATAATGTGACTAACCAAAGATACGGGCTGGGCATCGGATTAGGCGTTTATTGTCACTTTGAAACCGCAGACCTATTTCAACAAGGACGGTCTTAACATGCCATTAGCCCATGAAGACACATTGTTTACCGAATATTTTTCATTCATCAAATTCTTTAGAGGATACTTCAAATTCTTTCCGATTATTATTATACTCCTCACAATCTATATTTTGCTTGCGAATTAGCCATTTCGGTTTCAAAGAGTTCAGATTTGGATTTTATCCTTCACGGGTAGTTATTTAAAACCTACACAAGCGGTTATTATGAAAGATTTACAGTGTTGTACATATTGGTATTACGTCATAGCTTTGTGATTGCGCAGTTGACTCACTGTTAAGCCTCACAAGCCTCGGCTGAGCCAATTCGTTTACACGCGCCCGGCTAAACTGGGCCACCATAATAGTGGTTTTGAAAAGAATGGTTTCAGCTTTTGATTAATTCCATGCAAATGTTATCCGCATGGTTGCATTTCCTTTGGAGATATAACTCACATATCGGATTACTGATCGTATTCAATTACATGATATGTTGTTATGTGAAAGTCAAAGTCGAGATGAGACAGACAAAGGCAGTATACTGATTCGCAACCAGTAAACTCGGCAGCAACACTCCAGCATATCCACACGAAGTCGCACTTGAATCTAGCATAAGCAAATATTCATTGACGAAGATGGAGCATGGTAAAGCAAGACGAAGCAATTATATTTTCGAGTATCGAATTGCAGTGCTTGGAGGGGCCTGTGTTGGCAAAACTTCCTTGATCAAACGATTTACAGAGGATGGATTCAGTGAGAAACACGTCGCAACAATAGAGGATCATTTCCAACATGTTGTTGATCATCATGGCTCTACATGTGTTTGCTTGCTCATTGATACTTCGGGTACTTTTGAGTTTCCAGCCATGAAAAAGTGGTCCATTTCTAAAGCTAATGCGTTTGTAGTTGTATATTCGATCGCCGACAAGAAATCGTTCCAGCAGGCCAAAGTCCTCGTTGATGAAATCAAGGCTGTTAAGGGCGATGGAAGCGAAATCAAAATTGTGCTCATTGGCAATAAACTGGAGCTTGAATCCAGAAGAAAAGTTCCTAAGAAAGACGCACTCGATTTTGCAAGAGACATTAGCGTCGGAGATGTTACCTGTGACTTTGTTGAAGTTTCCGCAAAGGAGGACAAAAATGTCACCGAAGCTTTCCACGGACTATTGAATTTATACATTCCGGAGCAGGTAGAACTTGATTCTAGCGCAGCATTGCCGGCCGAGAAGAGAAATGGCAGTTTTTCAAGGACATTAAGTTTGCGCAAAAAATCAAAGAAAAAGAAAGCTCTGCAGCAGAAAGAACTGTTGAGGAGGAGTGACGAAAATCTATTAGATATTGACAGGCCTGTAACTCGTCAAAGGACATATTCCCTTGAGACAGACAAAGCTCTTTATGATTCAAGTTCAGATTCTGACAGTCGACCTTCATCGCCCGAGCCCAAATTTGACAGCGGTTCGGAGTCTCCCGAATTCAAAAACTTTCGACGACAAAGTTCTGCTAAGGAGCTGATAAGGCGGACAACATCCGCGTGTAAGCAAAAATTAGACAGAGCGAAGAAAAAGTTACGAGGATCTCAGAAATCACCAAAGGACGAAAAACATGCAGCCATAAAAATTTGCAATTCATATTCATAAACTAAATGTACTAGTTGCGTTGCATTTCTGATTGTAATTTTATTCAATAATTTCTATTAGATAAATTTTGCCTGGAAAACGTAGGATGCAAATACTATCCCGAAATGATGTAAATATTTACGCTATCGTCATATTGATGTAATTACAATTTCTTTCTTATTCACATTATCGTATTTCAAAAGCTCTGATTTCTCATCAAAAGGACCGAGTGTTGATATAGGTCGTTAGACAAACCAATGCCGCGTGAATTACTTCTTAAATCTTCCGTGCAGGCTTTGCAAAAACAGACAAGTCCATGATGATGGAGAAAATCACACAAAACTTTGAATACGAAGGTTTGTGGGATTGTGCTAAGAGCCAATGGAATCTTTTAAGAAGTGATTACTCAACAGTCGTTCTTAATAAAGACTTCAATTGTGAGCATCAATAGGCAGGGCAGTGGGATACTTCGGGCTTTTATTTCATGTTTCTCAGCAATTACACATCAAAACTTCCACAAAAACACACACACATACACAAAGCACTTAATCGTGAATTACAATAATATATGTATCCTACGCGTATTTTTAAAAGAAACTGCTTATAAGAAACTCGACTCTCAGATAGATAAAAAGTTATGAAACTCCAATACTGGAAAAACACACCATAAGAAACTAATTATTTTCGTAAAGGAATTCTTAACATATTTTACTTGATTTCCACTTGTTTCTTTTTTCATATTACTTGCAAGGTACTTGAGCATCGTCTGAACATTGGATAGGCTTCAAAAACCTTGTTTTGAAATGTTCTTGAGAGACCAGGCAGTGGACGACAGAGAAGAAATTGGTTGAAATGACGTCATCGAGCAATCTGAGATAACTTCGGATAGATAAGCTTTTTGAAATGATAAATCAAGATTGTGAGGCCCCCGGAAACAAAATATCACGTTTTGCCGAAATTTGGGGTCTGTTGCAGGGAGCTAAGGGGGCTCAAAGTAACGAGTTTTTGCGCATGCGTGCGCAGTTTCTGCTCTGTCGGAAGTGGACATGAAGATTGATATGGAACCTTCAAGTAGCCTGTAAGAAACTCTGAATACTCAAAATATGATAACTTTAAGAAACTTTCAGTACAACTGGTCCAGATTCTTAGTTTCTTATCAAGAAATAGGCAAAATACGTGTGTATGTATTTTTGAACATTGAGGCCTCTTATCTCGATATAATTTCTGTTACTTTCATGCTTTATGACACTTTATAAAGTACTCGCCGATAAATTGTATAGAGCAGTTCTGTTCGACTAGGATTTGAAAACGGACGTCTCGGAAGATATCACTTCTGATGTGCCTGCTTATTTTCTGTTTTCAGATAGATAGCCGTTACACGTAGTTTTTTATGTTTCTTAAAATCATTTCATCTTTGCCGTCCTGAACATTTCAAAACAAGGCGCTTTGAACTCTTTCCAATGATTAGACATAGCACGTATTTTATTTAGAAGAAACTAAGAATTCTATCAGTACTGAAAGGTTCTTAACATTATCAGATTTTTACTACCAAGAGTTTCTTGTGAGTTCCTTAGCAATCTTCATATTAATTCAGTAATTATCTGTTCCCTCGGGAACATTTCAAAACAACGTTTTCTGAAGCCTTTCCAATTTTTGGACATTACCCTACCCTGTGTCCCAGAGCCTCAAGTGCGTTACGAGCAATAAGATACAGGGAAACGATGGAAATAAAGTAAACCCATGTCGAGGATTTCCTTTGTCAAAATAAATAGTTTCTTGAGTTATATTTTCCCAGTACTGGAGGTTCTCAAATTTTTGGCAATCTGAGAGTTGAGTTTCTTATATAAAGAAAACAATATGTGTACTCAAATACACGTATTTTTGGTATGAATGTAAGGTCCGATGTTGCTGGTAGGTAGTTTCTTAAATGTTTGGACCATTTTGCTACCATAAGTTTCTAACGCGTTTCTTATTATAATGCCAACAAATTTAGAGTTTATTTAATTTTGTTAAAAGAGCTCTCCAATTACTTTTTGGAGGATCTCAAAAAAGTAAATAATATGGTTCACACGGGATTCGCACGCAAAGTGATGTCCACATAGTTGGCTATAACTGTACAGTATGGAAACATTTTTTAGTGACCTGCAAAAATTAAAACTGCAAGTTACAAAAGTTTTTAACTGCAGGTGAGGCCCGTCGGAACGAAAGTCATATTGGGGAGCTGAAACGAAGTGCGAGCGAAGCAAGGGAAAATGGGGGTTCGGGGGCTTGCCCCGGAAAAATTTTTCACGACCTCGCCCTCGAGATTGTTGGAAAACGCCCCATTTTTGGATAATTTGCGATTGAAAGAAGGCAAGAAGCAACGGATCAAAACTGATGGGAGTCTTTCCAGGAAATTCTGAACTTTTTGCGTTGTATGACATCAAAATATACTGCATTTTTGATAGATTCTGGTAGCTTCCTCGAATATATATGAGTTCCAGTCTTCATTCCCACTACTTTGGCAATCACAGCCTTTTTCACTTACAAAATCAAGACACTTCAGCAAATTATTGGGGGGGGCTGAAGCCCCTCAGCCCCCCGCTTCCGACGGGCCTGCGAGGGTAGTTTCTTAACTTTCGAAAAATTGAGCTTACCGTTTCTTATAAGCTGTTTCTCATAGCAAATACGTGTACTTTCTGAGTGAGAAGAAGTGAGAAAAAACAACATGCTGGTGTTTCTTAATTTGTGGACGAATTGAGAGCCTGAGCTTCTGATAAGCGGTTTCTTATCTAAAAATGCGTGTATTCCCCAGGGTAAAGAATGATCAATTTTAAACAAGATCATAACGAATGCTTTCAAGTTGGAAGTAAGCTACAGTCTTGCAAATAGGATCAATGTTGAAGGAAGAATTTGGAAGTGACAACCTCTTTAGCAATGCTGCTGACAGAAATCTTGAAATGTCTGCTTTGCATTAAGTTATTACGTGGTTTGGTGGTTTTTTGGAGTGTTCAACAGTGAATCAAAAAATTATAAAGGTACTTTCGATCGCTTAGGAGAGGCTCAATATCAGTTTTTTGCAGCTTCAGCATATTTCGAACAGACGAATTGCTAGTACGCCTCTTCATAAACAAGAGTGCGCTGTAATGTAGTTCTTTTTAGGTTTCCCAGTCGTTAGAGTGTTACTATTCATATTTACAGTAGGATTGCTAACTTGAAAATATGTATGTCAATCAGGAGAGCAGCATAGAAAGGGGAAATTTGTAAAAGAAAGGATCTAGTTTTCCAAAGCAACAATAAAGCGACTATGCTCCAAGAATAAATTTCATACTCTGAGAGCACTGAATCAAATCAAAATAAACAGGGAGTGCAAGACATTATTGTTGGCTACGCAGACAGAAGGTGTTGAATCTATTCTTGAAGCTACTAAATCGTTTTGTCTCAATCAGGCCGGAATCTATTGTTTTTAAAAATTCGCCCTTGCTGAGCCCTATTGACCCGGGCCTATTGATCAGTTGAAAAACGTTAAGCATATCATACTGCCTCCTCAAATTTACCAACGCCTACACGGGATGCTGCTCAATGATTTTGTATCACTGTTGCTGTGGTACCAAATGGTGAAGTTAAGTTGCAGCAAAATCATTTGATTCATGTTTTCTGCTTCCAATTCTTGTTTTCATATTAGGTGAGTACACAAAGTTAACAAGTCTAACGGGCTGTGCATCAAAATACATGAGACCGATATTCTAAACTGAACTGTTAGTCTGTCAGTCTAAGGCTAACTTACATGTACATGTGCCATATTGTTTGGCAAAATTGCTCAGTTGGTGCCAGAAATTAAAGGGCCAGATACAATAGTCAGTTTCAGAAATAGAGTTTGAATTTCAATGGTCAGTAAGTTATGGACCCAAATTTACTTGGAATTCTCCTCCCCATACAAACCCGTTACCTGTATTTTCCTAATTTCTTGGTCAAAAAGAAACATTTGACTCTCAGACATAAAGGATTGCTTGAATTAAAGGGTTGTTTTGAATTCTTATCGTTTACCTGGCTGTACGGGTGTGTCGTTTTGTCGTTTAACAGTTTCTCCTGCCTTGTCGAGCGCTGCTGGGTGGATAGAGAAAATCGGCTAAGGTTTGTTTACACCCATTTCAAGTAATGTGATCAATCTCTTGATAAAACATATTTTCATTTCTCCAAGATATTTCATGCCTGGCAAAGTTGTGCCACGAGTGCAAAAACAAGCAAAAAATACTACAACTTCCAAAGACTATGGTCACATGACTTGAAATGGGTAAAACAAAAAAACAAACCTTAGCCGATTAGGTCTATTAGGACCCAGGTCGGCATTCATCAGCAGGGTACTACTTTTACTTTCATTGAGATGCTTTTGCGATATCATTGACGGACTTTATTTTCATACTCCATCTATATTGTCCACACCCGCCCTCCCCTACCCAGCTACTGTTTACTCGTTTTGAAAGAATCACGAGAAACACTTTTGACAAAATTGATCACTGTGATCCATTAGGCCCTTTTTATCAATTAATGCAAAAAAATAAAGTTCCTAATCCTAATGAAATTTTAGATTTGTGACATGCACCATAACCTAGGGGTTCATGTGCTGCAAAAATTTTTGAGATCAATCAACCGAAGGCGAAGATATTGATTATTGAAGTTGGGCCTAAATCGGATCTTTGTTTACATGACCGGAAGAGGCATGGCACCGTTTTGACAGCAAATTGCAATTCCTTGTATCTCGGCTCAAACTTCGCCGATCTCTTTCATTTTAGTCTCATTCTGGTCCTCTAAATGTGTGCTTTGAGTCAATGTAAAGCATGCTTAAATATTTTGCCTTTTTATGACCATTTTAGACCATTTCACAATGGTACTTTTCAAAAAAAATTTTTGTCTTCAAAAATCAATCGTAAAATTGAACGCTAAAGACAAAAAAGTGTTTCGCTATGCTCTTCAAAATGTTTTCAGCCATTAGATACACCTTTCTAACAAGTTTCTACCAAAGGGCCGGTGCCAATTCGCCTCCAAACACTTTTGACAACGATCTTAATTTTGCAAGTTTATGATTTTAACATTTTTGAACATTTCGTCGAGAAAAATTAGATAAAGTCAAACGGAAAGCTTTCCAATTGTTTGAAACCGATGCAGAGTCAAAGGTATGTCATTTATTTGTCTTTTAAGCCTGCTAAAGCTTCGAGTCAAACATTTTAAAGGCAAAAATGGTATTTTGCAGCCAATTGTCCCTAAAAAATTCAAAATTTTTGAATTTTGCAAGAAGTTTAACAAATAAAGCCTTGCAAAGTGTGTCAAGTGTTAGTCATTATATTGTTTTAACTTGTATGTAAGGCATGGTGACCTTTGGTCCTTTCACTGGATGTCTGTTTAAGTTTAGTGGTTGTCATATCCAAAATCTTGAAGACTTGTGTAATGAAAATTGAAGACTTGTGAAATGAAAATAGTCATAAAAGATTTTTTGGTTCGAATTGGCACCAGCCCTTTGGTAGAAACTTGTTAGAAAGGCGTTTCTAATTGTTAAAATTATTTTGAAGAGCATAGCCAAACATACTTTTTTTGTCTTTCGCTTTTAATTTTACAAATTATTTTTGAAGACTAGAATTTTTTAGAAAAGCACCATTGTGAAATGATCTAAAAAGGGTCATAAACAGGCAAAATATTTTATTATACTTTACATTGCCTCAAAGCACACATTTAGAGGATCAGAATGAGACTAAAATGAAAATGATCGGTGAAATCGGAGCCTAGAACCAAGGAATTGTAATTTGCTGTCAAAACAGTTCCATGCCTCTGCCGGTCATGTAAACAAAGATCTGATTTAGCTGACCTGACCCAACCCAACATCATCTGATCCAATAGATCTGACCCAACTTCAAATCTGACCCAACTTCAAAAATTAATATCTTCGCTCTCGGTTGACTAATCTTAAAAATTTTTGCAGCACATGAACCCCTAGGTTATGGTGCATGTCTCAAGCGCAAAATCGAACAGGAATCTAAAACTTCAAATTTTGGTTTTAATTCGATGTTCTGGATCACAGTGCTCTTCTGCATCAGTGCTCCCTTCCTCAATCCGTCGTATCTTCGCTCTTGACTGTATTCATTTCTTTGACCAAATTACTGGAAGGATTAGAATGCAAAGTGAGATGTCCATTGTTAGAAAATGGAAATCAGATAAAGAAGTCTTTACTTTTGTAAAAGGGAAACGACTGTTTTGCTACAACACAAAAGGCTGGAAAAATGGAATCAGTCAAAAACCTGATCAAAAACCTATATGTTACAAAGAAGCCTTGTCAGAACACGGTATGACTGTTAAATTTATTTTCTTATCCAAAACACACCCCAAAAGCCACAAAAAAGCGTGTGGTTATAATTTTCTTCCTACAAGTTGCTTTCAAAAATTGTTTTGTGTCAATGAAGGGCTGCAGAAAACGAGGTCTTCCCGTAAGGTATTATCATTTTTTTACCTAAGATTGACCGAGTACTGATGTGACAAAGTTTCTTGTTTTTCACAATATGTACCCCCAAAAACCGCACAAGCAACAACACGCAAAAGATTACAGCTGATCCACCTATTCACTTATCAAGCCTTTTGTTGCATATCAATCTTCAAAAGCATTATTTTTCTTGATTCTTTATATAGCTTGAAATCTGCTGACAATCCGACCTAACAGAGAGGAACTTGGTTTTCATTTACTAGCAATTACAATAGTGCATGTTTTTTTCCAAGTATCAAATATTTGAGAATATCAGTGTTCCTGGTAATTATTTTCATGAATAATGAAAAGTTTTGATGTTTCTATTCCATGGATAAATTTTCTTTTCTTTTAATTTCACAACTGCATTCATTTCAGAGTCTACCAGACTTTTAACCACCTCCAGAGGTTTCATTTATTACCCGCAAAATGTTTGAGAGTAACCTCAAATGGTTTAACCTCAAAGTAACCTCAAATGAGAGTAACTTTCCAGTGGTATCCAAAATTAACAGAAGTCTTCTGAAGTGATTAGTTGGTTAATGGTATCTGGACAGCAAATACCTGTGTTGATTGACTTTTAGAAAGATATTTTTGTTACTGTGTTAAAATATGGGCAATTTTAATAAACTGTCTGTTGATTGAATTGCAGAAAATGTCTATTATTTTGTTAAAACATATACCATTTTACCGACTGTATGTTGATTGTCTTGAAGATGTGTTCGTTATTTGCTGAAAAATGGAAAATTTACTTGCTGTTTGTTTACAGACTGTCAGGAAATATTTGTTATTTTTGTAAATTTTTTTAATTTTGTTAAAAACTTGACCATTCTAACCTTGACTTTCAGAAGATATTTTGTTGTATGGACAAATAGCTTATGTTAATTGCTTACAGAAAGTGTTAATGATATATAAATATATATGTGATTTTGTTGAAAATATATAATTTCATTTGGTTTCTCCGTGGCACACCCTGTACTTGCGTTTTCAATGTTTCAGTGAAATGTACCCCAAAACCACACAAAAAATCACCACAGTCAGGATGCCCATTCAGTGGCGGAGATAGAGGGGGGCAGGGGGGCGACTGCCCCTCAAAGCGACTAAAAATTGTTTAAATTTTCTGGGGATAGACCCGCGACTGGCTCACCTGTCGGGTCACTGCTGGGCTTTGCCCCCCCACCGAAAAATCCTAGCTACGCCTCTGTGCCCATTCAATAGGTTCACTATATTGCAAGGTAACCATTGTGCTTTTCTGGCAAGAGGACACATGAAAGATACGGAAAAAACATTGGTTTGCAAACTTAAAGTAAGAATTTGCGACTTGCTACTCGTTCATAGAAATAATCTGTAAAATTTCAAGTTCAAATTTTTGCTTTTACACCTTATAATTTATTTTAAATCCAATTTATTCATGGCAAACATACATTTTTAGGTAGCCTAGTTACCTAAGCATCATTGATCAGTAGAGTTTTATGTTGTATGTTGCTCTTCTATAGATCACGGGGGGGGGGGGGGTTCTCGGCTAAATTTCGGGTAGGGGGGTGCCGCCCACAGTTTGAAAATGTAACCGTTGGCTAGACCAATTTTTGTGAAAATGATACCCTTGGCTAGACTAATTTTTCCTTCAGAAGTGCTCTGAATTGGCATTTTCTAGGCAAAACTTGCCAAATTTTCGCATTTTCTAGACCAAAATTTTTAAGAAGTTGGGTTTTTTTACAAAAATTACCGAATTTTGACATCTCTTTGACCAAAATTCCCAAAAAGCATACCCTTGCCTAGACCTAACTCGACTAAAATTGCCAAAAAGTACACCCTTGGCTAGACTAGAAGTCCGAAAAAGTGTACCCTCGCGGGCGGCACATCCCCAGGTACCTTTACTATGGAAGAACCCCCCCCCCCCGTGCTATAGATATTGCCTTTCAACTGACCTTGTGGTTTTGGGGTACCTTAGCTTTTGGGGTACATGTACCTGTAGCCTTTAGAGTTCAGCTACAATGGCGGCATGTGTCTTCGCTAATGTTTGAAAGATGGGTGGCTCCCTGGACAGTATTGATCATGTACGTTGATCATTAGTGACTAGTTCAGAAGACTCTCAATTAAAACTTTTAATGAATCTTCGATACAGTTGTCAATATCACACGAGCAAACTCAAGAGTTAGCGTTCCTTCCGCTGTCTGGCGCAGGAAAACCTCTCTCTATTAATGTTTCGGAAGTTATGTCTCACGTGTCTATAGGCTAGGATTTGTTCTGAAAGAGTCAGATCATTAGAAAGACTCATCTTAGTACAGTAAAGTTCCGCCTAGAACCTTGTTTCACAAAGACAGCCTGATTGGTTTCTTAAGTTAAGATATACTTCTTCAAAACATGGAAGAAACACTTTTATATTCCAAACAGCTATACACCCCTGTCTAAGTGCCCCGGTACATCTTACCCCGGTGATTTCCCCGGCGAAAAAATCGGAGCAAAATTAGTCCCCGGATAAGCTGTGAATCTCCCCGGTACAAAACACCTCACAAGTGAAACCTCGGCAGCAAACAGGCGAACCCCAGAGAGAAATTTGAAGAATTATTTTCACGTAGAAACACTTCCCACCAATAATTATGCTGTCCTCGTTACAAAATTCGAGCTCCCCAGAGAAAATCTGACCATATCCTTCGGTCACTAGGACCCGGTGAAAATCTGACCTCTCACCGGGGCACTTAGACGGGGGTGTAGCTATCAAAATTGTTACGAAAACGTTTTAAAAATATGAACTGTTGTAGGATCTAATAGTTTGAGCAAGTACTGAAAGTTTCTTGAAATTCCTGTTTCTTGAGAACTGAGACCTATTTGAGACATATTCAAATATGTGCCATAAGATATTACTATGTACCATTGTGAAAGAAACTGAACATGAATCAACCTGGATAGTGTCTTGTGGAGAGGTATTTTATTCAGCGAAATCAGGCCTGAGTTTCTCATAATGCAGTTTTCAAAAGGTGGGACTTTACTGTATTGCTTCCTGCTCAAAACAAATCACTCCAAGCACTTAAGTTTCAGCACAAGCGATGCAACAGTAGAGAAGGTATGATCTGCTGCTTTTAAAAAAGTGAACATTGTGATTCATCCTTTCTGTGGGGGTCGTAGGGGCTGACGGTTTGCAGTTTCTAGCTGTTTTTGGAACGGTTTAACGGTTTTTGGCCGTAAAAATGACGGTTTTACGGTTCCTCTCTTTCTCAACGGTTACCAGATTTGTTCACAAAATATGATCCGAGAAGTCAAAATTATCACAAAATTAACGATAAAGCTACGAATAATTGCTCAGTACGATATCGCTTTGTGAACATTCTACTAATTTTCACATTTTCTAGCGTATTTAAGGCACTAGAATTAGCTTTCTCCTTTTAGGTCATAACAATGATAACGAGGCAGTCGTCTGGAACACAAAACCGAGGACCGAGGCGGTACATCCAAATTGTGGAAAAATGTTATGACGGTTTTAGCTGAATTTTGAGGCGGTTTCTCGGTTTCTCGGAAAATTTTTTGCGGTGTTACGGTTTTCGGTGACTCCCTACGACCCCCACCTTTCTTATCAATGGTGCCGCTCTGCTAATCAAGGTTTGACGGAAAAAGTGCCTTCTATGATTTGTCACAAGACACATTGTGGCTACTCGAAGCAACATAGAGTGTTTCATGGAGTACGAGATCTATTTGAAAATGCTTGAGAAACGAGACTAAACTGCTTTAGACAGGGCTCAGACATATTTTCATGTGAATACTTTCAAAAGTTCTTATATGAAACTCCTCCATGAGACACTAGAACTAGAATGGCAACAATTTGAGAAACAGTACACGAGTAATACATTCGAATAGCACTCAGGAACTTTTTTAAGTTGACTGTGACATGTAGACATTGAACGCTTACTCTTGACACACACTGCCGTTTTGTCCCGTATCCCGCAAATGTACCCGTATCAGTTGAAGAAACTCCAGGGGGGGAGGGTAACTTAACTTGCCCATGGTACGGGGTTGTGCCATTTTTTAGGGTACCTTTTCATGATAGAGTCCGGATTTATGGGTATGATTTTCAAATTTTTTTTTACATTTTCCGGATTTAGGGGGAATGGCTTTTCGTAAAAAATTCATTTTGGCATTTCCGGATTTATGGGTATGATTTTGAGAGAATCACCGGATATATGGGTATACTTTTGAGAAATTTCTCCGGATTTATGGGTGGTACTTCTACGATTTGAATGGCACAACCCGTGCCGTATATTGGAAACTCAAGTGACCTCCTCGGGAAGAAACTCCATCATAGCTTGAAAAGTTTGAAACCCCTTACTAACCCTGACCAACGAATACGCTTTCAGTATGGTTTCACTTTGAAAGCAAGTCGCATTTTGTGAACAAGTAAATAAATCACCTAAAGGGTGTGTAGAAGAAATATTAAATTGATTTAACACTGTGTGGCTTTATCAATAGGTTCGAAGGTCAGAGTTAACAACCGAAGTAACTCCATCTTGAATGACTGGTTTACCACGTGAAAGGGCCTGTTGAGTTGTAGGCGCGATGAAATTTTAAAGAATCCAAAGACCGTCATCCTGATTTCTAACTTCACCAACTACAAAAGCATTTAGATAGCAGACATGTCCAGCACTGCTGTTTACCTGTACCGTCGGCACTTGCTGTTGTATATGTTTGAGGCCTTGGTAAAAGTAACTAAACAAGGCTCTCCCAGTTTTCCTGCATTCTTGATGTCCTTTCAGTTGTTTTAAGCATATTGGATTGTTTTAAAGTAGCTTTAAAGTGAAAATCCAGTTTTAAGTCAAAGTTAAATCTAAATACTGCTTGATTTCTGATTACTTTCCTCTTTTCTTGCTTCACTTTGCTTTCGATGCCATTTCATATAGTGGAATTTTCAATGATTATGATGTCCAATGAACTTTTTTTCGATTATTCTCTAAAAATCTCAGTCTAACTTCAATGTATACCTAACTTTTGATCTCAACCTCATTTTGGTCTGTACTGTGTTTTTACTCAAAGCATCGTTTCGATGAGTCAGTAACTTCGATAATATTGTGCGGTGGTCGGTTTGTGCCATAGCCACTAGCTAGGAACGCCAATCGTTTCCACCCAACATCTTAGGTGGCTTCAATTTTTTGTATTTTCCGGATTTATGGGTATAGTAGAACAACGATGCGAAGCTAAGCTAATCAAGACGTACAATAAATCCTTACACTTATTCTGTGTCCAGGGTGTTCTCGTCATTTCTCTCTATATGACCATACCTAGTGATTTTTCCTCTCACTCCCTACTTCAAAGGGTTGGCGAATTTAGTTACTCAGAGAGTGTCGAGCCTCAATTTATGAAGCAGATTTACAGAATACTGTAATGCCTCCAAACATCAACATTAAGTCGGCACGTTTTGCTTCCAAGGTTTTTGTATTCAATTTATTTTATGGCTGATAGATAATCTATTCAGACACAAGAAGAAAGGTAGACAATTACGCTAAAGATGGCCGCGAGGAACTTTTTTACCAAGATGCACTGCGTTCTTTAATCGAATTCCTATAGAAATGTTAAGGATTCGTAATTCGAACGCAATGCATCTTGGTAAAAAGTTCCTCGCCGCCATCTTTAGCGTAATCGTCTAAAGTAGATGACTTGTTTCTAATCAACAAATATCTGATTTTGTTTGAAACAAAATAGCAAGAAGAATCTTGGTGAGAATAAATCAAGATCTTAGCATTAAACTTCAACTGTCCGTCTTATCAAAGGTCATTTCAAACAGCTCGATCAAATTTGATGCGAAGGGACATGAACAACAAAGAATTTCGAAATCTTTCATCAGAAGAATACAGAATCATATCCTCAAGGATAATGATCGGAAATGCTAGATGATGTAAGTTTGGTGTTCCGATTCCAAACCGTAGACTGCAAATTTCCTTTAACTTTCGAGGAAAGATTCAATAACTTAATTTCTTTCTAGAAAACTTTCTTTCATTTTCATTGAAAAGGACATTGACAGTCCTGGAGATAAAAGCTGAAAATAGTATAATTCTTCCCGCAATGTAAGAATCACTGCCGCCGTTGATAGTGACAGTTACAAAACAAAACCCTAGAAATCCGCTGGTGAAACTAGTATCCATTTATAGGTTCTGCTGCAGGAAATTTTCTTCGCTTATCTATGTAGTTAAAAAGAAAACCACAAAAGGAAATTTCTTTTTGTCAAGTCAAAATGGCAGATAGTGAGGAAACTTTAAAATAGTTTTTTAGATGGATGTCTTATTGACTCGCATTGTTTTTGTGTAACATCTTTGTGACACATATCAATTTTTGAAGCTGAATTCACACTGGCGGCTCGGAGGGAGGGGGGGGGGTACCTTAGTACTCTTGGTGGTACGGGGACATGCCATTCTTATAGGTACTTTTTTCAAAACGTTACGGAATTATGGGTATCTTTTTCGAAGTTTACAGAAATTTCACGGAATTATGGGTGTCGTTTTCAGGAGATTTTTCATAATTTCCAGAATTAGGGTCCAGATTTTCAATCGATTTGTAGAGTTATGGCCCTAAAATCCACCAAAAGGTACGGAATTATGATTGGTTGAGATATCTAAGATTTCCTATCTAAGGTTCTGGTGGATTTTAGGGCCAAACTCCACATCAGCCTATCTAAGATTTCCCACAGCCCCAATCTCCCTTTACCAATATTCTATCTTTCTAAATTCTGTACCGGATGCGTCAAAAGAGCAGTCCCCGTTTGAAAGGCAACTGCTCCCTGGATATCGAGATGATAATATTGGCAATTATATCATTTCAGGATGGACATTTTCAATCTATTTTGAAATAGACAAAATCTGCTAAGGTTTGTTCAAACACACATTTCAAGTCATGTGATCAATCCTTGACAAACTTCTTTTGACTTCTCGAACATATTTCGTTCCATGCAAAGTTGTGCCATGAGTAACAAGGGCAGATTTTGTAATACAATAGTATCAGTCGCTTTGGTTCACACCTCAATTCAAAGCGATTAGCGAATGCAGACAAGACATTCTCTCAAGCAGAAATTCAAAACAAACGAAGCCGCAAAGTACCCTGAAACCAGTAGGGCGAACTCTCGTTTGGTGCGGGCGAAGGGAGGCTTTTAAGGGAAGGTATGCGCTTATGACGAAAGAGGAAGGGTAAATCTAAAGTTTTGTCTCGCGGATTTTGTTTATTTGATTCAGAAACCGAGCAGAGGGCACTGCGATTCTTGCATATTTATTACTTAGATGTACGCAGTCACTCAGCTCCTGAATCACGTAAACAAAATCCGCGAGACAGAACTTTAGATTTACCCTTCTTCTTCCGTCTTAAGCACATAACTTCTCTTAAAAACCCCCCTTCGCCCGCACCAAACGACAGTTCGCCGTACTGGTTTCAGGGCAACTTTGCGGCTTCGTTTGTTTTGAATTTCTGGTTGAGAGAATTTCTTTTGTCTGCATTCGCTAATCGCTTTGAATTGAGGTGTGAACCAAAGCGACTGATGCTATTGTATTACAAAATCTGCCCTTGTTGCCATGAGTGCAAAAATAATACTAAAGCTTCCCAAGAGTATGGTCACATGACTTGAACCGGACAAAACAAACCTTAGCCGATTTATCTATTTTACTTGACTGAAATAGGGCCACTCAGTTCTGAAAATGAGTTAAATTCTCTCAAAAGTATTTCCAAGACACCTTCAAAGCATGCTTAAAATCGCGAACAAATCTTCACAGTATTCTAGCCTTATCGCTATGACTTTTACATGTTCAGCAAGTGTGATCCTCTGGGGGGGGGGGAGGAAATCCCTCGAAACAACGTAGTTTTGCTCTAAGAGATGACACCTTCATCCTCCCAAAAAGATAACACATACTAATGCATGCAAAAGTCATTGCTGTAAATCACAAGATATAGTAATGATTTTACGCCTGTTTGGGGGTTTCTTCAAGGGACTTTCCTGAGAAAATCCCTCATAAGTTCAGAACAGAATTGCTGAGTTCAGTCAGGTAAATTATAAGATTTATTTGAATATTTCCACTATTGAATAAATACTTGACAATATCATATCCCGTGAGCAGTGGTTTTCCAAACTTGAATTATTTTTGTTGCCTCACCAAGCACATCTAAAAGCAGAGCCGTACAAGCCAGGGCAACATCGTGACTCTCAAGAATATTTGGATATATTCTTGAAACTCGTACAAAATGGTTCAGGTTAAGACCCCGTTTAGATTGTCAAATTTTGGAAAGTGTGTGCCGTCCAACTTTTCAAATGGGCACTGTTGTCTGGAACAAACTTCTTCTCAAGATAGGGATCTCAGTGCCTATTCCAAATTTGCTAACATCATACTCTTGGCTATGCTAAAGTGCTAAGATACGGAGATACTACATTTGGTTGACTGCAACCTTGAAACTGTACCCTTGGGGGCAGCATATAGCTATGGGATAATCAAGAGAATCCTCGAAGGTCAAGAGCGAAAGCAAAGTTGAGCCGATAACAGAACAGGGACGTGTTACAGATCCAAGGTAGGGGAGACCAGAATAAATAGTAAAATTATTTTCCAAATCAGCCATATTGTCTAAGTAAGGATAAACTGCACTCATGGAAGTAGATGACATCGTAGTAGTGGTTGATAAAGTCTTCGTCAGGTGACTGAAGTTAAGCTCGGTCGAGTGAGGTCAAACTACGGATGGGTGACCTCGGAGGCCTGACCTCACACCTCACCTCGTTGTCCTTCGGAAGGGACGATAAACTAGGGGTCCCATGTCTGGCTGCGGAATGCTTAGTGGGCCTAAATTAGCTTACAGAAGCTAAAAATCCTGACAAGCCCACTCAAAACAAATTGAAAACAAATAAACAAAGAAAAAGACCTTAATTTCCATCACGTAGAACCATTATTTGTGACAATGTGATGTAGAGGGTTATAATGAGCATGTTCTGTGCAAAATTATGATTTTTTGTACTTTCCTGCAAGGCGTGAGAGCCAGAGTTACAACTGCCACTGCCCCATGCTACAGTGGTGACCCGTCTCCCTCACCATGGTAAATCAAGCGAAAAGCTGATTTAAAACAGTGCCATGTTGATAATAACACTGAAAACAGTGTATGGAGTGCGTCGAAACACTTTCCTTACATTCTCAATATTTTACAGCAACAAATTGGCACGAATTTGAAGAGTTATATTCCCCATGTCTATCTGAAAGGCTTTAGTTTACCTCATCAAATCAACACTGCTAGGAACTATGAAATGTACAGGGTGTCTCAAAAAAATTGTTCGACGTTTGATTAAATACTAAAAAATAACGATACGTTGAATGGACCTTTGGTCAAGTCACCATTGTCCTGAGATTTTAAATTAATTTTTGACACAAGAATCTTGCAAATCCGATAAAAATTCATGGGGTTACGAGCTTTGAAGTTCAAGTTTCTGCGAAAGCTGAAACCGGAGGCCTCGAAATGGCATTTTTGGTAAAAGTCCCATAGGCCGTCGTTTCTGTTATTTCTCAATTGTTTCAGGGCGAACCAAGTGGGATTCAAACAGGTATTCGATAACCTAACTGTCAAGCATATGGATGCTTTGAGGAAACAGATTCAGTCTCTCGCCGATTTTGTTTTGAACCGCTGTTTTTGGACCTGATCGCAATGTTAAGGAATTTTGAGAATGATCGCAAGAAATAATTTACTTTAAAAGTCGTATTTGGTTTGCTCTGATATCAACGAGAGGTATGACATTGGATAAGCTTCTCTTACCTACGTCTTCGAGCTTTTTGCAATAGAAGTAATCTAGGGGGTCTCTGGTTTCAGCTATCGCATATTTTTGATCTTCGAGAGCTCGTAACTCAATGAATTTTCAACCGATTTGCACTATTTTAGTCTCTAAAATTATTTCATAATCTTAGGAACAGGGTTATCTTTCCACGAACCTGTTCACGTTGTCTTTATTTGTCAATATTTAATCAAAAGTCGAACAATTTTTTGAGACACCCTGTACATAGCCAAATTTAAACAAATAGGGGGAGGTTGAAATCCTTTGTTGTTATAATATAAACATGAATTCTGCCACCAGAATTTACCACTCTGCAAGATTTTGCAACGATACTTTTCAGAGGACAACTTATCACTGCGTATCCAGAAGCACAGGATGTATCAAAAACCACGACAGAAATATGTTCATTGTTCACGATATGTCTAAAAATGCATTTGTAACTGAAATTAGCATTTGACAACTTTACAAGCTAAGGAAGAATTTCACTCTTATAAAGGAATGTAGCATAGTTACTTTGATCTATTCATCAATTTCATCTTCATATCCTTCAGGGAGTGCATTTGCGTGTGAATTGTGAAACAATGAATGGTTTCCATCACCCCATGGGAAAGGCTGCAAAGAAAAACAAATTTCAATTGGCTTCTTTTTGTTATAAATGGAGCCACGGCGAAAATGAGTAGAAATATATCAAATTCAAGTAAGACAGTCTCTCAAAAGATGAACTTCTCATGAATGTGTTTCCTTCAACAAGTAATACATTCCAAGTGGTCCAAAAAGTGTCGATGATAAATCATTTCCTGGATCAAGTTGATTATTTATAACTTGATTTTGGCGATATAAAGTATACTGTAGTGGGTGATTTTTTCACTCATCATTTTAAGCTTTATACTGTAATTGAGTTTTTGAAAAATTCATTAGGCTGAAAAGCAGTGAATCCGTCAAATAGCATTGAAAAAATGTTACACAGACAGAACTTGACATAATCAAGTGAAAGCTTACAGAGATGACTTATTATATAAAACCTTAGAAATGGAAAACTAATTATGATCTTGAATTATTGGTTGAATGGTAGTTTGGCTTGGACATATTAACTTTTACAATATTAGGACTATTAGAAGAGCCAGATATCACAGCCATTGTATTGGTCATCCTGATAGCTTTAGTGCACCAAATATTAGTTCTTTAGAAATAGCCTTTAGGGAGCTGTCATAAAGTATGGCACATAGGGGGGCGGAAGGGATTTGACAGGGTCACCAAAATTATTGGATGGAAAATGTTGGGCTAACAAACTCCTGCAAGTGATAAACATGGGCCATGAAGCTGTACTTCTTCGGATTTGTTTTCAACATTTTACAAATGTTTTAAACATTGCCAGCGTCACTTTTTCTGTTCTCTTGATCATTGATGTTGTTCACTATCTCAGTGTCTAATACAGTGGTATCTGCAGGTACCTCCCTGCCTTCTTAAAACGTTATACTGGATCCCACAAATACAGTATTGGCAGAGTTCATTTTGGAGCCCTGGTGGGGTCATCAAATCATTTTGCAGATGTTTAAGGGGTTATAAAAACAGTTTCTGTTTCTTCCATCGGGCTATATGATTTTACAACAAATTTTGAAATCCCTTCCGCCCCCCTCTGTTTCATTCCTTATGACAGCTCCCTTATTATCTTCAACCACTTTAGGAAACTTTCAACTGACAATTTTTAAGAAACGGCTGATAGCCAAGGTTAAGTGGTCCCAAAAGACTGATATAGCATATAACCATCAATTGTTTGTGATTTACAATTTTTGCCACAATATTAAATGGTCGAATATCGTTACTTTTTGTGGTATTGTGAGAGAAAATGTGCTCAAAGAAACATAAACAACAACAATGGCTGTTCTTGAGCTTATAAAAATAATTCCAAAAATTCTCTTCCCAGCTTGGTCTTTCCTACAAAATGAACATCAACTGACAAGGTTATGCTGCCATATGGCAGTCTTGTTTAACCCCTATTCAGCTTTCTTCAAGTCTGTATGCTGGAAGTTTTCCATATTGGAAACATTTTCTTTGCAATCACGTCATACATGTTGGGAGCTATCTAATATTCAAATTGTTATGACAGAATTCTTTCAGCAAATTGGGATTCACATTGAAGGAACGTGCATGTAATATTCTCCTGTATCATAAAAATCAACTGTTTGTTGCCCTTCTTTTGATGAGGAGCGATGTGATCTTCTAAGGGAGCGGTCATTTTTAATCCTGGGTACCAGGGCGGAGGATGATTTCGCACAATCATAGAAGATTTCATACCCCATCTTGAACGTTTTTCGAACCCCATCATCTTTCAGCAAAATGGTTTAGTACCCCATCCAGAAGTCTTTGTCTATAAAGCATAGATAGACTATATGGACAGATACCAAGATGTGCAAGGCGATGGCGATTTTCATACTGGTCAAGTGATTCATCATTTCCAGACGTCTGTTAACTTTTCCTTCAGTCATTGATTAATGACTTAACCAAAAATTTTTTCAAGCAAAATAGTTTTGTACCCCATTAAAATTGATCTCAAAATTTTCGTACCCCCACAAAATAATAGAGAAAATTTTCATACCCCTGCTAAAAATCCTCCGCCCTAGTACCCAGGATTACAAGTGACTGCTCCCTAATGTCTTTTTGCTATTGCGACCATTTGGATATATCAATCCTTCAAACAAGATTCTTACAAAGCTTTATTGTACTACAGTGATAAAGAAATTTCCAATGACGTTAACACCAATACATTGCAATTAACCTTGCAGTATATCCAAAAAACTGGTCGATTTAAATAAGATAATTCCAAAATTTGTTACATACCACCACCTTGCCCCATTTACTAGTAAGTCATGAGTAGATTATGTAGTTCTTTTTGTTCATGTTCTTGTAGTGTATTTCGATTATTTTCTTTTGCTTATATATCTTTATATCAATGGCCCCGAGGTAAACATTGTCTTTTGCTCCTTGGGGTATCCTTGTAGTAGTATTGTAGAATGATTTGTAAGTAGCATAGTGTTGGAATACATATAAATCACCACACCAGTATGGATATCATCTATGATCCGTGCTTGCAAGTATTAGTACCGTGAGATATGTCAACTGGTAGACTATCTCGTGACAGCAGAAGGTTCCGAGTTCAAATCTTGGTCTCACCACAATTTTTCCATTTTTCTCCATTGGTCAAAAATTTTAGTATCAAAATACAATATATAACATATAATACTTGGTGAGTCAGAAAAAACGTGGGGCATTTGTCGGAATGTGGCATCGCTCTGAGCCATTCGATAATCGTGAATTGATTTTTTCCATGCAGCCAAGAGTCCAACTTACATCATAAACCTTTTACCATTTAAATTGGGCTCTTAATTTTCTTTGTAAGACCTTGTATGGGAGTTGTGCAAACTGATAAAATCATTGAGCAAGGGCCTTCAGCATTTTACCCTTGCCAGCGTTGCAGGTACAAGTGCTATTATCAGGGGATACTGAACAGTTAAGCCTGGTTCACACCGGGTCGTTTAGGTTGTTAAGATCATGCAGGAAGACCCAAAAGACAAACTTTAACTTAGAAAAATATCTAACTTTTGACTTGATAGCAGAAACATCGTCTCCAGGAGATATCATTTAGATCATCATGATAATTCCCTGTAGACTCATGTTGGAAGCAATAGAGGGCTTATCTTATTTTGAACACAACTGTGGATTTTCCCTTAGGATAGTCACAATCACAATGTGTTTTTAGCCAACTCGTGGCCACCCATTAGAGTTTCCAACTGTCAAAAGGAGATGGAGGTCTTGTCCAGCGACGACGGGGATGATTTTCAGCTTCCTGATCCTCCACGGTAGAAGCTGACGACCTTTCATTCATCTCGTGTAGGAACCGGCCCCAAGACTCCTCTTTTCGAAAACGCATTGATGAACAAAACATAATTTCCGTACTTTCCAACCATCTTAGAAATAAATTATAAAAGATACAAACAAGACTGAATTTAAAATGAAACGCGCTGTCTTTCCCTCCTTTCATGAGGGAGGCGATGAGTGATTTTACTCTAACTCTCCCAGGCTTTCACAAGAAAGAGTGATGTAATTTGTGGGCTGTTCATCAGGGTATAACTTAGACGTGTCTCAGAACAATGGCTACGACGCCGTTTGCACAAAAACAAACAAAAACTATGTTGATATACATAAACATAGTTTATGTGCACATAAAGTTAGTTTATGTACATAAACCTAGTTTATGTTCATTTTTGTGCACATAAACTTAGTTTATGTACATAAACTAGGTTTATGTGCAAATAAACTATGTTTATGTAACATAAACTTAGTTTATGTTATTTTTGTGCAAACGGCGTTCCATAGATACCCAGTTCACAATACGTAAGTCAGCAGCTTCACAAAGCAGGTGAAAGGCTTTACAGGTAAGTCAATGCGGCTCACGGACATTCAGTAACTGCAGTCTTGCAAAGAATTTTAGCATACAGACTGCCTACTGCCTGTTCTTCTGGGCATTCACCGTGGTTGAAAATTTTATTAATAATAAGTTTGTAACCACAACAAGAAATGACTCATTAAGACCATTCAGAAGTTCAGTAGTTATGAGATCAATGCCAGATCTCTCCATATTTTCAATTTTCCTATCATAGCATCCACTTCTTCCAAGGTTATCTTACTGGTAAGAGAATCATTAATGAGGCTGCGCATGGTTTCGTCAATTTGGTTTTGCTCTTCAGTTTCTTCTGCCTCAGACAGCAGGTTCTGAGGTTCACTAGCCTGCGTCCAGACAGAACTGGTTTCTTTAAGAGAGGTTTATCCTCTGGGAGAGTCTGCAAATCGGCCACACAAAGCGAGCCTGCTGATATCAGCATAGATATATTTTAATTTGAATGGCGCGTCCAAAAACAAAACCTAACCAATCCTATTGTGTTGGAGGTTTGACAATCTTATTTTTAATCCTACTTATGGCCACTCCACTGAATCTAATTCAATAAGAATAATTATGAGAATTCCCTGAAGATTTTTGTCAATCAATTAAACTAAAAGTGAACAATGGAGATCTTATTGCACCAATGAGGTTTGGTTCCTGGAGCCTGGGAACCACACATGACTGTAGACATGCTTTGTGTTGCTGACGTGCAGACTCTACCAGAGGAGGAACCTCACACGGAATCGGTAGATTCTGCACGCAGGCTAGAGGTTCACTGGTAGTTAACAGGTTATTGAAGGTCAAATACAGCATTTCGTAAAAATCAACAGTGTTCAGATTCGTTTGACTCCCAAGCATTTTCCAAAACTTTATTTTCAATAGCAAGTAAATCATGGACCAGAATGGAATGTGGAATCTTGGTTCCCAATCAAACCATTTTCCAGCATTTTCCTAATTTCTACTGTATGTAGGTCTATAAGATGAGTGATATTACCAAAAATTTTCACATTTCAGTTTCAGTTTCAGTTTCATTTTCACATCTACTGTAAGTGAGTCTTTGACTGACAGATTAACATTTTAGTTTCGGACGTTGGCCACACACTTCTCATTCCACAGCCCTCCAAACCAGTAAACGTTTTTTTTGACTCACCCAGTGTATAAAATCAAACTGGATGACCAAAAAAGGGCAGTCAAGAAGATTGTTAAACAGGTGAAATGGATACAAGTTAATACCTTGTTACGAAGTCTAAGATGAGTGTAAGCAGTGAAGGGCTCTCTTCCATGTGCAGCATGTTCTTTTTCTTTCTCCCAAGCATTCCATGCACAAAACAGCATTCCTGGGACTGCCACAAAGAAGGAAATTCTCTTCCATGTCACCCAGGTACCTTCAAAATAGAATGCCATTCATGTCATTCATGGTGGCGGAAACTAAACTGTTGATGTGAATATGGTGTCCATGTCTTACAGTACATGAGTTGCACAGATCAACATGGTTTTCCAGCCTAAGAACTCTTGCTTAGAAAATGGACAGTATTCTTTATTGCTCAAGAATTCTTTATTACAATGTGAATAAAAGCTTATAGTATCTGTTCATGTGCATAAGGCCTGTGCTGTAACTGGTTTACCTAATGAGTCATTGTTAATTTTCTTTTCATAGCAAAAATACTTGCAATCAACTGTCATAAAAATTGAATAGAAAGACTCTAACACTGGAAAAAATTCATTCTTATGTAGGTGAATGTAAATCAACTGCCTCTAAATCTAAATGGATCAACAATCCTAAGACAATTTCTAAATTCATCTGCTTGTTTCTGATTTCATTTCTTATTTCTGGGGGCAGCAGCTTATCAATCTTGCCAAATCTTTTCATTTTGGTTCGGCAATGAATGGATGTGCCAATTCAATTCAATGAAGCAATTGCCTTGAGAGACAACAAAGAAAGTTGCTATGGATAATCCATATTGTCTATATTGATTTTTCACACATCAAAATTTAGTGAATGTAAATGCCAGAACCAGGGAATGAAACCTGTGTAACGAATGCACCGTGAGACAATCACTCTTGTTCAACATAGTTTACAGCCAGGTCTATAACGCGGACCCCACGGACTTCGCAGACTCCGCGGACTACGGTCCGCGTTCGTGTATGTCTGCGTTTTGTGCTCTGGAATAGGTCTCAGCACAAAATGCGGGATTCAGTGAAATTCACAATCAAATCAATATTCAAACCTCAAGTAACTTTGACATGATTGTCATAAATGCTCTGTAATTAGCGACGCCTTCTTTATCATCTGAGTACATCTTTGTCATCTTCAACTAACTGCCGATATGACTTTAGGCCCTAAATCATTGCATAATGAAGCCTAAAATTGCGAAATTGCTTCAAAATTGTTATTTGTTTTCAAAAAGACATACATTCCCAGCTTCAAGCCATGTCAGTCCGTTGCTTCTGGAAGCTTTATTTTCACTCTGTTTTATAAGAGGCAGGATACGTTCTTTCAACCATAATGTTTGATATCAACATAAATACGAGCCTGACTGAGCCAAAGCGTGGGCCCCAAAGCATTGATGAAATGAAAACCCAGAGTATCAAAAGTGCAAAAAGTAGTCTAATTGAACCCCATCTTCCACATAGCACGATTGTTGTTTGCAAAAACAGCAAGAAACCTTCTCAATTTGTCAAGTCCGTGTTTTGTGCTGAGACCCATGCCAGGGCACAAAACGCTGACATACACGAACCCGGATCGTAGTCCGCGGAGTCCGCGAAGTCCGCATTATAGACCGGCCCATAGTTTACATGAGAGGAATTTTGTGAAGGGAACAGATGTTACACAAATTCTTAACAAATGAATGTTTTCTTTTTGTTCTATGGCTATTTAATGTCTTTGGACCTCTTTGCACAATATTGTCAACTTTCTGTTCTCTGTTCTTGCTCATCTGTACAGAAATTTTGTAGTAGTTGGGTTGGGTCTGATTCCATGTTTCGTGCAATCAGTGAATATATTCTTTTCAGTTTCTGATCCATTTCTCATAGTTTCTGTGGAAAATTGAATAGCTGGGCCATAATGAGCATTTGTTGTGGTTCTGATGAGCTGGCTAAATCCTGTGTTTTCATGCTTATATATAGTGCCTCATACTCTGTGCTCCTGCCTAGTATCTAGTGCCTGTGCTCCATGCTTAGTGCTCTGTGCTCCTGCTCTGTGCTTAGTGCCTGAGCTAGCTTTGTGCTAAGTGACAGTGTTCTAGGGCCAGACTGCAGAGTATGGCAAATGCACACCTGAGATTTTTTCCCGAAATATAAATACACACCCAAGGAAGGGTGTGGCACAGTAAAACTTGGGTGTGGCTCTAATGTTTGAAGCTTTTATCTAGCCATAGTGACAACTGAATGAAGAACTTCAGACAAAATGATGGCAAAATTGGAATTTCAGATGAATTTATAGACTTACTACAGTTGTTGTATCCGTCACTGTAAGCAGTTTTGTTTTGATAATTGAGATCTTGGACTCATTGTAATAATTCTATGAATGCCTGTTGCGTTCTGTGTGCAATCAAATTTTAGGCCCACTGCCGGAATACGGGATAGAAAAGCCCTTTAATTGGTATCTTTTTTACAACAATTATTACCTTTTTTAGAATTTCTTACAAATACAAATTCAAAATTTTATGTGCACACTTGAAGTGCACACTTAGATAAAATTGCAAACTTGCACAATTGATATTTTGCTCTTGCACACTTGAGATCTCCTTGGAAACTGCCATACTCTGCAGTCCGGCCTTAGGGGTTGTCCCATTAAAAAGCCACCTGTAATCACTTAGCTGTATTCGGCCACTAAGGGGGAAATGTTTCATCAAAATCTGTTCAGCGATCAATATTCTGACATTCACAATTTTGTTATTTGTCTGTCTGGCTTATGATAATTTGCGAAGTTTTTAAAAACTTTGCAAAACTTTGCAAAAACTTTGCAAAGTTTTTTCGATCCATCTAATATAGAGCTAAAAACTGTCAAATGCATGGTGAAACGGCTGAATATAAGAAAATTGGATGAAATTAGAAACTTTCAGAAAAACTTCGCAAATTATCAATTGGGCCCCCTAATTGATAATTTGCGAAGTTTTTTCTAAACGGCCAAGAATTGGTCAGCAACCAAGGTGGAGCATTGTGTGTTTGTAAAACATTGTACAGTGCGTTGAATCGTCATCAAATCCACCCTTTCAAGCAACTTTTGCCGATGTTTACAAGGAGCCTTGCAATCACAACACGCTTTAGGCCTAAAATATGAAATTGCTCACAACAACGGGCAAACGCGTGAAAGCTACTTCATCTGCCGCTAAATCAGCTTGCCTTGATACTGTCTTGATGATTAGACACAGCAAAATCAAGTATCAGGCAAATTTAGTAGCATTTTAAAAAAACTTCGCAAATTATCAATTGGCCCCCCGAATTGATAATTTGCGAAGATTTTTCTAAAATGCTATTAAATGTGTATGATACTTGATTTTGCTGTGCGTAAGCATCAAGACAGTATCAAGGCAAGCTGATTTAGCGGCAAATGAAGTAGCTTTCACGCGTTTGCCCGTTGTTGTGAGCAATTTCATATTTTAGGCCTAAAGCGTGTTGTGATTGCAAGGCTCCTTGTAAACATCGGCAAAAGTTGCTTGAAAGGGTGGATTTGATGACGATTTTATGCATCCTAGAATGTTTTACATATCCACAATGCTTTACCTTGGTTGCTGACTAATTCTGGGCCGTTTAGAAAAAAATTCGCAAATTATCAATTAGGGGGGCCAATAGACCTTTTAGCTATTCTAAAAAAGAATCTCAATCGAACGATACTTTGCTACGTTTTGTAGAATTTTCGAATGTGCACAATAGAGATAGAAGCTCTAACGCTACTCGATCGAACCTCGCGTATAAAAATGTATAAAAGTAACGCTCGATCCAGGCTCTTTTCCTGAATAGCTAAAAGGTCTATTGATAATTTGCGAAGTTTTTTTATAATGCTATTTAATGTGTATGATACTTGATTTTGTTGTGTCTAATCATCAAGACAGTACCAAGGCAATCTGATTTAGCGGCAAATGAAGTAGCTTTTACGCTTTTGCCCGTTGTTGTGAGCAATTTCATGTTTTAGGCCTAAAACGTGTGGTGATTGCAAGTCTCGTGGTAAACTTCGGCAAAAGTTGTTTGAAAGAGTGGATTTGATGACCATTCAACGCACTGTACAATGTTTTACAAACACACAATGCCCTACCTTGGTTGCTGACCAATTCTGGGCCGTTTAGAAAAAACTTCGCAAATTATCAATTAGGGGGGCCAATTGATAATTTGCGAAGCTTTTTTTAAAATGCTACTAAATTTGCCTGATACTTGATTTTGCTGAGTCTAATCATCAAGACAGTATCAAGGCAAGCTGATTTAGCGGCAAATGAAGTAGCTTTCACCCGTTTGCCCGTTGTTGTGAGCAATTTCATATTTTAGGCCTACTGTAAAGCGTGTGGTGATTGCAAGGCTCCTCGTAAACATCGGCAAAAGTTGCTTGGAAGGGTGGATTTGATGACGATTCAACGCACTGTACAATGTTTTACAGACACACAATGCCCTACCCTGGTTGCTGACCAATTCTGGGCTGTTTGAAAAAAACTTCGCAAATTATCAATGAGGGGGGCCAATTGATAATTTGCGAAGTTTTTGAAAATGCAATCAAATTTGCCTGATAATTGATTTTGCTGTGTCTAATCATCAAGACAGTATCAAAGCAAGCTGATTTAGCGGCAAATAAAGTAGTTTTCACGCGTTTGCCCGTTGTTCTGAACAATTTCATATTGTAGGCCTAAAGCGTGTGGTGATTGGAAGTCTCGTCGTTACAATCGATAAAAGTTGTTTGAAAGAGTGGATTTGATGACGATTCAACGCACTGTACAATGTTCTACATATCCACAATGCTCCACCTTGGTTGCTGACCAATTCTTGGCCGTTTAGAAAAAACTTCGCAAATTATCAATTAGGGGGCCCAATTGATAATTTGCGAAGTTTTTCTGAAAGTTTCTAATTTCATCCAATTTTCTTATATTCAGCCGTTTCACCATGCATTTGACAGTTTTTAGCTCTATATTAGATGGATCGAGAAAACTTTGCAAAAACTTTGCAAAGTTTTGCAAAGTTTTTAAAAACTTCGCAAATTATCATAAGCCGTCTGTCTTGCCTAGTTATTTCATAAATTTTATGTACTGTAGTGGAATTTTAAATATATGAAACTGAAACTGAATTGGAAGTGAATTGCATCATTGATGGAACGAATCCTGATCAAGAAAATTTAAGTTTATTAGGCCCATAATAAATTGAGACGACTATCAACAGAATGACGGAATGGGAAATACGTAAGTCCGCTTGTAGCAGCGGGTGTCTCAGAAAAAGTACCCCCTTTGGCTAGAAATAGGAACGAAACGATAAGATATTATTACTCTCCGAGTGGACAGCTAAGTTTATTAGTCTTCAACTTAGATTATCATACCTTGCATTTAAAAATCGTCCACCAAACACAGGAGATACAAGCTTTCAAAGTCAAATTTGACAGTGCCCCTGAAACCAGAGGTTTTGAGAAAAGGCCTAGCCATGATTTGTATCATGCATATTTTCCAAAGCACCTGTAAACTTTAACTTTCCTTGAAAAGAGTAAAAGACTCGTAGACATCACCCTGATAACACAATAAAGATTCTACCCTGATTCACACTAGGTCGTTAGGGTCGTTCAGATCGTGCAGAAAGACCCAAAAGACAAAGGACTCAAAACCCTGCGTCTTGTCTTTTGGGTTTTCCTGCACGACCCTGACGACCCAGTTTGAATCAGGCTCAAGAATGATAAAGTCATGCCACGTTCCAAAATGAACGTGCATGTGCTCTTTTCTTCTTCTTTGACACTTGGGATGGAATGCAAATCACAGATTGGGGCCGTGAGGAGTGGTGCTGCCATCTTTTGGCCGTGGGGCTGCCGATGATTTTCGGAGATAAAATGAACATGAAATGAAGAACGAATGGTGCTCTGTGGGTTGCTGGTGGCTCTACGGCTCGAGGCGGCTTCGCTCCTCATGGTTTTTCGTCTCTCCTTAATGTAGCGTAGTGTTATTGGTAAAGAGTGGTGTAGTGTTACGTTGTGTTCCCTTGTTGGTTTATTTTTAGATAATTGTGCAAATTCATTGTGAGAGCCATTCATAGTGAGGACTAGATGACCATGTGTCTTTCCCCGCTATGATTGGCTCAGATTATTGTATTGTAGTTTTTTTAATGTTATATTTATAAGAAAAAAAAGATTGATTCCTCAAAGGAATAGATATCTGTAGAACAATTGAAGCATTTCAAGGTATACTTCTTTTCAAAAGAAAAAGCTTAAGGTCAAAGTTCGAATTCTTTTGCAACATGCCTGTGATATCAAATCAGGGCTAGGCCCTTTTACAAAACCTCTGGTTTCGGGTGCACTGTAAATTTTGACTTTGCAAGCTTGTATCTCCAGTGTTTGGCAGGCGATTTTTAAATGCAAGGTATGTGAATCTAAGTTGAAGATTGATAAATTTAGCTGTTCACTCCGAGAGCTATAATATCTTATCGTTTCGTTCCTATTTCCAGTCAAAATTGGGTACTTTTTGAGACACCCAGTAGAACACTACTCTCCACCTGCCAAGTTGATAATCCGTAACACTAACAAACAATACCGGGTGACCCAGAAAAAAGTGACCTGACGCGATCCGTTATAGAAAAACAACTAAAAGACGGATTGAGATGATTCAAACACAGTTCTGTCACTAATAAACTAAGCTATTTTATGAGTATTTTTCGCAATTTTTTTAAGCACGGTAAATTTCCATAATTAAGGATTTCGTGGAAAATGGCGAGCTTGAAATCGTGAAAAAGTCGCCAAAAACAGGAGATTGATTTCAAGCCATTTCACATCATGAAAACAATGAGGGGCATGCTCTGCTTGAGGATGGGAATAACCTTCTCAGTCAAAAGTTTCTAGTGAACGCTGCTGGTCCCTAGGTACCTAAGCATTTGGTATTAATTTGCCTTGTGGCTCATGGATTTTCAAAGATGTTAAATTTTCCAAGCAAATCGAAATCTTCAAGAATTGTTTCCAGAAAAAGCAGGAATACACTTGTCCCTTGAGAAAAGAATGTTTCAGGTACCTAGGGACAATAAACTTGCTTTGAAAATTTTGGAATGAGTTGCCTATTCCCAGCCTGAAATGAAGCACGTTTCTCATTGTTTTGAAGATCTGAAACGGCTGTAAATCGATCCCCTCTTTTTGATGACTTTTCCAGGATTTCAAGCGTGCCATTTTCTTCGAAATCCTTAATTCTGGAAATTTACCGTGCTTAAAAAAATTGCGAAAAATACTCGTAATGTAGCATAGGCTTTCAATGACAGAACTACGTTTGAATCATCTCAATCGGCTTCTTAGTTGTTTTTCTATAACAGATCGCGTAGGGTCACTTTTTTCTGGGTCACCCAGTACTTTTTCCGCTCCATATATGGAAATGTGTGATGTTTACATTAGTTACTGGGTAACACTAATATTCTTTTAACCAATGTAGAAAGTGTAAATAGTTTAGTTCAGTATATTTTTTTTATGCTTCAATGCTCTACCTATTACAGGCACGGCAGCAATGCTAATATAAGCAGAAAAAAACGAAAACAGAAAGAAAAACAACAAAAAAGAACTAAGCATCAATGTACAGCAAGAACAAAATAGTAATTGGTGTGGAAAGATTCACTGTCCTTGGTAGTTTCTTCGGATGTCACTTGCTTCTTTAGAAAATTTGACAAGGCCTCAATAACACTTGGCTCATTACTCTGCATTAAGTCTTGAAAATGGGCTTCATTTGAGGTCGAATTTATACCAGTTACCTTATAGAGTACTTCTCTATGTGCTGCATATGCAGGGCACTCGCAAAGGAAATGAGCTTCATCCTCGACCCTGTGTAAGTCACATATCTGACACTGACGGTCATTGACTTCAACCCCCTTGTGTCGCCCAACCTCAATTTCGAGACTGTGATCGCTGCATCTAAATTTTGTAAAACGTTGTCTATCCTTGAACCTAAGAGGTACTGTTAGATACTTTTTAATCTCAAGATTATTTGCACCAAATATTCTGTATGTACGGAGCTAACTGTTACGCTCACTGTTAGGGCCCGCTATCTCAATCTCATGCTTCCATAGGTTCACGAAGTATCAGGTAGTTTTTCATATTTTCCTTGCATAATCTTGAAACTTGGTCACTGCTGAAGCGATGTGGATTTTCAAATATACAGTACGGTGTAGCCCCAGTAATCCAAGGGTAATTTTCACAGTTTGAAGCCAGTTAGAGGGATTTTCAGCTTGGAGTTCTTCCTTGAATGCTTTGTGGATAAGCGAATTATCATGGAGAGTAGTTAGCCTATGCCAGAATTTTATATTCCGTAACAGTCCCGGCAGCAGCAATGGGAGATTACCTAATTCTCAGTAGATTGCCAGGGATGGGCAATTGCGTTTTACCCCTTGGATTCTTTTACAAAATTTAAGGTTGGTTTTCTCGATTTAGCATGATACTAAATATCTACCGAGGCTGTTAGGTGTTCACTAATAGTAGTTTATAGTTGATGATTAGAAAATGCTGTCCAGACTTCGCTACCATATAGTAAGATTGGCTTGATAAGTTTGGAAAATAGGTCCAAAGACAGTTGTACCCCAAGATTGAATTTGTTAATTGTATCAATAAGAGGATGCATGGCTTTGTTTGCCTTGTCAGTAAGACTGGAGATTGCTTTAGCGAAAGAGCCACTTGCGCTAATATCAATGCCAAGGTAAGTGTAATCTTGCACAAGTTCTAGTTCTCGGGAATCGTAGACAATGAAGCCTTTTAGGACTTTACCAGTGGCGTTGAAGATCATTGCTTTACTTTTCTTATGGTTAACAGATAGTTGGCACTTTTTGCAATAATTGTGAAGGCGTAAGAGGCAGCTTTGTAAACCCTCACTTGATTTAGATATCAGAATGAGATCATCGGGTAGAGTAAATGAGAGATTTCCTGGTCGTGAAGTTTCACTGGCTCACAGCTGGGGTCAAATGATTTTTTAATGTCGTCTATGAATATGTTGAAAAGAAGAGGGCTTACCGCTTAACACGCAGCCCTGTTTTAGACCTATTCTACTTTCAATCTGATTGGTACATTTACCATTGATTTTGACAGAATAGCTGACGGATTTATACATGGATTTGATCATGTCAAGGAATAGCCCCCCTATCTCGGCGGAATACAATTTTTAGATTAGAAGATTTCTGTTTATAGTGCCTTTTGGAAGTCTATGAAAGCAACAAAGAGCCGGCCCTTGTTTCTCTTCATTGAGTCATCAATTAGACATTTTAGCACGAAGATATGGTCTGAGGTCCTTTTTCCTTTCGAAAAACCTATCTGATTAGCAGCTATGAGGTTATGAGAACCAACATGTATTTGAAGTCTGTTTAAGAGCACTTAACTAAAAAGTTTACTGAAACACGAACTAACAGCTATACCCCTGTAGTTATCAGGATCTCGAGGATCCCCCTTCTTATGGATTGGTTTGAGGAGATTAATCGTCCAGAGCTTCGGGTAGGTAGACCTACTGAAAATGAGGTTGAAGAGATTAAGCAGAGGTTGTGTTAGAACATCTTTTCCAGCAATTAAAAACTCATTGATAATATCATCAAACCCTGGCGATTTGTTTTTCTTCAGCTGGTTAATCGCTTTCCTGACTTCCTCATTAATTGAATAGTTCAGTTCATTGAAAACGGGTGTCCTAGTACTTGGTTGCTGTTCTTCCAAATGTTCTGTAGGTCTTCCAGGTTTTCAAAATGTTTGGTCCATTTTTGCGGTCCTATTCTGTTAGCAGCATCGTCTTTCTCTCTGCCCCATGATCTCATTCTATTGATCTGGTTCCAAAACTCCTTCGGATTATCATTCCCTAGTTCTAATAAACGGCTAGTTAGACTCATATTAAATCATTTTCAGCTCTTTTTAGGCATTTGTGCTGTGGGGAAGTATGTAGAAAAATGGTTAAGTTCTGTTGATGAAGGCCTTATAAAATTACTCACTGGAGTTGTCAGTTTCCTACCTCTCGCAAATAATGTCCATGACTTTGACCACACGCTAAGGGGGGGAGGGTCGAGAAGTTGGTGGCCAAGAAGTTCCGCTTAATTAAGGCTAAAAGCAATCACAGGTGGATTTTTGGACAACCCCGGCTTCTTAGTGTCGTCCCGCTTTAGATTTGCACCATTAGTTAAGGTTAGTTAGGGTTGGTCACAGGAGCCCAATCGCGTATATTGTGGGGCCTGGCTTTAACTGAGCCAATTTATGCTGTGTTGTTTTCCTAACTGCAAAATAAGTAACACCACTTGTTCTTTAAATTGAAGTAAAATGAACTTCATACCTTTGAACGGTTGACTGTTTATCTCTGTGTCTTTCTTCTTGCTACAGTATCATCGCAACATCATGCCGGCATGGCAACATCGGTCCTGTTGCTGTTGTTGTACTGCAATGATGCAACATTATTGGCTGTGTTTGTTGCGTTGTATCCTATTATAATAGTAACAAGGAATGCAGCTTGTTTACTTGCAAAAATCTAACAACAGTTTTGTCCTCGCTCTATCTTAGCCAATTTTGCATCAAACGCCCAGTTCTTTGCATCAAAATGTTCCCAGCATTTAAACTTTGTACTCAATGCATTTGTTCTCACTTTCCACCGTGAAATGATGTGAAACAAACGCAAAATAAAACATATCTCCACGGCGGTTTGAAATCTACGGAACCTCAACCTCAGCAAGATGTCCAGGTAAAAGAGCGCCAACGTTCGATATTCATCAGATTTTCGGTGAAAATCTTAAGGTGATCCCCCGGATTTGGTAGTGCCTAGTTGCTCTATTACGAAACAAGACGCAACAATATCCGGGGCATTTTCCATCGAAAATCTGACGAATATCGAACGTTGGCGCTCTTTTACCTGGACAGCTTGCTGAGGTCGAGGTTCCACAGGTTTCAAACCGCCGTGGAGATATGTTTTATTTTGCGTTTGTTTCACATCATTTCACGGTGGAAAGTAAGAACAAATGCATTGAGTACAGAGTTTAAAAGCTGGGGAACATTTTGATGCAAAGAACTGGGCGTTTGATGCAAAATTTGCCAAGATAGAGCGAGGACAAAACTGTTGTTAGATTTTCGCAGGTAAACAAGCTGCATTCCTTGTTACTTTTATAATAGGATACAACGCAACAAACACAGGCAATAATGTTGCGTCATTGCAGTACAACAACAGCAACAGGACCCAATATGGAAAGTATGGCAGATGCACACCCGAGATTTTTGCTTGAGTTGCTGCTTGCACACCTGATTGATTTACAAGAAAAACAATAGAGCAAGATGTTTGTGCGCATGCGTGAATCTTTGCAACTTTGAGCCCCCCATAGATCAACTGATCATGATCACGGGATACGCAGGAATAGCATAGGTGCGTAGATTGACCAAATATTTGAGCAAAAAAGAGAAGAATAAGAGTGCAATTATGAATACTGATATGGAACGAGAAATTTACCAATCGCTTGAAAAACTTTCTATTTGAGAAGTTTCAAGATGTGCACACTTGAAGTGCATGCTTGCTAACCGTTTGCACACTGTAAACTTCAAATTTTTTCGTGCACACCCAAGATCTCGTCGAAAAGTGCCATACTTTCCATACTGGAACAGGACCGATGTTGCCATGCCGGCATGATGTTGTTGCGATGATACTGAAGCAAGAAGAAAGACACAGAGATAAACAGTCAACCGTTCAAACAAAGGTATGAAGTTCATCTTACTTCAATTTAAAGAACAAGTAGTGTTACTTATTTTGCAGTTAGGAAAACAACACAGCATAAATTGGCTCAGTTAAAGCTAGGCCCCACAATATACGCGATTGGGCCTCCTGTGGGTTGGTTTGGCCAAGTTAGGGCCTTGCTTGGGCTGCTGCGGCTCTTTTTGCCTAAAAAGAATAAAACGAACTCTTGGCGCATATCTTACTTCCTGCATGTGCTTCCTCTGCAAGAAGCTCACTTTTGAAGTCACCACCAGCTGCAGTTGTAGCAAAACGACGCACAGAAGGCGAAAGGATTCTTCGAAAGAGTGAAATACTCGCCATCTTCATTCCTGCTGTCCCAAAACTAATGAAACGGTTGTACTTCATGTAAATTCCACAAACCTCGTTTCTACCCAAGATGAGCCACAGGGAGTGCAGAGGCAGAGGCAGAGAGGACCAGAGTGAGTAGAGGACGGAACCTAACCTCTAACCTAAACCAAACTTCAAATTCTGCAGATTTTTAACGAGTCAGTGCTTGAACCACGCACTGATTCCTTATTGCCTGGAAAATTTAAATTTCTCCTGACAGGTAGGCTCGAG
This sequence comes from Aurelia sp. 3 sensu Dawson et al. (2005), assembly GCA_964020215.1. Lineage (NCBI taxonomy): Eukaryota > Metazoa > Cnidaria > Scyphozoa > Semaeostomeae > Ulmaridae > Aurelia > Aurelia sp. 3 sensu Dawson et al. (2005). The sequence continues at coordinate 12,830,869 of OZ026584.1, forward strand.
CTTCTTGAGCTCAGCAGCAGCAGCAACAACCAGCCCAAAAGGGTTGCCCTGTGAAAAAGCCTCGATTTGAAACTGGCCTAAGCCCTTCAACTTCAACTTTTCCTTTGCGCCTTGCGCCTTGAACTTGAAAATGTAATGACTCTCTGGAGAAGAAGAGCTTTTTTCACACATATACAGTTTGACTGGTATTTTTGGTAGACGCTTAAAGATATTTACACACAATAGAAAATTTTAAACAAGAGATTACGATTACGCGTTTGTGTCTGAGAGAGAATTGTTTGCGCAACTGGAGTCAAAAGAGTGAAGCAGATTGTTGTTTTTTTGCCATGTTTGTTGTAACATGTGGCCAGCCTCATACTGTTTTCAAGCTAAATTCAACTTCAGAATAAGGCTCTGCTTGTCTGTCGTAAAGACAACTTGGAAATGTCTCGATTGATAGTCAGGAATCTACCAGCAAATTTTGACCGGGATAAATTGGCAGAGGTGTTCAGTCCTCATGGTGAACTCACAGACGTAAGAATTTGCAAAACAAAATCTGGCAAATCAAGACGATTTGGTTTTGTTGGATTCAAAAATGAAGAAAATGCTACAGAAGCACAACAATATTTGAACAAAAGTTATATCAAAACAAGTAAGATTGAAATAGATATAGCTAAAGATATTGGGGATCAAACTGTACCAAGGCCTTGGAGCAAATACTCAACTCAAAGTTCTGCATTTGAACGAAATAGCAAGGAGTCTTTGGAAAGAAAAGAGAGAATAAAGAAGTTACAAGATAGTGTGCATGAAAATACAGTTAAGGGAAACAAGAAAACCAAACAGAAGGATAAGAATAAAGGAAATTCAAACAAACAACCAAAAGATCCAGAATTAGATGAATTTTTAGCTGCTCATAAAAAATCATCTGTTAAAAAGACATGGGGAAATGAAATTGCAGATGTTCCAGCTACTGATGTGAAAGAAATAACAGCTGAACCCAACAACTCAGAAGACAAAAAGAAGAAACAAGGACTTATTCAGTTGCAGGAATTCATGGAAAAGGTAGAGATAATTCAGAAAAGTTTCATGGTCCCTGCATGGCTGCCCTGTAAAATGTATGATTTGGGTGCCTGATAAATACTGTCCGAAACTTTGTCAATTTACAGGAGGTTTTTGCTTTAAATTCCTGTTGAAGTTTCATTTTGCTTGATGTTTTTATGACTTTGGAAGAAAAACTGGCAACTTTATTCCCAGAACTTCAAAACAAGAGATTATGATTACGCATTTGTGTGGGGCAGAGAATTGTTTGTGCAACCGGAGTTGAGTGGAATTAGAGCAGGTTGTTGTCTTTTTGGCCATGTTGTAACATGCGGTCTGCCTTGCGCTATCTTCTAGCCACAGGCTCTGCTTGTCATAAAGATCAGCTGAAAACAACCTCAGCAGCCGTCAGATGTCAAAAATCCCTTAAAACACTTTGCTGTGCAGGATTGGAGAATATTTGGAAAAATTTGAAGTCTATCACATATCTCTGACCATCAGTTTCTAGTGTTGTTATTCTTTATTCTTTAGGAATCCAAATCAGAAGCCCAGCTGCCAAGCAATGATACTGAAAATAATATGACAGATGATGAAAATGATTTGGACAATGAAGAGCCAACATCAAATGGTACTTCAGCATCAAAAGAATTTGGCAGAAAATCAGATCTTGAATGGCTAAAATCCAAAGTAAAGGTATGATATACTGTTTGACTTGAATCTTGCAATTTTTATTAAAATTTGGTTGAAGAATTGCAGGAATTATTTGTTTCAATAATGTTTCTGAGCTGCTTTCATTCAAAATCGCTAGCATCATTTGAAATCATAATTTATATAAGTTAAAACAGGCTGAAACGACCTGAAATGACCTGAAACCATCTGAAACGAGCTGTCGAAATTGGGATCGAGGCTGAAACAACTTGAAATGACCTGATTATCCTAGCAACGAGGTATTGGTGTCAGGCTTTGTATTGTTGCATTCCCTATTAGAAACTAAAGAAACAAATCTTAAAGGATTCTCCTTGTATTCTACGTATTGTCGCTGACAGTGATGAATCTTAGGGGAGTCCCTTTTGCTCTCTACATATTATTGTCGCATCAAGAGATGAAAGAAGCACATCTTGCTATCTAAGCCATGGAATAATAAGGGTAGCGCCAATGGTTTATGAAGTGTTAACCAGCTAATCAGTGCTAGGATATAGAAAACTGGCCAATCAAAAGAATGTTGAAACCGATTACAAAATTTATAGAGACCTCATTGGATGAAATCTAACAGACATGATCTAACAGATTGAAAATTTGTGAATATGTACTACATTAACGAATGAGCAGCATTTCATCTTTCAATTGTTTGTTTGGAGCAAAAATGGGCCTAAGTTTCAAATTCAAGAAACTTTCACCGCAGCTTCCAAAATTAAATGGCTCGTTATTCTTCAGATTTCAGAAATAAATTGCAAATGATGGTCAGAATAGGTAAACAATATGGTTTTACATCAAATTTTGACATGCCGTGGCCGTTTACCCCACGCAAAACGGAGTTACCACGCAAAATGGCGAACAGCCAATCAGACTGCCGAATGGCCTCTTGTATTCCAGAGTAGAGGTAGAGAAATGAACTCATTCTGGGGTCGAGATTGGCAGAAAGACCAAAAGACAAAGGACTGAAGCTGAGGCTTTGTCTTTGGGTCTTTCTGCACAACCTTGACGACCCTAACAAGCTAGTGTGAACCAGGCTTTAACAGCATCTATCTTTAAGCCTGGTTTTCATCGAGTCATAATTCATCGCCAATCATTGTCTTACTGCATCGGCAATGATCGACGATGCTCCAAGACAATGATGGACGATGAATTACGATTTAATGAAAACCAGCAGGCTTTACAAGCCTTTGTGATTTATCAACACGACTGCCAACTTTGCTTTCAAAGAACTCCCCTAAGATTTGTTTCTTTGGCTTCCAATAGAGAATGCAAAAATACAAAGCAAACAAAAGGATTCCCCTTAGATTTGCTACTATTGTTTCTTAAAGAGAATGCGACAATTCGTAGAGAACAAAAGGACTCCCTTGACACCTACACCTTGTTGCTAGGATAATCAGGTCGTTTCAAGTCGTTTCAGCCTCAATCCCGATTTCAACAGCTCGTTTCAGATGGTTTTGGGTCATTTCAGCTCGTCTCAGGTCGTTTCAGCTTGTTTTAACTCGTTTTAACTTAAATTACGCATTTGAAATTGCAGGTTTTGGCAAAGTGCTATGACTTAGGATTTGTAGCAGAGATTGACTGGTATACTGTGGATGTTACATGTCATAGATTACCCTATGGTATATTTTCACTCCTACATTCTTTCTAAAATTTTGACAGAGTAAACCTCAATCAAGGTTGATTCTAGAGCTCTTAGTTTTCAAAGGAGCAACTCTTTATGCTATTCTGCTTATATAATAGGTTACTAGACAGATCAATGAATGGTAAATTTACTGTAATTTGCAAAATCAATAGAGCCTCCTTGAGTTGTCAACGATTCTTGAAGGCAAGTATGAAAATAGAACAAAAGATTGGCGCCTGCCATCCCATTGTTTTGATAATCTCTCAAGATCATCAGATACAATGGAATACAATAGACTATGATTAGATTGCCTAGGCCCCTGATTTAAGTTGTGTTACTGTATATCTCCATCATTTGTCTTCAAGCCTCAAGTCAGATTTAAGTTCTACTTGCAAGCCCTTTCAAGTGACCCCTTATTGCAGTATTTTATGCAATGAAATTAAGTTGGCAGTTCTGTGGTCAAAAACATTTTTGGCCTGCAAAACTTTTGTGAGTACTGTGGCATCATGCTGAACATCTGCAATCCTTTCAGACAATGATTGCTGATGTCCAAGACACCTGAACATTAGAAATAGTGACATATATCACTTAAACATAACATTACATGGAACCATTGGATTTTGCAGTCCAAGAGACCGTGATGGATGGGTTTGATCTGCTGACATCTTGAAATGGCTCATTTCAAATTATGAATTGATTGACATCTCTAAACTACTGGGTGACCCAAAAATACTTGGCAGCCTTGGTCATACTTACTGTAGGTCTTTACTTGAAAAGCTTTGGTTATCTTCTGTGATGCTGCGTGGTCATCTTAAAGCGGCAGGGTCACGTAACCGTAAACAAACCTGTTATCTCTAGATCTCTAGAATCTATATTGTTGCCCACACGTGGCCATTGTGTTCTGTACAGATTCTGATGAATCCACACTAAAGCTACTTCTAAAAATCCACCAATATCTCTACAATCGTAGAACATATGAGTGTTTCGTTTGTTTCTCTACGAAATACAAGAGTCCATCTTCAAAATAACTCTTTCATTTTGAGAAAAGTAGTGGAAAATCTCTTCGATATGGCCAGTCAAAATGCTGCCAAATCGTTGTTTCGAAAGAAGTTTGTTTACATTACGTGACCCTGCCCCTTTAAGCAATGGTTACTGCCCAGGAGCTTACACTGTAGATCCCCAAATCACCACGAAAAAGATTTGTCTTCGTCAATGAACATTTTAAGAAGCTTGCTCATAGATCTAAGAACAGAGGAAGAAAAAATTTGCGAAAATCCCAGGATGTATTTCAAGCCTTACTCGCAAATCTTCAAAACCGGTTTAGTGTATGATTAACTGTAATGTGGCCTGCCAAAAGTAAACAGTCTTTTGGTGCACCTGGTAGTTTGGAAAACTTAGGAATAAGGACCCATCATTAATTTTATGTGACAAATTGAAAGTCTTTTTTTAAAAGTCCACCATTACCACAAATATTTGATGTGATAAAGAATAGGAGGCCTGAGCCTTGGTTTGAGCATGTTTGACTTAAGAAGGTCTGCCGACTTGAACGACACAACAGAAAATGAAACACAGAAACAATGGGTCCTTGTATGGGAGGTAGTCTTCCATTCTACCCAGTGAGTCAGAGAAACCGTGGGGCGTTTGGTGGACTGTGACATCGCATTTAGCCACCCGATTGTCGTGAAGTAAATTTTTGCATGCAGCAAAGAGTCTAACTTAGATCATAAACCTTTCCCCTTCGAAAGCGGTCATTTGATGCAGTTTTAAAAAAAGATTTTCTTCGCAAGACCTTGTATGGGAGTCTTGCAAACTGTTGATATCTTTTGCCAAGCCCCTTTTGCATTTTATTTTGGCAAAAAGTTACAGGTACAGATGGTATTATCAAGGGGAATGAAGTAGTTAGGAGATAATATTTTCTCCCCTGGGATGTCTTATTATAACTTGTCCTGCGTAGAGAATGTATTTGAAATACTTTAATAATGCGTACTTCTTTGTCTTGTGAAGAGGTTTCTTTCAAGTAGATCAATGCTCTGTAAATGGCAATGGGACTTCTAGCAGATAACACTTTTCCTAAAGCCTGGTTCACACTAGGTCTTTTGAGTCGTTAGAGTCGTGCAGAAAGACCCAAGAGACGAGGGATTCAAACTCTGAGTCTTTGTCTTTTGGTTTTTGCTGGACGATCTCAGCGACCTAAGCGACCAATCTTAACTTTTTCTGTATCCCCTGATAATACCACGTTTACCGGCATTTGTGGCAAGGTTAAAATGCTGAAGATGATTAGTTAAAGATTCCATCAGGTTGCAAGAATCCCATACAAGGTCTTACGTAGAAAATCTTCTTTATCAAATGCATTAAGAGACCAATTTCAAAGGGGAAAGGTTTATGATCTAAGTTAGACCGTTGGCTGCTTGGAAAAATTTAGTTCACGATGATCGAGTAACTCAATGCGACGCAGCCCGACAAATGTCCCGCGTTTTTTCTGATTCAGCCTGTAGATCAGCCAGATTTTTATGTTGAAAGGTATTCATTTTTGTAACAATCTTAGCCTCGTGATTTCTGAAGGGTAGGCTTCTCCATTGAGCATCTTACAAAGTCTGCAACTGTATATTTTTGATGTCTTGATTCATTATTTGAATACGTTTGTCAGTCAAATGTCTTAAAACCAATCTGCTACCAAAAATTTATAGCTGCTTCTTGTTTATACTTGTCTTTTCTTGCACTATGAGTCTTATTTGCCTTTCCGACGAACTGCTCTCAAGTTAAAGATTTAATAGTACAGAATTCAAGAACTGACTAAAATAGCGGACTTATCGTTATCAACGCTTAAATGCAACATACCTTAACTTCAGGAGAAATGAGTCTGCAGAAGAATAAGAATAACTACATCGTAAGGCCTGTAAAAGAATAAAAAGTATTTGAGACAATTCCTGAGTAATAGGGTTTTATTGTGATTAAATCTACACAGGGTGAAAGTGAAAAGATTGAAGAAGCCAATGATGACAGCGACATAGAAGGCTCAAGTGGTGATGAATCAACTTCCAGTTCCGAGGATGACCATTCAAGTTCAAGTCTAGAGAAACAAGGGAAAAAGTTTTGCCTCACAGTGAAAATGCGTGGCATTCCATTTGCGTGCACAGAGAAACACATTCTTGCCTTCTTTTCTCCAATAAAAGTCATAGACATTCGGATTCCTTTAGATGATAAGAAACGAGTGAAGGGAAATGCTTATGTTGATTTTGAAAATGAAGCAGACGCACTGGCAGCAATGGAGAAAGATGGAAACAAGATCAAACAACGCTATATTGAATTATTCAGAATGGAAGATAATGGCTCAGATTCTGCAAAAAGAAGTAAAGAAGAATCTCCCTGGATGCAAAAGGTAGGAAATACATCCTTTCGGTTTTTTGTTGTTGTGAAGTTTTAAGGGAAGACTGAGTAGTATCTGAAGAATTTTTAGGAAAGGACTGTTTGACAGGTCCAATGTTGTGGGGCATAGTGTCTTTACGGTAATTTAGAACTTGATGAAATATAAACAATCGAAGTCTGGTTACTTTAGGAAGTATCTTATGACAATAGTGCGACATACACAAAACTTAAAATGATTTCGTGTAGGGCTCTGTTTGAGCGTATACGAGTTCTGATATTTCGCTTCGGTATTCGAAGCTCTTCGGATGTGAAATTGAAAATTTACAATTATTTGAACAAAGTTTAATTGAATTTTGCTTTGTTAAAATGCTTAGCCGGTATTCCAAAAGGAAGTTTCAACGTTTGCGACATTACTGCCGAGGAATTCGGATTTCTGTACGTTTCATTTTTCTTCAACAGATTTTAGATAATTAATATACCTTGTTTGCTAATTTCTGTTCACAAGTCGCTGAGTTGTACATTAGAATAATAAAAATAATTACTTTATTTTAGGTTGGCTTCTCGACTAGCCAGTTAATTGGCTAATTAACGCCAACCAAAACTTAAATACACGGTATAATTGATAATTTACACGGTATAATTTACAATCATAAAAACCCTAAATTTTGAATAAATCGTTTGCACAATCTACAGTTGCACTCAAACTTGTATTTTTTAATGTCTCGCTTGAAGCTGTTCAACGTGTGGGACTTTTTTTTAAGGAAGATGGCATTGTATGCCAAATCTTTGCTCCAAGAAAACGTGCATTTTCAATACCATACCCTGTCGTGTTTGGTTGTGGTGCCAAAATATTTCTTCCACTACGAAGGGTGTATGGAGTATCCATATTGGTGTATAGAATAGCCGAAAGCAGGGTTCTGGAAAGCTGATAGATCTGATTATGATCAAAGTCATAAAAAGAAAATCTTGCACTATTGTGCCCATTGTAGAAGAGTTATTTTGAGTTAGTAGATTTTAAATTTTTATGATAGGGTTATGACATCTGAATGTCAAATCATAGTCATGCGTACTTCTAAATGAACCATCATGACGCAAAGAAGATGTATGCAGTCCTACTGAGCATGTGAAGACTCAGCGTTGATTTAACTTATTTTTCTCATTTTAGGCTGAACAGCAAGCTGAAAATAACGAACCCGTTGCAGAATCTGGTCGTTTGTTTTTGAGAAACCTTTCTTACACATGTACAGAGGATGAGATAAGAGTTTTATTTGAAAAATATGGACCCATTGCCGAAATCCATCTGCCAATTGATAAGACCACAAAGAGGATAACTGGCATTGGTTTTGTGACATTTGTCATGCCAGAGCATGCTGTGAAAGCATTTAATGAATTGGATGGAAAAGTGTTCCAGGGAAGATTACTTCATATCTTGCCCGCGAGGAATAAGAAAACAAGTGGCGAAGAAGAGCATTCTCTTACAGGTATTATTCTTTCATTAATGTCACGAGGATTCGGAATTATAGTTAGGAATGCTTAAAGAATGACCATGGGCGGTACGAGACTACTGTGTTAGCCTAAAAATGCTAGAATCGCCTCAAAAAGAAATATATTCTTTCAAACTTATGATGCTGTGGTTGTCTCTTTCTTCTTCGTTGTCTTTGGCCAAATGTTTCCACCAATATGCTCACCACGACTGTGGCCTAGTAGGCGCCGTCATGTTGGATTGATTCTACACTGTGCCTCGATATGGGTTTCTGGGCCCAAGCACTACATGCGCATACGTAGAATCAATGCAATATAGCGGCGCCTACCAGGCCACGGTCGTGGTGTGCATATTGATGGAAACATTTGGCCAAAGACAATGAAGAAGAAAGAGACAACCACAGCATTGTAAGTTTGAATGAGTATATTTATTTATGAGGCTGTTTAAGCATTTTTAGGCTAACACAGTAGTCTCCTACCGTTCATGGAATAACATTACTAAAGTTTTCTGTCTAATTTGAGAAAATTCATCTCTTTCACTTATCTGATCTTATCCTGTCTACTTTTTGTATTTTCACATTTTCCAGAACTGTTTCTGCGTTTGATATTATGTACAACTGTAATGGACAGAATCATTGATCAATTTCTTCACACTATATCTCATTTTATGCTGTTAAGGCTGATTGTGAAGGGAATTTTTTCGCGCAGTCTTGCCCCGACGTTAGTTCTCCGCGCTTTTGCGCGAAAGTTGTCTGTGAAAACTGCACTATTAAGGGAAAGTATCAAATGTATTTCAGTTACTAGGTACAGTAATCAATTTCTTCATTTGGTATCAAAGAAAGTAAAGTCAGTCGTACTGATATTTTTGACGCAAATGACTCGTGTTTTTCTTTTTTTCTTGCCTTGAAAATTGTCCTGCTTGTTGCAAAAGATGATTTCAAACATTTGCTGAAATGCAGAATTTACCTATAATTTGTGAACAGCTTCAGATTTGAGAGCATTGTAATGCTAGACTTTATAACTGTGAATTGTTATCGTCTAAAAAACATCTCAATAAGTTCTCCTAACAAGAAATAAATAGCAGTTTAATGTTTTAGTGTGTGGGTGATACTTTGCAGCAAGGCCAGAAATTCACAATAACTAATCAAATAGATTTCACGCCTATTTATTTACCTGTTATCTCTTACCTAGCTATCGCAACTACCATCATTAGATCGTATCTCTACATATCTCTTGCGGTCATATCTCGCCAGAATTTTCGATAAGCAGCCATATGACACAATTGCCGATCGTCGCTCTTGTCCATTTATTTACTCTACCTTAATATTACACTAGGAAATAGTACGCCTCGAGTTAAAAGTCATAATGACTCGTTTTTGGATGTTAATTTTCTTCATCTTGCAGGAGCTGGGTCGTCATATAAGAAAGAAAAGGCTGCCAAAATGAAAAGCCTTAGTTCAAATGGCCATAACTGGAATACTTTATTTCTTGGCCAAAATGCAGTTGTTGACGTCTTGGCTCAAAGAATGAACACATCAAAAAGTAAAATACTGGAGACAGAGAATGCTGACAGCTTGGCTGTACGAATGGCGTTAGGAGAAACTCAGATTGTTGCTGAAACGCGAGAATTTCTTATGTCGCATGGTGTTCAGTTGGATGCTTTCGGACAAGTAAGTCTCAAATTTATCCCTTAAAGCTGCAGCTGTAGTGGGGCCTAAATGGCGTCTTGTTTTGGTTTAATGCTACGAGTCTTTGTTACAAAGATGATTCGACGATGATAAGCAGCGCATATACTTTGACATGTACAGCTTGGTTCACATTGCAGTAAAATCTCGTTGTAAATTCACCGCCGAAAAGCGTCGTAATTATGTGAAATTTTCCCGGGGGGGGAGCTAACTTCAATAGGCAGATGACGGGGGTGTACCATTTGACGTCTGAAATTGCACTTTAAAATTTATAAATTTTCGCGAAAACGATACCCCAAATTTACAGGCCATTGAAAATGTACACCCTAAAATTGTGACAGCCATCCAAATTTTTTTTCAAACTTCATGACTACTTGTGATTTTACTAAAAATGACGCCCCAAAATTTATTTTCTACTCGAAAAAAGGCACCCCAAAAAGCGACACATCCCGTACCTGAATATATGGTAGTTACCCTCCCCCCCAGAGAAATTTTCTTGGTGCCTTTGAAAATGTTCTGACGCATGTTGATGGAATTAAAATTTTAGTTCAAGTTGGAAGTGGGGATTCAATGAAAATGCATTTGAAATGAGTTTAGAAATTTTGTCATCTCAATTCAAGCGCATTTTAGATTTGGTTTGCACCAAACCTAAGGGACACATAACGGTAATCACCAGGAATATCGTCTCTGAACGATGATCATGTTCGCTGCCATGGTTTTCGATCTAGAACTACTTTTCAATCCTTCCTTCAGCATTTTCAAAAGCAGAAGACAACAAGCACTCTCTCCTTGTTGCATCAGGTGTCTTGGAAAGAAGTACTCCCATTTGAATCATAAACAGCAGATCTGTCGTGCTATGATTTTCAAGATATGTTAGGGTTTTACATTTATTTGTGAATATTTCGTTATTTTGAATCATCTGCTTTGCTGGAGGCGGTCTACTTTCCTAGACGTCCTGTCGAGTTGCTCTTTTCTTAAACTTATTGTATATTTTGTCATTGATGTGAGTGGCTGTCGTAGTTGAAACTCAACATGTAACGTCCTTTCCAGCTACGGCAGCCATAGAATATTCATTTGTGGTTGCAGGTAGACTGTTTTAATGTTTTGTAAATAAAAAAGTAGCTTTTAAACAGAATCTCACAATTCTAAAGGCTGATTTGCACTCAGTCAAATTTTCCGAACGGACTGGAAATCTATTGTTTATGAGAGAAAGCATCGCTTTGAATTTGAATAGAATGTTACGCATAACAGATACTTTTTTATAAAACATTCCGTTCGCTCGGAAAGTTCTAGGTCAGCCTTAAAAAGACCCTATGACCATTTTAGTACAGTTAATTTACATATCTGATTTAACTTATCCATGATTATTTGGAACTAATACACGGCTCTTATTGACAACTGCGGATATTTAGTGCCAAAATATGCCAAAAAGGAAGCAGGTAGCTTTCTCATGGTCAATCGACAGATTCCTTTGCATTCATAAGTCAAGATCGAGGGCTTGAAAAGTTTCTTAAATTTTCGAGCCATTCTGCCACTACCCTGGGTAAGAGCCTCAAAAAAAAAAGAAAAGAAGAAAGAAAAATGATTTTTCCCTTTTTCTTTCTTCTTTTATTTATTATTTTTTTGAGGCTCTGGTACCCAGGGTATTCTGCCACCAAAAGTTTCTACTTCTTTTCCTAAATCCTAAGTTTTTGATTAATCAACTATGGTATTTGTTGACTCTCAGAAATAACCTAATTTCTGGTTCATCAGCATCACCATCCAGTAATGATTCTTCCGTGAAATAAAATCAAATTTGTAGATGGAAGCTTTCTTGAGTGTGCAGTTTACTGAAAATGAATGCAATCTACGTGTCAACAGCAGCTAGAGTGGCAGAATACGGTAAAGCTCTTTCAGTGACTCAAGAAATAAAACATTGCAAGTTTTAAAAGTTTCTTAGCTCTTTTTGATTCAGGTTGGTTAGTTTGTTCAGTTCTAAAAACCGAGCTCGGCCGAGCCTACCTTTTCTGATTAACTGTTTCTTATGAAAACGAAATGAGTTTACTCCTTCCCCCCTACCCCCTGAATGAAGACCCTAGTAGCTAATCGTTCCGTCTCTTACAGGCTAATACTAAGAAGAGTAGCACAGTTATTCTGGTGAAAAATTTGCCCCATGGAACCAAAGTTGAGGAGCTTAGAAACACATTTGGCAAATTTGGTGACCTTGATAGTGTGTTACTGCCGCCATCTGGTATCACTGCTATAGTGCAGTTTGTGCAACCAACAGAAGCAAAGATCGCCTTTCGAAGCTTGGCCTTTTCAAAGGTATTGTACTGCAAGAATGCACTCCTGCTTACACGAGACCCAACATCGGATTTTCAAAATACTCCATGCTTTTTCACCTAACTTGCGTTGATTGTTACAAAGAAAACAAGACGATTTAGCTTTCATTTCGTCCCAGTTCGAAGAAAATGTTTTTACATGAGATTTTCATGCCAGCATAAAAAGGAGATATGATGTTTCATGCCAGGGCAATTTCATGTCGTCTAGACATCATTTAAACCCAAGCATAGGTCAGGGAAGCACCCGATATGAAAATAGTCCCGCATGAAACTCATGCCAGCATGGGTTTCATATTGGGTCTCATGTAAACGGCCTCTATGTACTTGTACAAGCATTTTACTGATGGCATTTGGTCTAAGGAAGTAAGATGTGATCTAGCTCATGAAATTTTTATTGGGTCACCTGGTAGTTGACGTAAAAATGCTGTATGCATCCCTGTTTTCTCATGAAGAATGCAGTCTTTTGCCAGACAGAACCATCACACTTTTGCCATTCAAACAATGTTGATATCTTTGGATGTGAGTTTGAGTCACAGCTATGGCCGGCAGCGAGTATCTCAAAAAGGTCAATGTAGCACTGATTTGTTAAGACAGTGAGGGTTTGAAATTTTTCTCGTCAGAGTTTTTGTTAAGGTGTCTCATTTCACTAAATATGACAGAACTTGGTCAACTTTACCCTTCCTTTTAGAGACTAAAGCATCGTTTCTTACCGATAGTCTCTCCTATCTACAGCCAAACGCCTCTGTAATACCTACGAATTGGCTTTGCTAACAGTATTTTTTGTGATAGAAGTATTTGGACATCCGGAAACGCGAGCAATGTACTTCGAATGTTGTGAGAAAATTCTTCAAGATCTTTGCATGTGATGACGTAACTATGCTTAAGTCCCTTGATTGAATACGTTTTTCGCAAGGGACAGGAAAAAGGTGATGGTAAACAATACGATACGCCATCGTTAACAGTATGTTATTTCGTTTTATCATGGAATCATACCGACTCTTTCACTTTACTTGTACGTTACTTTAATGTGACTCGACTTGTACTTTAAAGTAAGTCAGCATAATCTTACCTCTCTAAAACTGAGTGCAGTTCTCGTAATAGATCCTTAAGTTGGAGTCTGTCATGTGCAATTATTTCTAATTCAGTTGGAAAGTCATTCTGAGATGGGGTCTTTCTGCCCATCATTGGGAACAGACGTTGATATTTTGTCATGTCATAATAGGTCGTTGCAGATAATCAGATCTTAAGACCTCTGTTTCTTTGTAGTTCAAACACGTTCCATTGTATCTGGAATGGGCACCAACTGATGTTTTCAGTGCTCGAAAAATAGAGGATGAAAAGATGGACGAAAAAGTTGAGGTAATGTTTATTCATAACACTATACTTTGTAACACGACAACGCTTTCACTTTGTTGTTTAAGAGTACAGTAAGTCCCCTTTACGAGAAATGGCCATATATGAAATATTTAAAAGCCAATATTTGTGCTGTTGCCGCCACATTACAACGTACTGGGGGTAGGACGTAGTTATTGTTTAAGTTAAGAACCAGTTGTTTATTTCCATTGTTTTCAGACAAAGGATCTTTGTTCTGACGAACAGTAGGGGGAATCGCAACCTCTTCTCTCCCGCCAAGTGTTTGCCACTATTATTGTGTCAACCTATTTGGAAACTTGATAAAAGAACATTTGAGGAGAAACGCGACATCGTTGTCATACTTTTCAGTGTTAATTCGAACACTGTATGCATGAAATTGCTGAAAATTCTTTTTGAGTCACTCGATGTGATTTTCATAATTGAAATAAAATTGTAGCCAGTGAGTCTTAAAATGTCTGAATATTTTGGGGCAAAACGATGGAAAGGACATCGACTGTCCTCAAAATTTTCAGAAACCGAATGAGCAAAGGGTCGAAATACCGGGTGCGCCAGAATAATCTATCCATTTTTGACACGTCACAGTGAATAATACACTGCGCTGATTTCAAAGATTCATGATGTAAGCTTTTGCAAAAAGCCTGGGTCCTAGGAATTTTTGTAAAGTTTTTCATTTTCTGTTTTTAGAGCGAGAAGTGCGTTTCTTCAAATTTTGTCTTCGTAAGCAATGAAAAACGTCGATCAAATTTTTTAAAGATTCGACTTGGATGGACACAGAGAAAAATTTTTCGTGGTGATTTGGGATTTAGAGATAACTGTAATCTGCTGAACGAGTTCTATTTTGGGATATGTAAGGTTATTTTCAATGATAAAAAGAAATTTGTCTTTTCATTTGTAATGACATTGAATCTATGCTTTGGTGCAGGTTGCAGGGGCTCAAAGGCCAAACAGGGAAGCGTTATGAGGCCAAATAAGCGTGGAGTTTTGTTGAATTTGTGGTAGCTATAGGGGACGGCTTGGCACGGCATTTTATTGCAACTACCACAGAATTTCCCAACATGCCAGTCGTTGAAATAGCACTCGTGAAAAAGATCACACTGATCGTTTTCTAAATCACCAAAACACCACGGAAACGTTTTCTGTTTTTCCATTCATGCTGAGTCGTTGGAAGATTTGATGGACGTTTTTTGATTGTTTTCAGTGTTTTCGATAACGAAATTTTTAAGAAACTTGCCTATAGCTGTGAAAACAGAAAACTGAAAATGTTGCAAGAGGTTTTGGAAATCTGATTCTGTCTTTTTGCTAAAGATTGAATCATAAGTCTTCAAAGTCGATCAAGTTTACTCGTTGCCCGCAAAAGTGCATAGTTAATTTTGGCGTACCTGATGGTATTTACTCACAAAGTGTCTTTTATAAATTGCTGGACAGTAGTTACTTTCAAAGGTTTCTTATCGAAAATATTGGCTAGCCAAAGTCATTAGTTATCAGTTAGGAGGGCTGGTTCATCGAAAAAATGTGAGTGATGTAGAGAGTATATTGTTACCTCTAGGGCAATGATTCTAGGCGTCACTGGGTGGGATCGATCATAAGATTAGTCAGGGAAATAAAAATATCTGCTGTAATCTACGTTCAGACAATCTTTTCCGTGTAAGATTGATACAGTTGGTCACTTTTCCCATGATATTTCCCTATTGTCTGAAAACTGTTTTCATCTTGTTCCTTGTTGTGGTTTCTTTGTTTTGTTTGGTCTTCCCAGTTATTTCTGCTATTAAGACAAGAAGATTGTTCCATCCTCTGTGACAATACTCCCAATGAGAAGTTATTGGATTCCGGAAATGATTAGGTTGCCATGATAAACAGTGGGTTCCAGTTGATGATGTGGCAATTTTGTTACTTATCATTTCTTAGTGGCAACCTAAGTATCTGATAAAAGGCTCTCCTTGAATGTCCATTTTTCTCTTTGAAGATAGCAATTATTGACATTGAGTAGAAACGATCTAATCTTTTGCTTCAGCAGCCTTCAGCGATCTGATTACATGTGCTGGCCCTGTGATATTCGGTCGACTATTTCAAATGAGATTTTTTTATCAGAAGGAGACATTCAAAAGTCTGAAACATGATTATATGCTCAGTGGGCCATCCCTGGCGCAGCTGAAATCCCACTTCTCCATGACGGGGCTGACCTAGTTAGGGGTATGAAAGGATGACGTTTTTTACATGTTATGGCTTAGCAAGGCTAGAGACCTGTCCTGCCCCCAAAGCTTTCACCTGCACATGCACTAAATCGCCCCATTGCCAGTCATTTAATGTTTCTCGAAAAATTACTCTGCAGCCCTAAGAAAGATGAATTTCTCTTTTCCTTCACTCAATAAGATTGAGCCATACTTTCATGTTAGAGTCAACGATGTTTTATAATCATTCTCAAGCTACAACATATTGAGTCGAAATCGTTCGATGCATAGGAAAGTTGAATAGTGAATACAGTCACTCTCCTTTGGAAGTGTGAAGAAAGTTTCAAAATAGAATTAGATTGTAGAAAGCAAACATATGCGACAGTAGGATTTGTAAAACGTCTGTAGATATTTTATTTCATTTACTGATCTTTGTGCAAGGTAGTTAGCATGGAGTAGCTGTTAGAAGCTATATATTTATACCGGGTGAGTCAAAAAAACGCCCGGCGCTTGAAAGGCTACTGCTCCCTGAATATATAAGCAATAATATTGTGCAATATTTGATCAAATAGCTAACATGTTCAATTAGTTTTAGAAATTCTCCTGGCTAAAATCGGTCACTCCGTGTAGATTCTGTAGGCGATTTTCCAAAATGAGTCCCTTTGAGAAACCTTAAAAAACGTGCTAAAATTACAAGCAGAAGTCCCTAATGTGTTCACCTCACAGCAATGACTTTCAGCGCGCTTTAGCACGTGCTTCCGTCTTGGCCGGTTGAGCTTTCGCTCGTTTTTGCAGGTTTTCAAAAGGGGCTTTCTGCAGAAAATCTCCTATTTCGACGGGAAGGAATGACCGATTAAAGCCGGGTAAATTACTGAACCTAATTTGACATATCGGGAATGAAATAAGAAGTTTTCAACGTCATTGCTTTAATATTCAGCGATCAGGATTTTTTCAAACGCCGGGCGTTTTTATTGACTCACCCGGTATATATGCTGAAGCTGACTTAATGGAAAGTCGTTAATATTTTTATTTCTTTTGAAGGTTGAAGAAGATGAAGACGCTGAAATGGGTGAGTTATAACTGTCTACACAGGTGTGCTGTAGTGGAAATGGTGGCGCCAATATATAAGCATTGTTCGTCTTGACATACAGCCATTTATGTTGTAATGTTGGTTTGCCTTGGTCAAGCATCATGATCAAAGGTGCCGCCTGCCGTTCCAAAAACCGTCCGGCCATCCAGCTGTGTTATCCAGCTGTGAGCTGTTCGCGACAAGTTGTCCCTTTCATTTTTGCAGGATGACTTGGGCAAGTCAATCACATCAGCTGCTTTTGATTGACACGCTAGTGCAGATCAGCATCATCGATTGCAAAAACGGATTTTTTACTGCCGATTAACCAAGCTGCAAATATAAATACCGTGAAAGCTCTATTTAGCTCACCTCCCTATTAAGCCCCCTCTCTAATATGGCCCTCCCCTATGAGCCAAAATTTAAATAAGCCGCCCACTTCATTGAGCCCCCCACTCACATCAAATTTCAGAAATTGCCAAAGATTTTCCATTTATCTAACTTAACAAGCTTACATATTTATTTTGATGTGGTTTGGGATAGAAACTGTGCCGAATTAATGCATTCGACTCGTAAAATCCGCTAAATATGGCATAAAAGAACTGAAAAGCGTATCCATATAATTTGATTTTGTGACTAGGCCCCCCGCTCTAATTAGACCCCTCTCTTTTATGCCCCCTCTGGAGTTCGCAAGATTAAGTAAGGCCTTAGAGGCCTGGCTTCAAGGCAATAAGCTTTCGTTAAATGTAGCAAAAACTCATTCAATGCTCATATCCACCAAGCAGAAACACAATTCTCTCAAAAGTCGTAGTGAAGCCTTGGAACTTAAGATACGCGACAATGAACTCGAAGTGGTTCAAAAGACAAAGTACCTTGGAGTACAAATCGATTGCTCTTTAGATTGGAAAGAACAAATTAAGGCAGTCTCTGCAAAGTTCTTTAGGGCGATCGGCTTTCTAAGACATGCTAAATCTTTTCTGCCTCTGGCAAGTTTGAAAACTCTTTACACAGGTATTGTTGAGCCCCACTTTCGATACTGTTGTTCTGTCTGGGGTTGTGCTGGATCTACAGACATCAACCAGCTGCAAAAGTTGCAAAATCGTGCTGCTAGAATCATTACAAATAGCAGCTTCGATACCTCAAGCAGACCACTTATTGCAAACTTGGGCTGGCAGACCGTTGAAGAGCTCATTAGCAATGAGTCTAAAACAATGGTCTTCAAGTCGCTCAATGACTTGGCTCCACAATACCTGTGTAACCTCTTTACAAAAAACTCAGCATGCTCCTCCCGCAACCTCCGAAACACTGAGACTGATTTGAGGTTGCCAAAGAAAAGGTCAGCTAATGGGCAAAAATGCTTTTCTTTCCGAGGTGCTAAAATATGGAATAGCCTTCCTGCTGAGTCAAAGACAGCATCCTCCCTGAATAGTTTTAAGAAATTGATAAAGGGTTGATTTTTTCATTTCTATTGTATATATTGCATAATTGTAAATAGGCTTTTAGATTATGGTTTTTTATTCTACTCATATTCAATTTTAACTGTATATATATTGTAATTAAGTTTTTACCGGAGGGCCCCTTGAAAAACGGCTTCTGCCGAAGGGCTACCCTCCTTAAAGAATTCAAATATGAATATGAATATGAAATATAAGTAAACCCCCGGGGGCTTAATAGAGCTTTTACGGTAAACGCACCGCACTGTGCCGCCTAGGATACCCTGCAACCTAGGTGGCTAACTCGATCAACCTGCATCCTTAAAGGGGCTATTAAGAGAACATGTGAGTATACATTTTGTCTCGATATTGAGTTCGTTCTTACTTATACCTTGGCGTGCAAGTATAGGTAGAATTCAATCGACCCATACTTACTGCAATATGATAGGCTAATCGAAAACAATAGAGAATAGAGAAGATGATTTATTTCTCAAAGGCTTACGAATTATTCAGATAAGATAATTTTATTATTATTATCATTAATTTCTTCAAAGTGGGATAATAGCAAACATAGCTAAAAGTAATTAGCTAATTACTTCCAGCGTAGAAACATTACAAAATACATATATTACGTAAACATGGTGGATAAAATATTTACAAATCATCAAAATTAAACATCATAAAGAAAGGTATCTAAAAATTTTCATCATACAAAGGCCAAACAAATGTGCGGCATAACCTGCATGGACAATCTTCTCCGTACCAATTTTTTGTCTTTGTTTTAAACAACCATTAGTCTTAACAACCACTAAACAACAAAGAGCAACAAAAATTAGTCTTTAAGTAGCAATCATCACAATCTTAGCTTTTTGTTGCTTTGAATCGAGCTTGCTTAGTTGGCATTATCTTGCCTTTTATTTCAGAAGGTGGGAATCAAATTTTATAGTCGATTTTTGCTCGTGACTTGGATAGAAATCTCAATCGCCTCATTTTCACGGACCAATCACAAGCCGAATAAGCAAAGAAGAAAAAAGGAACTTGTGAAGCTTTTTCTAAATTTTACCTGCCTTCATAAAACGCAACCAGGACTAAACACTGCTGGGAATTTCCCGAATTTTTTTGAAGATATATAATTGCCAGATGTTTGGGTATCCAGGTTTGGATGTCGGTTAAAATGGTATCGTGTAGATACAACGATTCCAATCGACGAAGTCGGCTGAATCTTGTCGAAGATACGCCACTTCAAATCAAGTGATAAAGCTTCTTGATACAGCGTCCTTTCAATTTTTTTATAGCTTATTTCGCACTATAAAAACTTGTGCCGTGAATGCAAAAAGTAGCGCAAAACAGAAATTTCACCAAATGCATTGCCATATGACGTGAAATACGTACACAAATCTTAGCATATCTGTTCAGAAGTCGCAGAGGGATTGAACATTGAACAAAAGAAACTGCGTTGGAAGGGCAATGGCAAGAACAATTGGAAACGCAGGTACTTGGCATTTTGGGATCGTTCTAACAACAATCACTATTGTTATTACTATTGTCTTTCATCCAGAATTGCTATCGTTTGAGGCTTGGTGCCTCGTCGCTTTTAGAGAGGTCATAATGTTTAGGAGCCATGAGATATTTAAACTGGCATCCAAACCTGGAAACCCAAACATCTGGCGATTCGATTCCGTCAAGAACATTCGGAAATTTTCCAGCAGTATTTCGTGGTTGTATGAAGGCAGGCAAGATTTAGAAAAATCTTCACACGTTTCTTCTGTCTTCTTCGCTTCCTCGCCGTCTGATAGGTCCATGTAAATGAGGCTTTAAGGGTTTCCGGCCAAGGGCCACGAGCAAAAATCGGCTAAAGCCTTTGATCCCTATCTTCTGTTTCAAAGGAGGCAATTCTCTGGAGTGAAATAAATGGTGATACATAAGGAAAACCCTCTCTGAATAGCTTGAGGGATAGGTTGATCAGATTCTCAAGTCACTGATTGATTGCTTTGCTTTACACACATATATTCTTTTTATTTTAATTTATTGTTGAAATTGCTTGTGTTGAAATCTTATTAGTTCATTGCACGAGCCACTGTAAATCAATTTTTGACCAATGGTCTACCATGCTTAGCAAGTTGAAATCGAATCGACGACAAAGACTTCTCCAATGACCTTAACTAAAATATTCTCGAATTGACTCTTGAATTCATCCAAGAAACAGGTCGATTCAAGGGGTGAAAAGTCGTACGAGATTTTTTCGGATCTAAAAATCCTTCGATTTTGGGACCGAATTGGCGGATTTTTCCAAATTTGTGGCGGATTTTTCAGATGTTTTAATTTTTCTACCGTGACTCTTCCATTCCATCAACAACATCAACTCTATAGGAATGGCAGTTAACGTAATAATAAACTCTCAAGTCACCAAGAAGTAAGGAACTCCAGTACTGGAAAATGCGACAGACACAATCTTTTGATGCTTCTCTTTCAACATTTTGCATCTGTATTCTCTGCACCGTTCCTTGAAACCAATTTGAAAACTCTCCAACATTCTGTGTGACTCCTTCGTCAGGTCCAAATGATCGGATTGCACAACTCTCCCTACCAAGAACAAGTTGTCCTCTCCTTTAAAAATGCACAAGTCATCAGCCTGTAAAATATTTCATTGAGCCGAGTTTGGATAGGTTCCTTCAAGCTGGGGAAACAACTACAACAACAACAGATACAATAACAACAACAACAACAAAATGTCTCATCCGTATTCATCAGTGGCATTCACGCGTCAGCTCCTCCCTCCTCCATTTCTGATGATGTATTATATTGATTCCATTCATTCTTCTTCAAAAACTATCAATCATCTGTCCAGAGATTGACGCCATTTCTTAGATTTATTTACGATTTATAAGACTTTTTATTTGAGGTTGATCGGATTTTTGGATTTTCTGGTATATGTGTGGATTTGCGGATTTTCAAAAGATTTTTGTGGATTTTTTTGGACTATTGGCAAGGTGTAGGAGGACTTTTGGAGTGATACACCCCTCGAGTCGATTTGATCAAGAGCACATCATGGCTTGTTATACTGCGCACAACCACCAAGTACTTCGTCGTAAAATATTTTTTTTTTATTCCAATTAAAGTTTACAATGATATTTTACTTAATACTCTACTAACAAAATTACTTTACTAACAACTCTACTTACAAAATTACTCTACTATACTACTAGAACGATACCGCAAGGAGCAAAAGCATTTAGTCTACCCTGCAGCCAAAACATAAAGGTAAAAACTACTGACGTTAAAACGAGACGAAAGAAAGAATAAATCAAACAATACACGTGACTACAACAACAAAAATTTGCTAAAGAGGCTATGGTGGTTGAAAAGCTTAGGATGGAGTTTGATATATTCTAATCAAGTCGACCAGTTTGGTGGATAAAATTTAAAGTTAGAAGAAGTATGCTTTTATTGAGGTCATTAGGAAGGTTCTTATCACCATAACAGAACAGACAAGAATCGTAAAATATCTTTGTCTGTCAAGTTCCGTATCATAGATTTATTTCTTTTGTAGTATTTATGTGTATTTTTATGAAGTGGACATGTCGGGGGAGGGGTGTTACTTGCTCGGGGAGTCGTGGTGCGGGGTCACACACCCGATTCGTCCCTAATTCGAACTTCAAATTCCTCAACTGAGGCTTGTACATAACTTTGGTAAAGCCTGCTCAACGCTTCGTTCAATTCGCACCAAGTCATGCGAATCGGTTGGTCGCTCTTGGGTTCGGCTTTGCAGGCGGGTGGAACATCTCTCCTAATTCACCCGGTAGTTTTTATTTGCCACTGGGTTGTCATATTCTGTTGCTCTCCGTGGTATTATCGTCCTTGTAATGTTTCTGCTTTGTAGTTAGCGTAACTGGTTATTTTTCTTATAAAGCTTTAATGGAACATAAAAAATGTTGAAATGAAAAGTGGAATGAAACTACATGGAGCTACAATGGCTGTTGACCTGCCCATGTTTTGGGCAAATGTTTATTTTTCATTTTTATTATTATTATTATTACTATTATTATTATTATTATTATTATTATTATTATTATTATTATTATTATTATTATTATTATTATTATTATTATTATTATTATTATTATTATTATTATCATCATCATATGGGATAATATGTCATATGGGTCATATGGGAGGGCTGCGGGGTTGCCTGCTGGATTCCTTGGAGGTTTGGTGTGTGATTTATCTGGTCTCAAAGGGAAAATAATCGCTGATCGGCCATATATTTCATTTTCTTGTTTACGATTGGAGCCTGGGTCGCGCTGGGTCTCTTGGGTCGTTGGGTGGCTCGGGGGGACTCAGGGGAAAAGACTCAGAGTTTGGGTCATTTGTCTTTGGGTCCTTCTGGGCCGCCTTGGTGGCCCGGGGGACCTGGTGTGAACTAGGCTTCAAACACTTTGAACTCAAACGTGATTTTTCATTCCCACTTGGTTTAAATTTCAATAGCAGTCTTGTTTACTAAGGATGGGGTTCTTTTTATAACATGTATTTGTAACTTATTTTTAACTTAGGTATAAATTCTCGGTTGTCCCTTTGGAAAGTTTGTGCTGAAGAAGATTTTTATCGAAACGTCCGAATTTTAACAGTTGTGTTTTCTTTTAATTTTTTTCTGCTATTTATTGATGGTGGTTCCGTTTATTATATTATTATTATTATTATTATTATTATTATTATTATTATTATTATTATTATTATTATTATTATTATTCTATTATTATTATTATTATTATTATGAAAAATAAGACTGTTTTATAAAAGCTAACGTTTCGATTAAAAATCTTCCTCAGAGTAAAACTTTACTGGGACAGCCGAGAATTTATACAGATTGTTTACCGATAAAATTATACATAACGAGTCTATTTACAGATTAAAATACCTGATCCCTTTGTCCCTGACCAATAGAGAACGGATTGGAAGCGTTTTAAAGTTTAAGTTATTCCTTTGAGGCTATCCTGGCAGCTCTACAGTTACCCCCAAAAGACCCTCCGAAATATTCGCTTGATGCTTAACTCTTCTTTTAGCATCAGCTAAATCCCAGATGGCCTGATACTAATTCTTTACCCTTGAGGCTGCCCTGGCAACTCAGTTACCCCCAACTGACCCTCCGAAATATTTTGCATGATGCTTAACTCTTTTTTAGCAACAGCTACACTCCAGATTGCCAGATACGAATTCCAATTTTTTCCGATACTCTTGAGGCTGCTCTGGCAACTCACAGTTACCCCCAAGTGACCCCCCGAAAGATTCGCATGATGCTTAACTCTTCTTTTAGCAACTGCTGAATCCCAGATGGCCTGATACTAATTCCTTAAACAAGAGCAACCTCTAGGGACCTTTAGATGCATTGGCAGAATCTAAGCTGTTCCTCCGCACGCAAATATGTCTAATTCCACGTCTGCAGCTCTTTCATTAAGACCCTTTGGTGAAAAAGATCATGTTGTTTATTTGTTGCAGTGTGAGTCATGCAACAAGAAATATGTGGGGAGTACTAAGACTAAATTTCGGCAAAGGTTTAATGTTTACAAGTCCTATTTTAGGACATACGCACGCAAACACGACGAAAATTCTCTTGATAAAGGGAAGCCTGTCCCACAGGCTTCTTTTTTCAGTCATTTCTTTGAAAACGGACACAATGGGACTTTTCGGGTGGGTATCACAATTATAGATGGGGCAGATGATGTTTTTTCGCTTCGCCGAAAGGAGTTGTTTTGGCAATATCGACTCCAAACTTTTTCACCAAAGGGTCTTAATGAAAGAGCTGCAGACGTGGAATTAGACATATTTGCGTGCGGAGGAACAGCTTAGATTCTGCCAATGCATCTAAAGGTCCCTAGAGGTTGCTCTTGTTTAAGGAATTAGTATCAGGCCATCTGGGATTCAGCAGTTGCTAAAAGAAGAGTTAAGCATCATGCGAATCTTTCGGGGGGTCACTTGGGGGTAACTGTGAGTTGCCAGAGCAGCCTCAAGAGTATCGGAAAAAATTGGAATTCGTATCTGGCAATCTGGAGTGTAGCTGTTGCTAAAAAAGAGTTAAGCATCATGCAAAATATTTCGGAGGGTCAGTTGGGGGTAACTGAGTTGCCAGGGCAGCCTCAAGGGTAAAGAATTAGTATCAGGCCATCTGGGATTTAGCTGATGCTAAAAGAAGAGTTAAGCATCAAGCGAATATTTCGGAGGGTCTTTTGGGGGTAACTGTAGAGCTGCCAGGATAGCCTCAAAGGAATAACTTAAACTTTAAAACGCTTCCAATCCGTTCTCTATTGGTCAGGGACAAAGGGATCAGGTATTTTAATCTGTAAATAGACTCGTTATGTATAATTTTATCGGTAAACAATCTGTATAAATTCTCGGCTGTCCCAGTAAAGTTTTACTCTGAGGAAGATTTTTAATCGAAACGTTAGCTTTTATAAAACAGTCTTATTTTTCATATTTTCTTTTCTGTTTTTCCTGAAGGTGGTTTTAGTTTTCATATTATTATTATTATTATTATTATTATTATTATTATTATTATTATTATTATTATTATTATTCTATTATTATTAGCAATTTATTTATCGTTGGATAATAGGATACGATAGCTAAAATAAAGAAGTAGCTAATTAATTCCAACGTTAACAGATGTATTTACAATATGGCATAAGAAAGTAATAGATAAAATATTTACAAGTCATCAAAATATACAATTAACATATATAATTAAAACCGGATATCTAAAAACAATCATTACAAATAGCCCAGGTTTGGAATAAAGATTTGGGATAATTTACAGGAACAGTTTTCTCCGTACCAATTTTTTATCTCTCTTTTAAATTGACAAAGGGTTTCTGAATTCCGCACTGTTGATGGCAACGTTGACCGTGTACCGGGGTGTTTACTCGGCTTCGCGGCTTTGTGACTAGCAAATGACGTAAGAACACCCTGAAAGCGAGGCTGGATACGCGTTTGACAATTCATTTCCTAAGTAATCTCTTGTAAAGCGAATGCAAAGAGTTAAATCAGTTTTTTATACTTTGACATGTTTGTTTTACTTATAAAGTTATGAAATGGAGGTTTTTATTTATCATAGTGTTTTAATTACACACAAATGAGACTTGTAATGCCCACTAGCCACTTTGTGATCCTGAAATAGAATTCCGGTGACATGTATTTAGATTTACGCTTCTGTTGTCAATTCATTTTCACATGAAATGCTGAAATTGCTAGCATTAAAAATATCTTGTAATTCCTTTTCAGACGAAAGCAGTGGACGTGTCCTATTCGTGAAAAATCTCAATTTCAACACGAGCGAAGACAAACTAAGGAAGGTGGGCATCTTTTTGTGTTTTCTGTCGAGCCAAACTCTGCTGTCTCCTTATTTTGTTGTCTTGTATAAAAAAGGTCAAACAAGGAAGTCAGTAGGGTCTAACTTGCGTTTAGGATATTCTTTCGATGTTTCATTGCAGGAGCTTTTCGAGGGATTCAGCGAAAAGCCAACCTGTATAAGAAATGTGCAGAACATGTTGATTAAAATTCACAATTCTGTGCCAAGGTTTCTAAATTGCCAAAACCCCGTGTCTATGTGCGATATGTGCACAGGGAGAGAACTAGCAAACAGTTATAAGGATTTTTTGCAACTCCTTGGAACAAAAAAACCTTATTTTGGTAAAACTCAGTAAAATGCTAAGAAATGTTCTGTATGCATCTCTCCTCGGATAAACTTGAAGTCATTGGAATGAGTTGCCAGTGTATTGGTGTCCGGCCAAACGATACTCTAAAAACACCTAATGTTATGAAGAACCACCGAAATATAAGCTGACTCAACAAAATTGTCAAAACATGGAATGTGAGACTTTTTTAATATCTGTACATACCGGGTCAGTCAAGAAAAAAATCCGACATTTAAAAAGATGCTGTTCCTTGAGTATCCAAGTATTATTCTGGAAAGATGTCTTATTTTATTCCCGATATGTCCATTTAGGTTAATCTATTTTCTCGGCTTTAACCAGTCATTCCTTCCCCGTGGATATCACAGTGGGCCAGAGGGTGGACAAAAATATAAAAATGATAAAATTTAAATAATAGTTTTATCAGTGGAATTTGATGTCATATAGCTCATAGAGTAACGAAATCACATTCATGTTATCCAGAAAAATCCTTTTTATCAATTAATCAATTTCAAATCACAGGATGTTAACTGCTATTGAATGCTGCAAGCAGCTTACTGTTTTCAACTTCAATTTTACCAACAGCGTCTTCGGGCACCGATTTGTGTGCAAGCGACATTTCGATAGCATCTTCATAACGTTCACAGGCAGTGATCTAAGTGCAACCGACTGCATTTCGATTGAGTACAGACTCCTATTCCAAAATCGTGATTTTGTTCACAGTACTTTAGAAACACGTTGCTGCCCTTTGTACGCTGTTTTTTAAAGCTAAGTACAAAATTTCCCTTGCAAACGCCAAACATCTTCTTTGCATATTTGCAAGCACGGAAGCACCCTCTATCTGTCTGATTTACATGTGGCTGCCGAGAGGTGCCGTAGAAAATACAACGATGGTTATTGCTACGGCAAAAAATTGAGGTGTACAGGGAACAGGGCACTGCTGAATAACTGTCAGATCGATGTCAAATTCTATTCATTTTTTATGCCAAGTCTGTTTCAAAGCCTGTCCTTTTAAGAATCATTTCAGATTATAGATTTCTAGTCATTAATTCTGCTTTCCTTGTTATGGGTACGTATTTATCAGTAGTTATTTGATGCATTGACTTTGACTGTTTCAAATAAGGACTTAGAAGAATTTTCCGACAACTGCGCACATAACTAAGCAAAGAAATTTTGTCTTAACGACGCTTTTCTTCGTAAGTTTCCAACTTTTATAGCATTCTTTACCATTTTATTTATGTCCAAAAAAATCGTAATCTGGCCCACTGTGGATATGTCAGATTTTCAGCAGAAAGCCCCTTTCGAAAGTCTGGAAAAGCGATTGAAAGCGGCGAGCAAAATTTCCGTTATTTTCCTTCCTAACGATAATGACATTAACCTGTATTCATGTGTTCTGTCCTGTTGGGAGGGTGGGATTCTCCTGAATAAGTTATTCATACCAGGGGGGAGACTTGTTCATCCTTCCGAAAGGATATTATGTGCTGAAGTGTCTTCAAGTCATTCCTGGAACATAATAGTATCAAGGAGATATGCTCGTGATTTTAAAGCTCTTTTTAAAGTTTCTCGAAGGGACGTCCTCGAGTAACTTCGTCGTAATATTCTGAAAAGAATGACCGATTTTATCCTGGAAAAATTCTGAAAATAATTGAACATGTTTGTTATTCAATTAGGTATTGGAAAGTATCACTGCTTGTAAACTTTAGGAGCAGTAGCCTTTAAAATGCCAGACATTTTTTGACTCACCCAGTAGTGTCTGAAATTCTTAGTTTTTTCCATGTTAAATCTTTGGTTTCATTAGGTGCTCTAATCTTTAGGGAATGCTATTTGTATCATTGATCATTTTTTGAAGAAACTCATCATAATAGATACAACAAAGATGTGCCACAAATGACCTGATGTTATTTTTAAGCAACTAAGACAATTAAATTGTGTTAATTGATTACAGTTATAAGTACACTAGTCATGTAGATCCTCAAATAGATCAGTAGGTGTCAAATCCTGATTAACTGCATCATTTATTCTTGCTAGCTGAAGATGCCATAAGAAACGTTGGGAACTGGAGAACTTCTTGGGGGACCCAAACATAGTTGAATTTTTTGAAAAATAATCAAATTTGATTATATTACCGATCATGATCACCCATTAATGTACACTTGTATCAAAGACCAAATTGTTCTTAGGCATATTGTAGGGTCTTGAAATGGCCTTGAATTTGTGGTAATTTGATCTTCTACAAGCTACCTGGCTTGAAGCATGCTCAGAAATATGCAGAAGTGATCAAAAGATTGCATTGCAATTCTATCCTCGAGTACCATTTCAATAAGTTGTTTTCACCTTGAAGAAGCTCTTAGATCATGTAAAACTCGACGTTCTATGTGAAATCACAAGAAATATGTTTTCTGGCTAAAAAGTAAATATTTTCTAAGATGGTGTTACTCAAAACACGTTTTTTCTCACAGCGATTTCGTTGCTTCTCCAACAAAAGCATTGAATGGCAATCATGCATTTTTGATCTTTGATACAAATGTGCGGAAAGAAATTTCAAATATCGGTGACATACTATAATAAAATTTTGGTGATCTCTTAAGATATTTATTTTTCTTTGGGTCACCGAGTAGTTTGCAGGCACTTTATAGAAAAGAGACAAATCTGTTGTTTTCGACATGCTCGTTAAGGTGCTTCTTGGTCATCTTTGGCTGTGTCTCGAGTCACAAAAAGTTTCACAGAATCATGTGATTCAAACCCTCCTGATGATTTAGAAGGAAAATGATGTATTTATATGATCCTTTATTTTCCTGATTTTGAACTTTTTGTTATGATGAAGGTTCTGATCAACATCTTTCATCTTGCTTTTTAGACATTCGAAAAATGTGGTAAATTGGAATCAGTGACAATTGCTCGCAAGAAGGACCCGAAGAAACCAGGTTCTCTTTTGTCCATGGGTTATGGTTTTGTGGAATACAAGAAGAAAAGTAAAGCAGATGAAGCAATCAAAACGTTGCAAGTATGACTATGTTTGCACTGTAATCTTGTTTAAAATGATTCTCGTGGGACAAAATTCGGCTTGTAGGGGGAATTCAATCCATTATTTCCATATTTCTTGCCGAACATCCTATACAAACAAAAATTATCTTTAAGTTGTGGACTATACCTTAACCTTCGTTGAACAATTGCTTTGCACAGGACATCAGCCAACGTGAAGTTTCTAGTCCAATGTGCCTTCGTAAGAAATGTGCCGTGAGAATATCTTCATATGCAATAGCTTGCTTCGAAGAGATTATTTGACTTATTACTTATCTTGGTCGTTTTGATTCTTTATTGCAATTTCAATACTGAGCATATTTATGACCCACAGTCGTGGCCAAAAGTTTAGACTACATTTTAGTCTGCAACTTTTGTTGGCACAACGAGATACAATGCTACTGTTATGCCTTTTTCACTTGTTAGATCCACTTCCCATGTAAGAGTCCTAATTTCAACGTTGTTTCTTGAAATTTTGCGCCATTTTGCAATGACCTCACCATGACGTTTATAGCATTTCTTGCAATTCGCAGTAGCCCTGCCGACTAAGGGGTTGGAAATGTGACATGGAACAACTCAAAGAGAGTAGAATAAGCAAAACAGTAGCACTTTATCTCGTTGCGCTGACAAATATTAGCGACTAAAATGTAGTCTTGAATTTTGGCCACGACGGTCAAATTGATCTATTGTTATTTTATTGTTTATATTAGTTTCATTAATGCCGAAGTTGTAATACATTTATACCGAGCTGGCAACCTTGACTGAATATTTCTATCTTAATGCATTGGTTTTTAGAACTATATATATTGTAAATTGGCTGATTATTAAATTATCCTTGAGAAATTTATGATTACCTACGGTATGCTTTTCAAAATTACCCTTTTCGGAAGAATCTTTAAGCAACACAAAGGAAACAAGCTCTGCTGCAAGTCTTATTTCGGTAAATCATAAGCTTCATTCGCTGAAAATTTAAGTTTGATAAAGTAACAGTTGATGTTATTGCTTCTTCAGCATACAATGCTTGATGGTCATCAACTCGAACTGAAAAAATCTCACAGAAAAACTCAGTGAGTATTTCTCCCTATCGTTCAAGATTTGTAGAACTATCATTTATCGAGCCTTTCTGACAGTTAACTAGTATTTTCACACTGTGGTAATACTTTTAGATCCGCTATGAACATCTGCACCTATATGCCAAAGAGCAGAACGAGCATGCGGGCTCACTCAAAACAAATCTCAGACCTTCGTAAGCTGTTAGCAATGTAAATTGTCCTTGGATGATAACTATCTTACCTTCTTTGTGTACATGGAGTACTAATTTATATCTGGAAATGTTTTGAGTAATATTTTGGAAATTTACCAACTTAGAATCCTTCCAAACAGCCCTAAACATTTGAGCAAAAAATTCCTTCCGCTTTAGTGAGCAGCAAATTGTTATTTTGCAAACCTATCATCCAGCCCCACAAATCAGTTAATTTATTTGATATCATTCTGCCTATTGCAAAGCAGTAAGAAATATGCTGTTCTGCATAGTGTTGGCTATTGAAGCATGCATGAATGGGAGTATTTCTGTCAACACTGGCTTTGAAAATTCCCTTCCAAAATTGTTCCTTGATTTCAGAAAAGCGGGTGTATTGGACGATTTTCGTTTTTGTTTCATTTGCTCGATTTATCAAGCTAGTGATTATTTAATAAGTGTACTTCAAAGCTTTTAGAAAATGTTATATTTGTTTTGCTTGGATATGCAGGTCGATAGATATTTGAATTAAAAACTGGGAAGCTTTTTCTGACACTCTCTGTATCCAGTTTGTTGCTTGATGTACGAAAGATTTATTTTTTCCTCCCTTCGCAGTGCTTCAGAAACAAGTCGAAAACGTGCGGTTTCCAAGAAACAGAAGACGAGCAAAATTCTCGTTAGAAATGTTCCATTCGAGGCATCTAAAAAAGAGATAAAACAACTTTTTGGGTAAGTTAGATAACTTTATCCAGACTTGTGACAATTATGTTCGAATCCTTTTGATGAATTCTTTCGATAAAAGCATGGGAATAGCAGTATTTCCGTTCTAACGATACAGTTCATCATTGGCAGCTGAATTCCTATTTCAAAGACTATGTCAATACGTTATCATGAAATGAGGGTCGTTTGTAATGTATCCTTCCAATGATTGACCTATGATCTGCTAAAATGATGTCATGACCTTCACAGTATCTGGCAACGAAGGAAACTTTGAATTTGATTTGAACAGGTTTCATCGAAGTTTCTTCTGTTTTGCAATTTTTTGCTGGTTTTTCACATATTTAGAATAAATGTTTCTGAGGTATTCGAAGATCTTTAAGACATTGTGAACTATGCATCACGAGGACTTTCAAATTCCCTTGTTTTTTTATTCCCAAAACCATGGCCATGCCAACACAGATCAGTTCATAACCATTTTAGTTATTCATTTTGTCGATACGAATGATCTGCTCAGCAAATTTAGCAAGCTAATAGGACTGAAATTTGATATTCTATTCTCCATTCTATGTCTTCCAGTGCATTTGGGGAGTTGAAAACAGTGAGATTACCTTCGAAGATGGCAGGCAGTGGAAGTCACCGTGGATTTGCTTTCATCGATTATTTGACTAAACAGGATGCAAAGGTATTGATTTAACTCATGAATTGCACCTTTTTTGTTAGCGTGTGCAGTGCAGCTGCCCAATGCATTGTTTTTCTTTGAAATGCTTCAGCATTGTTCTACAGAACGCATTGTTCCCAATGGCATCTCTGTATATTGATTGTTCCTGCATTCTGAAAAGCATTGTCTCATTGCCCGCAGAAACTTGCAGGGTTGCTTCTGCGAACTCTACAAAACCGCCGATTGCACGTCATTGCACAGACTTTACTTAGTTCGTGAATTCTACACGCAGACTACTTTTTGGTGACAATTTCGGCAAACTGAAAGCTGGAAACTTCTGATAAACACTACGGTGAGGTCCAGATTGGAACTCAGGTTATCGGCTGTCACGGTAGCCGCTCTACCATCTAAACTTTCACAAGTAACTCAAATCAAAGGTTGGAGAGCGCATCGTTTGCATGGAACAGACCTATGGAAACGGTTCAAGATCTTATCAAAAACAGAGCTATTTGAAAATGGGTTGATTTGAAACGGGAATAATACAATTACCGTAAAAGCTCTTTAGTCCCTCCTCTCTATTAAGCCCCCCTCTAATTAGCCCCGCCTTTCCGAGCTAATATTGTAAATAATGTCCCTCTCTATTAAGCCTCCATTTATACCAGATTTAGAGGTTACCAGAGATTTTCCGTTTATTCAGCTAAAGGAGCATGCATGAAACTGCGTCGAATTTGCGTTTTTGACTCGCAAATTGTACGTTGACTTGTTATTTGACTTTGTGGATAAGCTCCCCTATTTTAGAGGGCTTTAATAGAGCTTTTATGGTAGATCATAAGAGTGCCCTCCCCCCAAACCTACGTAGTATTTGGAGACATGCATATAACGTAACTTTTGGGTTGTCACGTAATGGCGGATAAGCAATGATCCTGCCGTCAAAAGGTTGTTTAGATCTTGTGAAATCGTTACTTTCACTTTCGTTAGAAACTCAACGCAATATCTTTTTACCGAATTGCGGTTTCTCTGTTGTGATAAATGTTTTAGAAACACAATTTAAGTATTCTCACCAAAATCTGATTAGACAAAAGCATCAAATTTTTTAGCGACTAAATTGGTGTAATGTTATTTCTCTTATGAAACCTGCAGAGAGCATTTA
Source organism: Aurelia sp. 3 sensu Dawson et al. (2005) (assembly GCA_964020215.1). Classification (NCBI taxonomy): domain Eukaryota; kingdom Metazoa; phylum Cnidaria; class Scyphozoa; order Semaeostomeae; family Ulmaridae; genus Aurelia; species Aurelia sp. 3 sensu Dawson et al. (2005). Next base: position 12,863,566 of record OZ026584.1, read on the forward strand.
AATCACTGTGCCAAAGTACTCATTTGTATGGAAGAAGATTAGTGTTGGAATGGGCAGAAGATGATGATACCGTTGACTCTATCAGACAGAAGACAGCATTACATTTCAGTGATGGTAATTTGTTAACTTTATTTCTTTCATAGACCTTTTAGTTATTCTACAATAGAGTCTGGATCGAGCGATATTTTCATTCACTTTTGTACGAAAGGTTAGATTGAATGACGTTAGAGCTACTATCGCTATTGTGAATATTCGAATATTCTACAAAATGTTTTAAAACATCGTTCTATTCAAATTCCTTTATGGAATGGCTAAAAGGTCTATTCCTCCAGTCTACATGCCACGTGACTTTCAGTTCAAAATAAACATCAGCGGCAGCGGTGAGGTAAATCCAAAACTTGACGTTTGAAACTATTTGTTTAATTTTGAAGCAAAATTAATTTTGAAGTTTGGAAACGGAGCAACTTATTTGAAAGCTGTCATAGATAGATACCGAGGATCAAAAAAGATGCGATAATTATTTGAAAGCTGTCATGAATAGATACCGAGGATCAAAGGGGATGTTTAAGAAGCACCGGAGAGGTCAAAATTGTTAGAGTTTAAGGTGCCGTTTACAAATCTCATCGCAAAAGCAAGTTTCTCGCAGCTTCCTTGGACTAACCTAGGCGTTTTCAAATATCAGGCGAATGAAACAAGTTTAGCCTTTTGGAAATTCTTGTGATTTTTTTGGCAAAGTACCAGTTATGCTAGAAAAATGCTCACTTTAAAAATAATTAAAAGAGAACATCAAATCAAGATTTACTAGAGCTTCAGATCAAGCCATGATTAAAACAGCCCCATGAATAGGACTGGATTCATCCTTATTTTACTGCCAGGGGAAATTGATAGTTTTTTAGGGATTAGTTGATTTAGTTGCTTTGATAATTCGATGTTCTTGTAAGATTCTTGTTCATTCATTTCTCCTTATATGTGGAAATGATTGGCAAATCGTGTGACCAAAAAAATTCACGAACCAGATCACCCCTTTATGTCCACAAACCGAACATTATCATACACAAAATGTTTACAGCAACTCTAAGTACAGGCCAGTAGCCAGGCTATCTTTTGAGATATTACTCATGTTAAAATGAACTGAGAACGAGAGATTTTTAAAAAGGAGCAGAAAGCAGCATTTTCGCATGCAATGGATTTTCCAAGATGACTGAATTTAATCTACCTCTTTGGGAAACATAGAGTAGAAAGGTGGCGATTATTTAGCTCTGAACGAAAAACGCAGGAATTTTGATTTGCGTTAACTCTGATATTTTGGGCAGTAGTTGCAGCTGAAAATGACTAAGCAGAATCTGAAAATATAGCCCATCCGAAACAAAGTAGTCATACAAAGCGCGCCTCCAGAGCTTGTGTCGGTTGCGGGAAGTTTCGTGTGATATGGCTGGTAAAGTTGTTTTGGTCATTCGGTAAATATATTGAAAATTCAAAGGTATCAATGTTTGGGTCTGACGGACAGAAAGGTTGCCAAAATGTTGTCTCGTTAAACGACCAAGGCAACAGCGAAACAAGGAAAAAAATTATGCTTCCTTTCTAGTTTTCATTCTGTTAGTCTTGTTTGCTAGATTTTGAAATTTAGAACCCTTTGAAACATTCACAGAGCCTGCCAAAAAGAAGAGAAAGCAAGACCTCATTGAAGCTTTGGATAATGTTACAGAACAGACTCCATCTAAAGACTGAGCAATTTTGAAGAGAAACGGTAGAGACACTGGAAAAAGCGATTTGACAAGCGAGAAGGACATGTGAAAAGACAGAGGTTTGAAGGGAGGATGACGTCAGGCCAAATAAATTTGAAATAGGCCGTCATGAACTAAAGGAAAGATGGCATCATCCTTGGGCTTGGCACTTGGTGACGGTATTATCGGGGCTACTTTCAAGATAAACACTATTAATAAAAGAACAATGCATTACGTTGATGGATAGATACATTAATTTATCATCTTTTGTGCCAAAGGATGAATCCGAAGACATTGGGCATCTAACAGGGCAAAATTGTGCGATTAATCACTCGAATGTGCTTGCTAAGGTTTTATGATGCAGAAGAATGATTAAATTAGCTCAAATCGGTAATTCACTCCCTTGTTTATTTCTGATCTTATGTTGTAACTTTGGTGAAAAAAAGTTCTGTTTTCACAGAACTGTTCGCTTCGAAACAAGGCAATCAAATGAATCGCCCTTAGGGATATATAATAGAAAACAATACCAAACCACTACTTAAATGGTTGGATAAAATTCGCTTTTTTCCTGGATGATTTCTCAAAATTCGATTCTACCCGAAATGATACGATCGCTTTTGAAAATGTTCGTTGTTTTTCCTCTCCGATGGCGCGGTGATGAGGAGATTCGCCTCCGCACCGCGCCATCGCAAAGGAGAAACAAAGATGATTTTCAAAAGCACTCGTATCATTTCGGATGGAAACAAATTTTGAGCAGTCATTTAGTGGAGAAACGAATTTTACGTAACCATTTAGGATAGAGAGAATTTTACTTTTAGCAAGGAATGTTAGTAGTGGATTCCCTGTGCGTGAATGTCAATCAAATCCAAGTTAGCCTTGTTTCTATGCAAA